>OW387139.1:43220052-44463515 GCA_936440205.1 Lepidonotus clava
AATGATATTATAATAAGAAGGGTGGCTAAGGTGAAAAAATGTGTATAACAAACTGAAGGCCCTCGCCCTCTGGGCTCGGGCCGTCAGTGTGAGCCCGGGCCGTACAGCCACCAGAGGACGGCCTCTAAGGGCCTTCTGTATTTTATTACCCGACACTAATGAGTAAAATATTGTGAATTTTGGTAAAATGTATGTGCCTGTGTACAATGGATTCCGCTGGTTGTCTATGCACACTGCATACCCCGGGAACAAGTGTATTGTGGAAGCCGGAAATGGAGCAGGGCGTACGGCCAGTGCAATACACACGGCACACAATACGCCCGGCTCGTCAATCCAGAGGGTAATAAAATATATCATGCATGGATTACTGTGATATTCCTCATTTTAAGATAGAAATTACCAAATTCTCTTCAATCAAAATAGTAGAATTTAGACGTAAGGTGTGTGGGTCACCTCCCCCGAAAGTGGAATGTCTTATATTAGATTAAAATCGCCAGAATTTCTGTATGAACTCTTCTGAAGAAATTGTCCTTAATTTCGAGGGATAAAGCTACATAATGTACCCATATTTTGTTATACACATTTTTTCCCCTTAATCAATTAATGCAACTCTCCCACTCTCATGTCTGCCCCTGAACATACAGCGCCTCAACTTCATGGGGTCATCTGTATCTTTTCATGATCAAACCCAAGCAAAAGTATGACGTTGTGATAACGTTGCGGCAACGTTCTGTTTAGTTCTACTTTGGTTCTTGTTACGTTATTTTGATGGCACCCAAAGACGTCTTTAGAACCTAACATTGCGACATTGCACTGTAACGTTATTGTGACGTTCTTGTAACGTTCTTTCATGTTATAATCACGTTATTATAACATTCTTTACTAGTTAGGTCACACCTCTACCAAAATATAACGTTATTATAACATTCTTTTTTGATAAGTTGTAACTTTACCTAAAATAACATTATTGTTACGTGACAATTGGGCAGGTTTCAGACTAACCAAAAAAGTATGGTCACAGAACATGCTTGTTACGTCGCTGCTTGCCTAGGAAGTGCCCCCCATACCCAACCAGGCCAGAAACACACCCCGGCCGCTCCACCGTGCCCAGTAGCCAGCCCTTGGTCCCCTTGGGGATTTCCATCAAATTCCAAAGGGACCCAGTATCGGACCTTGTGGTATTAGAATTGCTCAGCGATGGTTATCTACGTGGAATTCATCGCGATCTCTATCTCCTACTTTCCTATGCGGTTTTCACCGCGACGGTATTTAAGCTTTGGGCTTGGATTAATATCAGCGACGACCTTTCTAATTGGACGGATCCCATTCTAATTTCAAGCCTGACATTCAATTCTAAATGAACTTTAGTTTTATCATTCATTCTACCCTGTTTCTAATTTAATTCCTTTCGGAAAGTAATTAAAATAGTTGGAATTACGCATATTCAATTACGTCTTTTTGTTGTTACACAAAACCCTCTAGAGATGGGGTATCTTTAACAATTCGGATCAGGAATAAAAGGTCAAAGGCAAGTCTAAATGCATTCGCCCGGGACCACCACAATCGATTGAGATAAAGGCTAAGATAAGGGGATCGGTCAGTGGCTGATCGCTACTGTTTAGACCGGGGATTTGACACACAAACTGATACCACGTACTAGAGTTGGAATAGGGTATCCTTTTTCTTTTGATGTAACTATACCGACTGCCACATTTATGCGGTGATGCAAGATTTAGAGGAAATGAAACACCTTTTCAACGGGAGATTTAGTGTTTTATTATGGATCTTTGGGCAGAATTAATGTCTAAAAGGCAATTTCTTGACTCCATTGTATCGTAAACGTCTTAGATCATACACCAGGCTGATAAAGGGGGATTTTGTTGGTGCTTGTGTTTTATGACTAATTTACTGATATTTCCTTTACTAATCTACAATAAATCCCACCTTTGTTTTTTAAACGGTCATGGTCTCTCTCTGGATAATATACCTATAGATAACATAAACATACTGAAGATGTAGTCGGGGCCACTGACTGTTTAACATGCAAACCCCTGGAACAGTCAAACACGATTACCTATAATAGAAATTACCCATTATAATCATGTGTGTTTATACTTTTTTTTTTTTTTTAGGAATGTCTCGTATGAGTATTTCGTTTGCTCATCAATTCATTGATAGAATAAAATAATTATAATTTGTGTTTCAGCTTGAAGATTAATTTCACGTGAAACTGCATAGATATAATATACAAGCACATTAAAAAAAGAAAAAATAATTCTGTAACTCCCTCAGATATCCTTCCCTTTCAGTTCAACACCTTTTCTTTTGTTAATTTGATCTTTGATCTTTTTCATTTTGGTCCATAGTAATCTCTCATCTCCATAACCACCTCCACGGTCACAGTGGTCAGTATAGGCTTGAGGTGACCAGTGACCATCCCTAGTCCCCCTCTCAGCCCCCTGCATACAGGTACTGACATCCCTCCATCCATCATGAGGCTCAGTTAGAGGGGCCCGTTTCCCCTTTCTTCCCCCTCCCTGCCCAAGGTCTGGCTAGTTTTCTCTGACTGCGTGACTACTCATATTGTACGTTTCTGCCACTCTGTCCTTTTCTATCTCCATCCATGATTATCTATATATCTTCTGCTTGGCTTCTGTGCTGTCTTACAGATAGTTTCCCATTGCTTGTTTTGTTATGGAATACATTCGCTTTTCTTACACACTACCTATCATTTTACCTCTGTTCTTTCGAGAATTCTCTATTCTACTTAAAATTGATATTACTGTGATTGTATCGTTAACATGAAAAATAAAGACTGATATAATTACACAGCTTTACGAAGATGAAAAATAATATTTGCTCTATCCCCAATGCCATGCAGATAAAATAATGAAAACCTTGGATTGTTGCATGTATATCTAAATATTGACATTTTTTTATTTTTAGCTATCTTGATTAATTTTGTGAAAAAATGATAATTTTTCAAGCAGGAACAGGATGATGTGCCGATAGCATGCAATATAAGTTTATGTATATTTTCACTCTCTATAACGACTGATTACTAAATTTACATTCATGTTGCCTGTTCCTTCTTATTCTTTATTATGTGAAGATGTAAGAATAGATACTTTCCCTTGAATCAATAAGCTCATAATCCTATAATGTACCCTATTGCGTACAACAAATGCAATACGTTTTTATAGCGTCTGTTATACTATCCACCATGATCATTCTAGAATTGTCTGTATTTTAATCCCTCTACACATATGTATCTCCCCAATCCCATTTATGTGTAGTATCACCGTAGTATCTCCTATTCCCCAAGACGTTTTTCCCTGAAGCCCTGTTCAAACCATGCGGGTAGTGGTCTCCAAATGCTCCTTTTGCTTCGGCCATGACTCCCCATAGCCCATCACTGGAGTCCTTTCACATACCCATTCTGCACTGAGGGCACACTCTGTACCAAAGAGTCCCCGAGAATCGTCTCTGCTGTGCTAGGTAGAAAGCTCACCACCAGCAGGTTAAGATTACTACGCCCTGCAGCTCAAAAATAGTCTTTTTAGTGTTTTTGCTGGTGTAGCCTGGGCCTCTGGGGCTGATCGACAAAGTGGCAGCTACCCAACCAGCTTGCAGAAACAGAAAATATGGACCTCTGATAGACACCTCCTTTATCAGAAACAGAAACATTCTGCGACCATACTTTTTTCGTCAGTTTGTTACTTACTAAGATGGCACGTAACTACTACATTATTGATGGTGAGGTTGAAATCTCACCAAATCAGAACGATAAATTATTAAAACATTTTTTTAGGTGAGGCTGGGATGAAACCAGAATAGAATGTTTTAACAACATTCTGTTTAGGTTGAAGAATGTAACCAGGACATTATAGCAATGTCACAGTACAACGTCACAGCAGTATGTTGCAGCAATGTTATTGGGAGCCATCAAAATAACATTACAAGAACCAATACAGAACTAAACAGAACGTTGCTGCAATGTTATAATTACGCCACATGCCTGGCTGGGTACAGTCCAGAGGTCACTCTCTCACTGAGGTGGTCGAGGCGGCAGAGTGACCCAGGCCTAAATGAGGCCCTTCCTCCTCCTGATGGTCTGCTTCCTTTGGGGACCACCTGAACTGCTGTGCATGCACTACAGAAAGGGCCAGTTCTTTTTCATGAAGCACATTTATAGACCTTTTGCTCAGAGGGTTGTTTGACCAATGATTTTTTTTATTATAGATTTTCTTTATTCAAATATCTGATAAATTATAGTGAGATGCACCGGTTAAATTGTATTTGTAGGCACATAATTATTTGTAAAAATAAATTAACAAGACGCACATAATTTGGTGAAAAGATATTTGTAATACTTAAAAGAATTATTTACTTCGACTTAAGAACAAACCGTGAAAAAGGAATGATAATTAGAAAGGTTAGAATGAGACAATGTGAGAAATATAAACTGATAAAGGCACAGCACGGGCTTAAAGTTTCTGGGCTTGTATTTGGTAAGATATGTGCACCTCTGATAGACACCTCCTTTGAAGAAATTATTTACATGTTTGGAAGGATTACATGTAATAATTATACAACACACTTTCATGTCATTCTTCGCCATTAATACCTCTGATTCGATTTGCACCTGAAGCTGAAAGACCAAATTTTTAAAGAAAATGTCTTCATAGGAGAATAGGATGACTTTTTACTCAAATATAGTCTCTTTTGTCATAAGATTCATACAGTGTTCGGAAAAAGGTATTACTAATGATTAACAGACCATCAATATTGGTCCCAAGACACTAATTTCACCCAATGACCTCAGGTACAAAAGACCTATAGTCCCTAACTACAAGGCATTGCCCTCCTTTCCCCGCTAAATGGCCGGTTTTACGTCTCCCTTTACCAGACATTTCAGCCCGTATAACATGCTCCTAACTACAAAGCAGGGCTCCAAGTCAAGCTATTCCTGTGAACGCTTATCGTCTTGTGACTAAATGTATGGGCTGTCAAGTGGAGACTTCTAATCAGCCCAATCTCTATTGCCATGGGGGCTCCAGCGAGTAAAACAATGTTTCATGACCAAAACTATGCGAGTATCAACAACACTTTGGTGGGTAATTACCATAATGAGCAGCATTAAAACATTTATTGGGACTGCCTGGAGGTATAGGCTTTCCTTGTTCACATGAAATATGGACAGGCCAATACACATGTTTTACATACATAACACTTACTTGTGGATTTTTCTCTGCTTTCCCTTTGAAAAAATAAAAATAAAAACAGGAAAATGTGTTACAGGCATACTCCTCAAGTGCTGTGTTGACAGGCAATACCTCATATTACCATCTATTTCTTAAAACACAAATATACTTTATTCTACTATCGTCAAGAACAGAAAACTGCAGGCAACTGTTTGAAGCGCTCTCTCTGTAGCCGACAATCACCGTCACTTTTATGTATAATTTAGCGACCCTCACACAAATAAACCAATTAATGCTTTACTCTCCTATCCTTGTTAGTTTTATGTACTTTTGTTTCCTACTCTTTTTTCTTCTAAAAGATGTACGATTATTGTTTTAGCAATTTGATCACAGAGAATACATCCTATATACCTGACATGGTTTACTCTAGGCTGATTGTTCCGTCTACATGCCATGCATTGCCTGTACACTGTGGACTTTTTGTCATAGAAATAGGGGAGCAGCGGTGAGTTCAAATCCCTCTTTTTTCCTGCACTTGCCGTAAGTCAACAGCTTAAACGTGCTGCTACTGTGCTCGTGGTGGTGTAGGTTTAGGGGGGGTACTAAGTTTGAAAAGGGCATTGGCTGTGGCATGACCCCCTGCATGAGGAGTGGTGGCTATGAATTATTATTGTTAACATGGCTGAAATAAAGGGGGCTGTCAAATCATTTTACTGGGTAACAGAGAAACTATCAAAGTCTTGGAGTTTACAATATTAGATCAGATGTAATATCTTCATAAATCTACTACAATCAGTTATTATTAACTTTAGAAACATACTGTATGATATAAGACACAATGACGAAAGCATTGTCAAATAAAGGTGACCAAGAGTGGCCGTTTCCAATCTACCATGAAAATAGGGTCAATTTCACCATGTAGTGATGCTACTCTTTAGCAATATTGATCTTCAATATCTTAAAAAGGAAACATATTAAAACTCTGAAATTGAGAAAAATAGTTGTACATGCTGTGCAACCTCAAATCGAATACAATGTTTTCTGCTGGGAATTAAGGGTTTTTCCTTTTATTTTGTTCAAGGCAAAGAATACAGCAAAAAAAAGAAAAAGCATCACTGCACCATAGTAAATCCGGAGGTTGTTCCCTCCCTGACTCCCCTCCCCCGACCATTACCTTCGCCTGCGGGCCCTCTACTTCCCCAAAGCCCACATGTTAGGCCTACAGATGAACATTTTTAACACCTTTGTGTTTGATATTTTTCATGTTTTCAGGCATCTTTTCCCTATTTACTCCAGGATCATTACTCTGCTTCTAACACTCAGCACACAGTCAGATGTTGCTTGTTAGGGACATTAAAGCGCTGCTCTGACAGTCCCAAGGTGAAGGGAGATTTGCACGCGGGTCGCTAAATTATACATAAAACTGACAGTGATCGTCGTCTCCAAAGAGAACACTTCAAACAGTAGTCGGCAGTATTCCTTCATACTGTACTGCTTTGAAGTACTGTACTTCCGTTTTAAAACACATAGCACAAAGAGGGATTTTTGTTCCGATAAATGTGTTCTTTGTTCGGACGAATGTGTTCTTGTTGCCATGAACATGTACATTGTATTTGTGTCTGTCCTAGTGAGAAGAGGAAACAGATGCCTTTTTCACACTTTGAAATCTCCCTTATGGGAGGATTTCGCTTGTGAAGAACGCTAATGCTTTTTGTAGAATAATTCTTTTGTTAATGGAGTGTGCCATTGCGTATGGTAGATTAACTTGATTAATCGGATTAATTTGGTTAATATGCCATCATTTTGTGTCATAATAGGGCATGGAACTTCAATATCCTATTTACTAAATGACAAACTAATTCAATAACATTAAAAGTAAATCTCACATCTTATAAATACAATCATGAAACAAAAAAGACACAAACAGCAGTTGCGGAAAACGAGTAATTATTTTCTGTTGAATCTACTCATTTCCTCTGAGAAGAAAACCAAACAAGTCAAACCAAATAACTCACATGTGTAATGGAGTTGAAAATTTGAGCCGTCGATAATATTTCCATGCGACAGAAGTTCCATTTACTGCCGCCGTGCCCTCTGTGGCGCTGCTCGTTTCGCGCGCCGCCTGGCGGCTGTGGGACCGGAAGCGGAAACGTCGGCCTTTGAGGGGCGGGCGGGAAGGGGATCGCGTCGTTCAAAGGCGCGCCGCTTCTAGGGGGCTAATGAGGGTGCCGACGATCGGTCGACGATCCTTAATGGCGCTAATATCCGGAAGAGCCGAGCTTTGACGCGGCCGGAAGACGCTGGCGCTCTGGGCGTCAAAATGCGCATGCGCAGGGATGTCACGTGACCGTAACGAGACCTCGGCAGTGCCCCCTGGCGACCTGTACAGAAAGCATGCAGGGATGGTCTGGTAAAAGGGAGGGATGGAGAAGGAGGGAGGGGAGGGGGGGGGGGGTGCAAGGTAAAGGGGGTGGTAGGGGGTGCTAGGGGGGAATACGGGGGGGGGGGGACACTTTGGTTGAACGACAGGGCAAATTGTAAACCAACATGTCGCAGGGACGGATACAGGATTTCGAAAAGGGGGTTCACATAATATTATATAATATTATAGGGGAAGTACTAAAACGATGTGCATTCGCGCACACGCCTGCAACGTTTTTTTCTCTAAGGCAAGTTTGGATCCCCACCAAAAGGGGTGGGGGGGAGGTCAGGATCCCCTGGACCCCCCTTCCACTGGAAGCACCCTGTGTAGTCGCTGTAGCTGTAAAATTCAATGTTGAATCACGTAACGTCAAAATGAAACGTTTTATGAAGATTTTACGAATTGTACTAGCAGTAGACTGCATAAATGTTATTCTGGCTACTCTCTTTCACAACCAAGACGCATATGTAACTATGATTTGCAAAAGCTAACTAAAAGACTTAAATTATTTCGATCTCCTTGTTATTTCTAAAACTGTTGTAGACCGGCGGAACACAAGCCCTAAATGTATGTCTGTGAACAATATTCCCCAAACTTTATAATATTTGGAAATCCTTGAAAAGTAGGAATGTTGAAAGGTAGTTCAGGATTTCAGATTAAGTACCACTCCCCTCCCTCAGCCCTTGCGTTGGGGGTGAGAATGGTTGGGAGGGGGAAGTCTAGAGGGGAAGCACAGATAGATGGGTGGAGGAAGAGTCGGGAGGAGGGGTGGGGCATTGGGTTAGGTTTCCTAGAAATAGGCAGCTGCGTCTTTGATGTGCCTAGAAATGACCCCGGTTATAACATCACCTGCGTGGGAAACTCATTTAGAGAAGTCTCTGACCAGCAGGTCCTACTCCCAACTCCTGGGTTCCTCCTGGGTCCCCGACAGCCAATAACGATCAGAGCCAAAAGATGCCGCAGCGCAAAGGGAAAACTTCATAAGAAATTAAGTGACTACACTCAATTTATGTGGGTTTTTCACACGAACGGTCTTGTGATCATAGTGTTAAACTTAGTTTGTGAAGTGTCTTTTTTGTGTGGGACAACTTTGGGGAGATGGATATGTCCTGGGTTTAACTGAAATTGTATGTATATCTGCGAAGGTGAGGAAACGGGTATTGCAATAAATTCTTGAAAATTAATTCTAATGAGAGAAATTGCTATTTTAATTTGTCAAGCGTTATATTACAAACTACACCGTGACCTTAGATATATCATTTTTAACACAATGTTCTAGAGTGAAAATGAGCTATAATCGACAATTGCAGTAATGAATTTAGGACTTAAAGGCCGACTTGTTTACATTAAATTTTCCCCGAAAAGGGAGGATCGCCCCCCGCCACCACATTTTATTAGTCTGCTTATCGACCCAAATTACTTTAGTTTCAATATAGATAGATAGATGAGAATTATACTTGGTTATAATCAATTATATAATGTCATAGAACTCACAGTGGAAGTTACACTTCATTTAGAAAAAATAACTTTATTTTCATTTGACACAATCACATCTGGATAATCAGTTTCTATCTACAGTATGAGATTATAGCGCATAACTTATCACAATCTAGACAAAAGAGTACAACTATAATTATAATCTATAATATAATGACATAAAAAGAACTTCTTTGTTACTATGGGGATTAATAACAATGATACAAAGCATGGACAGTTTCGTGGATACCCACAACATTGTACATATCGTTGTACATGCCATTACCATAAGTATATCTATCTTTTATTGGCACAAGTCCCTGTCCACTGTCATCTTAATCAGTTATCAAACCGTATCTTTTCTCTACCATTGCACAATATCTAGATTAACCTTGATTAAATAAAGGGCTAAACATGTCATAACATGCACTAGTTTGGTTGGTTGGAGTACAGTTTTCTTCTTTATATTGGGAGGTTGAAAATACATCGTAAATTAATAAAGAGTATGAGGTTTGTGTCAACTTTGGGTGCCTCTGAATATATATAGTCTAGAGATTAGGCAACCACTCTCAAAATAGGCCCCATGACATAGGCCCAATTGTCTTTCTCCAGTCCCTTGTTTATAGGCCATATCAAAACATTCATCTTTCCATACAAGTATAATAGAAAATACCGAAAGAACACGACGTTTATCATTGCTAGCACGACAACACCGAAAAGAGGTACGTTTTGGGGCAAAACCTGGTTAAAAGAACCACAATAATAAACACAGAGCTCTAACCTGTATTATTAAGTGTCATCATAAAACAATTCATCACGACACCTTCCAGCAAATTACTTCAGATTATAGGTTTGGTATAGTTTTACGTTCCGGCTGTCAGCAAAACAGAGTGACAGTAGGCTTGACACCATTCAATAAAGAAGTATTTATACACCCAACTTCAATATGTTTTATGATATAATTATGATACATAATATCAAAAATATCATAAAGATACCAAAGATATCAGAGAGATACCATGATAATACCCTAATGATACCATGATGATATCCTTATGATATCATGATAATATCCTAATGATATCATGATGTTATCATAATGATATCCTGATATTATTATGGTACATGTTTGCCACCATTATCTATGGTCTAAAACTGAATATAATATATACAAGGATCTATCTACTAAAGCTACATCTGATGGTAGGATAACTCCAGAAAATAGAGATAAGACTCAGATTACTCCAGAAAATATCAGAGTAACAGAGAGTAAGTACGTTTTTCAGCGATTATATGTACAGAATATAGATAGAGTCTGTGGCGCATAACCCCTATGGTAATAGCAGATGTCGGTTGTATTCAACGAGAAGAATAGATAGCTATTATTGGCGTTAAATATCAGATAGAAGTTGAGCTTTGTCAATACTCACATTGTTGATTCCCATCTCCTATACCAGCCTGCACATATTGTGAATGACAACGTTTAATGTTTGGTCTCGCTCAGATAATAGCCAGCCGGACAAGTGGGGTATAAAAAGAGTGAGTAGACACTTACCTCCGCATATAAGGAACGGCAAAAGAGGTGGATTTGAAAGGGGGGCTGGATCTTGACATTCATCTGGCCAGATGTCAATCCGTGACGTTCAAATGGTGCAAGTTCCCTTTGCGGGAACGTGATTGTGTTTGTTCAGTAAACACTTGGCACCTCTTCCCCTTTAATTGGCAATTTCAGAACGTTTTACCCACCCAAAAGGTGGTTGTGAGCGCACCCACCATATGGTTGGATAAATATGGTGAAATGGTGGAGAGTTGGAATGGTGGAAAAAGAGAAAAGGGTGTGTGTGTGTGAAGGTATAGGTGTGAATACTTATAGGTAGAGGTGTGAATACGCATAGGTAGAGGTGTGAATACTTATAGGTAGAGGTGGGAATACTTAGGTATAGGTTATATAGACAAACCTGCGGTGATAATCATAAGAGAAGCTGTATTTACCTAGGGCAATATTGTCCTGGCCATGTCGTCCCGGTCGCCCACAGCCCCGCATGCTTTGGCAAGGTGAGATGGGATTAAAGAACAAAATGATCGATCTGCTTGGGCAAACAGCCCGAGGCCGTAGGCGGAGGGTCGGGGGAAAGCTCGCCTACTTTTCCCACCTACAGTAACCTAAAAATGCTCGCACCTCAGGCTCAGGAGTAGGAGCCGTGCCTAAATACTTTGGGTTCCTTGCCGCCTTCCTGTTTGCCGTCTTGGTGCTGGCGGCCTCTCCGTGTCAATAGTGTAGAGTGGGGGACATCAAGCTGTGTTTCCACAGGGCGATTAAAGGCCCAGCTCCACTGCCCAACTCAACTCAACTAGACTGTCGTAGCTTTATGAGGAGCCAGAGCTCTACAACTGTCCAGTCTTAGCACTAAGCTCTACCATGCCACAGGCTCCGACCCGATGGTCGTAGCATGAAGGTAACATGGTATATCTAGTGCACACCCCCCTAAGACCTGACGATACAGTTTTACATCTTTGACATATCAAGATCTAAGCCCTGATGATCCAGTCTAAGGAAAACGCTGAGACTCCAGTGGTAGCCCCGGCTCCACTATAGGACTCAGCCCAACTCAACTCAACTCAACTCAACTCGACTGTCAGGCACTGGAGCCGGCCCTTAACTATGCCGAATAGGGGTTTGGTTGGCCGACAAAAGTGAGGAATTGTTGGACGAATTGTGGACGCTCTAGCCATCAGCGAATAGTGTAAAAATATCGGACATGTTAGACTTTTAAGCTCAAAACCAAAGCGAAAAGTGTATCTATAGTTACTCGCCATCAAGGCGCCATTTGCATTTAGTCTCTGCACTTTAGTCGCTGCCGATTACATGCAAACTAAACGCACAGTGGAAACCAGCCTTAAGGGAGTCGATGGGTGGTTCTGGTGAAGAGGCTACTTATTGGTAGGAAAGGAGGAATAGTGGGAAAACTCAAGGAGTAGGTGGTGGGAAAGGAACAAGTGGGGAGAGGGAAGTGGTTAGTGCAATGGTAATAGTATTGGTGGCAAAGTGCCTCTATGTGTATATATCTAGACAACGGGTCTTTGACCAACAAGGATGGAGGGATAGCATACATGCATACTTTGTGGGGACCCCCCTAAGGGGTATAGTTGTATGGGACATCGTTGGCAGCGCGCCCTATACCAATATACTCTATATAGGCGGAACGTGCCTACCTTGTCTCCCTATAGCACGTACCTTGGGGGCGCTATAGTAAATTCCAGCAGCCAGACCCAGAACAAAGGCTGGGAAAAGTGCCGACAATAGTTCACACATTTGTAATTATCCCATACCCCCGAGACGTACTACTGTTTGCTTCCGCTGCTTCCAAACAAAGGGATCTGAGAAAACGTCGGAATCAGCAAACTACAAAATACAATTTACCTATAAAATCTCCTTCAGGTTTTTAGACACTGGAAAAAAGCAGGATATAACTTGTAGTGTTTTACAAGGTCACCTAAACAACTATTTTGTAAATTAATCATATCAGATGTGTTGAAATTCAAAAATTCAAAATCTAACAAAAGTAGAAAAACTTACATCCCTGCGTTGAAGCAAATGCCATTCATTCCAAGAGCTAAAAACCCCAGTTCAATTATCTGATTATTACAACAGGTTACACCTTACAACCTTACAACCCGGTTAGATAATTTTCTATCCAAGCTTAGGGATTACAGTGGCAAGAGATCATGTGGTTTCCTATACGTTTTTCTTTGCTGGTGAAAAGCCCCCGTCAGTCCAATTACTCAGTGGGTATTAAATCCAGACTCCATACGTGCTTACTTCCATTGGCGGCAACTAAGGGCGGCATTAGGAGCAATTGCCTCGAAGGTAGACCTCAGGCTCCGGCTTGATGTCAGGTCTCTTTAGGGCGATGATTTTTCTTTCATGGGGTGGCTTTTCATTGAAGCTCGGCCTTTTGGAAAATCCCTACAGTCAATACACTGGCAGGGGCGTGAGTGTGACCGCGCGGGGGGACAAGGGCCGGCTGTGTATTGTCTGAGGGCACTATAGAAGCCCTCAGAAGCCCTCAGCGACCCAGCCATGCAGGGGGAGGGCCCCGCCCCCTCCAGCTCCCCTGCAGGCCCTCTCCAGGCCCTCCCCGACCATGGGGGTGGCCCCTCTTCTTCTGCTCCAGTAGCTAAGGGACAATTGCGTTGTTGGAAAGGACAAGATATAAACGGCTGGCGGGTGGGTGGCGAGTTACAATGGTGGCTCTGGTATAGTGTGACCCGAACGCATCAGGTCATGAAATGGGTTGGTTGTATGGGGGTGGGGATGGCAAATTGTAAAGGGGGTGGTGGATATAATGGAGATTTGGGAGTTTAACACCTGCTTGGTCACAACCAATGCAAAAGCCCCCAATTCTCAGGTCGCCGGATGCCCGGAGGCTACAGTCATGAGCGTGCGCATGGACATTTTCTGGCAGCGATTCAACAGCGATTTCAAGACGTATCCTGTCTGCCTATCTGTCTATCCTATAGCCCTACCCCCTAAAAGAACTCCCCATGTCTCTGCCACTTCCCCTCCTGGCGCCCCGATAGAAGCACATCTTGCCCTCCCGACAATGGCCCCAATTTTCCTCCTGTCACTGTCGGCGCGAAATCTCTCCCCCTCACGCCATATGCGAATTATCGTGTCGGCGGGAGGTAGAGGATAAATAACCCCATCACTTGCCCGGCACCCACTACCCCTTCTTCCGAGTGTCAACATTCACTATAGGATCCTTCCATCCATGCGCCGCCGCCCCAGCATTCGTCCAATGTCGCTTCAACTTCGGCCGCGACCTTGCATTCCGCAATTGCCCTATTCCCATTGCATGCCCCCTTTCCCGCCTACCCATACACCCCTGGCAATACCCACGACTCAATTGACTTGCCCCAAGATTGCCTCGGACAAGGTGACAATGCCAGGCAACTATCAAGACTCTGGACGGCAATTGTAGTTTCCTGCCAGCGTCTTGGTATTGTCCTTAAATTCCTCCCCGACTTTTGTGCGCTATAGACCCCGGTCCATTTCCACTACAGAGCCTCCCATACATTCCAACCCCACCCCTTTTCCTCCAGCTTCCCTCCAGCGTGTCCCATCCCCTTTTGTCGCGCGACCTCATGGAGTGAATCTTCCCCCTCACACCTATAACACAAAGGCAGCGGCACGTGTTTTGCAATTGGGCGCGCCCAGAATCACCCCGTTGGGGATCGACTTTGTGATCCCCGTTGCATGGCCGCGTTACATTTGACACTTGGCCGCTAAGTGAGTTGGATCCGCGGCGGGAGCGTCGGCGACGGGGGTGCGTTAGCGTTAGCCGGGCGGGTAGGTGCAGGAGGCGGGCGGCGTCCCGGGGATGGAGAGGGGTGTTTCACGCGCCCTGGAGGAGGCTCCAGGGCCCGGGGGGGGGGGGGGGGCACTGACTCTTTGAGGGTAGGTACCCAAACCAAAACTACAGCCCCTGGTTTTCCAATATGATTTGACTACAGACCAAGCTCAGAAATTAGCTATTTTCTCAAATTTGTAACACAACGTTCATACCAGCTAATCCTAATGCTTAATCCCTGATTAGACTACCTAAACACAACAGTTCTCGCAGCATGGTGCCCCTGACAGACCCCCTTTTGGGACTTCCCGGGTCAGTTACAGCCCCCTTTTTTTCAGCCTAGACCTGTGTCACAGCCACAGCTTCCACCGCCCGTTTTGCAGTGGGTACCCAAACCCAAGTCGAGTACCCCCCCCCCCCGGGGTGTTACACGCGCCCTGGAGGCTCCAGGGTCTTTTGTAGGGGCCATGTTTACGGGCCTCCTCCCGGCACCCACTGCTTGTACCGGGATCAAAGAGGATGTTGTGGGGTGCCCCTTTCCTGCTTCACTCCATCAGTCATTCCCTCAGGGAGAATCTCTCTCAGAACTCACTCCACCAGTGCTTTTATGATTATACCCCATGCGCTTCTTCCCCACCTATGTTTTCAACCCTTAGGGCCATACGTTTTTCCCCTGTGTTTCAAACCTTTAGGGCTAAATTTTATGATACTCCAAGCTTTAAGATCTAAGGAGTTCAAAGTAATTTTGAAAGGGTATCAAATGAATTTAAACGGGATTAAATGATAAAACTATTTTATGGGCTACGTCCTCTATTTTTTAAAGTTACATTTGGAGAAAATTGACAGGGTTGCAGACATTCATATACATGTACACCACCAACCACGTGAACAGTACAAAATTGTTTTTGGATTTACCAACATGTTTATCAACATAATGCAGTAGAATATAATATATACTATCAACTCTACTGTAGTATAACTAATAGTAATACTCTATACTCTCTATACCTTAATACTCAGAGATTCCTTCCCTTCCCTGTACATGTGTATGTGTACACACACCTAGTGACCTGTACATTATATAAGGTCTCGTTCTAAATATCTCACAGTGTTTGTATATATTGTACGTATACGACACAAGCCGTCGTCAGAGACACTCACACAAAGTTTGGCTTCACGGAAATTCTCGCCTCGTCGGGTCCAATGAGTCCTGGTAAATGTATGAGTAGAGGCTGTATTCCACTAGCCGATTTTGCTCCCGATTTCAGAAATCGCCAGTTGGAATAAGGTCTGAATACGGCCATGTTACATGTCATTAGAACGGATTTTAAATTCTCTTTCGAATGGTATGTTACATGCATGGGTCTCTATTATATTCCTGGTGAGAACTTGAAATTAGCGAATCCAAGGTTGCTAAAATCGCCGAATGGAATACGGGCTTAAGTCCGGAGAGTAAGTACTTATCTCACACATTGAGAATGAGTAGGCTGTCTGCCCTAGATAGCATCTGGGGCCGATACTGGATCCGTCTTACATAAGGTATGTTATTAGGTCTGGCGATTGGGAGGCGTAACACATCTGCCCTCCCAGGTGATTCACACGCTTACTGGAGGCCTCCAGGCTTCTCCGGTGTAAACGAGCTTAATTAGATTCTCCCAACACCTCGGGAAAAGTACATCTGTTGAGCATATTATTTCTCTGTCAGTCAGTGCACTGTTTCGTTGTTTTTTCTCCATTGAAAGAAGAGTTTGGATTTCTTGGACTTTTTGTATGATTATGTTCGTTTCTGAATATGCAAATTCACACACAATGTATAACACATAATACTTGTTGTATATAGCATAGGTAATAATAATATAGGGAGACATTGGTATACTACTATGTATAATACACATCCTCAGGGTTCATCCGTATGGGCAGGTACATCATTATCATTAGTAATAAATTATGGTTGTCAAAGCGTAAGTACTGTCTTTTACTTATTTACTCAGTGTCCATCAAGGAAACTTTTAACTGAAGAAAGAAGCGTCACAGCCATAATAAAATATATAATTTATGTTAGGATTTTCCAATTTACTTATTGAATACTGGAATAGAGGCTTCATCCTCCTGTTATTCTTCAATCAAACCACCCCCAAGTTCTGTAGATTTCTTCGGAAAAGTGTCATTTGTTTGACTTGAATACGTATTTTTCATACTTTTTAAAAAGTGTCATTTTTTGACTTAAATATGTATTTTTTCATATATTTAAAAAAAAAAATCATATTTTGGGTGGATTTTTGGATGTTAATGGTTGGGAGTTTATTTGAGGTACAGGTAGGGTTTGGCGTGGTTCAGAGACTCGTCCTCGCTGCAGGCGGCCCAGCGTTGGTGGTTCTGCTGGCCATGGGGGTGCTGGAGGTGGTGGTCGTGGTTGGGACACACTGGAGGACCTCCTCCTCCTCCAGTACCCTCCGTCAGGGCTGAATCAGGCCCTCCCGTCTCCGTGCTAGCCGTGCCGACGCTGGCTTGATCATAATGGCGGGGCTTCCGGTCGCAGCAGCAACAGCAGCAGGAGCGAGCCAGGGCCCGCGCCTGGTAGCGGATGTCGGCATCGACGAGCCACATCAAGGGGCTGACCCCCGCCGACGCGTACCCCAGCCACACGCAGGCTGACCATACTTCAGGATCCACACACATGCCCTGGCAGAAGGGGATCATGACGTTCAGGACGTAGAACGGCGCCCACAGGAGGACGACGGAGAGGTTGACGCCGACGACGGCGGCGGCGACGTTGCCGACGGACGCGGTGTCGACGAGGGCCAGGAAGTTTCCGGTGGAGTCTCCAGGGCAGCAGCGCTGGTGGTAGAGGATCTGGGAGTCGTTGACGCCGTACAGGTGGGATTTGACGCGGCTGCGGCTGCGCAGGGCGCCGACGAGGATCGCCATGGTGACCAGGAGTCCCATGAACGCCGGTCCGAAGAACGCGGCCACGCTGATGCCGATGGCGTACTGGCGGGTCATGCTCACAGCGCAGACTTCCTCGAAGATCATGTCCCCGTCGCGGTACATCTGCAGCGCTGGAGGAACGATAGTAGCCAGGGCGACCAGCCAGGAGAGCAGGACCATTCCTAGGGCGCGGCCAGTCCCCATGCGGCGGTGGTAGTAGTAGGGGCGGAGAACATACACAAACCGATCCACTGTGATCATGAGCGCCGCCCAGAGGGTGAGCGAGCTGAGGAACATCTGGATGAGAAGCCAGGCGCGGCAGATGGTCGGGCCGAACGTCCAGTGTCCGTGCAGCTCAGTATTCACATTCAGCGGCACCACAATCACCCCCATGAGCAGCTCAACAAAAACAAAGTTAATAATGAGCAAATTCAGCGGGCGAACTCTCCCCAACTTGGGCCTCCGCGCGGCGGCTAGAAACATGTAGATGCACGTGAAGATGATCCATGCCGCGAGCAGCGACCCAAAGTAGATGACGGCCATCCTACGCGGCCGGTGCACCACCGTGCGCTCGTCGGTTTTGTTTTCGAAGACGACGATCCACGTGTCATACCAGAGACTCCCGTTGGCGGCGGCGTGCTGGAGCGGGCTGCCGTGACTGTGGGCGGCCGGGGGGACGTCCCACGGCTCGGGGAAGTGCTCCCGGTGGGGGCTGGCCTTGGCGGAGGCGGCCAATGACGGCACAATATTATTCGCCATTATAATTTGATTAGTCACGTTCAATGCACACTCCAATGGTCGGAGAGGCTGGGTGGGGTACTCCGATGAGTAGTGGGTGTGTGCGGGTGGGTGTGCGGGTGGGCGGGCGGCTGCAGGCAACTGCAATAGGCAATTGGGGTTGCCGGCAATGGGTGATAGGCAATTGGGGCGGCAGGCGTTAGGGGTGCGCGCCTCTCGTTATTGTTTCACGGTCAGGAGAACACCCTCCAATGGGCCGACGAATGGGGCGACGCCAAAGTCCATTAATAAGTGTCAGATTAGCGGCAAAAAACTTGTCCCCACCGCCGTCACTTCCTCCCTGTACCCGTGTCCGGAATAACAACACAGTCCTTGCAGAATAAATCTCAGCGATGTGACTTGCATGCGTTGACGAATTTGGAGTCAAAAACTGTCCGAACTCGGTGTAAAGGAATCCCCGGGGGAATGAAATAGAAAACCGCTAAGCAGTTTTATCCAAGTATCCCTGAGCCTATTTTCTTTGTAAGAACGTCCGTGAGTGTATTCTTTGTTCTAGTGTTTGCCGAAGATTTGTACCTCATCAGTGGAGAATGCAAAAAGGTGTTATTCCAGACAGTCCGTGTAACAATGTCGTGTACCTGCCAGTAAATTAAAGGCTACTCCTCCTGATCGCAGTATATATCCACTGTTTAAACAGCAGTCTCCCAAGTCAATGCCCAGGCGGAATCAGTTAGGAGAGACAGAAGGGTGAGTGCGTCCGTCTTCTATTGTAGTAGTAGAAGAATGCGCCGTGTCACAAGCCCTCAGTGTGTATATATACAATAGGGGACAGGGAGTTAAGACAAGACTTCCGTTGTGCTCGCGACGCAATTACGTCGATAAATATCGTCGCCGGTCGGTCGGGCGAACTTGGGCGCTGTTTGTCGCGTTTATTTTCCGTGGAATTAGTCTTACTCTGAGCCCAAACACACACAGTATGTATAGACCAAGGCGCCGGAGACTGGCCCTGGAGTTTGACTTCTGGATGAGCTGTGGTTGTGGTTGCAGATGTAGGAACGAAGGGGGGTAGGTAGGTAGTCCCAACTATGAACCAACGGCTACACACGAACTAGCCAACAGCCACAAACGCAACTAGTTTGTATGTGTGTGTGTCTATGTATATGTGTTGGGACGTTCTGAGGTATGGGCGACTCCAGTGTTGCGCTGGCAGCGCCGGCCAAAATTCTGACTGTCCTCTAAGCCCTCCAGGCTGTTATGCCGTGGAGGAGTGGGGAAAGCGCGCCGACTCCGTCCTAGCGTCGTCTTCGTCGTGGGGAGTCCCAGCATAGAACAGCTGCGGCCGTCGTCACCTCTCTAAATACTAATCGGGGGAGTAACACTGCGCGTATATCTCTCTCCACACCTCGCCGCAGCTGCCTCCAGTACTAGTAGTACCCCCACTACTACTACTTCTATATACATACATCCAGTGCGGCCCCCTTTATATATATGCTACCCACTCCGGTGGTTCGCCGTTCACCCCCCAGAGGGCGTGTGCAAATTAAAACAAAAAGGTCAATTAAAAGGGCCCTTTCCTCCCGACGGGTGCCCTGTGTGGTTTCAGTTCGGTCACGCCCCCTTTTGGCACACCACTAGAGTTGATTGAGTGTGAAGACTTAAGTGAGGGTGGGCCGTGGTGGTGGTTGGTGTTCACTGGGTGCCTTCAGTCCCTACTAATAGGAATAATATATTATACAGTCCTTGTGCTGGTTTAAGTACAGCACACGTGAGGTCCTTGCTGCCAATTAAACCTAGGGCTTTTGCCCTGGAGGAGGACGAGGGTCGTTAGTGTATAAGTTATTGGGATTAGTCGCTCCAGGCTGGTCTCCTTAAGTGATGTGATGGGATCGTCACCGCTGTTAAGTCCTTGTCTCCTTTCAAATTCCATCCACTCCAACGACCACCCAGGGTTCTGGCCAGTGTCCACTGAAGTATGGCGGTTTTGTCAGACCCCACAAGTACGCATAAGATGGGATGGGATGTCAGAAGAGGGGACGGTTTCGCGGCACCCCACGTACACCGTCTTAACCTTGTGGGGTATACACCAAAACGGTCAAGGCTACTGGAATAATCCAAGTACATACATACACTCACACACACTCCGCCAAGCTACTTTTTGAACGTTTTTCCCCTCCTTCCTCTTCGCTCTTTGATAAAAAAAACACAACTTCACTTGTCGCCGCTCCAAAAAGACCGCAGAGTCAATCCTGACGTCTTGCCGGCGCCGTGTACTTAGTTGGTTGGTCAGGAACCGCGACCAAAAAGTGCTACCGTGTCCGGGTATATGTGGAGAATCCTTCCCTCTGTGAAATATCAATAGAAGAAGCTCCCAGCCCCAATGCTTATAGCTATCCACTCCAGGGTGCTATGGGCTATCAGACAATGCTGTGCTCCAGGCGGTTGGTTGGTAGGTTACTGGAGGAGACACAGGAGGAGGGTCCTCCAGGTCCTGAGCGGCAAGCAACAGTGATCTGTTGCTGGCGGTCGCACGCACGCACCCTATCTACTACGGATGACGGCCAATCACTCCAGGGTGGCGGCGCCGCCCACCCTGGAGGAAGGGGAGGGGGCTGGAGGAGCAGGAGGAGGGTGGTTGCAGATGCCCCCAGAAGGTCCTATCAGATCGATGCCATGCAGGTTGCCGCGGCTGTTACCACTACTGCTGCTGAGATATAGTAGTCCGTATCTGACCGACTTCTCTTTCACATATTAGTTTGAACACCTTGCGGAATTGGATGTGACTACAGTCTGCTGCTGAGATGGTCCGTTCCTGACCTACTTGTCTTTTACATGATAGTTTGAGCACCCAGCGGACTTGGACGTGACTGTCCTCCAGGGTCTGTTCCTCCAGTGTGTGACTCCTGCTGGCGTCCGCGCTGGAGGAGGGGCAGGTAGTATATGATTGGATCCACTGCTCCTCCTGCTGCCGCCGACCGCCTGTTACTACTCCTACTCCTAACCCCGTGGAGTGGGGACGGGGCTAGACCTTAGCTTGTACCGGGGTGGTTGTGTCGGATTGTTGGGGAAGGCGACGGAGCGCAGGCCTTGTCGGCGGGTTCAACCACGTTGGCGGCTGTTTGATTACATACCTCCTGCCTATAGTCATCCTAAGAAACATGGTTTAGAGTACGTGCGACCTTGGACATTTTTTTTTTAAGGATTTGCGATACTTTTTTCATTCAGTACAACAATTCTGATGATGTTTGAACGACCATAATATGTTGATTGCCAAAATGATAATCTCGTATAGGAAAACTAATTCACCCCCAGAGGCTGTGAGTTCAGTTTGAAACAGTACATTTAATGTCCGTACTCCTGAAAACATAGCATCTACTTCTCCCCTTCCTTATGCCCCATCCTGGGCATTTACATTTTGGTGGTTATAATGGTTAACCATATTGATGGTTATAATGTGTAACCAAATCCTTAGTTTTGTTAAGATGCTAGAAACTTACCTCGACCACAAACAAAGTCATATGCTACTTGACAGGGTATAGACATTATATGGGCACAAGAAAATGATAAGGATAGCACTATAAAAGATCATTATATATTCTATATAATATATATATATATATATATATATATATATATAGTTTTAGTCCCTTTTAGAAGACCTATATATACCCTACCCAACACACTGGCTTCTTGAGATTATACCCCAGTTCCACAGACCTGAATATCCACCCACTCACTCCCACCCCTTTTGATATTGGTTGTAGGGTAGTTTGTAGCGTTTGTGGTTGTTGTTGCCCTTGGCAAAATGGGACTCTCCCAGCAGATGTATCTGGTCTGGTCCAACCCTACATCGACTCCCACAGGCGCTGCAGAGACACAACAAACTATATATCATTGATTCGCCGTACCCACAGACTCCTAGCCCCACAAAAGATGTAATATCTCAATCTTATCTGTGTGTCTCGGTATGATACTGTTATCAAAGCAACTCATGATGTTCCGACAGAATGCCCTACATAACTGATATTGACGACTGACTAGAATCTGTTGTTTGTGTAAGTTTATGAGCCACTGTTGATATATCAAACCTGGGATCCTCAAGCAACAGACCAGATTGTTTTCATCTGAAAAAGAGAACTCTATATATGGTATGCAGTAGGTTTAACATTTGGGCTTAAACTTTATTTTCCAGACAAAAAAAACATTAATAGGCCTACATCGTTGAATAAGATATATTTCTATGTGATTCAAACTTATTTCATTCGGCAACACTCGTCATTCCCTATCCATTGTATTACCATCTAACATAGAAACACATCTTTCTACACAATGTTAATTGTTACATACCAGACCTATATGCTATTATCATATCTCTATAATAGATCTATATTTCATTTTACGATAATTATATCTATACCTTTGATACCATATCAAACATATAGCCGAAAAAACAAAAAGCATTTTCTATTGACTAAATTATCTTAGCACATGGGCTATATCTAACTGCCTATGACTTATCTTAAAGCGAAGGTCTGCTTTGTTTCTATATATAGCAAGAACAGTCGTACTTCTGAAGATCTGGTGTTTTTCTCAGGGGTCGGTGCAGACAGACTCTATTGAGTTTTCTCCCCTTGGATCTAGAGAACAGACAAGGTCTACCTCCTCTGTGATTCTTGACAGATAAGACACGGCAATGTGCAATTAAGGACCAAGAATGTAATGATTCGGAGGTTAAAGGGGGGCTGGGGAACATATTTGTAGGAGAAGTCTTTCATCATGCACAACTCTTGGTTAACATGTCAATGTGTGTTTTGTCTTGTCTCATTTGTCATTTTTGGATATGGTTTTTGACAGCAAATGTACGAAGATTAGTGCGATCACGCTGTTATGAACATTGTGCACATCTCTTTTGATATCATGAAATATGAATGAAGTGAATATGTTGTAAATATGTACACATAGAAATAATCTAGTTTTATTTTAAACTGTGATTACTAAGTCTTGGCATAAAGAGGGACGAAAGTATGGGGAACAAAATTAATTATCAATATAATATTAACCTAAAGGTATGCTGCCTTTTGTTCTGATATTAATTACTACATGCCAGAGGCAGTATAGACTATATCTATTTTCATATACACTTCGGGTGCAAGTTCAGTATCAGGGATGGAGCTAAACATTTAAAAAGGTGGGGAGGGTCTATAACAGGAGCCCAAAAATCTCCAGCACCATTATTCTTAGATAATGATTCAAAACTATAAAACATTATAGATATTGGCCAAAAAGAGGGAGGGGAAGCGTACACGAGTACATGCTTGCATGATGCTCTCTCCCAAATCCACTTTTGAGTATAGGGGGAATTCTAAGGGGAAACATTTCCTATATTATATAGGAAATGTATTTTCCCTTGTGGGACAAATGGAATAGTATTGTGGCGGCTGGAATGATCTGTGTCAGATGTCCATCCCTCTCTGACAGGTGGTCACACTCTGTCATTGATCGTACCTTCTTCCCACGCTGAAGCCACCCCAGGGAAAGTGGGGCCGATGATCAACTTTGCGACGAAATGCCATGCGATTTTCTTCTGATATATTTTCGTGGATTTAGAAATATGTTTAAGAAAAAGATCCTGTTTGTGTAAAGACAAGACTGTACTAGTTTATGAGTGCCAGATTGTATATTAAGTTTTGACAATAATAACTATTTCTTTTTCCAAAACGACTTCTCAAATCGGTTCAAAATCGCATCGTGGATGGGCAGTCTGAGGCCTCTACAGGAACAGAAAACTGCTTTACAATATCAGAGACCCTATACAGATACTCAGCAACAAAGTTATCTCTGTGAGTTGTAATCAGTTCTTTTGGGGACAGCACATAACATTCATTATCATCAGATCATTATCATTGTATCATGTTTAGTATAAATTGAAATTCATAACCATGCCAAACAAAATGAATATATTTAATGTGGGAAAGGCGAAATGACTACTAAGACGTTCAAACCCGGAAAATTAAATATGACCATTTTATACTCGTTTATTGAGCATCCTCACGTTTACACGTGATCTTCCACATAACCCAAGTGACACAATAGTACTACATGTGCAGGATAATCAACAGACCTGAGCGTGTCCATTCTTTCTGCTCCATGTTCTTTGACTGCTGGCATTGTGGTATGTCTCTAAGCAGTCACAGGGTGCCAAAGCAAATATCAATCTTTAGACTACTGGCCACTGTTGGACTTTGGGATATAAGACAAGGATGAACCAGGCTCTGCATACAATTCACAGCTTATAGCTTGAGGCTGAATCATTCACAGGAAGAGAGTCAGAATATGACTGAGCCTTTTTAGCTTAATTTAGATATAAGGAAATTCCTCAAATCTACAAGTTTTAAGACCTTAGATATAAAGTTTTAGCTATAATTATTAAATGTATCTTTCAGATAACAAACTTTCCTATGCTAAGAGGGCAAAACTGTTTGTATTAGAACAGTAGGCAGTCTAATGACTATTTCAAAACATAATCCTATTTAGCATTAATAATTTGTCACCAGACTCAGAGCACTTAATGTGGAATCCTATTTAGTCCCTCGCCTTTCAAATTCAGAACCCATTAAGCCATAGAGCACATCCTAACAGCACAGTAACAAGATAACCAACACAAGTAACACAAATCCCAACAGAACATCCCAGCGTTCTCACAAACAAACACGAATAGATGGGCGGAGGATACTATGATTCAATATGGATTTAGTTTTACGAGCAATTTACAAATTTCCACAAAAGAGCACCACTCTGCTCTTTCCCACACACATGGACCCATTGCGGGCAGGATAATGATTGCAGATTGTTTTTCCAGCCAATTTACACGTTTCCTCAGCTTGAAACACGATGGCATGATGGGAGTGAGCCTTGGGGGGGGGGGGGCACTTGCGTCTGAGAAGGTACCCACAGCCAAACAACCCCCTAAAACGGAGGCTGTGAGCATAGAAAATGAGCGTGGTCAGTCCCTTCTTAGGCAAATTTAAAACAGGGGGGCAGTAAAATACTTCTGTAGAAATATACAATGAATAAAAACATGAAACTTTATTTCACTAGAAGACATATCGGATCAGAATCCTCAAAAAGACTTAAAGTAATTTAGAAGACTTTGTCTATTGTGCAATCTCTTTAGGGGGGTGATGATTTGTATACCCCCAAAATGGCGGGGGGGGGGGGGTCCACCTAAATTCAGGAGTGGGCAGTCACTAAAGGTAGGGGAAGTAGCTTGGCAGTGGTTAGTAACTTTCAAAGAACCAGTGCCCCCCTCTTGGGGAGTGAACAGACCAAATTGCCCTAATCCAACGAGTGGGCTTCTTATCAAGAGAACGAGGGCGGTCCCAATCATTGGTGTGAGCTGCTCGGATTAAGTCGTTTTCAGTGAGCAGCTCTACTGAGCTGCATAGTTGGATAGGGGATAATCATTTGGGTTGGATGTTGTATGTTTTGACTCGAATCTAGAGCTGGTAAAATATACTGTGGATTTTATATGGATACAGAGTAAATAGTGCCTTGAAAATATGTCTGTTTCTATCACGGTCGATTTGTTATTCCAAGCAATACTATAAAAGTATAATTTTGACGATGGCATTTCTTTACACAGATTGACGATGGCATTTCTTTACATTTTTTTACGCACATGTACTGTATATGAACAGTTTGAAAACTAATTTCATTTACAAATAATTGAAAAGATTTTAAAGGCCAGTCCAACTATTAGATACCAAAGTTTTCTTATTTACCTTACTAGTCTAATTAGAGCAGTCAATGCTCGAGCATTTTTAAAACTAAGGGTCTCATTCTTTTCATCTTCTCGTGGGACTGACTGTTTATCATCTAGCATTAGTATGATCTCGAAATTCATCTGTCCAATCAAGACTTGGAAATCAACTTCTCATGCTTGAACACTGCCGTAATAACCTAACAGGAGGTTCAGTTTGGCTGGACACACATATGAGAAGATGAATACCAACGTGCGATTACCGGATTAGTCCAGGTGAGAGGGGGACAGGTGGGCAATATCTCATGTTGATTAAATGGGATTAACTCATTTTTATCAATTGTATTATATCAGCCAGTGATGCAATAGTTATATCATGGTAATCCTGAAGCTTATTGCCATGAAGCAAAAAAACATCGATGTAAGGTAATAAAGGGGATATGTTGTTTTTTATGGGATATGCAAAGTTATATTATGAATTATTGGTACTTTTCCTACCAGCAGCACATAGAAGTTGCCAGCATACATGTGTATGTTTAAGTGAGGTGATCTGAAAAGATTTTATACTGATTTCTTCTACTTAGATGAAACATCAGAATCTATATCAAGTTATATCTGGTGATGGTTCAATAACAAATCCAGACAGCTGAGTTTCTTAAAGTGTTTGTCCCTCCTTATACAAGGAGCAAGTGTTCCACCCCAAGCTACCCTAACCTCAAAATAAATACTACATCCATAACATCTATATTTAAACCCTATCTTTGACGTACAAATCAGGCAGGAATGCCCAAGTAGCTCCAACACTCTGTAAATTATGTGCAAAAATTAGGGGGTCTGGCCTTATCATCAATGGGCCAACTCAAGAATGGAGAGGCTAAGGAGGCTGCCACACACCATCCCAACAGAGGTCTACTTATGATGTTGGCCCATATGTCAATATTATGTGATGCACATATCAATGAGCTCTAACCCCTCAGGTTAAGCCTACCTTATCTAAAGGTGTGTGCCAACCATGCTTCCTACTATGAATGACCCATGGAGTACTGGTGACCTGAAGTTTTAAGCTGTGTACTGACCTGCCAGACTTGTATATTTTAGCATTGCTCATGTACTTGCATATATTCATATTATTCATGGATGGATGTTATACTCTATTTGCATAGTATTTATGTTGATCCAGGTGAATAACGACCATGACATAGACAGCTTAACTGTAGAGAATTTCCCTTTAAGGGAGCCAAAACAAATATAATCGACAAATTTTTCAAAACTCAGATAAGTATAGAAATATGTTAGATGAGTCCAGTTAAGGTCATTGGTAAAGTATTAGTTGTGAAAACTAGCTCAAACTGAAGTAGAATGACACAAGAGATGGTAATATTTGCATTTGTTTGTAAACAAACCCTATTTTTGCGGATCCACATTAATTGATTTGAGCACGGAAAGCATGTTTTGAATGATTTTTTACTATCTTTATGGTTTAGATTTTAACATGGGCCAGAAATAGGCTCAAGGAATGGATCTCAATGATTATTTGAGTTTGGAAAATTTCATTGAATTTATTGGTTTTGGCTCCCTTTAAGACCTTCATGGTACTTTATTACTCTCCTAATAGACAACTTATCTATGACTTTTAAACTTATTGCATACCTGAAAGACAACTTCACTTTAAGTTTGTACTACAGGTTATGGATAAAAACTTCATCAGATGAGTGTGGGACTATGGGATTATAATAATCAAGTTTCTGACTACAATTTTGAAAAATATTGAGATGATTAGTCAATAAACAGTATACGGAGTAAACGGGTTAGCGGTATTCCCGTCATTTTCGGCATCGTGCAGTGAAATATTGGGCTCCAGAAGTGACCCTATACTTAGCATTGGCGCCTATGGAGAAAATTGGAATTTTCGCAATAGTGTGGAAAATTGACCTATTAGGAAAATTTGAAGGCTTGTATGGGATACCTGGGATTAATTCTGAACTTTTTCTCATTTACTGTAAAAAGATTGGAGCTATATTTAAAAAGTTAGAGCGAAATAACCTGTTTTCCTATAGGATCCTATGTTAAACGTACCACCAACTACCGTTCGCGTTTTCGCGGAAATTTCGCTGCGCGATGCTCTATTTTCAGACCCGTATACAGCGTATATTGCCTATTTGAAAACAATCATGGTCTTGATAAATGCAAAGAAGACTAGTCTTCATGTTGCTTTCCAGCATGGTTCCTTTTTTTCCCCAAAATGTACTACCAGTTGCATAGAGTTATAATATATAAGTCACATTTTTAAGAAAAAAAATAATTTATAACAATTATATCAATTTGAACAAGTCATAAACGATACGTAACAATGTTCCCTTTTAAAAAGATGTCTTCTGTCCTGTGACTTATTTTTGAAGTTAGAAGTCCTTTAGATTTTGTACATTTCCTCTAGAGTAGATAGCCATGAACATACCTGTGTGCATTTGTATCACTACTACTTATCATGTCTACTCATGTCCAAACATGTCCTAATGTCAAAAGGTAAAGGCCAATGAATTATATTAAGAATTTATGTGATTCTGACCCCAGGCCAATGACCCCATGTCACTTGTTAGCAAACCCATACCTCAGGTAAGCATTCTAATTAAAAAGGTCATTATTACCTTACACCCTGAGGGATCTATGTGCATTATGGATGGATCCCAAGGCGAGCCAAAAGCAGCTCAAATTGCCACCTCAGGTCAGCAATACTGATTTAGTGAATCCTAACTTGGCAGTTTAGTTCTGGGTCCCTACACAGTGGCCTAATACATGCATCAAGGCTCCCTTATTCCTTTTGCTGTGTTTACATTGTGAGATGGCAAAGGCTACCTTCAAGTGTGTGAAAGCATTCTTGTGATATATCATGTTTGTAATAGTTGTAACATATATTGGCAGGTTGTGCTGGAAGAATTTACCAAAATATAATTCTAACAATTTCCTTGCAATTTTTCATTTGAAGGCAGCTTAAATTACCACAAGAAATTCCACTTTTACAACTTTTTCATGGCAATTCCATCGCAAATGTGTCGTGATAGTTTGCAAAAGTGGCATGATTACGATAAAAATCAGTCCAGTATTGCTAATGAATAATGTCTTATGTAGCAAACTCCCTCTATAATTATATAGTTTATTACATTTGCAAGTTGTGATCTACTGTGTGAATATGACACAGTCGACGCCTATACTATCTTTGTAAATTAACATTTTGTTACAAAAGAGGCAATAGATATGTTATGATTGGGTAGAAGCAGGAGTCATATATAGTAAAACAAGTGTGGGTATACGGATCTTATAATAGCATTGAAAAATCAATACATTTAAGAATGGAAAAATTGATCATATTTACAGATCTGTGGGGTGTTTCATAACAACCTCTATAGCTACAGAGGTTTTATGGACCCTTACAGAAACTGTACGAGAGTTTGAAACTCCCGTTTCATAACAAAACTCTCGTAAATCGACCCAAAACTCCCGTAAATCCATACAAACTCACGTAAACAAATACAAAACTCACAAAGCTACGGCACCCAAAAAGGTCATCGTAACGTTATGAAATGCAAAACTCAAGTAGCAGTACAGAGGTTTGTTATGAAACAGGCCCCTATATTTGTAAAATATCATGTAGTTTGTACCCAGCATCAGACTTCCTCCATGGGTGATAGGATCAAGGCTGGGTGTTCAGGGGGCAGGGCTATACGTCATGTCAGGGGTGGACTGAGAGCTTTACCCCACACTGAAGGGGTCACCTGGGTGGGGAGATTTTAACCACTCGCCAGAGATTAGAGTCATTAATCACCAGGGGGGTTCACCTATAGCAAAGCCTAGGCTGGGTTTATCACACCAGTATAGACACAGATCTCAAAGGGAAGGGGGCACTGGCTCTCTGAAGGTTACTACTGTTACTACCCACTGCCAAACTACTGCCCCTGCTTTTTGTGAGTGACCACTCCTGAATTTTAGTTGACTTAGGGGGAAAACGCAGATTACCACCCTAAAAAATCAGGATGCGTCAATACAAAATAATATACAGAAATCACCAAAACTTAGGAAAACTTCTGGAAAGTTTTATTAGATTTTATAGGTGAAATAAAGTAGCAATGAGGCTAAATTTTGCGCCATTGTTCTTACATTGGTCTATGGGATGTAGTTCATTGCTCCCCCTTTTTAGCCTTCAAGGTTGTTAACCACCCCTAAATTTTGACGTGTACCACCCCTGCTTCATTGGTCTGTTTGGCGGTTGGTACCTTTTCAAGCCTAAGTGCCCCCCTCCCCAGACATAGATCTTAAAGGGCTTAATGCTGTTTTGGAGGAGGCTGCTGCAGTTTATATAGCACCACAACAGTGTGGACTCCAGGGCCCATATCTTCGTAACTAATTTGGCTGATCAGGGAAATTTTGATTAGGGTCTCAAGATCAGCAATTTTGTGTTTTACCAAAAAAAATAATATTATTGCAAAATCGTCTCAAAGAGGGATTATTAGGTGTAGAATCTATTTGTGAGAGATAGAATTTCTAAACATGAGGTGCTAATCAAAATTTCCCTGATTAGCCAAAGCAGTTACGAAGATATGGGCCCAGGAGATAAGGGAATACATCTATTTGCTCTGGGTTTAGGTCTAAGAATGGTGTAAACTGCTTGGCTAATTTCATGGTGATTCTTTATCAAGTATCTTTAAACTGCCTATATATTTTGTGTTTTTGTACTTTATGTTTGGTATATGAGATGAGGAGTCTGCCTATCTTACTGCTTTTAAGTTTGTACTCAGGACTGTAGATCGTTTGCAAATACTATCTTGGGACAGATCTAGTAGCAAGTATCATCATACTATTCTATGGCCGAACAACTTAGAGGTATAAAGAAATGCTTTAGGTTACAAATCATAATACGTGTTAATGCTGTGATGACCTGTCTGATTTTTTTCTACTCAGAGGAAAATAATTGTGTCTCCTTGTCAATAAAATGGACATAATTGGGGATTAAAATTATCCAAAAAGTATTATAAAGTAATATGACTGTTTCAAGAGTTTTACAACAATGTACATTTCAGTATCGCCTATATAATTATCTTTACCCATAACTGACATATCTATATTTTTACCTGAAAATTGAAAGATATTTGTGGTGGGAAAAATCAGAATTTATTTTAAAATATCCTGTATACTGAAATATCTAACCTTTGGTAAATTTACAACTTTACTGTTCAGGTTTGAAATTTAAGTATCCTGCCTAGTGAGCAGTAGGAAATAGAAGCCACAAATAGAAGTAACGAGATACGTTGGTTCATAACACCCACACTTCAGCTTTAAAGTTCAGCATAGGCCATGGCCAGGCAACAGTATCCCATCACATCCACCCTAAGGTTAAACAATAGAACCACCCTATCCCAACTGCTAAAATTGATTACCTCGGTAAATCTTTTCACTCAGCATACCCTCAGGCTTTCTATAGGTAAGGTGCAGACAACCCATACAACCCATTCAAACCCATTCCCACCCCATTCCTATACCCAAGGGAGGCTTGACAATAGACATAGAGACAACTCCACTATACACGTTTAACAGTTAGGCTGGATCCCAAATGGCAGGCCTAACAGGTGGGCCTGATTCAATTATAGGCCTTGAATACAGCCTGATTTAGGCTTAGGTGGTGGTGTCATTGCTAGGACACATCCCACGAGGCGAGTGTCTGTGGCGAACAACAGGAAGGCTCGGACACCCTGCAAAGACAAAGTTCATAGAGAAAAGGTGAAAGATCTTGGTTTTAACACAAACTATTAGGGTTATATTATACTTCTAATATCACCAGAACATAGTCTATATTAATCCAATAATTATCACGAGGAGAAAAAGGTTCATCTATGATAATTATTGTTCCGTGAATAGGTAAAATAGAAACAATCACTTTGATAGTCATCTCAGTATCAAACTGAAGTTTAACACCCCACATTTTCAAAGGCAGAGGTCAAAACGATCCCCCGATTGACTTTTACAATCATCTATACACAATAAAAATAATTTCAGGAGATAAAGTTGACCACTTTCTACTAATTTCTCAGAGAATACATAGGGTCTCATACTAACAGTTATTGCGTACTTAACAAAAGTAGTGATGCAAAACCTAATAATATTATTTGTTACAAAAATACACAAAACACAATAAACTAGAATAGAAAAAGGATCACAATATAAACAAATGTTTCTGTCGTGGCAAACAAGGGGGGAAGGGTAACGAAAAGACAAAAGACAACAACCTAGAATATAAGAGAGATCACAATATAAACAAGTTATTTTTTCCATTTTGCTAAACACTTTCTTGTTTTCGTGGCAAACAACACGAAAATCTTTGCAAAAAATACAAAAAGAAAACCTAGAGCACACTAGGGATCACGATATAAACAAGTGTTATTTGTTCTTAAAAAAAATACATTTCTTGCTCATCATCTGTGACCTTTAGAAGACCCCAGGACATATGAGAGGCTTAGAGCTCAGACGGAGTTTTAAGCTAATACTCTAGAGGATGGATAGGGTAGCGACACCCCACCGACTGAGACTAATTAAAACACGTGACAGACACCTCGGGAACCAACGACAGGGGGCTCACATCCCATCTCAGGGGGTAGAATAAGACACCCAACAGCTTGTGGGGAGGCTTCTGTAGGGCTATAGTAGGTAAGCATACCCACTATGCGATTTTTGCCTAGTTACTGGTTTGTGGAGATTGAAAACATCCCAAGAGGATTTTTTCGACTTGCTATCTGTGTTTCTAGTTATCTGTGTTTTTGTTGATTTGTTGATTTGTTAATTTATTATTTTTGTTTATTTTACAAGTTTTTAATCCAAACTATTTCAATTTCTCGTCTTTCAAGGGACTATAAGTCGTAGAAAATAATCAGAATTCATGTTCCCATTCAGCGATGTGACCAGAAATCTATATAGATACATAAAAATTAAATCACTTGGATAATTTCTGACAATGTTTGATATTGGTGGCTAGCGATCTCATATTCATCTTGAAATTCAGTCGCATTGCTCAATTTGTTCACCCATCACCCATCATAGCTTATTCATCAAATAACATTACTTACATTTCTGGAAGGTGTTTTCATGTTTACCGAAAGGTGTTGTGCTAATCAAACAATAATTCAAGTAAAAATAAAACCTACATTTTGTTCCTTTCATCTGTACAGTAACTGTAACAATCCCTGATTGTCAAGAAATAAACATGACTTTTCCCAACTGCTCACAGCCAGAACATTCCCAACACTCCCAAGCAATCAGATTAACCACAAATAAATCACACAGATTAATCACAAATAAATCTCACAGTGGGGTTCAGGCTTAGTATGGATAGTCTCTCCCTTATAACCTACAAGGATTAGTTGGGTGGAAAGACAGGTGTCTTGCCTCCTATAGAGAGCCCTGTCAGCTTCTTAGTCTGCTTCTTATAGAGCCTTTGTTCACAGGTGTCAGACCAATCATTTCTCATGGCTTAACAGGCTTCAGCCTCTTCTAAGCTGTTTTTTACCTGATTTTTTTAGTTAATCCTAGTCAGCTATGAAATTGGTGGGTAATCCATAATAGTTTTTGTCTCCACATGAATGCCACATTTTATTTGTTGCAGATGGCAGATAGGAACAAACTGCTGTGGTTCTTTGAGGTAAACAAGTCCAATTGTAATAGATGGATGGTGATAAATGAAATAACAAAAAGAACTTAAAAGAAACAATCTCATTTATATTGTTGCATAGCACATTATTCGCGATATTCGATAAGATTGTAGATTCTAGTATAATTTATAAAGAAATATTTCACAGTTATCTTCAAATGAATATTTAGAAGCATCTACGAAATAAATCAAAAGTGTGCTTATACCAATTAATCACAAAGTACAAATAAAGTTACCACCAATATAATCCCCAGCAACATTCAAAACCCATGGCCGCGTTCCGCCTTTTTCACAAGCAATTGCATGACAAAGACCAAGCCCTAATCAAAAACCAAGATACAGATTAACAGAAGAATCAGAAAAATGCTTATCACACAACCTCAGCCTGTTCAGTTTAATCCCAGGGCTAACGACCTTGGTGGTCTAGTTCCCCCAGCCCCCGGGGGTGGCGCTTTGTGGGAGGGGGTGCATGGAACCTGGGCAGGGTGGCGTTTTCATTTCATTATCGCCCACCTTGGGGGCCCCTCCCCAGGCGGTGTGGGGACATGAGGGACCTGGGTCATTCCTTCAGGTCAATAAGCACCTCACTCCGCCAGGGATTGGGTGGAGGGAATGAGGGTTGGGGGGTGGGGGGGGAGGGGGGGGGGGTGGGGGTAGGGGGGGGGGGCATGGTATGGTTAATGTAAGGGCATTGTGATAATTGTTTTATCTTAAACAAAGAAGGGTATAATTAATATAATTATTGCAGTTTTTCTGATTAATTTATGTTACTTCATTATTGTTCAATGTTATTGTGCTCAACACTCTGACACAGTGACATAGGGGAGAACTATGTATGCTTGCCTATTATAATAGGCAAGGATACATAGTTCTCCCCTAGATTTGTGTTACTTACGTCTTTGGTTTTTGATGTTACCATTTTGAACATTTGCAAGTATTGTGAAGATTGGTAAAGATTAAGAGGGAATATTAGGCAATAAGGGGCGCAGCGGTGGGGCAGTGGTTAGCGCGACCTCCTCGCATGCGGACGGACCGGGATCGACGCTCCAGTGGGGCTGGGCGCTGCCCCTCTTTGCGTTCCCCCAGTGGCAACAACTGGGTTATCAAAGGTCTTAGGGCCATCGGCTGTTGTGTGTGGGGCCCTGCCTATGGGACCCTGCACATTAAAGAACACCTGCCTCGGTAAAAGTGTAGGGGTATGGTCTCTACCTTCTCATAGATTCGATCACCATCACCACCCTTGATATGACCCTGGCAGTTAATTAGGGTGTAAAGCAACCAATAACCAACCAACCAACTATTAGGCAATAAAGTTAGATTATTTACATTGCCGTAAAGTTCTTTATTTCCATGCTTGTGATTGATGTAATTACTTAGTACTTAATCTAAATATTGTTCATATTCTTAAAAAAATAAGAGATCAGCTGTTTCCGGAAAGATTGGATTTTGAATTCCTGCTGGAAAAAGGTAGGCCATATCTTTAAGGGGACACCCCCTCTAGAAAAGATAATTTCCAAATACCTGAAAATCTGATAAATCATCGTGAATTTCCACACAAAAGAGACCAACCTGAAACCTTTGTTCTTCTTTCCCATTCACCCCATTATACCTATCCTATTTCAACTTTCCGTTATGGACCTTTCCTTTTCTTCTCCGTGACAACCCCCCACCCCCCCACCCCAACCCTCCCCCTCCCTACTTACATTTCTAGGCAGCAGGGCCCCCCTGACCCCTTGTGTCCCCCCGGGCTGTGGCGGTGGTCATTGCCTGAGGCTGACCCCTGCCTTCATTACCACTGACCCCCACTGACCAGCTGCTGACCACTACTGACCAGTACTGACCAGCTGAGGGGAAGTCATTCAGGGTTAACAAACACCTCTCAAACGGGCCCTTATGAGTCAGTGAGGACGGACGAAAATGCGGAACGACTTGCGCGAAACCTCCCAGGTTGATTGGGAGGGTGGTAGAGAAAAGGCAGGGGGAGCGCTTGCTTTCAAATTGGGAAAAGAACAAAATAATCATTCTCTCCTAAAATTGTTCTTTTGGGTTTCGCTGCCCCGTTCACCGAGCTTAAGGACAAAATTCCCTGGTTAATTCAATCCATCCTTATTTATCCTAAATAAGAACTTTTGGGTTCAAAAAGACCCTTTTTTTCTCATTAAAACGCGATTTTTTGAGGCCTCAAATGCACCCCCTTTTTTAACTGAAAATGCGAACTTTTAGTTATCTTATAGAGTAACATATAGTACTAAAATACTTATTCTTAAAAGGATTAAAAACAGTATGAACATGTGAAGTGATTATACACTGAAAACCGCCACATTTCTCAAACGTATATATAATCAGATCACCATACAGGGTTTCGTGGACATGCGAATTTTCTTTAAAATTACCCCTTTATCCGTTTTTTTTAGAACGCTGATGCGCATCCTGTGGCCCAGAAAGTGGGGGTGCCGGGCCCCAAAAGCACAATGTTTTAACACAAAGTACCCCCCCCCCCCTTTCATGCCCAACGCCCTCCCACCCTGATTGGTGCTGATGGCTCTGACTACTTACAGCTCTACTTGTCAGCAAAAGACCTCGTGGGTATTTTAATGTGGGCGGAATTGCAATTGGCGGCCAACCTCAAGAAAAGGTTCTTTTTTCACATCAATACAAACCAGATACTATTGCTGATGGTCAGTGAGTATGGATTTGAAAGGTTGAAAGGTACTGCCACCACCTCATTTACTAGGTATTCTGTGCTTAGAATAATTGGAGGCATTTTATAATGACTTTGTGTTAATACTTGTATCTTAGCACTTTTGTCACTGATTATCATGTGGTTTAGATGTCTCTATTTGACATTCTTTGGTTGCACACACTTACTTATTAACTCTATTTGGGTCAATATCTATATAACTGGAAATGGTCTCAACCAGAACCTATGATGCAGAGATAGGCCTAATAGGGTTTATTAATTTAAGCTCACTAATTTAAAATTGATCAAAACTTAAGCCTGTATTCCACGATGTGTTGTGGTCACATGCGTCGTGGACTTGCGTTGCAACGCAAGTGATTCAGGCATCTTGGGTGGAACGCAAGGTATATTCCACGATGCGTTTTACTTGCGTTTTTGATGCGTTGTACTTGCGTTATCAGGAAATGCAAGTTCACATGCGTTTTTACTTTCATTCAGATACCAACATGTTGGTATCTGGATGCAAGAAAACATGCGTTTCAATGCAAGTAATACTTGCGTTTCAACGCAAGTGTGATTGAATGCACCGTGGAATATAGCCTTTAATGGTTTGATTGGATGATAAAGTAATATAAGTATGTGAAAGGATGGGAAATGGGATATGTTAAAAACCTTCGAAAAAAAGACATCTACAAAGCATTATCAATTTCAGTGAAAGACAATATTAATGATGGAAGTTCATGGGGCTGAGAACTATCTTATTGTACGTAACTGACCAGTACAATCAAGCTTCATGAGGGGTAACCCTGCAGAAAAAGAAACTTGTACCTATTTACCAGTGATTCAGAATGCACCATGGCAGGTACTGACAACCCTCACTTACACAACATGCCAGACAAGTCCTCCTTGTGTAGTACATTCATGAGTCTGTGTCCTAACTGCTCAGCTTCTGCTCAGAACCTGCTCACAGCTGCTCCAGGTGCAAATACCACTACAACTTCCCTCCAGACAGTGCCCTGTTTTTGTCAGAGGATGAGGTCTGCAGGTCAGTTGGTAAATCAGTAGACCCTTAGCCCCAGGTCCTTCTCACCTTTGTTGGTTGTTGTGTACTACTGCCAGCAAATCGTACCAGTCATCGTTCTTCGGGCCCCCCATGGTGAGAGTGTAACCGCCTTGCGTGTAGTAGGTACATATGTGGGTGTTTGTTTTGTAACTGTTTTCAGTGGTTTAGTTTATTTGCCAAGTTACATTGCATACTATTTGAATGGTATTGAATTAGTATTATAATCCAAATTCATCTGAATTTGTAAATCATTGTTTGTCTCATTTATTTGTATCATTTATGATACAAATAAATGATACAAAATGATACAAACAAATAATGCCCTGTCCCTCCAGAGAGAGCCCTTTTTTCATACTCCCCCGTCACATCGCATAACACAGTAATACTCTCTCTGACTATAGCCATTTTTTGTTATGGGAAAAGTTGGTATCACTATGCGCGACCATTAATTGGGTCAAGGGTACATCTGGTTACTCGTGTACACCCAGAGTGCTAAAGTCAGAGCGATGATTACAACGTACATCTGAAGCGACGGTGGGGTATGCCCTGTTTTTGTCAGAGGATGAGGTGTGGAGGTCAGTTGGTAAATCAGTAGACCCTTAGCCCCAGGTCCTTCTCACCTTTGTTGGTTGTTGTGTACTCCTGCCAGTAAAATGTACCAGTCATCGTTCTTTGGGCCCCCCATGGTGAGAGTGTAACCGCCTTGTGCATAGTAGGTACATGTGTGGGTGCTCATTTTGTAACTGTTATGAGGGGTTTGGTGTATTGCTAAGTTATCCATTGTTTGTTTCAATGATTACCCAGCTGCCCTGAAACATCACAGAAACATTCTGCAACCATACTCTTTTAGTCAGTCTATTACTTACTAAGATGGCACGTAACAATTGCGCTATTGATGGTGAGGTTGAAACCTCATCAAATCAGAATGTTATTATAACATTATTTTTTGGTGAGGTTAGGACAAAACCAAAATAGAACATGATAAGAACAGTCTGCTTAGGCTGAAGAACATCACAGGAAAGTTATGATAACATTGCAGTGCAATGCCACAGCAGTATGTTACAGCAACGTTATTGCGAGCCATTAATATAATGTCCAGAACCAAACAGAATGTTGCTGCAACGGTATAATTACGTCGCATTGAAAAGGCATTGAAATTTAAATTCCTTCTGATGCGGAAAAAGAAGTTCCCTTACTAATTTCTTTCCAGTTAAAGGCAAGGAAAGTGATCCTCAGTATTTTAAGAAATCTATTTGATATCATGTTACTCAATGATATTTTGATATTTATCTTAATCAATACTAGTGTCCCCAACAACCAGGGCCCATATTTTGGTAGCAGATTAAGCTAATTAGTCACTAATTAGAGTCGTACGATTATAGCTCCTTTTGACTAAAGCTACCAGGTCTGTCACAAAAACCAACCTTATCCTTATGAATAACCTTGAAGAGGGATTAATTTTCAAATAGAAATAGGTCAGGGGGTGTCAAGATTTGCAGTTGCAAGCTTGTTACCTCTCTGCTTTCAATGTGATGAAAGCTTGAAATAGGCTAGACCTATTTCCGCAAACATCATAGCAGCAAAAATGCATTCTTATCTTACATTCCAATCAATTAGTAAAGCCTAGATTGATTAGGTATAGAGAGAGACTCTTGTGATAGGTGTCCGACATAAACCAAATGGCCACACCCTCACAGATAAAGACTTCCACCATAGATAAACACCTCCAAGACCGTCCATCACAATCCCACCATGTCTAAACCAATGCTTTACTCTCATTCATCAAATCCAACTTCTCCTACATGGTTTATCATTGCCATGAACCAAGCTGACCGCTACAACATTTAAACATCATACCTGAGCATTGGAGAGAGAAAAAATACTATCAGTAATGAGGTGATGAAATGGGAACAATGTGATTAATTTCCTCCAGGGTAAACAAGCTTTTAGCACCTAGCAGGGGCTTTGAGAGTGAGTGATGTCTTAGTGCTCTGAGCAGTTCTGAGCAGGTCTGAGTAGTTCTGAGCTGCTCACCCTACGTGCCCCAAGCACCCTGGAGGGGAGGGGGTTACTCAGCCTCAACTAGGTCTGTACATGTGTCCAAAATGGAAGAATGCTATAGGACCTAGAATTAGTTGGTATTTCGATGTAAACTAACACGAAGTTACTAATTCAATATTATCTAGATAAATAAAATGAATAATAAAAGAAAAAGAATATACGTCCTCTTTTTAGTTTCATATGAGTGAAAGAGTAGGATTTTCCTCAAAATAGATGTTGTATTTGCTGCTTCGCCCTATATGGGTTACCAATTCTGAAAGTGCTGAAACTGAACTAATTCTAAGTGAAGATGGAATTTGTTGCATTGAGAATCGATTTATGTGAACATTATATGTATATTTAAATAACAAACTTCTAATGTAGGTATGGATATTTAAGTGTATCCCTTATCTATTGGTATGTTTGATAGCAATACTTGTCCGTCAAAATGTGTTTTCAAATCCCTGACACACACATCCAGGCATTGAAAATGCAAGTAACCCCCCTCCCTCCCCCCAGGCCCGAGCAATCACGTTGTCTAGGCCCCTTCTTATGCCGAACCTGCGAACATCCCCTTTTGATATATGTTTTATGAACTGTGCTTTACACCTTGGGAAGGGAATAGTCGAAGCTACATTTGTGAGTGTTAACACATCCCTTAACGTCTCCTCTATCAGAATTTTTATATGTATCTAGTTTGTTGAACGTTTCCTGAGATAGGTAAACGGATTTAGATGCCTCGAGGTTCAGTCTCTGTGATACAATCTTATTGATGTGCACATTTAGGTTTGGTTAATTCTTACTCATTTTGCTGCGCCTATGATATAAGACCGTTACTACTATCATAGGCTGAAGTTTTTCAGCTTTGATACATCGATCTTTACGTTTTAAAGGGAGCCAAAAACAATGTTGGGTCAAAATTTTGAAAATTTTGTTAACTATTGAAATATATTCTATGACTGACTTAAGGATAGACACCAGTGGTCAATGCCCAATTCAGGAAATCACCGATGAATTCTTTAATATTGCACTGATCCAAACAAATTATATACCATTTAAAAGGTCATATTTTTCTCTATCTACTTACACCAATATTATTATGAAGGAATTAAAAACTGGGATTTGATCAATTTTAAACTATTTTTTGTACTTTTATTTTTTGAACATCAATATCTCATTTAATACTTAACATACATGAATAAAATTTTACATACACCTTCATGACAATCATATGCAGGGAAGCGTGTCTCAGATTTTTGATTTAGGCCCTAAATTTTATTTTATGGCCAAAAATGTCCAAAAACGGGAAACTTTTTTAGATTTTTATACAATCTCATTTTCTACATTTCATAAAATCATAACTATGACCTTTATCAAAAATCTGAGACACGCTTCCCTGCATTTATATCTCAAGAATATGTACTAGAAATGTCAGATGTCTAGGTTGAATATTAAATGAGATATTTATGTTCAAAAAATAATTTTCAATATTAAGAATTTTGGGTTCCCGACCCTCCTACATGGCATTTGTTCTACCTATTACTATGTAAGTTATACCAACAGATATAGTTATTTATTGGCAATTCGATGATGTCCTGTTTAAAGTAATAATGTAAGAAACAAATCTAAAGGTTGTGATGAAAGGAAGCGGTGCTATTCACGCCCCCACCACTGGTGTCTATCCTTAAACTACATCAAAATACACTAAAACTTGTCCCTGGTCAATTTTGGTGACCCACCAAAATTGGTGTGTTTATAAACATTGCCTGTCCCCAGGCATAAATAACATGAATATTATGGAATTCAAACGAAGTTATAGTTAGTTATCATGATTTTTACTGTACCAATGGCTAAATTAAGACTCTTAGGACATATCTTCCTAGTTATTTGAGTTTGTAATATTTTGTAATATTTTGATATGACATTGGTTTTGGCTCCCTTTAATAGACTTTTTCCATAGGGAAAGTATATCAGAATCTATAGTCTGCTGCATGACTGATGATGCATGCTCTGGACCTACCATTGATTGTCTCAAAACCGAGAACATTCATTGGCAGAAATGTTCTTGATTAATTTACAATGTCAGCATAATTATCATAGCAGAGTACCTCATTATGATGCTGATAGATTCTATACGCATATACTATCCATTTACCTATCTACCACATTACCCGCCTAGTTTCTTTCTGGAGTAGTGGGTTATGACCAGGCATGTCTCATGCACCTTAATCACCAAAAGCTGTGGGTATGTAGGTTTCTGTCCCCTATGCACATAAAAATCCCAGATTGCCATTTCGGATCTTACTTAAAAACAGTATGCTTTCTCGGGAATACTGGTGTCGAGTCACAACAAAAAGTGGTATTGGACTACCCCAAGCCCAAGAATTACTTGTGAACACAACTGAATATGCCAAACATGGTATGCAGTCCATACAAATTTGGTGATGTTTATCATGAGTCAAAGCACGTCCATAAAAACTAAAATAATTATTGCCAAGGCCTCAAAGCAGTGTTGTGACGATATTTTCAAAATATCGCGGTTTTATATATATATATTTTCACAACTATTAATATACCAAAACATGCATGTATGTGACTAAGGAAGAATGCTATATAGTTTAAGTTTGATTGAAAAATAAATTGAACGAAAACAAAAGAAAAAGAATAAACCCCATACGGCGATAACATTTTTTAATATCATATACAGGATTAACACGAAATTTTTATGGAATGCCCCCATGAAGTAACTGGTAAACCGCACTAACATAAAAAAATAACAAGCAAGAATATACAATTTCGACGCTAGAGTCATTATTCAATCTTCAGTGCCAGGAAGCAAAATTCGACATTGTCTGACCTTGGGTAATGGGGGCACGTCAATGACGCCATTTTGGGGGCAAAGAATCCTGTTCTTATGTCAAGGAAAATGCTGAGCACGTGCCCGAGTGGGCAACTGGGATGGGTGGAGTCAGGAGTATTGACAGCATAGAGGTAGGGATGGAGAAAGGGGTGGGATCGTCGGGGGAAGCAGGACTGATGGGTTTGGAACAAGGGTATTTGGGTTGTAGGTTTTGATGAGTTGTTGTTATGGATGGGGGGATGTTTGGTCTGATTTGTCTTCTCAGATGGGTTGGGGTTGGCTGACTTATAGGTCTTTTTGGGTTGAGGGGATTTGGGAGGATTTGGTTTTGATGAGGTTGTCCTGAGTGGCCTTGGTTTCTAAGGCATTTTGTCTAGGGTTGCATTGTCTTTTTTGACTGTGATAACATAGGTAAATAAATTTCCTTGATGTATTTTGTTTCAAATCTTACTACTGCACACAAATTAAACAAGATCCTCCAGCTTGTACAATGTAGTAGAGGAAGGTAAAGTGAATTTTTTAAAGGTTGTTATTGTGATAATCTTCAAGGTTTCCAGAGTTATTACACTTATAAATGTGAAAAATATATATACAGGATCACATCAATTCATTACAAATTATGGCTTATTTTAAGCAAATTTCAAGTTTTGTTCAGCCTATGACAATGACATTATCTTGTCAATCAACATCAAGTACAATGTACACATCATCATTCCTATTATTGATACATTTACATGAGAATGATACATAACATTAAGGTATTTCAGGTTAATATAAAGGTCAATATCAAAAACATTTTATATTTCCAATTGATAATATTTCAGTGAAATAATCAATAGTTGCATTGATTAAGCTGTATATGTCAGGAATACAAAGTTAATCTAATTTTAGTCCATTCATCATGTTTTAGACTGTTCTTTACGATTGACATTACTTATCCTTGTTTGATAATACCTTGATTTATATAGAGTCGCCTCTGGCTTATGTGGCCTTGATATAGATGTTCTAGGTGGCCTTGTTCGGGATATTGTAGCCTCAGACTCTGTGGCCTTGATTCAAAGTTCAAGGTGGCTTGATTTTCATGCACTGGCCCGGGCGTGGCTTTGGAGGGATGGCCAGCGCAGACTGGTAGTATAGGGTCTAGGTGAAGGTGTATAGGATATGTATGGGGATGTAGATGTGGGGGTCCCATGTTGCCCTCTCAAATTTAAGAAAAACGTGATGTCGCCCTGTCGAATTTAAGAAATCCTAATGTCGCCCTGTCGAATTTAAGAAATCCTGATGTCGCCCTGTCGAATTTAAGAAATCCTGATGTTGCCCTGTTGAATTTAAGAAATCCTGATGTCGCCCTGTCGAATTTAAGAAAACGTGATGTCGACCCGTCGAATTTAAGAAATCCTGATGTCGCCCTGTCGAATTTAAGTAATCCTGATGTTGCCCTGTCAAATTTAAGAAATCCTGATGTCGCCCTGTCAAATTTAAGAAATCCTGATGCTGCCATATTGTATTTAAGAAAACGTGATGTCGCCCTGTCGTTAGGCCAAAAAAGGGCCATGTTGCCGTGTCAATTCTAGGGGTCTACACCCATATGTCTAACATTACTGCCAACGTGATGTATGGAATCAAGTGAAGATGAGACTAGTGTTTGGCCAGAGGAATGTATGGATCGAAGCATGCTGTGCTGACTTCGACGTGTGGCATATATGTCAGTGGGGAGGGGGTGGGGGTATGAAAGTACTCACTCTGAGGGCTGTGGGAGAAAGACTGAATATATTTGTTTATGTAATCCTATTATATGTAAATATATTATATGTATGTTTTATGATTTATAGGCTACATATATGTGGGTCTTTGAGTTTGTGTGTGTACATTGTTAGGGAAAATAGCATGGCAGCACCAGATTTGTTCGACTGGTAACATCACTTTATCCATCCAAAATTTGTAAAAGTGAAAGCATTAAACTTTGTTGACAGTTTAAGAAAAACTTCTATGAACAACCATATCCCCTTCCACTCTCGATTCTTACTAGAATTTTTTCTATTAGCAAAAACCCCTTCACGATACATTGTGATCTTCCAGTAGTTAGATGGAGGTGATGAGATGTGTACATGTTGCTGTGAAAAAGGGTAGAGCGACTGCAGGCCATGTAGTGGAAAACCCAGAAAGGACATGGTAGTGAAAGGTGGAGGTAGGCCTCAGCTCAATCTCTACCCTGAAATTCCACTCATGCCCCAGGCCCAACATACTGTGCTTACATGTATGTTTTGATATATGAAAGTATTGATTAATTCTCCTCTGCGTGCGCTTACTTTTGGATATAATATTTTGCAATCTATCAGAGAGGAGAAGCAAGTGACAAAATTGAAATAAGGGTTTGAAACAGAATGTTAATTCTTCTCATAATTATGCTAAGATAATTGCCTTGCAGTTATCCCCTTGGTTTATTTGTGTTTGTTCATAATCATTAACCATTGGAGGTTATGGGCAGAAGGAAAATAATACTGCCACAAAATTACTGGGTTAGATCTAAAGGCGATCTATTCCATTAAAAGTAGACCTCCAATATAAATCCCCTGATTTATCAGTACATTGTATGCCAACGATACACTCATCCTGCTCTGTCCAAAATAAATTTGAGAATCAGGTGCTGGGTTCTGGAAAAATGTGAATGTTTGGTCAATCGGCCAGAGGCGGATCCAGAAATTGAAAGCGGGAAAGGGGGGGGGGGGCTCAAACATGATTGTACGGGGGAAGGCCCCCCCCCCTTAAATCCGCCAGTCTGATTCGCTGTAACAGGGTGGAATTGTAAATCAGTCCGTCCTCAAAAGTAAAAAAAAATAGCAAAGAAAAAAGTATGTAAAATTCCCTTGCAGTTCAAGTTTAGTATCACTTATAATATTTGTTTTGACTAAAGCTGAGTGTTTTGTGAATTGCTGAAAGATATAATGGAATAGCCATTTGAATAATGGAATACAAGATAAAATAGTAAAAGGTCAGGAAACTCCCCTGCTAATACACCTTTTACTTCTGGCCAGTTAGCTCCCCACCCACCAGCTGTATGGTGATAACCTAACGGCTTCCTCCAGTGGGTAAGCTACACCAAAAGCCACTCTCACCACCCCGATTAGAAGGCCTCACCCCCCCCCCCCCCTCCAGCCCAGGGGGGGAGTGCACTCCGTCTTCAAATGTAGGTATCAACTGCGAAACTGCGGCACCCCTCCCCCCCCCCACCCCTTTTTGGGGATAGGAATATTACTCTGACAACCCACCCCCCTTTCCAAGCTATATCAAGGACAGCCTCCCCCCTCCCCACCCACCCTTTTCAGGCTATATCAAGGACAGACCCCCCAAAACGCATTTGCTAAAGCCCCCCTTTTTGGAGATGGAAATACTCTGACAGCCCCCACTTTTCAGGACATATCAAAGACAGCCCCTCTTAAAAAGGCATTTGTTAAAAGGTGGTCATTATTTGATACGTTAACTCAATAACTTAAGAAGTATTATGAAGTAATTGAATTGCATACAATAAACTTTTAATATAATATAAAGGATAATATAATCATCATTGACAGCCCCCCCGAGAGATGGTCTGATTATTTGATAGACCCCCATTTTTAGCCAAATTGGTGATTCACAGCTACAGCTCCCAGAGCTTCTGACCGCAGTTGGTACCCACTTTGGGGCTGAGTGCCCCTCCCCCCCTCCCTCCAGCTACCAGACTGACCCCTCCTCCAGGGTGAGCCCCCCACGCCCGCCCTGGAGCTGTCATCACCCTACCAGGGTAGGTAGCTATGGCTTATATACATGTACCAGTATATACCAGGTATATGAGTGTAAATTGCTGGTATTTAGTCGAATAAACTAGTAAAGAAACAGTAATTTTGCTGTTGAAGTTCTGAATCAAAATTACATAGATTCTGAGAGTGGTATCAATATGTTAATTCGAAAAATAGATTACTGTCCCACCAGTGTGTTATAGAAATATGGATGATTGTAACTTGTTTCAAAAAAGGCTGGAGATTAATTGATCAATATTTTATAAAACAATGGGGTAAAATGTCAGTTGATCCATTTTCTCATGCTTTTAGGTGAATCCTTTTAAAAGGTTCATAATTAGTTCAGGGGCATAGGTAAGTGGGCCAGCATATTTGTCTAACTATAAGAAGTTAAAGAACTGGTCTCCCATGTATCTGTTGATTATATATTCTCATAAATTTTCCACAAACTGCAATATTAACCCCTATGACCTTCAAGTAAATACCATGATGATTATATTTTCAAAAGTAATCTGAACATATCAGTTATCACTCCTTATCTAATAATAACCTCCTGGTAAGATCTCAAGTTACATGACTAATATACCTGCTTGACCACAAACCCTACCCCCTACCTTCCCCTAACCTCTACCCCACCCAACACCCACACTCAGAGGCGTTGGTTATAATATTACAGGTGTAGACCCCTTAAATCGACAGGGCGACGTGGTAATTTCTTAAATTCGACAATTGATACAGACACTAACTGGAGGAAAAACACCAAGAAACATAATGTGGGTAAATTCTTAAAATTGGGTTACTATAATCTACATAAGAAAAATCAAAAATATTGTTGTAACATTCAACATGACCATTTCTTAAAACCAATGGGACATGGAATTACCCCCCCCCCACCCGGTTATCTAAAGAGCCGTGAGGGTCCTGATTCAGCCAATTAGAGAAACCGGAACTACATAGTATGTCACCGGAAGTAGTTTGTGTACTCTAAAAACATTATCTATCCCACTTACCAAGGAGAAAATTAACCTAGAATGTATAGAATAATGCTTTATATCCTTAGCAATAGGTTGGAGGTAAAAATAACATCTTACCCTACCTAACCTTCAAAATGCATTCTGAACTAATCTGACGAAACCTCTTTTCCATTTCATTATTGTAGCATATAGTCACTGAATAGTTTGGAGGCCAAACTAAACTTATTTGTGTGTTAAATTTTTAGTTTTACACTAAATATTGATTATATCTTCATTGGGATTCTCCATATACACAGCGTACTAGGTGATGAACTTTTTGTTAATTTGTCACATGTTAGGTTAAACTAAAATAATTTGACAAATGCTACCAAAACAAGAATGTATTAAAAAAACAAGATGGTGGGAATCAACATAGTCGGTATACCCCCTGTATTTGCCGTCCATGCTGGGCGACACGGACCTTTCCCGGTGGGCTGACCCCTGCTCCTCCAGGGTGGCCCCTACTCCTCCACGGTCCCCCGTTCTCACGTGTCGGTTCATTTTCCTAAACGGCGGGGAGGCCCTCAGCTAATGACCCCTGGAGGAGCAACAAACTGTGAGACCATGGAGGGTAAAATAACCTCCATGGTGAGACTAACTGTTAGAGGGGGAGGGGGGAGATAGGGAGATACTGGTGTGGAGGAGGTCAGGAGATGAGTCTGCTGATCATGAGTGCTGTTTGTATTTATGTATCCGTGGGGGTGACCATGTTCTCATAGTGACTAGTTCAAGTCAATAGAAACATGATGTTCTCAATGTTTTAATTGATTCAATTTGGTTCACCTACAAAATGTGCTCTTCCAACAGATGCCAGGGATGAATATGATGATAAATAATAAGAATACCTTACCTTTATTGGTTATAACTGAAGGTAGTTTGTGAAGCCAATATATGATATAGATATATAAGTTTGACAGACACCAAAAAGCAATTTGAGGCAACATAGGTACATAGATATTCTAAATTTGAGTAACAGATAACAAATCAAATTCTTTCCTTATACCATTCAAGAAACGTTTTAACATAATAATGGGTATACACAAACAGAATGGTGGAACCCGCCAGGTCGCTATACAGCGTAAGTTACAAAACATAGAACATTTTCTGAGGTACTTTACATGCATCCTTATTTGTGACCAGTCACGGTATATGGTACTAGAGGGATTTTAGTCATTTTGCTCTAAAGCCCCATACCCACTAGGCGACTTGACAATCGACGGGCGACAGGCGACTGGGAGAATTGCTGGTAAAATCGCTGGGTGACTGAATTATTAACAGATCGCCGGATTATTCTCTGAAGCACAATAATTATTGGCAAAACAGAGGTGTGCCAGTGTGTACCACGTAGTGACTTTCAAACTCCTATATCTCAGCCCACAATAGGAATATTTAAAAAATGGTTTGCATTGCCTGAAAGGTAGAATTGTTAATCCCTTTTCATACCTTCCCCCCATAGGACACCAATTCCCATGATTGGTCACATATTTGTATAATCGAAGCTGTCTGTTGGGTGAGCAACTTCTGTTATGGTTCCTGCTTCCTGATCTTATATAGTTTGATTTATAAGGGTCAATATTATATTAACAGGGCATTATATAACTTCATAGAAGTTAAGATAAAATTGATTGTATGGGGAGGAGGGGAGGATTCTCTCATGATTTGGTGTATGAGGGATGGGGCCTATCAGTCTTTGGATCCTGACTCAACTATCTAGAAAAATCACAACAGGAAAAAAATAGTATTTTAAGCAATTATAATTGCATGTCTAGGTTTATAAAGGTATAAGTTTAACGATATCAAGATGCATACTTCCCTCAAATCAACTTGGCATATGAAGATGTCAAGGTACAAAATTCCCTCAAATCAAACTAACCTATAAAGATGTCAAGATGAAAAGTTCTGTCAGTTCAAAAGCATTCAAAATATTTCATCGCTTAGTGAGTTGGAACCTTCAGCTTTTGCATAGCAAGTATGGGAAAGTACGTACTAACCTTGGGAACATCCCCTACCACTACACGGCCGGGGGAGGTGGGGGGTACTCAGTTTAAAAAGGGGTACCAACTGCAGTCCAATCCCCGAGGGGGTTAGCTATAGTAGATGGTAGACAACTAGTCCATTAACTAAAACATCATTGATTTGATTACCTGCTGGTTATCTTACTGGGGTAATTGATTTTGGCTGAAAAAATCATCAATCTGTTTTTAAAAAGAGAGGCTAAAATTAAAAATTTGGAGATACTTGAATAAGATTTCACTTCCGTGTTATCTAATACCTTCATAAAACCTCACAAGCTCTTGAGTAAAGTCAATCTTATATAATCCTCTATGACAGAGAATTTATCAGTTAATACTGCTTTAGAGGGACTGTCCATGATTCAACATGAATATGAAAGTCCAGTCATTCCAGTCGAAAGATGGCATATTATTGGTTTTGGACATTAATTAAATAAACAATTAAAATACTTTTGGATTGGTGTATGATACCATGCGACATTTTTACCTTTCACCAACAGATTTGTCCGAACAATTTACGTGTTATCCATCACCATATTAGTTAAATATCTACAATCTAAAACAGTAGAAATATATAAAAGATATAATGTATAGCGAGAGTTATATACACATACAGTGACACATATATTATAATTATATAATATATTCATACATAGATACAGTCACCAATTCAGTCACCAATCTCTACAAGACTATCTATTCTATGAGAACAAGTTGATACATTTTTGTATACATTTTTCTTTAAAAAGTCAGTGACCTCCCCCCAACCCACCCCCTCCTGGGGTACAGGCCCCCTGTGACGTACCAGTGTGAGCAGTACACGCGGGGGCGTTACTCTGTAACCAAACCTCATGTAGTCTGACAGCTCCAAATGTAAACATTGCTAAAATACCTCACAGACACATGTATCTCTCCCCATAACCAGCCCAAATGGTTTAATTCTCCCCCAGAGATATTACCAAGAGATAGCTGGTGTCGGTTTCAATAATAGATTAAATAGTGTTATGGTGTATGTTGTCTTTTCAATCTGGTGGTTTATGTTATGAAATAACAAGATGGAGTGGTGTTGGTGATTTGGGTAGACATGATGTATTTTGTATGTGTCATCATGAATGTTTTGTCCTACTTTTTTCTGTGAGATGTTCTATCATAGTGTTGTAAGTGTAAATAAAACAGACCTCTGTGAATAAGATGATATCTTCCCCTATTACATTTGGAATGGATGAGTGGACTGGTACCATAAGGAACCGATGTTCAGTGTAATCAGAGTCATACTTCTGTTTTTGATTAATACAAAAGCCCATTCGTACTGTGATAATAAGTGGGGGTGCTACCTAAGTGTTAACAGACACCTTATAATCCACAAAAGAATATTCTATGTTACATTTTGGAATGAACTAATGGCATGCTTTCGTAAGAAACAAATATTCATTGATAGTATACATAGTTGTGCTACTCTCTTTATTTAAAACATGAACCTTTTTATATAACGATGGCACCTGAGCTTTATCAAATAGGACAAATTAGAATCCAGAAAGGAATGTGTGTTAATTTTTTGATTGGAGAATTTCTTAAATTTTTCGTTACTGAGAATTTAAAAAAAATGTTTCAAGATAGTTACTGTAGATTCAATACAATTGTTATTTCCTTAAGTTACAAGGGGGCCGTCCGTGAGGCAAGTGTGCACTATTTTATGGATATTCGACAGGGCACTATCCTTTGGATGATGTATAAAGACATACGTATAAATTAAGACATACCATCTCCCTTGATGCATATATATGATTAATGGAAGGCCCTACACAACATCAACCAAATGTGAAACTTGATATTCAGAAGCATTGATATTGTTTTCAACTTCTTCGCAAAAAGCATACTCAAAATCTAACACACTACCTCATCATTGATAGTTCCATTTACTTTTTCATATCATATCACTGGAGTTGCAGCGCCTCTCATATTCTATACACCCACATATTCTATATGCAACATGGAACATATTTATCTTCTCCATGACGTCTGGACTCCAGAACATGCTTGGCATGGGGCTTTTTTTCTGATGTGATGATGAGTGATATCCTCGTAAAACAGCCTAAGAGGGGCCTCTTTGGAGACTAGATATTTGCCACAGACCTCCCTGGCTTCACACCAAAGCAGCCTTTTTCCACAGTGTTGAAGGCTACAGGTGCTAATGTACAAGACCATCAGTGTACTCAGAGAAACGCTGATCTTTTTCTGTTTTCTCCCATCTATTATTTTTTCCATAAAGCCCCATACCCACGAGGCGATTTTTACATAGTCGGCCGATGGATCGGCGCTAAAATTGGCCAACTCTACCCCTAGAATCGGCCAATTTTGGTGGTGATTCAGATCAAACATGCACATTTCAATATACTATACAGACAGGAGATCATACAAATTGGCTGATTCTCTCAGTTGCCAATCTCCAGTAAAGTCGCCTAGTGGGTATGGGGCTTAAGGTTTTGTTTTGCATTAGGCTACAAGTCCTATCATTTTTATTGTGGATCAAAAATTCCAGAGGGCTTGAACTGCGCCAACTGACTCGCTTTGAAGGTGAAAGCCCACCCTCACACCTGTCAGTCACACCTCTTTCACACCTCTAAATGACTCTTCACACCTAGGGAGCCACATATCCACCCACACCTGCTGAGCTGTGACGGCTAACCGTTATTTTTCTACAGGGGAAACAATAAATCTTTCAAACAAGACCCAGGCTGATCTGGATTTGCAGGGGTGCGTGAAATCACAGATGAAAGGTAGCTATGTTTTGTACAGATCTATGTTCTCCCTGACAGCTCTAGATCAGGAATATAAGAAAGATAGATAAATGACAGCATTGTTTTTGTTGTACTTTATGAAGCAATATTAAGTTTTATTTGAAACCAATGATAAATTCATAATGTAACTGTTTCAATTGGATTTAGGTATAAGAAAAGCTTGCCAAAAGAGACCTATGTACCACCCTTCAGCATCAACTTAAAGATATCAATGTTGTGGTATTCACTATAAAGTATCAGTTTGTTTTATTTTAAAGTATATTATTTGAAATAAAGTTGATAATATAACCTTTCCTTTTGGTTTTAGGCGTAGCAAAAACTAGCCGAAAAAGACCCTTCATCATTACAGTCCCTCTCCACATAACTATCAGAATTAAAGTAAAATTTGCACTTGCTGGTATTCAACTTCATATAATTTAATTACTTATTTTCAAAACTATAGATCTGCGATGAGCCCGTGGTGCACATAAAAAAGAAATCATAGTACTTCTGTAAGTGCATTTCATTTGGGAAGTCACATCACCCATACTGAGCGATAAAGGAAGAAAAAAGCGATAGCTGGCGGCCTGACTTCCTAGCCCGGTCTGGATCTACAAGACTGGGGTTTCAAAGCCAACAACCCTAAACGGGTGTAGTGGGTGTCAGATGGGGGATCTTTGGTCCTCCAGTGTTTACCAGGATAACTCTGCAACGTGTCAACGGGTCCAAACAGCGGGTTTGATATCCCTGAGTTGCCAATGTGATTTAAATGAGTAGGGCATGTTCCGAGTATGGCCATGCTGGCATTGGCAAAGAGCAAATGGTTGCAGACACACAGCAGAGTTTTGTAAGTTGACTTTGCCTGTTTGCCATGGAAACAACCTGTGAAAACTGTGCCAAGGGAAATAATCAGAGCTCAGTGCAAACAAAGCTAACTGTCAAGTTACCTTTCAGTTGTACACCGAGGATTCATCTGAGCATTTTATCATTTTATTCATCTACATTTCAATTTATTATCACTTCATAATTTTGTATATGTATATATGTTATATATATAACTTCTGTTGGAAGAGCACTGTATTTGTGAAACAGATCAATTCAATAAAAAAAAAAAATTTCATATATATATCTTTGAAGAATTTCGTATGCACTGGCATGCAGTATAATTAGCAAGATATAATATTATGTTATATCTCTATGATAATTATCTATCAAAAAAAGGTTAATTCAGTACATCTCTTTTACAGTTTTTTTGCTGAGTTCTTTCGTATAAATTGAAGTTTATTTGTACGCATTCAGTGTCATGCTTGGTAATGTTATCATCCAAAAAAAATCAATTTGGATATCTAATTTCATTCTTTTTTTATCACTTGAAGTGTACTTATATAAGATTATAATTTATAAGTACTTAGTGTGAGGCTAAATACTCAAAGAGTGGGATGTAAATTGACAAACACAATCTCTTAAAGGGACGTTCTCGCCCTTGCGACAGGAGTGAATTGATACATTGTAACTACCTAAATGGCGCGCCAAATTCACGACGTGACCAATGACGTTGCGTTATTATATTCTAAAATTGCAAAACACAACGCCGGCCGTCATGTCATTAGGTTAATGTCGGCGTATGTAAGCTTAACAACAGCAGGACGAGAATGTCCCTTTAAAGTAACCTTCTATCCATCATATTTGTAACTGAATGGACAAACCTTTACAAGGTCACTGTTCACTCAGTAAATGACCTACAACTGTAGCTCACACAATTGTATGACTTTGAACCCATCTGATTCAACTGCATCTAGATCTGAGCCAGTGCCTCAGGCACTTTGGAAACTCTAATAGTCTATTTAGATGTGGTAGTCAGTGCAAATTACCTAAGCCATGTAGGTAAAGAGAATTAGATTGGTATGACACCTTCACATATTCACCTGTTGGACACCTGAATTGGTGTCTGAGGTCAGAGTTCATATTTTCAAAGGTTACAAAATGTTATACTGGCGACAGTTATTAGTACTGTCTGCAACCTGTTGTTCTATCATTAACAGGTTTCCTGCCAAATAAATGTTCCTGTCCTTGCCAAATTGTATATAATGAAGGGTGTGTAGGTAATCAAAACATCTTGAATCATATTAGGATGAGTCAGATTTACTGATGTCTATTGCCAATTATATATAGATATACCGATATTTCACTCTTTTTTAAACTCATTTCTTTCCAAGTGATCTAGACGAGTCAATTATTACCCCTATAATACTCTACCTTTGTCACATTCAGATTTGCACTTTGAATGAACAAATTCAATCCAAAATGGGGCATTTTAACTACTATAGACCATCTGACCCATTTCCTCAGGGCTTTCCCTTTGATAACCACAAAGAGATGCAATTGGTCGATATTTGCCACAGCCTGTAATTTTGAACTTAAGTGCTCCTTCAAGCAAAGCAACTTCAGGAAAATCAAATCATTCTCCACCCCATTTGAAAAGATTGCATTAACTTAAACTGGCATTATACATACATGGAGGGTGTGAGAAATGTCAAAGATTAAGACTGACTTTTCCAACTCACCCACCAATTGGTTATTCATTTCATAGAAAACTCAGCTCCAGCCAGGCATAGAATATCAAGTAACAGCAGGTAATTCTGACAAATCACCCACATTTATATATTCACCTACCCAATCAGACTAGTGGGAAGCAGGACCTGTCAGGAGGGCAATCTCTGGAGGAGACAGGTATAGTGAAGGGCTCTCCTGTAGGTAATTACTTGGCAATCTGAGTGGAGCAAGCTAGGCTTGGGGTAAGGAGAATTTGGCGTCGGGGGGTACTTTGGCTCAAAGGTGAAGCCAATGCTTAAAGAGCATTTCAGGTCGTGGATCAAGAAATTTGAAAATCGGAGGAGTCCATGTCTTTTCCCTTTAATTAATCTAGCATAACTAACTTCTTTAAGAGGAGTGTGCTCTAAATCTGCCATTGAGTTCTACAGGAACTATTTGGCTGTGTTGCATCAGATTGGCCTTGATATTTGCCACAGGAAAACAACAATACATAAGCAAGCCCTTGAACCAAAAGTAGTTACAGGTAAATTCGAGCTTGTTTCCTATAGAAAAAGCTTTCCTCACCACAGGGAGCGTGTATACCGCAGTATGGAGTTTGGCACTGGGCGTGGCCATATTGTATCACATGGTAAAATTGGATACTCCTCATTGGCTTGGAGGTTGGCTTGACCCCCGAAATCTATTGGCCCCAAAGGACCAGGCATGCGCAGACCTAAACTACCCTGGTCAGTTTGTACCCACCCCAAGTATGAGTAGCCCATGGGCTACCAACCCCACCGGACCCCCCTCCCCCTTCAAAGGGCAAGGACCTTGAGGGAGAGCCAGGAGTTAGGAGGAGGTGGTCTCGAACTATCCTAAGAAATCATAATCAGTTAATTCTTTTAAACCACTTTGTAATTTAGATTCCCACACGGAAACTCATCTTGCAGTTTAAAGAAGGTGTTCACCCCACCCCCACTACTCCCCCAGGTGCAAGCTTAAGACCCTGGAAGAAACGCAGTCAATTTTATGGTAAGTGGTGACAAAAGTGTAGGATAATCCCCTCTATTTATCCACTGTGTAACTTAGAAATCTAAATCTTTTCACTTACCTTTTCAGTTTATACTACAAGTTACCCCCTCCTCTACTCCCCCAGGTGCAAGCTTAAGACCCTGGAGGAGGTAGGCAGGCAGTAGGTGGGAGGTGGTGACAAAGGTATGCCCCAGGTGAGTGGCACCTGAGCCCCTCTAACTACCTGGTGGGCCCCACCTGATTGACCAGGTGAAACGGGCTGGATGATTACTGCTGACATCCTCCTGTCCTCACCCACCAATCCCACATTTTTTTTGCTACTACAAAAATTCCACGGACCTACTTTTGTTTTCACTCTTGCAATATATAAGCATGCAAATGCAATTGACACATGTTTCAGCATATTGAAATAATACCAATAATGCATAATTGTCTGTATGAAGGAGCTTTGGTAGTTTTAAAAGTTTTTGGATCGAAATTTTAGACCACAAATTTATAAGTTAAGCAGTATTATGTAGACCTACAGCGGAAGGGGTAAGTTGCGTGTATACTATAAAGTTGGAGCCTGTAACCTTAACCTGGTCTATTATATTGGATAGCAGGAGAGGCAATTGCCGGCAAATTAGGTAAGTATTGGGTGAAGCAGTAAATCGCTAAAGATGGAACCAACTGAATTAACAAACTACTTACGGGATGCACTGTGAGTTTTTGTAATAGAGAGGCTGATGGGAAACGTAAGCCAAAGTGGCAACCTACACGTTGACTCTATTTTAATGGTGAAGTTAAATTTTAGCATAGAAAAGAAACTTTGCTCAAACTTTACGTACTTACTGTTTCGATACATGTAAGCAATTGCCCCATTCAGTTTCCTTATAGAAGGTTTGTTTAAACATTTTGTATCTCTTCATGATGATTGGAACGTTAGAAACCGATAGGAATGGAAGTCCTGAATTACTTTGAAAACTTTACATTTCTGAGGACAACTATATGAATTATGTTCTCTGAGACTAACACCTCTGCATTTTAGGCCATTTTCAGTTCTGCTCGGCACATATATAGAAACTCATTATAGACATCCACCATATCAAAACTCACCACATTATATTAATGCAAATGTGTACATACTCCAATAACACAAGTTAAGCTACACATCCCTGAATAAGTCATGCACGCGACATATGATACACATATAAATAACCATACACCCAATAAGAATGTCCAAATGTATAGACATACTCCAATCAAATCTAATTTCTGCGGTCTAGCCGTGATAACAATGTTGTTGTGGTGGGGCCAGGAATGACTTGTGGCCTCGGGGGTATTGGGACACCGTCCCTGGGAGGGGGGGTACTCAATTTGGGTTTGGGTACCCACTGCAAAAGGGCCTCTGGGAGCTGTGGCTATGATCGCGGCAAAGGAAGGAAAAAAAAAAAGGGGGTGGGGGGGGGGGGGGCTATCACTGACCAGACAACTCTAAAAAGAGGGGCTGTCAAGGCTTACTGACTGCATAAGATAACTTTTGTAGTCAGAAGAAAGCATCAAGGATACATTTCAGGCTCTTCAAACTCTTTCATAAGGTTATTGTATTTCATTTTTGAAGAACAATACTGATTTTTGAGCCAAACATAGGAACTGTAATGAAAACAAGGGGCTGTGCCTTGACATGTCAGAAAATAGGGGGCTGTATACCAACATCTGGAATTTCACAGAGCTGTCATATTGCAAAAAAAAATGGGGGGGGGGGGGGAGGCTGTAGTTTTGCAGTGGATACCTACCATCAAAGAGTGAGTACCCCCCCCCCCCCCCCCCCCACAGGACACTGTATTATCGTCCACCTTCTGGGTTAACACTGCTTTGTGCCTGTACACCGTATGCAATTAACATTGTGAGCAGGCAGGCGGAAAGGTGACCCTAAGGTCACAGGTATACCTCCCTTAAGTCAGTTTCTTAACAAATTCAGTGGGGTTTGGCTTAGTGGCAATGGATATGATACCCTTATTATGATATTTTTAGAGTTAAAGGAATGAGGAGGAATGGATATTCAACGTGAACAGAACCGATTATTCCCTGTCCTTTCAGAATAGTTTTTCTCAAGGATTAGGAGAAATTCTGATGCAATTAAATCATTGGTGCCATAGACGCTTTGGTTTGAATGCTTCATTTCAAAAGCATAAGATTCACAAATCTTGGAAATCTAATGCTTTTGATATGAAGCATTCAAACCGAGGCTTCTATGGCACCAATGATTGCCCAATATAAAGTTCCCGAGGAAATAGTTTAGGTCAACGTTAGTTTATACGTTTAGTTTAAGTATGTGCTTATAATCTTTGGTGGAGTCCCGGGTAGAGTCGTCAACACATCAAAACAGCATGTTCTGTAATTGATAAAGGCTTGAGTTTGACATGCTCATTCTGTTTAGCGCTTCATTTTTTTTTTATCCTTTCTACCTTTTTCTCCTACAGGATGTTTCATTGGTATTTCAAAAGTGTTCTAATTATATCGTTTATTTCAAGATAATAATTCCGTTGATATGGTCGCAACGTCCATCCAAAAGGATAAAACTTAAAGAAGGAAAAGTACTTGGTAGCAAAATAAAAGTTGTGTGACGATGGAGGCAAATTACGAAATGCGATTGCACCTAAGGGTATACATACGTAGTATCTCATACCATACCATAGTCCACCTAACCACAGCCATAAGGAGTCCTATTGGTCTCCGTATGGTTTCCTTATGGTTACTTTAAGGCATAAACCACCCCATTCATCCCCCAACACCACCCCTACCACCCCATCCTTAAGGATCGCGTGTCGAAGCTGATTGCTGAGGGATTTAATTCGCACCTTTTGGCCCTCAGGTGAAAGAAAAAGCGGGGTCTAGGGTGAAGATGGTGGGGTCTTCGGGGGGAGATGGTGGGGGTTGGAGGGGAGACCGGGAGTATCAAGTTTCCTCCGCCGGCCCCTGCCCCACCTGCTCCGGTGAAAACTGAGCCGAGGGCGGCCGGCCCGTCCACGGGGGCCTGTGAAGACCAAAACCCATCTTCAACTACACAATTTTTGACCACAAAAAATATCGAAATTTCCCTTTTTTCTCTAAGGAACCCATGCATGTTACATATCATTCGAAAGAGAATTCAAAATCCTTTCTAACAATATGTAACATGTTTATGATTATCTCAAATTCCCGGCGACGATTTTTGAAAATGTAACAGAAATTCGCATAATGTAATTCAGTCACCACCTGTCCTGCCTCCCTGGTCTACCTGGCCGCAGGTAATAAGCACTGTTTACCTGGGCCGACTCCAGCCACACGGCGCTAATATGGCCTCTAAAGGGACCATTGTCGCCTCCTCTTTACCCCGCCACCTCCTTCACACTGAAAACCTTCATTTATCTTGGTCACCCCTGAATAAAAAGTGTCCGCCATCCCAGCCCCCCAGCCCCTATGCTGAGTGAGGCTCTGGGCGAGAGTCAACAGGGATTTAGCAAAGGGGAGTCTGTCTAAGAGAAGCTGGGTAGTGTCTGTGATGTGTTCCTACTATGCCCTACAGACAACAAAGGTTATCTGTGAATCTTCCGCATTCTAACACAGGTGTGTGTACTTTGTGTTTTTTTCTGTGTGTTTTTTTTGTACGTGTTTTATTCTATGTAAGTATTTTTTTCTGTGTGTGTTTATTTCTGTGTGTGTGTGATTTTTTTCATGCGTGCTATTTTCCATGTACTTTTTGGGGTGTGTTTTTCGGTGCGTGTGTTTTTCAGTGTGTGTTTTTCTTGTGTGTGTTTTTAGAATTGTGTGTACTTAGCAAAAGGAGATGACACGCAATACCTGTCTAAATTATTTCTGCTGTATACCTGGAAAGGATCCAGAAAGTTTTTCCAGGTACACATACATCATTTATTTCTCATCTATCCATTTCCTAGTGACAGCGACGTCATTGCCATCTTGTGATGTTTACAGCATGGTGTTCGCAATTACACCAATTTCCCTCTTCCAATGACATCCAAACTACGTGAGGTGGCTGCTTGCACTTCAAAGCACTGCTCATTAAAAGGTATCTTCTAACACTGCTCATTAAAACCTACCTCTCCCCTTTCTATAGATCTACCAGGCAAGAAACAGCTGATTAAGTATTTTGATAATTCACACAACAATTAAATAGTCTAGGACATCCTAAAACAGACCTAACTTTTTCTACTCTTCATATTTGTTTTTATATTTTCAATACAACAACAATTTTTCACTTGAGATCTGGTCTTGATCTGTTTATATTTCAAAAATCAGACAAAAATTCCATGTATGTATACATGGACATATATTGAAAATTGTACCATAGACTTAAAACTGGTACAAAATGTGGATATCTTCAGCATCTTGGGGATTCCCTTCTGTGCATAATCTCACATGGGCTACTTTGATGCCCTCAATATATCCATCTCAAATCAGGCCATACAGGAGTTTGCTTAGAGAGTGGAGCACAAGCGGCAGGCTTTAAACAGCTATTTAAGAAAATGGGATGACCTTCATTCACCTATAGTAGTGTGTGTTGTAGTGTATGAAGTGAATTTCTTTACTATATTTTCTTATCAACTGTATGCTCACTTTTTAAAAACTTATATAACTTTCTCATACTTTACATCAATATGTTCCTGAAATCAAGATAAGAATTTACCATGCTTTTTATACCAATAGAGAGGAAAAAAGATATGTAGTTTCTGGAGATATAAAATTCAACAATATGAGCTAATAAATGACATTTGAGCATACAAAAAAACTTCGAGAGGGTCGGGATTTTTCAAGTTTTTGGGTTGTTTCTTGCCTAGTAGATCTATAGCACTAATCATTAAAAGCTAGCTCTCCCCTTTCTTAAGCGTCACAAATTAAGCTGACTTTCACCCCTAGGACAGGCTAAGGGGGTACATTTCTACTCCCGATTGGGATATCCGATTCTCTACTTAACCCAACCCCCTAACGTCGTGCGGCGACGTGTGACGTAGCGTGACGTCGTTAATCACGTACTCAATGACGTTGTACGTGGGTGGCCCATGTAGACCCTACAGGTTGCGGTATCCCGAGCTCGTTTGAGACACCACTTTTGATTGGCTAGCCGTGAGATTTGACGTTTGATCTGACTAAGTACGAGAGGGACCCCTCCCATATAGGATCAAGCTATAAATTGACTTTATTTTGTTTCCTTGTTTAAGAAGGAATCCAAGTTTTACATTAAAAAGTACTCTGATTTTGAGATATGTATGCCCTGGGGGAGAAGGGGGTGAGTGGGGGCAGGGGGGGTACTTACTCTTTCAGGGTCGGTAGCCAAAACAAAACTACAGCCCTGCAGTCTTGTGATATGAGAGTTTCTCTGACTTGAGGCAGTTGAGGCAACAACCCTGTATTTCTGTAGATGTGAAAGGACAACTCATTGTTTTTAATTGAAGCTATATACCATATACCTATAGACGGAGCTGAGCCAATTTATTAGGTTTTTGCCTCTAAATTTTTACAAAACAATCATGGTGGCTAATCCTCGATGCACATTCCCTGTTTAGACTAGGTAAACATAACAATAATTCATACAGTATAGCTCTCCGGGCAGCCTCCCTTTTGGGACTTCCTATACGAAATTTCAGTGACCTGTTTTGTAGTGGGCACCCAAACCTAGGGGGGAGTGCCCCCTCTTCCTCCTAGTACATATAAATGTGCATCTGTCATTCAACTGGCAACAACATTATGAAACTATTTTGTTACAAGCAAACTCAGGCATCGGCCATTTATTTTATTCTGATCCATAAAATGAACCTGCTGACATCCCTTTCCTGATCTCCTTAAAAATAAATGACTTTTCTGTATTTGATATCACCTGCAGGCAAACCTATCCCGAATCCCATTTATTCAGGACTAGTCCAGAGCTGTTTTAAAGTCAGAATAAACAAGTATTGTGTTTTTAGTTTAAATGGAAAGTTCTCAATCCCTCATCTGTAGACAGCGAGTGACAGATTCCTATTTATTACACATTTGAAACTATTTTCTTCTTTTGGTTTAGTTATTTTTCTATTTCATGAATATATGTTGATTTATGCTTTAAGACTTGTGCATTAGGTCTCATTGCTTATACAATCTTGCTTTTTCTACTCGAATTTAGATGTAGACATTTCAAACTTTGAAATGCCTCTTATCTAGATAAGATCTATATGGGTTCATTGTCACTACATATGCATGACCAAGGTAACACTAAAAGAGGATGCAATACTTAATTTCTGACCGTTTTCTTGTCATTCATAATAATCAACTGTCCCTTAAAAGTCATAATGATAAAAAGATGTCAAATCATCTAGATCATTGTTTTGCGTAAAATGTATATGTGAATGTGTGGCTGTGTTTGTGCATGGGTGTGTCTGTATATATGTGTGCTGTTTCACAAAAGTTTCTAAATGTTCCACTTTGTCAGCTAAGATGTAACCATACATCCATACCTAACGGCCATGTTTACTTACATTGCAGAACTTGCAGGCCCAATTGTTGTCTTTTTATGTCGGGAAACATCTGAACCGAGGTCTGTTTGTGTAAGAATGAACATGAACCAAGACCTTGAAGGAGCCGAGACGGAATTGAGGATTGCAAAGATCAGCCAGGGACATCTCCAAAACATAACTGACCTCTTAAATCCCCCCATAATCCTCCCCACTGACATAAATAATGAACGTGTCTCGATCTCCTAAGACGATCACGTGATCTGCGCCATTTTGGGGCCCTTGATGGTGGGGGCGGGGGGCGGGGTCCTTGTGTCACATGTCGAACTTAAGAAATGGCAATGTTGCCTGTTATTTAAGTCCCCATGTCACATGTCGCCTCTAATAAAATGTCATGTCACATGTCGAATTTAAGACATAGACCATGTCATGTCATGTCATCTATTTTTTCACTCATGTCTCTAAGCCTCATGTCACATGTTAAAATTCAATAAATGCCCATGTCACCATGTCGAAATCAAGAGTCTAGGGCCCCCATTTTCAAGCTGGTCCAGTAGTGATGGTCATGTTGTGGAAATGCACATCTTGATTATTGTGTTTGTCAACAAGAATCCCTCGCCAGGGGTTAGAGGGGGCGCCACCTAGCACTGCCTTTGTTTGTGCGGCTTCAATCTTTCCTCCAGGGCGCCGATCTAACGTTATCCAAGTTGATAGGTAGCATTTCGCCCTGGGGATAAACAGGGGGTATGGAGGAGGGCTGATACTGGGGCGTTTGGTTCAGATGTAAACGGTTCATCCCTGCGAGGGTGTTTATCGGATGACAAGCCTGGCAATGAGTATTTATGGAAGATAGGCGACCTATCCCTCCTGCTACTTTGACCTCTGGGTTCTCCTGGGTTTTTTCCTCCAGATTCTCACTCCAGGGGGTCGACTCTCTATCCCCAGCGTTTAGGGACAACATAATGGGTTCTATACCCTAAAAGGCAGACCCATAACAATGTTTTTCTTTAAGATAATGTCATTGAAAATTGTGGAACATGTCTTACAAGGTTATAATCTGAAAGGGGCCTTCCATTAATTATGTACTTATTGAGGAGGGGGAGAAGGAAAGGGGTTTGAGATCTTTTAAAATATGCGTGCATTTTAGTATATCTAATGCGTAATTTTGCTCAAGGGGGGTTGAGATCTTTTGAAAATGTGCGTATGTACTAAATGGAAGGCCCCAAATGTACAAACATGTTATCGACATCCTGACTTTTAAATTTTTGCACTTGACGTTCAAAAGACGATAGAATGAGAGATTTTAAAGATAAAATAAAAATGTGTAATGCACAATATAACCCCTGAGTAGGTATCCCATCTATTCATGGGTTCATTCTTACCCTCTATCTCCCTCAACCCTTTTTTTGTGCTCTTTACTCTTCCATCAGAATATATTTTTCTCATTTTTTTCTCTGGATATTCTGTCGACATCTGTCAACATTGCTGGGATTCACTCTTACAGCATAAACAAATCTTCGCACCCTGAGCCAACGAAATGGGAACTGGAACTCCCAAAAAACAGCCTTATGATTTATAGCGTACGTTATTCTTTATGAAGAGTGCTGTTTTTGCTGTGGTACCCCCCTCTAATGAATCCAGAAAAATACAGACTATTTTATATAAGATGGCATTTACGCCAGTTCTGGACCGTTGACATTTCGGATAAAGAATCAGAGGTGTCATAAAACAATTAGATTAGGATGATATGACATTTGAGATGGCACACATGCTATGAAACTCCAGGGATGGATTGTGAAATTTTTCTGGATGCAATCATATGCAGAATGATGCTTAGTAAATCTTTGTAGCTTTTGGAATTTATGGAATCCAGAAAAGGTCATCTATATGATATATTTATAATTCCATCCAGTGTTTTGTGTGTGCAGGGTGAGGTCTTCAGACGATGAGATAAAGAAATGGTATGAAACAACTTCTCCTTTGACGAATAGATACGATCGTGGAGGTACCCTTCTGAATAACTGCTAATAGAATATCGCAAGTGGCAATTTATAATCACTTTTTAATTTTCCAAGCATCACAGTATCTAATTTGAAAGTGACAGTAAAGTGATAATCATTTCTTTCAATATCTCTTTCTTTCAAGTGAACGAAACCGATATAATACAGCCTTTAACTTCTGGTTAAGTCCTACTGTTCACGCGAAAAACACACATCTTTTATTTTGACTCACATGATCAAGTTTGAAAATATTTCACTGAATGTATACAGATGAAAAACTAATAACATTAGATTTTTTTTTGGGATATGCACACGGAGGCATTGTTGTATTTAAACATACCTGCAGACTGTAAGTCCATAACTATAACAATCTGTCTCCCCATCTTGGTAGGGCGTTACCCGATCGGTTAATTATTTTGATGAGAAAGTATTAGATTATGGCAGGGGTGTTGACTTTGTTAATCTTATTGTGAGCAACACGGGAAGCCACCTGAAACCGTCTGGAAGCCACATGAGACCGTCTGGAAGCCACATGAGACCGTCTGGAGGCCACATGAAGCCACTTCTGGGGAGGTGGGCCGTACCATGTTGTCGTGGTAACTTGAAGACAGGGCCCAGGTCTGGGGTGTTATTCTTTGCAAAAGAAAACAAGAGAAGATCAACAAATTGGAATGTTGGTCAACCTAGCCGCTAATCAAAGACACCACCTTGTCAAAACACTAGGGGGTCCTGGGGGTAGAATCACAGGGTTTGGGGAATGTTTAAGTAAGCCTAGAGACTAATGAGTCAAGCCTAAAGGGTCTGGAATAAATTCACCCACGGCATCCTAGGATGAGGTAACTTTTCCATATAAACTTCTATCACAGCTGGAAAATTGTTTCCCTATGTTTGATCTTTTTTACCCAACCAAATTGGTAACGGATATTTTTTTACCCAGCCGAATTGCTAACGGCTTTGCAATTCAGAAGAACATGCCCTGTTCAATTGGGTGGGAAATTACCGCACATTTTTGTGTATGAATGGCTTTGTTCATAGTGTTCCCCTTCTCCCGTAGAATTCCATATGTAAGTGTGCACTGTCAACATTTATCATGCAAATTATGGAGGTTTTACACTGTAATGATTGTTTGTTCTATTGTCAAGGTAATAATATGTTTTCCGCCTACTCCCGCATATATTTGAAGTACATTCATCACCCAGTAACATTACCAAGTGGTTGTGGATAGTTTACTTTCAATATTTTCTTTTCTATATATATACTTTCAGTCTAGAACTATTGTTTACAGTCTAGAATTGTAATATTTCCTTCCCAGTTTTAGGGTAAGACATTATTCTAATCGGCAAATCACAGAAGACAACAATATTGTCTTTGCATCTAAATATATGGCAAAACTAGACCTTAAAACGTTGCAGAAATTCAGACTACTTTGACGGGGAATTTCTAATTTAGTTTTTATTAGTTTGTGCAATGATAATCGAAATCCTAAAAGATTGCAATATTGTTATGCCATCTAAAGATGTCGCAAAACTACATCCCAAGCCATTGCATAAATTCAAGCTGCTTTTCCAAGGAATTTCTTATATTTTCTGATAAGCTCGAACGATAAGAATAGGAACACTTCTGTCTGCAAGTGAGAGATACTTTCCAGTATCAGATATTCTCCTTAAGAACCCTGAATAAAGGTAACAGTATCAGATATTCTGGACACTGAATAAAGGTAAGAAAATAAAGTGGTTTAAGTGATCTCCACATTATATAGATACGCACCTGCCACTATCTCCCCACCCCACCCTCACCTGTATACCTGTATACAGACATGAGCTACCTGATGGTTATCACCCACCTGTATAGATCTACCTGTAAAGTGCCCCCACCCACAGGAGGACGCTGTCTTCATCCATCACCCCTTAACCAGCCCGGGACAGCCCCATTATCCACCTGTACGCCCACCTGACTATAGAGGCTGCGTTACACTATCCGATTTTAGTCACGATTTCAGAAATCGCGACTGGGGAAAATGGCTAACTATAGGCATGTTACATATCATTCGAAAGGATTTAAAATTATCTTTCAAATAATATCTAACATGCATGGGTCCCTGTGAAACTCCCCATAAAAATGAGAAATTACCAACAAGTTTTGTGTGGTTAAAATCGCCTAGTTGAACCCAGGCTTAACCCGCCCCATCCCACAAACACACAGACAATGAGTTCGCTTTGATTCGCCGGCGTGGGCCGTTAACTTTTTGTCCGGCCGCTTTCACCCTGTTAGTTATCTGCCCAATGGCCGGGGTGGCGGAGGTCAGCGCATGTCGGGGCGGCCATCGTTGTTGTTTTGATTGAGAGCGCCTTGTGGACTGCGCGGGAAGATTCCTATCGTCCGGGTCCATCAGATAGGAATGTCGTCTGCGCCTTGGACATCACTGGGCGATATTGAGTGCGTTTTGTGATGTTTTACTTCCGTTGATGTGACAATGCGCAGACATGAAGCAAAATCTGGGTCTGAATATATATATAGGCCTATTGTGATTCAAAGTGAAACGATTGCCTATAAAGATCTCCTCTCACCTAAAAAGCTGAATAAATAATATACAACAACACAAAAAAGTTACTTTTATCAAGGTGTCGCAAACACATTTTTCTTAGCTACTGGTCTTAGGCCAGAGTGAGTAATGGAATTTGACGTCCCAACGAGACTTACGTCAACTGCATTTATATCAGTCATTGTCACAAAAGATAAATAATGTTGCTTTTTGCCAGACTTTAGCCTGAATGTACTTGTAGTAACAGTCATCTTCGCCATTGACATAATGGTTTTGAGTGATTGCATTGGTGTTGCAGACGAGAATATGTAAAACAAGCAACAAAACCTACATTCTTCATTGTCGTCTGCCATCACCCAAACTCCCGCCATTACAGTGGCGCACCTGGCGGCCAATACATCATTTACTTAACAAGGCGGACAGGTGTCCTCACAACCTACCATTCTGAGGTGGGCCCCTTTTTGCCCTTTTGGGCCCTTTTTGCCCTTTTTGGCCCTATTTGCCCGTTTAACCGACCGGAAGTACTCGTGACCTTATGAGCATGCGCCCTCGTTAATTACAAAAAGATTCCGAAAGAACTGCGCGTGCGCCAAAGAGGCGGGGCGTTTGTGTCAATCTCCAAGCATAGTTGGTTTGAATATAGTTGGTTAAAGTGTGGCCATGGCCTTGTGATCATGGTATAGATAAACTAAGACGTAGTAGCTCTACACACACCTTTCTAAAAGAAAGTTATCAAAGATATTGATTAATATGGTATCAGAAAAGTCTGCAAGGAATTATTATTGTTTATTGTTTAACAGTTAATCATCAGAATAAGAACAGGACTCGACCTTGCATGTAACTATGAATAATTATCTTTTAAACAGTTTGTTTTTATTCTATTCCAGAAATAAAGCTTTATATGATGCTGAACACCTACCACAAAAATCCAATTATTCTAATATAACCACAATTTTAATAGGATGCTCTCAATTGAGAAAACATCATCATAGTTTTCAAAAAATATCACCCACCCATATCACCATCATAAACATACATTCTATATAACCAAAATCACTAACTATATGCTTGGCGAGTGTAGGCAGACCACCAAGTCGGTAGGGGTGTGTCGGGGGGTCGACAGGGGGCGCGTCGGTTGACACCCTCAGTCACCCCGGTCCGCCCCTCCATCAGTTATAACCTCAGTTAGGGTGTCGGCACCACTGATCCGTGACGGGCCCAGGTCGGCCCTGGTGTCATCATTCTCGGCTTGGTGTCATCATTTTACTGCATGGGTGGTGTCATCATTGCCTGCTAGGTGTCACCTCAGGCCGGGGACTTTGTCAAAAATGGTCATAATAATCATTGGAGTATGATAATATTCAGTTATTATTATTCATGCCGGAATCCATATTGGTGATTTAGTAGAGTGTATTGGACATTCAGACTCCCCGCCCCTGCCTTTAAGATTTCACCTTTTTCAGGGACGGATTTTTTTGGGCGGGGGGGGGGGGGGGGGTGAGTAAAGTTCTCAGACCTGGAGGTCCGGCAGAATTTTCACAATAGGGCGCCCCCCACCTTTTGAAAATGTCTGGATCCGTCCCTGTTTTTGTTGGATTGGGGTAGGGGAGGGGCATTTTTTTTCACAGGCTGTCGCTGGTAAAGTCACACTGTCTACTATTACTAATATAGTTAGATTCTGGAAGTTTAACACGAATTAGCCTGAATTAGCTTTTAATGTAGGTAATACTATAAGTCTATTAATTCACGAAGTCCATAATACATTATAGGCACATGTCCATGTACAAGTAAGGTCTATTCGAGGCCAAATACAAAGTCCACTATTTATGAGTCTTTAAAGGTTCATCTTTTTGCCGATTCAAAGTGGTATGGGCCTGCTTCATTGTCGTTACAAATGATGTCGGTAATAATGGTACGAATGAAAAAGCTTAAATTTCTGATTTATTTACATGAAGCTCAAACAAACATTTTAATAAGCAATATGAAATTCTAATGCACGTTTTTTTTTCCAGATATGTGGTTTTAACATAGGTATTGAAAAAGCTTTGGACATTTTCTTAGGATTTTTCCTGGAGCGTTATCGATAGTCTTCTTTCCCCAAAAGGCCACCATCCCCAAACCCTCCGATACTGATGATAATATCAGTCCTAAAGGGGAAAACTCCTATCTTAGCTGGCCTTCACTCTCCAATCATATGATATATCTACCTCTGCTTGAAGAGCGAGGGACTTCTGGGTAAGATACGTCACCCGGATGAAACATGGCGTCACATCCGGGACCCATGGATCAAATTCTCAAGGTCACAGGGGAGACGAAGGTCAGGGAGGTCAGACTTCTTTTTACCCATGGGTTTTGAGATATTCGATTTGCTGGGTGACTTTTTATGTGCTGTACAATGGTTAGTCATTGACGTATGGACGGAAATCTCTGCAGAGGAACAGATAGCGCATTATTTACATGCTCATTATGTGCAAGGAAATTATGTTAAAAATTATCTTATTTCACAATAAGCCCATCCCAGTTTATAGCAACACTAAGGTTTACAATGAAATTCTTTCAAAATTGCCTCCATGCTTATTCCCTGAATACAGTTGCATAAAACAAAATTAACCAAAGCAATTTGGGTGACACCTAGCTCCTAAATTTGGTAAAATGTAGCTTTATATTTTGGCCTTTTTCCAATGTTAAAGCCTGTCACCCTAGACTATAATGTCCAACCCTATTTTGCCCTGAAATACAGGATTTTGATTGTCTGGCAAACCTAAAAATCTGCCAAGTGATGAAACTTGAGAAATCATAATGTTAAAGCAGTCCTTGAAAATATAGAAAAACATAAATCTTGCCTATTTCAGTAACCCCAACTCTTGGAAACAAGGATGGCGTAAACAGTTATTTTGTCCAACCCTTGTCCAACCCTAGCATATATCCAATGTGGATGGGCTTATTAGATACTATGTAGGTGACATAATAACACGACAGCAAGTGCACAAGTACAATCTAAAAAAAGAGAAGTTTTGTTGCCTAAAATTTAATTACTGTTATATTGGGGATATATTTATACTAATATTATAATAAAAAAAAGTATATTTATGAACGTTTAATGAGGTTGAAGAATACCTTAATGATGAAGAAAATACTTTCCATCATAAAGAGAGGAAGATCTGAGAGTACGAAAAAATCTTAAAACGTACTTAAGTCGCACTTTTCTGACACTCACATACCTTTCAGTCTAAATAAGCATCTGCATATTTCTGTGGCAGTACTTTGCCCAACTTCTATGAACCTATATTTATTTGCACTTTTCCCCCTGTTTGCTCGGTGGGGGCCTAAGAATACTGGCCCTAAGTAGAAAAGGTACCCTTTTATGATGAGTTTCATCCCCTTGTTGCTATATGGGCGGATGATTCGCCTTACCCCCACCAGGTGGCATGCAAGGCAAACACCTCTATTCCTCAGTGTTTACGTGCCCTGAACAACCAATCCCTTCATAAATCTTCCCCCCAGACAAGCACGCCATGTGCACTGAATGCAAAGCCCTTCTTGCTCGAGAGCTAATTTGGAAGGGCTCCTATATGTCAAATAAAGAGATGCGCCGTCCCAAAGCATAAAGCAAGCCATGCGGAAGATTTGTTTTCAGGACGCAGAGCCTCGGTCACAAACGCGCATTGCATAGACTTGTTTTCACAGACCACCCATCTGACAGAATAGGCCATTTTTCATAGGGCTCAAGTACATGTCATAAGGACTATGGGGTTTGTACGTGCTCTGAAGCATTGAAAAGGGGTGGGCGGGGTCATAGGGAATGCACTTCTTGTGTTGACCACTAGGTGGCATTGGTGTATTTGAACTGGTGTATTGGTTTAATCATTGGCTCAACGCATTATAAGCTCAACCCTTTAGACCCCACAGGATGCATACATGAATTGCTTGATTTCCCCGGGATTTCCCTCCAGAATTCCCTTAATTCCTTGTACTTAAGCTAGTAGAAGACTGACCCTACCCCATCAATGAACGTTATTGTAATGAAACTTGTAGCATTGGAAAGGAAATTAAATTAGCTTTTCAACGATATATTGGTAAATTTTGTCTCTTGAAAAAACTCATCAAAGTGTTTGCCTTGGAAAAATACGGAAAAATATAGTAAAAACGGCAGTTTTTCCGGGCGGCTACGACCAGATTGTGAAGTACACTCTCGTGCGGCCCTGGCCGGATTGGGGTCTAAAGGATTAAGGGTATTATCTTATTATAGTCAAAAGAGTGCCATCATTTCCACTAGGACAATGAAGATGATCGCCATCATTGTGTCCTGAGGTTCCATCATTTAATTGGATGGGCAACGGTTCATGACTTGCGTTTAATGAGCTTAACTTTTTGTGGGTCTTTTTTGTTTGTGATTTCAACCAATATATTGGCCTATTACTGAACTGATCGTGACAATCGGTTGGTCGATTATCTCATTTTTATTGGCTTATTCGCATCAACAACTGCTGGAAGATCTTACTCGTAAGAACTGTTTCTTTTTCATAATTGTTTTTAATTTGTTTTGAAGATACACAAAAATAGATGAAATATTTCACATAACACGACCAGTAAAATAACCAAACAGTGGAATGATAAGGGATAAGAACTAGGTCTAAGGCAATTTGCATTAATTTTGCGATCTTATATTATAATATTAAGTTTTTTTTTTTTTTTATAAATCTTTATTTGTCGCCTTCAGACATGTCTGATCTTCCAGACCTTACAATAAATAATATCTTCAATATAGTCTTGGTCATTTATCAAAAGAAGCTGGTTCTCACCGAGTTGACTCAAGATTGTTTCACAGGAAGCCTTTTTTAACAGCTTCAGTACCGCACTATTTATATATAAATAGTTTTGTTGACAGAAATCTCACGAAACCACATAATTGAATCGTGCAGTAGACTGTTAGTCAACCATCCCAAGGTTCACTTACCATTCATTCAGCTTTAGTTCCCCTAAATGATGGCGTTGAGGGAAGGGCTTAAGAAAAATATTTTGCAAATTTCCTGTACTTAAACAGAAGCTGGGAGAGAATGAATTTGTCAAAGACAACGCCCCTACCACCCATTGAGATTCCCATGAGAACAATTACAGTCCTAGGTTCAAAGTTAATTGTATGGGCATTTTTCTACTCAGAACTTGAGTCATTGATTATAACTTCGAAAGTATTATCACGATTTTTAGCGATCAGGCTCTGAAAATGTTCAAGACCAGAGATTTGGGAAGATGCATAAATCACTGATGCAGGTATCTAACGCATTACTGCACACAATATTTTATCATCCGCAAATACAGTTAATAAGAAATTATAGTAAAGAAATTCCTGCCACACACTATGATCCATTCTACTATAATTGGTCTTAAACAGCAGTTAAAATGCTGCCACTGCACTGCACTCTCCAAGCAAACTCATGTATAGCCTGCTCGGAGAAGGAGATGTTGAGGATACCGATGTAACTCATGTGAGATTAAGTGCAGAGGAGAATCCCTCAGATGCTGGAGACATCGGCATTTTGTGCCAGTGTTTAGTCTATGGGAGCAATTTTCAATATATCTCTGTACATCTGTGGAATTTTTGGCTGATTTTTAAAAAACACAAACAGATCGAGACTAGATTTCATATGATCAATAATTGTTATTTTACATTAAATTTGTTGAAAAAGTAAAGGGCATTTTCCTGAGGTCCTGGACTAATAAATTGTTGTCTGTATCCTCAAAATACAAAAACAGCTGATTCTTGCCTGGTGATCTATATTTACAGAAGAAAGTTACATATCCGCAGTTTGACGTTAGGAATTAAGGGCTTATCTTTCAAATTAAAATTCCCGTCGACATTTTCGCTAAATATTAAATTATAAGTGACCTTGTTTAATCATGAGGGTATGAGGCTTACCAAAACTGATCACTAAGCAGCTGCTAACTAGCACTGTTGGAAAATCTTATCGAGACTGCCGATTTTATATCGTAACCTAATGCGACAGCACTGCAATAACAATGACAACTTACAGGAAACCTAGCACATAATCAAGGGATAGATATGTGTCAATGAAATTCTTTGAGCATGGAATCTGCATCAAGAACTGATGATGCTAGAAATATTTCAAGCATATTCAAATTGTAGCCACTGTTGTGTGACTTTGATATTTGGTCTATTTTAATGGGTTTTAAGGGAAATCCTCTAATTTGTGACATCACAAGGACTGTAATAGGGATTCCCCAGCTTTTAAAAAAGGGAATCACCAATTCTCCATAGTGTATACAAAGGATTTTTTGCTGTAGTATTAAATTCTTATATTAAGCCATGTGCAGGCTATGCATACTTGTATCCTTTACTCACCTAAATTTGTTCAGGTACCTGAGATTCTAAAGCCATTTTGAAAGGGATTCCCCTTCGTTATGACGTAGCAAGGACAGAACTATAACCCCAGAATTTAGGGAATTTCCAAATTTTATTTCATTTCCCCTATAAATCACTAATACTTTGACCTTTTCCATTTTTCCCTTTTGAAATGGTTTTAGAATACTCAATAGTGGCTAATTGATCAAACAATAGGCTTGTGAGAAATTATATGCAAGGTTTCATGGCTTCTTATATTGCCAGCCGAATTGTAAAAACGTGCTTTATGTAAAACGTTAAATGCTACCCCATGCAAAGTTCAAGCATTTCCCTCCAAACTGACCATGCCCCTAGAGGGGTAGGAAGGCACACTGATTGACTGCCACTTCGATGGTCTCGCTAGAAATGCTGTCGGCGACGGTCTAAATTGTGTGGGGTCTAGGGTCTCGGGCCGCGAGGTAAAACTAGAAGGTCGTCGACAGGTGGAGCCACTACTGCCCACTAAGGGTATAGACTTCCGGCGGCCAACTGCGCGCGTATTTCAACGGCTCCGTGGACCGGAAGCGACTGTTGCTGCACTTTTGGGGCCTTCCATAAAGTACGTACCCACCAAGGGGAGAGGGTGGGGGTCTGGGATTTTTGAAAATTTGCGTACGTTCCTGTATAAATCCAATGCATACTTTGGCCCAAGGGGGAGGGGGTGGCAGGGGGTGGCAGTCGGTGGCAGGGGGTGGCAGGGGGTGGCAGTCGGTGGCAGGGGGTGGCAGGGGGTGGCAGGGGGTGGCAGGGGGTCAGAATTTTGTTGTTGAAAATTTGCATATGTACTTAATGGAGGGCCCCTTCATTGTTTCTTGTTGTAGGCCGCGTTCATCATATTATTGTATTTCATGTTTTTGAGTTATAAATATTTTTGTGTGAAATCATGTGATATGATAAAATTACTATTAGGTTAGGTAATTCCCGTTATATTGTCAATAACGGTTTGGAACGGAGGAAAATGTATAGAGAGGTTTTTCTGTGAAGGCAATAGAGTCTAGGAATGAAGAAGATACATTTCATAGACTATGAATTTGAATAACAATAATACTAACAATATGATGGGTTTATGAATACAAGCTAGGACATTAACTGTTTTTTTTGAAAGAGTCAAAAGTCTTTAAAAGAAATCTCTTAAGACCACATTATTGTGTAGCTGATATTGTCTTTCTGATGAGTTCCCATGAAAAATCCATAATGTATGAGAACGATGAAGATTTCTTTGCAGATTAAAAAGAAAGGTTGACTGATCATGGAAGGCTTATTTGTAAAGGCAATGGCACTATATAATTGGAATGGATTAAATGGCATGAATCCTCAGAAAATAAACATTCGTTTTATAGACCAAATTATGATGCTGCTGAGATTGTTCCCAAGCCGTTCATTGACCATTCCGAAAATTGCCAACACATTATTAACACAGATAAGATATACAAGGCCCATACATACCAATAAATACCTAAGGCAGTGGCAAATGTACAACGCCAAGGAAAGTATTCAGATCCAAATCCTTGGCCCTATAACCAAGTATGGCACACATTTAAGTAGCTGAGATTCATATATGGAGATATGGGGCACCTAGAGCAATCGGAAATCGTCGCCTTGGCGTCAGGCATGAAATGGATTGTGGGATAATGTCCTTGAACCGTGACCCCAGTTGACCCCAAGGTCAACTGAATCGACCACTAGATGGCGGCACAAAGACAGTACGCCAAAAAAATGGCCGACAGTGAAGGTGCTTTGGGACTGAAGTATCACGAAATAAGTGCCCCTTCTTGTTTATGCAAGGGCGGATCCTGAGTCCGTGCTTCGTTGGGGAGGGGAGGGGGGAAACCCTAACCCCCCTTATGAAAATGAAAAGCACCAGATTTGCACAGATCTTCCAATTTTAAGATGACAAAATTGTGTCCCTTGGGTCCCCCCCCCCCCTTGGATCTGCCACCGTCATGTACGCCTTTTCTTTTGAGCTGGGCCTTGTTTTAGCTACAGAATTCGAGAATGAAATTATAAATCTAGAAAGCAAAGTCAAACTGTGGTTCATTATTTTATCCTTAAGCTTATTCCATCATCCATCATGATTTAACATCTGTCAGCATTAGCAACATGTTAATGAGGGCCAGCTGCTGAGGAGGTTTGGATTAAATATCAAATAAAATGTTTGAAGACCTTTATCATTTATAATAAGATATAAGATTATAAGATGGCGATCTCATATTTCCGATCAACAGTCAAATTTCACCATAATGTTTATCGTTAATCTTTTTTGTTTTTCACATATCTATACTGCTATATTCGCACTATGTAGGATTCGAACAGCGGTCTCCAATACTTACCGATTAAGACTGGAGTATATTTTGTTATTGATTTTTTCCCTGCACCCCTCAGGCTCAAACCAAAAGACAAACCACAAGTCACCCCAAAGTCACCTAAAAGCTGACCTTGAGAGGTCAAGGTCACTGATTCCAATGTCAATATCTCCAAAGTCATCTCTAACATTGCCTGACCTGAGGAAGAGGCAAGGCAAGCGTATTTCAGCAATAAAATGCCAAGAGAGGTATTTTGCATGGGAGTAGAAAATAAAATAGAAATTTGGATGCAATGAACAATAAGAACGGCAGTACTATAGTTCGATTTTAGCTACCCAGTACAGGAAAATATATAAAGGAAAAAGTTACCTTGCACTCGATGCTTTGAAGAAAGGTATGTATTATTTTATGCTATAAAATTACAAAACCAGTTATACTGTCAGTACTATAGTACAAGGTGCTGAAATCCAGGCGATCCATTAAGTGTCCTTGGCTACAGAAATACATTCAATTGGCTATACACAATTCTTTTCATGAACCTAACTAGGCCCACAGTGAAACGAACGTATTTTCTTTTAAATAGACATTATTCAGTTTAGCCATAATGACTTTACCCAGCCAAGTTGCGATGTAACAGAACCGTTCTGCAACCATGTATATGATATTGGTCAGTCTGTTACTTAATAAGATGGCACGTAACAGTTACGTTATTTAAGGTGAGGTTGAAACCTCACCCAATCAGAACATTACTTTGATGTTATTTTTGATGAGGCAAAGACGAAACCATAACAGAATGTTATAAGAACATTCTGCTTACATTGAAGAATGTAACCAGAATATTGTGCGTTTTCGCATTTTCAAAATGTTTTTATTTTTATTGTGAACACTACATCGGTTTTGGTCGTCTTTATTAAAAGAAAGACGGGGATACATAGTTGCTGATGCAGCTGCGTCTATTGCCAAAGCACGCAGCATCCTATTCTCATGCCCCTCCTCCAGCGTGCCACCCCTACTAGTTAAAGCCACCTTGAGGACCGTGTGTCGGGGGTCAGACCCTGGAGGAAGCCTTGACATTGCCTCTGACCCAGACAGTCGTAAATACTCGGATATATTCCCATTACACGCAACATTAGAGGCTTTCCGTCGTCACCTCTTAATCAAAGCCACTCCAGGGTGTGGGAGTTCAACTACCCCCTTATCCCCTTCCTCCAGGGCAGGACCCTTCCTCCAGGGTATCATTCTCTCACACTGCCACGCTCCAGTGCTAAGGACAAAGTGCGGGAGGAATGTTAGAAGGGGATGGAATGAAAGAGTAGACTAGAGAGAAGTGAGAGGGTAGGTAGAATGAGAATTGTGTTGTACGGAAATGTAGATTGCATGGTTCAAAAGATTTTACAGGATTTTTTTTTAAATTCTTTTTTTACTGGAGAGATTGTGTAGGATATTTCAATTTTAATATTATACACAGTTATTATAAGTTATATTCAAAAGTATAAAAACTAATCTCCTTTTTCATTAACATATTAATGTTATGTGTTTTCAGATAAGCTAAGTCTGATATAGGCTTCTCGCATTCTCTTAGACCAGGGCCTTGATTTGTAAAATGGATTCTGTATTGTCCAATGAATGCTATAGACGTTGTGCAGGTGACGTCATAATGCCCAAAGTGGGACTGGTGGCCATATTGGTGATCATTTGAAACTTAATTACTGTTATGCACATTTAACAAAAATCTAGAAGCATATTTGAGTTAGATTTATCTAGAACAATCATAACATGTCATAAAAATGTATGTCTTCTGTTTAGAATGATTAAACTCTACATTTAATCGAAGGCCACATTATCATGCAAGCCACATGGTGATCATCAACAAGTGGTCACAAGACCACGTCTACACGAGGTCTGTACCCATACACATTATCACAAGGCTACGTAGATACTCAATCATATATATGACATCAGAGGACAAACAACTTGGGTGGAACATTTCAACTGAACCCAGATTCTCTACACTATGAATATTAACATCTTAGGGAAACAAACACTTATCATAGTGATTATAAGAAAACATACGTGAGGCATATCATAATATCATGCTTTCTTAGTTTTCAAATTTTGCCAGAAAGACGACACCCTGACGGGGGGGTGTAGGGAGTAGCCCAACGTTGTCATCCCTACAGGGGTGGAATCTCGACACCCTGGAGACACCCTGGAGGGCGTCTGTGTGACATGGCCCTCCCGGCGTGCGTGCGTGGTGAGACATATGACAGGGGGGCACTGACTCTTTGAATTTTACTACCTACTGCCAAACGACATCCCCTACTTTTTGTGACTGACCACGCCTGAATTTTACTTGACACCGATTACTTTTGGTGGACACCGATCACCACCTTAAATATCAGGTGTGTCATGCAATACCAGCAAAATTCCACCATTTTTTTCAGGAAAGCTTCTGCTAACATTTCATTATTTGTTTGTGTGTGTGAAATTAAGCTTAAGGAAACATTACACTAAGGCTAAATTTTGAGTTATGACCACTATATTAAGTTCTATGGATCGCTCCTCAATTTTGACATTCACTGCCCCTACTTCTCGGGTCTGTTTGGCAGTGCAGGGGCGGATGGAATAGGGAGGGGGGCAGGGGGTCCTGATCCCCCTCTCCCCTCGTTTTTCTTTGGGACCTATACTTGACGAAGAGAGAGGAAAAAAGAGTGTGCGCGCGAGTTGCCCACGTTTTAGTTGCACTACCTACCCTATAATGCAGATTCCCCCCTTTCTGAAATCATGTATCCGCCCCTGCAGCACCAACCCCCTCCGCACACCCCCCCCCCCCCCCCCAAACACCCCGTCACCAAACCTACCCCCATCCCGGGGGATATGACAGGAGGAGGGATTTTGTGGTGATGAGGACAAAAGGCCAGTTCCGCTGTCGACAACCATTTATCATGTTTTTATGATATATTGTCTTTGATGTAATCCAACGCTCTTCCATCCCTTATTGCCTCTGATAAGGATATATGACAGGACTGATCAAGATTTATGCTATGGTTATTTTTCTGAATAAAAATGGACATGTATCTAATGCGAACCGGTTGGGTTTCGGAAGCACAGTGGGACGTTTTTCAAGCATGTGTTCGAACTTGTCAAGCCCAGCATGGTGACAGGGGGGTTAAGGTATGATTGGGTTAGATTTATGTGGATAGGGATTGTGCGGGTATGCGAGAGAAGAGAGTATGAATGGAGTAGGTGTCTAGCCGAAAATCTGCTTTTTTAAATTTAATTTTTTAAAATCTTTTTTAACCACACTCACTCATGAATAAGTGAACTTCCGTATAGGTACAATAACATGAAGCAATTATTAATGAAGTTGTGCACGAGAAATAGGTTTAACTACTTATTACATCGTATATCTGAGATCAGAATCTAAGATAGTAGAAATAATACAAATCACATGCTTGCACAACATGTGTGCACAACACATTGTCAAACTAGGCCTCTACAAAGTTTTATTAATCATTATACCATATGACTCTTATTAATGTTTTGAGGTCCCTTAAGCTGTGTTCAGATAACACAAATACAATATGAATGGTTTGCTTCAGGCGCGGATGTAGGGGGGGGGGGGGGCTTGCCAGTCGCACGCCCCCTAATTTGGATCAAATATTAATTATTTAAATCTGAATTTCCTGGATCCAGACGGCCCATGGCAAAAGTTTGCTGTATCACGCCCTCTCCTCCCTTTTTTTTTTTATCTCTTTTTCCTTTTTAAATTTCTGGATCCGCTACTGTGCTTGTTTTATAATTATGCATGTTAATGTGCATATCACTAATATGCTATTCTCATTCAAATTTCTTATCTCTTAATACTATTTTATCATATCAAAACCTCGCTTATGACTTTCAAGGGTATCAGTTCCTAAAGCTGTTTACGGACCAAGCTTGTCCTTACAGTTGGCGGCGAAGTATAATAGATATAATTATATAAGAGAGGGCGCGCACCCCTTCTTCTTTTCGAACTTCCAGTGAAAGTCCTAGATTTACCACTCTTGCACTGCGCTCAGAAAGAGCCATATTCTCTGCGCATGCAACCTGTCAGCGCAAATTGGAAAACTTAATACCCTTTACAGACTAGCCTCAAAATGCGCCCATAATGACAGTTCACTACAGGCAGAATGCGCATTCTGGGCCTAGTCTGTAAAGGGTAGCCTATAGCCTATAAGTTCCTATAGCATATATCCGAATTCTGAATCTTTTATTCACAAATTTTTGGATCCGCCCTTGCAATTCATCTTTCCTCTCTGACTCCTCTGGTCCTCTAGATCTGCTAGATGCTCTGTCTTTACTGAGTCAAGACCTGTCTGATTGTCTGGCGCCCTGCATTCCTCCATCACTTCCCCGGAGCCAAGACAAGCCAACCTCCTTACCGATGGTCGGACGGTTCTCCCGGGGAGGGACGGGGCCGACCCGGGCCCCCGGGGCATCCCGGCCCGTGTCCCGTCCCCCCGTCCCCATCGGCCCCCGTCCCCCCGTCCCCATCGGCCCCCGTCCCCCCGTCCCAGTCGGCCCTCGTCCCGGCTCGTACCGCCGCCCGTTCCGTCACCGCCGCCGGGGACGGGGACGGGACGGACCCAAGTCTCCGGGCCGGAGTTACCGGGCCAATCTTACAGGTACACTGTTCATACGCGCGTATAATAAATAAGTGGATGCACGGATCTTCTCAAAGTTAAAATATTGTTAAAAAGGCTTAGGTTCATCATTGACATTGGCGTGATTTTTTAATCGCGGACATTCTTGCGTATGCGGACTTAAGGTCACGTATATAATCAAAAGTGTTAAGACTGTATTCCACTACCCAATTTTATTCGCGATTTCAAAATTCGGCAGCGAAAATTTTGGACAATCATAGATGTGTCATACATCATTAAAAGGGGTTTTAAATTGTCGTTCAAATGATATGTGGCATGTATACAATATTTTGCCATATTACTGGTATAAAGTCATACATTGCCAAACAGCGATCATGCTGAATCGCCTAGTGGCCCATGGAATTCAACCTTTACTTATATGTACATGGCCTTTACATTGACTTGTATAGGACATTTCAATCCCTTGAGCATTTACAATTGGGTTACTTGTTATGTAAAATATGAAAAAAATATAAGACTTAAAAGTTTAAAGTGTGCATAATATATAACAGTTATAATGTATGCAGACACACCAAGTTAAGATACGCGTACATAATGGGTTGTTCTCTGCGTGGAAATATCCGCGCGTATAACCACAACTCTATTTACTGGGACCCCGAGGCTTGACAAGCGGCCAACTCGAGGTATCCTTGAAAGAGGCCCACAAGATATGTCATTATTATAATTTATTGTATTGGTTGGGATTAGTATTTATGTATTCTTGGCTCGAAGGTATTGTTTGGTTTATAACGGATTGGGGGTCACAGAGGTCAAATGGTTTAATGATACTGCATGTAAAGAAGCCCCTGATAGGGGGTATCCAGTGTCGCATGTCGAATATAAGAAAAAAACCATGTCAACAACTGTCACTTAATTCTCCATGTCGCCTCTAAGGGGCCCTCATGTCCCAATTTCAGAAATATGCCATGCCATGTCGTTTATTTTTTCTTCATGTCACTAAGCCCCATGCTACATGTCGATTTCAAGAAATGGCCATGTCGCCGTGTTGAATTTAGCGGTCTAGGGCCATGTATAGGTTATGTCTTTCAGTCATGTTGTTGGAGGTCCGGGTTGGAGGTTTATCTATGTATCTACTAATTGGGTGATTAAGCTATCTTTTTTTTTTACCTATGTTGTTATTGATCAAATCTTCCTAAATGTTTTCCTGAGCTTAAATTCTATAACTATGTTGAACAAGGGTGTCGCAATATAATGGTGAATTTACGTATAAAAATTAATGTATTGGTTAATTCTAAATTGATTGGGACACGTCAATACATATTTTTTTATGATCACTGCATTGACGGTTTATTTCTAACGCACAAAAAAGGAAACTATTAAATAACTAACAACACTCCTGACATAAGGTAGATGTTGCATACAGTTGTTATCTATGTTAAAGTTAACATAACACAATGCCTTTCATAACCATTTATGACAAATTGCACGACCACGTTGTAAACATCCCCAAGATGGTTTCAAGCAAAAACGTACACATAAGGTGGAAGGTTAGATGTGGGTAATATCCTAACTGGCACGAAGTAGGCCTAAGTACCCCGCCCAAGGCATCAGGCTGTGACAACTAACCACCGCCACGGCCACCTCCCCCACCCGTTTTGATGGAGTTACAAACTCCAGAAAGCAAGGGGAGAAATGCCTAGGTAGTGGTGTAGCCAGGGGAAGAAAGGAGGGTGGGGGCAGCTTTAAGAGTGTCTAAAAGCCACTTTGATTTCCCAACATGATATTATTGGTAAAATAAATGGCTTTGGATGGAAAGTCACAATATTTAAAAAAAAGTCCAATATTAGACTTGAACTATAGCTTAAACTTATCCATGACTTATAGAATTCTTAATATATCACAACAGCTGTTTTAAATGTGCATGCTTTCACTCTAGAAAAGTAATAAACCCTGTTCACATATACAATAAACAACAGAACTCACCTTTACCTTTACCACCATTATTCCCAACTCCACACATACCCACTAAGTATTATATGCAGCAACCTTGGATCAATTTGACGAGGAATGCTTCAGAGGATATCCCTTGATATTTCTCGGCTCCATTAGCACTCAGATGACCTCTGCAAACATGCTGGATTTAATCATGAATGATGAATTACAAATCTTCATAATAGCCACCCTGCTGACAGACACCTTTGACCTTTGACCCCAGCGTCCCTCCGTCCTGGAGGAACCCCCTATGGTCTACCTGGGTCTGGTTACAGGTGTATATCAGGCACTGGAGGAGGTGTGGGTACTGGAGTCAGGTATATAACTTATAAGAGGCCAAGGGGGGTGGGGTGACTTCCCTTTTGAATGGATGTTTTTTTTTCTTTTTTTTTATTGAACAAACAAATCGTCACAAGAATTTGTGCTTTTCACGATGCACATTAGTAAGAAAACTAGTAGCAGTAGCACAACTGCAAACATATGAACAATCATTCAATATCCTCACATTTTTACATCATAAAAGTTTACGATCAAAATGTTTAAGACTTATTCCTGTTATCCCTATCCCTTCCATTTTATACCACATTCCTTCAAGCATATTCTTTAACCTTCTGGCAAATTCACGTTTATCAACAATTGTCTTTACACCATAAGGCAGTCTATCCCAGACAAATGTGTGTGTTCAGGTTTTTAAAACAGACCCATTTTGAATTACACCGCATGTTGTAAAACCTACCCATAATGAAGGGATGTTGTAAATACATTTCAAACCCCCACTCATTGATTTAATGGAAATATATATCATTATTCATTAAGCCACATTAATGCCTATTTATTTTTTGGCTTTTCCCCCTAATTTACAAAGAAAGTGTTCAGTACTAGTTTCAGCACTTTTCAGGAGGAGGTGTGGGGTGTGCCCAGGGGGTGACTTGGTCTCAAACCTGCCCGGATGTGTGTGTCGAAAAGTGAAGGAGAAAGGTAATTTTTCAGCCTCAAGTGAGTGAAATGAGTCAGAAAATTTCACTCAAAATGGGTGTGAAATTTCTTTTATTATTAATATGGATTAGTAATTTAAAAGGAGTTATACATAGTGATATAGAAAAGTACGGAAACTGAACACTTTCTATGTAAATTAGGGGAGTTAGATAAAAATAGATAGGCATTAATGTGATGAATAATCATATATATTTCCACTATACCAACAAATAGGGGTATGAAATATGTTAACAACATCCTTTCATTATGAATAAGTTTGACAGCCTGCGGTGTCCTTCGAAATGGATCTGTTTTCAAAACCTGAACACACACATCCGGGCATTGAGAAGGGAAGTCGGGGGGGGGGGTACTGCTACTGGAGTCATGTATATGAGAGGGCCAGTGGGAGGTGGGGAGTCATCTAAAAGAGTTGGGGATTTTTGTTCTTGAATCTGTCTGAATAGTGAATAAAAAGATAGTCATTTAATTCACATTTATCATTATTTGATTTGTTTATCTCGAATAAATGTGACATCCTCTGCGAAAAGCAGTCTTATGGCCTGGAATATTAAATTAAGAAGGTGTCTTGGGGAATCTAATACTGAAAAAATTAGCTAAATATTCTTAGTAGGAAAAAAGTTATGTTAATTTGAAGACACAAAGGTTGGACATGCTAAATATGCTAAAATAGACCAGTCTTTGATACATTATAATGGTATTACTTATATATAATCTAGGCAAAAAATTGAATTCCGAAATATGATTTCAGGAAATATATTGCCATTTCCTTTCTATTTAAGATATTCAGAATCTGTTTTTTGCTGAATATAGCCAAGCAGTCACTTGATTCAGAATTTGAAATTTTGAAAGCTTAATTTTGTTCCATGGTTACCATGGCAACCCTCATTTGCATAGCGGTGGTATCGGCAGGTTTGGACGTTCTATCAACATTCCGGTTACCATGGCAACAGGATGCAAAAATTCCAAATTTTTTCACCAGTAATGAAGACTATGAAAAATTTCATTTATAGCATGAATTCAGCTTATTTTTATGATTTCTGTGATTTCTAAGCTAAATAAAGGCTCTAGAGCCATGAATAGGCATTTCCATAAGGCTGGGAATCCCAGAAACTGTCACAAATGATAGAAGAGGGAGAAGTGTGTAAGGTAATACGTAATAACACGTTTGATGCTGTAACTTTTCTTGGTGGGCTTACATTCCCATTTAAAAAAATGCTCATCTACTATTTCAGTGAATTGCGTTGTTCCATCCATTTAACAGGCTTGAAAATAATTCGTGATTGGTTTATGCATTAAGTTTGGTTTCATCTTTTGGCCTGATATAATTGTGTACTGATATGCAAACATATGCTAGTTGCGCGTTTATGAGCGTGTACATGTAATAACTATAAGAACATAGAAAAAATCGAGGACAGAGAACCAGGACAATGGTCTCTAAATACACATGCATTTTACACAGAGGAAGGTTGATCGAAGGTGGAATTATGTTAAAATGACATTAAGTTATTGCTTTTGAATAAAAGAGTATATTATGTACAAAAGCATATTGGATGACATGATGAATAACAGACATCAACAAAACATTATTTCCTTCCATTTATTGCTTTGTTAGATGCACACAACCTTGGTGTTAAATTTAAACGACAGGTGCGTGCGTGTACAAGGTGTGCTCATAGGAGAGGTCAGGAAGGGAGAGTGAGGTGGGTGGAAATGTGAATCCGAGGTCAAGAATCAAATTTGAGTGGGTATGAAGTTAGGGGTCAGGCAACGATAGGTGAGCAGGGTGCAGTCATCTGACATGGTACCAGTTAGACATCTTCGTTAAATGTGAAATGTAGGCTGCAAACATGCATATGACCTTACTGCCCAAAACCATACATAGGCCATCCATAAGAAAAGTTTGTTTCTTGTCTATCGCCCAACCTTTTTTTCTTCTAAGAACTAAGGTTTTTTCTTTGTTTTTTCCTCATGATTTTTTCCACCACGAATATCGACTGTTCTCTTCCAAAATAAATAAATAGATAAATAATTTTAGATAGAAATTGTAACAAAGAACAAAAAAAAAAGTAGTTTAAAAATGAAAATGAAATGCAAAATTAGAATATTATGCATTTTGCAGTGCAAACAATTGGGAGAAAAAACAAAACCACAGAAATGTTCAGGAAAATATAATTTGTTTCAATTTATTTTTCTGTTTCCTTTTTTTTTTTTGCCAATAATTCTCTTTATATTTTTTTTTGCGAACTCTTTTTACATCCTACACTCAGAATAAGAAACAAACCTTTTACATAAGGGCGTCTCAATGTACACACCCAGTATGGTGCCAGGAACACACGGTGGTATCAAAACAAGCAGAATCCTTGGGGCACAGTTGTAACAGAAAACAGAGAGGTGCAAGTCTAAACACTGGTACATCCACAGGTTTGAATCAACCTTGGATGGGGAGGGTTAAGCATGGGATACATACATCAAAGAGCCCAATGGGAAACACCTATGTGAGAGAGGGTGGTACAGGTGGGAGGTATGGGCGGTAAAGATTGGCTCCATCCATGACGAAAACAGGCTATGCATGTTATATTGGTGTCAGCCAGTAGGGTCCTTATTGGATTTATCACCAGTTTGACTTTTCACCAACACATAAAATAGCTGTTACTAAAGGTTTGATTTGATTTTTCTTTTTTGATTTTATTGTTCTCTCTCTTTTTTTCGATTTCTCTTTTCTCTTTTTTAATTTTTTATTTCTCTTTTTTTTAAAAATATATTTTATTGTTTTTTTTGTGGAGGTGGTGGGAATGGGGTAGGTTGGGGATTTCTTGAAAGGAGGCACAATAGAGATGTCTTTTAATCCACCTTTTTTCTCCAAGCCCAATTCTGTCCACAATGTTTCATTATTTCCTATTCTGTAGTATCTGATTAATCTGGGACACCTGGAGGTTGTTGGATTTTTTTTTTGAGTTTTGTTAAGTAAGACCCGCATCATTTCATTGTTCTAATTAGAAAAATGGGAATACAAGTTCAGATCTCTTACAACGAATATAAAATCTTATTACAAAAGACAAAACAGTCGGGGAGTCGTGGAATACACATAAATTCATATTCAATAACTGTATTGCCTACTTTTGTTTCATTGTTTTGTAATTTTAAAATACAAAATTGAAATTGAACACTGTAACAGCTGTGACAAACAAATGAAATGCTTTTAACGGGAAGCAGAGCTCGTTTTAAGGATGATTTTAACATGGTTGTAATTCAACCCTAATAACTTTAATTAAATCTGACCACCTGAATCATTCAGAATGAAGTCATTCTGGCCAAGAGAGCTTTAAAACAACATCAAATCTTTGAACCCTCCAGTAAAACCACTTTCAGATTCCAAAGATTCGAACTTTGAATCATTTGTAATTAATTATTATCAATTATCACATTTTATACACTATGTCATTTTATATTTCACATGCAGCTATTACAAAATTTTATAAAAGTACCTGAAATGATACTCGAAAAGCCCCCAACACTGATACATGTACATGAGAACAACTGGAAGAGGGCCTGCATGGACTGTGCATCCCTCTAGTGGAAACTTTGATTACTAACTAACTACTTTTGCATCCCCAGCGCCACCTAGTAGGAAATAAGGTGAATAAATCAGTTGGGCCCTTAACTGCTACACAGAATCATTTTGCTTGTTTTCTTTTCTCCCAAAGAATTCTAACACTAATATACTTTTATTTTGATCACAGAGACAATGAACCGATGTTACTCTTATTAATGAATTCAAATGAGGGATGAATTAAATATCATTGTTAGCACCATATTTCTGCTGCCTACTGTACCCCCCCCCCTCGGATCCGCCATTGTTTGATGTCAATTTTACAATGTCTCAGTATTTGCTTAGCATCTCTTTGTGTTGAATGCATAATCAAACCATCTAAACAGATATAATACAGATACGAATAAAAAAAAAAATCCAACATGCATCTCGATCTAGGCTAGTGTACAGGTAAGATAAAGGGAATAGGCTATCCGTGGCACGGGGATTCAGAGTGGAGAGTGCCTCTGTGTAAGCAGGGTCCATATCTTCGTAACTAATTTGGCTGATCAGGGAAAATTTGATCAGGGTCCCATGATCAGTGATTTTACCTTTTACTAAAATTTATTGTGTTATTGCAAAATTGTGTCAAAGAGGAATTATTAGTTGTAAAATGTATTCATGATAGACAGAATTTCTGATCATGGGACCCTGAACAAATTTTCCCTGATTAGCCAAACTAGTTACGAAGATATGGGCCCTGATCAGCCAATTTAGTTACGAAGATATGGACCCAGGAGGGGAGGTGCATAGATCCTATTGTCTCTGCTGTTGTTGTTTGTTGGTTTGAACCACCTGACTCAGTGGTTCTGAAGCACTGGGTTATTTCACCCTTGCTCCTGGATGATCAAACCTATGAGGAAGTAGAGACCATACCCCTACATCTTTACGAGGCAGGTGTTCTTTAATTTGCATGGTCCCATAGGCAGGGCCACACACAACAGCTGGTGGTCCTCTAGGGAACTTTGATAACCCTGTCATTGTCACAGGGAGAACACCTGATGCCAAAGCAGCAGGACAGAGACTTCAACCGCCAACCTTTGAATGACGAAGCCAACACCCTACCACTGTACCGCCAGAACGCCCTAATGTTCCTTCTGGTAATCCTCCCATTTTTATCATCAGGCCCAAACACGAAAGGGGTGGTGGGGGTGGCGCGCCATCCACCCAAAGACGAGATTTTTCAAAAAGTTCCACATTTGCTTCAAAATTTCATTATAAAAACCCTAAAATATCGTAGGAAAATGATAAAAAAAATTCCATTTGGGGAACCTCACCACTCACTTTTTTAAGTTGGAATTGTTGAAATTATAAGCAAAAGTTCCGCTTAAAAGGAACCTTGCCAGCCCACACAGCAAAAGCTGTATACGCACCTAGATCATTATTCACTGTTGCTTTTTATCCATGAGAATATACGAAATATGCATGATTGTATCGTTATCTTTTAGGCTAGGCTCTGATGCTGTCTTATGACGATTTCAGAATTCGAAATAACCATCACCCGGTCAGAGACCTCGTATGTATATATATAGGATATATAGAGACTGGAAAGCTTCTCTTTGGGCCTATGTGCTCATTCCCTTAGTGGCTGGTTGGATCAACTATGACCAAGGTCTGGCCATTACCAATGTAATTGTGGAATAGCCAGTAGCACCACACTGACTATTTTTGACATGGACATAATGGTCAATCCAAATCTAGTCCTACCATAGGCCAGGTGGCAGGCCTGTGGTGCATAGCAGGTTTACCCCTGGCTTTCCAGTCTCGATACATCCTATATATATATACATACAAGGTCTCTGATCCCGGTGATGCTTTTAGGAGTCTTGAACCATGCAAAGGTATAGCGTTGGCCTATCAGCCTCATTGTCTTTTTACTGCAGTACAACAACTGTAGAAATCACAGCTTTGTTATACCTTCTGTGTTGATAGGTCATCTTACAAAATGTACTTCTTATAAAGTGGGTGTATGAGGCATCCATTGTTAAGGATCACAGGCATGGGGTCAGTGGGGTCGAAGGGTGGGTCTTGGTTTGTTATCTAGAAACCTTCTCATGTTATGAGGCATTGGGAATGAATAGGGCTATAAGCAACTGTTGCTTGCGTGTGGCATGCTTGCGTGTGCATCAAACCTAGGGTGAGTCTGGTTCATTGTTGGAAGTACAACTCCATTTGCGTCCTTGATTAGCTTCTGGAAAAGTATCAAAAGTCTGTATAATGGAGTGAAAAAAACACTTCTTGAGCTGAAATAAACATGTCCGTACGGCTGTACTGAACTTGGGAGAGCCACTTATGTCCTCCTCATATGTTTAATAGAGGTCCCCTGTATATCAGCCTGATTGTGATCATTATTGAAATTATCCTAGAAATAGGTGTAAAGTTATAGTTGATTAAATGATATCTACACAATGTTTTACTATAAGTATACATAAGTTATTTTCCAAGAGTTACTAAAACATCCTCTACACTACTTGGAAGAACACATGTATGTGAAAGAGATTAATCAATAGAAAAGAAAATATTATTGGAGACACTGAATGCAGTGGTTTTTACCATCCCCAATACTAATTAAACAAATAGCCAGATGACTGGCGGAACACTGGCATACTTATCTTTTAGCGGTATATGGAATGGCTTTATGATACCATTGAAATATAAATCCCCATATTAAAAAATGGGAATTTTGCCTATGAAATATAATGACAAGGATGAGGAGGACCAAACATGGATAGCCACTTTTTTACATTTCACCTGCAGGTTAGCCTAGATCAAGGTGCATATTGGGTAATATGTCGACAGGTCACAAGGTTTATCTATAAGGATTTTCATTAATCAAGGCATCATTTGTAGTCTGAAATGGTTGACATCAACATCAACTATTTTCTTCATTGTTACTTGCATGTGTTAATGATTTTTGGAGTTGGTTTGAAAATCTATTCATTTCACTCAGACATATGCTAATTATTTGCATATTTTCTATAGATTCTCATGTGTTTTTGTTGACAAAATATGCCAAAATTAACCTGCAGGTGCTTAAAAAAACTGTAGGCATATATCAGCTCCGTTCAAAATAAAGACTGGTTATTACCACCGTTGGGGACAAGCAGGAGCAGGCCTAGTAAAGACCTTAGCCTAAGCCAGTCTACATAATATAAACACACAGTAATCCCTTATTATCTAGGCTTACACTTTCCTAGGCCCAAAGATTACCCTGTATGTAGCCCTATACACCTGTGACTACATGTAACATTCCCAAATACATAAATAATATACCTGCCTAAATTAGTCCAGGAGCCAAATCCTGAAATCTGTCAAAATAAGGATTTACCCTCCGCGGTGAGCCCCCTGGATTTTTTTGATTTTTTTCAACTTATAGCATCCTAGGGACCATGAATCAAGACGGTTCCGAAGAATTTAGGTATGCGAACACTCTGTAATTACGCGATTTGTGGTTAATTAGCAAAAATTGAAAAACGCGTTATTTCTTAATTTCTCTGGAACTATGTAAGATATGATAACATGCTATATGTCATCTGAAAGGTAATTTTTTTCCTGATTTTTTTGTATATTGTTTGCTATTGTCATTCATCATGGCAATGAGTAATTAAAGAAAAACTGTTGTTTTAGTCAAAATCATTAGAACTTAAGGATCCAAAGTTAAACTTTGGAATTGATAAACCAAGTCCTAGGTATAGTTAGAGGGGATCTTTGGGCAGTTTTTAAAAAGAGTTGCATCTGATTTCATTAGAAATATAATGTAGAAATCATTTTTTGCTGATTAAATTCTAACCAACTACTGGTTCATTTTGCACTTATATTCTAAAAGGAGAGATGATATCATGAAAACAACACAACATATCCTAAAGTGAGGTGGAAATGATAATCACTATCTTCTTAAGCTGGTATTTCAGTGCTTTCTGAGCCATTTGGGCACATGCATGTAATATAGTGGCTGTTTGGAGAGCATTTTGGCTCACAGTGAGAGATGTGTCACAATAAAACTATGGTTTGAGTAAGATTTCTTTCCTCAGTAAAATACCATGATTATGTCTCAGTTTTATTACAAACCATCTTATTAGGGGTCTTGCATTAAGTATGTATGCATAAAGGGGGGAAGGATGTATGAAACTTTTGAAAATGTGCATACTTTATAGTACAAATCTAATGCATACTTTTGCCCAAAGGGGGTGGGGGTCTGAGATTTTTGAAAATGTATGTACTTACTAAATAGAAGGCCCCATATAGTTCTCTCTATTTCATGCTGATAAAAAGAAAAGAATAGCCCATAGTAGACTCACCCATTACCTGACCCCAAGCCATGTTTCTCAGGGTATATATATGGGGAGCCTCCAAGTATTACTTTAGAGAAGAGATGAGTCCCAAAAAGACTGTTGTCATATATCAAGGGTTCTGAATTTAAAAAAAACAGTCCTTGTATCAATATGCCAATTGCAAAAAGACCAGGAATGCTATTTGTTAAACTTGATAGGTGTGCTACCTCTTTCAAATTGTTGGTTTTAACAAATTACTAGATTGTTCTTTAAACTCTAGGATTCTAGACCCATGTGCTTATATAAATGAGTAGCTTGGCTTGACCCTACACAAAATGGATGTTACTGGTATTAGTAATTTTATATCAAATTATGACCAGCCTATGATCATGCTTCACTCAGATTCATCCTACCAACTAATAGGATTCTGCCATATATCTAATTTTATCAGGAGGTGTACCAAGGGGACTGAGACCTCTGAGTGTGTATATACATATCAATATCATTGGCGAAACAATACAGAAGTTCCTGATATAGCTTTCTATTTCAAAATTACAAGTTCTTGGTATGGCCATTACTGGTTTCCCAATATTATCTAGTAGCATTACTACATTGAGCAGCATGTGCACAGCACCCTTGATTTGACACCATAACCACGGCACTATGGTATTAGGAGATTATACAAGAGCAACAAATTGCTGTGATTCTGGTTGTTGCCTCAAACTTTCAGTTCTTTAAGCCCCAGAAACAACATTATTCCCTTATCAAAATAAAACCATTTTCATTTCTAAACTGCTTCCAATTTCTAAACTGATCCAATTTCCTTAACCTACAGCAAGACACAGTTTATAGGTACTAAGGGAAAGGTCAATCATGGTAAATACCCAGAGACCTAGAACTAAGGGAGTGATTACTCAAATACATAAATAATTTTCTAATCTATGATCAGTTCTAATAATCCAACACTGAATACTTAGTCTTTGATACACAAGGGTATAAAGCTAACTGAGAACTGAACCCATACAGCCTGGATCTGCTCTCAAGTAGAAGCAAAAGAATGACAAAGTTTAATTAGGTAGATTGGTGGGAGGATGTTAACAAAAGTACAGCAGGTGGTCAGCAATCCCACAATTTACAGCACACTATATAGGTCTGTAGTGTGTTGTACCTTGGGGGCTCCCCTTAACCCTCAGTGCAGGTCACTCTGGGGAAAGGCTATACCTCTCCACCACTGATAAGTTTCTAAAGATCCACTACCTTCATTTCACTGCTGTACGAGAGCATTGTCTAAACAGTTAAAGTTATCATTTTACTTCACCAGTTGCAGTGATGAATCCCATGCTCCTTTTGGAATTATGTGATAAAATGGAATAATAAGACGGTAATAAGTAGCCAAAATTTAAGCCTGCCCCACCTGCTGAGGGATCCTTTATTAGGTTGTGCACACAGTGTCTTATCAATGGGTTAACTCACACAACAGGAAGATAAGAACCCTAGTCTGCCATCTTTATCATTCCTCTGTCTTTCCAGGCCTTATCTGTTCCCAGGTATGAGGTAAACATTGGACACTGGGGCCAGCAATGGGGCGATTTAAAAGTATTATGGCCTACAACTCCCACCCTCCCTATAGGAATAGGGTTTAATGATGAGTGGGTACAGGGATATGTAAATAGAAGTTTGCAGCACATTGTTATGTCAATTTGTGAATCTTTGGCAATATAAGGAGCCATCCATACCCTTTTGAGTAAATAAATCAATGACTATCCTAATTTGATCAGGCAACAAAAATGAGCTTGGCTGCAAATTACATGGACAAATATTTCTTGCTAATGTAAACTTATTTTACAGCTCCAATGTTGTCTACAGTGGACCTAATAGCTCAGAAAGCACTGAAATACCAGCTTAGGGAGACAATGATTATTCTTTTCCCATATCTTTAGGATATATTGTATTGTTTTCATGATATCATCTCTCCTTTTAGAATAGAAGTGCAAAATGAACCAGTAGTTGGTTAGAATTTAATCAGCAAAAAATGATTTCTACATTATATTTCTAATGAAATCAGATGCAACTCTTTTTAAAAACTGCCCAAAGATCCCCTCTAACTATACCTAGGACTTGGTTTATCAATTCCAAAGTTTAACCTTAGATCCTTAAGTTCTAATGATTTTGACTAAAACAACAGTTTTTCTTTAATTACTCATTGCCATGATGAATGACAATAGCAAACAATATACCAAAAAATCAGGAAGAAAATTACCTTTCAGATGACATATAGCATGTTATCATATCTTACATAGTTCCAGAGAAATTAAGAAATAACGCATTTTTCAATTTTTGCTAATTAACCATAAATCGCGTAATTACAGAGTGTTCGCATACCTAAATTCTTCGGAACCGTCTTGATTCATGGTCCCTAGGATGCTATAAGTTGAAAAAAATCAAAAAAATCCAGGGGGCTCACCGCGGAGGGTAAATCAAGATTTTCAGGTTTGGCTCCTGGACTAAAATATTCAAGCCCTGCACCCGTGTAACTACATGTAACATTCCCGAATACATATTACACCAACGTACATATTTATGAATTTATAATGTGGGAAGCATAATGGGATCTTGCACTGTATCAATCCACTTACAACAAGGTAAATCTACTGAAATAACCGTGTGACTTTTGTTATATGACTAAATATTTTGCCAAGTTGATGCACATATAAATTCTATATATTATGTCTTTAGAGACATGGAACCTCCATATTGAGCTAATCGAGTTCTTATGTATGTATTTCATATGCTATTATATTGGCTTTTTATATATTCTGTAGTACATGGTCATAGAATTGGCTCCGGAATCAGCAATGGAAACTAAATTTGAATGAAATGGAAATATTTCATGATTATTATCTAAAGAGCACAAGAGATCATAATCATTAATATATATATATATATATAATATATATCGTGAACCATAATTTGCTTCCACGTAGATCTCTGTTGGCGCCATTCTTATACACTACTCACGCCTACATGTGGTGTAATACCGGCTACGTGTGTACCGACTTCAAAACAATAGACCGGAAATAACACTGCTAAACCGGAAGTAAAGGGCTTGGTAAAATTAAGTTTTATGGTCCCAAGGGTGCTAATATTAGTGCTGTGTTTCCCTCTTTAAATGTATTTGATGTTCACTTGATGTCCACGGATATAAATTTGGTTTCCCTCAGTGACTGTTTGTGAATAAACTATACCATTAATTGGGTAGACGAAAGTTTCTATATCTTTAGGCGATATTATCCCTGCACAGCTATTCATCTTTGTATAATACTGTTTCATCGTTCTAGATCGAATACTATAGCCGATATACGATGACAATTATAGCTCATTTACAGCATTCTAGTTTTTTGATGGTGTAAAATATGGCCTAACCACGATCAAAGTGTACAATGAATGTGTTCGTTGTTGACCAGCTGTTCATTGTTAAAGTCATAAGTGTGCAACAGGGCTGTATCAAGAGATGGATTGCGTCCCATTTTCCTTTCTCAGTGGCAAGATTTTGATGAATGATCGTTGAATGGACCCTGGATAGATACATATTTACTCAGGTTCTATTTCACGTTCATTGATCAAAATCTATCCTATGAATGTGTTTTCGCATGTCTACGCTTACGTAGAAGGATCATAAAGGCATAGTCAGTAATGGAATCCGAGGGGCTTATACCATCCAAAAACTATTTATGCCTAGGATCATTTTTGACCGCTGGTAATTCTTCATATCACGGATAGCTGATTTACAGTCTTTTAACGACGTACATGTGTTATATCTTCGTAACTAAATTGGCTGATCAGGGATAGTTTGATCAGGCACCCATGGTCAGTGATTTTGCCTTTTACCAAAATTTATTGTGTTATTGCAAAATCGTGTCAAAGAGGAATTATTAGGTGTACAGTTTATTCATGAAGGACAGAATTTGTGATCATGAGACACTAATCAAAATTTCCCTGATTAGCGTAATTAATTAAGAAGATATGGTCAATTTTGACTAATTTGGTCCTTTAAAAAAGACAAGGAATACTCCAGAAAATATAGAAATATCTCTTATTTACTACGTGTAATTAATATAATTATTTGCAAACCGACTGAAGATACCAACTGAAGAAATACCCAAGCTTTTCAGATGTTGAAAGGAAATTAATTCCCCTTTCTAATGATATATAACATGTCTATGACCTACCCTTCTTCTTAGCCAATTTAATAAATCCACATTAAAATAAGCTACTGGAATAGTCTTAACAGTGCAGAATATCAATAACTCCATTCACACTGTATGTGTGAGACGTGTTATCTGCGACCAGCACTAGTGCAACACAAATCTGATTAAAGGTATTCACTACCATTCAGGGCACCACCTGGGAGGTGTATTAAGAAATAAAAAAAGTATTCTCTTTTTTAGAACCAATGAAATGCTATTTTAGGTATTACTAGGACACTTAAGAGAGTCCAATGCACACACTTTTTCTTTAAATGGAGTAATATTGCTTAAAATGATCCAAGTAAAATTAATAGTGCTCAAATGTTCACATTTTAAAGTTTATTCACTATAACTAATAATGGTAAATGTTGTTGATTTTCTCCTAATATTTGTGTAATTGTCTATACATGTTATATACTGAATTTGGTAAGAAAAGCTCTGGTAGTTTTGGTTTTTTTAAAAATAATTTTGTATAAACTCATTTTCCCCATAGAAACCAATGGCAAAGGATGATTTTCTTTTTCAGGCTGTAACTTGTTCACAAACAGTAAAAGGCGGATGTTTCAATCTCTATTTACTCCTATAGATGTAAGCTTTGATCAAAAACATTAGCCAAGCGATTTGGCTGGTCAAGAAAAATCAAGCTGAATACACCCAAACACCTTTACCCAAGGTGAGCAACAACTGATCTAGTTTGCAACCCCCAATCTATTCTAATCTTGGGGCAATATCTATTTGCCACAGGGAGGCTATCAAAGGGTTCTACTGTATACATGAGGTGCCCTTCACTGATGCCATTAATGCATCGCCACAATTCAGAGACCAGAATGATGGGTCACTGCATCCCTACACTCAAGATGATTGTGGCCCGTTGCACAATGAGTTTCGTAACAACGAAAATAACATTATTAACAAAACTTTTCGTTGTTACTTTTTTCATAACAACAATCATTTTGCAACAATTTTTTTCTTTATCTAGAATGCCCTAAAAGAGCTGTAACTTTTCCAGAATTTTCTCAAACTTTTTCCCTTTTTATATCAATTTACAGAATTCAATGTCATCCATTAGAACAAGAGATTTTACTATTTTCGTAAAAAACCAAAATTTTCGTAACAACGAAATTGTTCGTTATGCTATCTTAACTTGATCCTCACAACGAAAATCTATTGTGCAACAGGCCACTGTGGCCCGTTGCACAATAGAATTTCGTTACTAAGATAAAACAACGAAAGCATAACGAACATTTGCTTAGTAACGAAAAGTTTCTTTGTTACGAAAATATTTCCACTCTTACTTAAATAGAAAAAATCTCGGCTTCTAATGGATGGAATTGAATTCTGTAAATTGATATAAAAAGGCAAGACATTGGAAAAAACGCATTAAAAGTTACAACTCATTGAGGGCATTCTAACTATAGAAAATAAAATTGTTAAAAAAAACTTTCGTTGTTACGAAAATACCTGCTAATAATTCATTAAGCAACAACGAACACTTTCGTTGTTTACAATATTTTCGTTGTTACGAAACCCATTGTGCAACGGGGCACAGATGCATTTATTCATCAACTGTAGAATTCCTCAACGGTAACTTTAGATATAAGTAATTCGTAAAATTCACAGGTTCCTTAGTTTTACACGTAAAATATGTATATTTTGATTTGCGTCTCAGACTTTGATATCTGGTTTTTTTTTATCAGACTTACCTGTTTTCAGGTGACATAATGTGTTAATATATATGTATATTTATTGGACAACTGCAATTCGTCTGACCGTCTTTTAGGGTAGACTGAGGTACAACCAAGGCGCTTCATTGCACACAACATTAGTTTGAAGGGCGCCAGGAAAGTGCTAGCTTACCTGTTGTGTTTTGGTATATTTTCCGATCCTATGAGGAGAAGGCCTAGGGTCCACTGTGTAGGATTTCCTGGGTTTAGTGGGGTTTACCCAGGCTGTCAAATTATCACCCGCACGGCCGCCGCGCGGTGCATATAAGGGGCAGTGAATAGTGACGTACCGCTCCTTGTTTACAGTGTTTTAACACATCTTTTAATCTTGTTTGGGTGACAAAATATAGAAGACCCTTTGGGGTCGTCCTCGGGTGTCTGTACGACCCATGGGGATTGTATGTACCGAGGGCGAAGCCCGAGGTACGAACAAACCCCTCTGGGCCGTACAGACACCCTCTGACGCCCCCCGTGGGTCTTCTTATATCAATACTTAAGATAATGTCCCAATAATCCTTGCTGATAGTCTTATGATAGCTCCGTTAACCTTACAACAATTGTGGCCGGTGTAAACTGAATTCATCTTAAGGAATTGTTATCGTAAGGTTGTCCTAAGGTTGTCTTAAGGTTAGCCTTCTGTACAACTATCGTGAGTATTGAGCAGATTTCTGACATCTTTGAATTTCTTTTTGGAAAAAGCTTAGATGAATGGGCTTACGACAATGGAATTTGGCTTAGACTAATGACATTTCTTGTCTTAATATACGCTTTCAGATAATACTAAACCTGTTCACAGACACACACTTACATAATAAATCAGTTACAAGAAAATTATCACATACAAACACTGCATTGCATTTGTTCACAATATTCTACTATCTATTTTTGAATATAATGTCTACTTTTTATTTTAGCTGTGGAAAATAAATGGTGATAGAGGAACGACGATGATATATTTGCGAAATACTTTATTACAACTGTACTAATAACAACAATAATTTAATATTCATTGCACACCATTCGTTGGTTTTAAATATTTATGTGAGCACTGTTTGAACACATGACTTGAGGGATTGTATGAAGGGCAGTTAGAGCGTTCAAGGGTGTGTTCAGAACATTGGGGGAGCACTCTCTGTCATGATGACGTCATCTGAGTTTCTACCCATTGTTATCATAAATACCTCTCGAACTTCTGCCATACTGCCTTCGAATATAGGATACAATTCCTATTTACAACTTTGCAGAACAGATAATATACAGTAACCGTGTATTATTTTACAAATACATTTTACAACTAAACCTCGGGAGATGTCACAATTCCCCAATAGGCACTTTTCTATTTCCTTGTTTCTTAGGTTCCCTGCAGACGAAAAACAAGATGCATTATGGGTGAAATGTTGAAAAGCTTATGGCTTGAACACATAGCGTCATTCCTTTTTTTCAGTTACGTCATGTGGTAGTATAGTAGCAGTGGGTTGGGTTTCTTTTGTACCTTCACATATACATTTTGGGTTTGACTATGTGATATCAACAAGAGATTCAGATTTTTATAGAGACATTAACATCCATATTTGAACTTGAGCTCCTTAAAATACAGACAAAAAAGGTAACTGCGTCTGCTTGAATCAACAAGCTGTCAGCAGGGCCCGCTCCTAAAAGTCAAAAACCACCAGTGAAGCTGAGGGCGCGGCTCAGATTAGGTCCTGGTTCAGGTGGTAGATGGAGGGAGGGGGAGACCTTAAACCTCAAGAGAGACACTTGCCATCTGAGGCTTAAGCAGCAAGCTGTCAGAATTCCTGGTAACCTTTGCCTAGGCAAACAGTATGTACTATTCTAAGAAAACCTTTTGAAATTCCAAGTAAATGAACAGATGTATTGGTAATTGTGCTAAATACCGGCGGAGGTTCAGTTTTGGTATTAAATGTGCATGTACAAATGGCATTTTAGAAATAAAGTTAGGCCTATAACAAAAAAAATTATTTGAAGTGTGTACAAACATAATAATCCCTTTTATGAAATAACATATACTATAACAGAACCAATAAGAAGATTAAATTATTACAGCTTGTAAAGGAGGTAGGTTTGACTTTTTTGGTTATGTAAAATATCCTTCGATTTGAATGACAATGAAAGTAAATCAAATCAAATCATACATTGTCTATTATAAACATATATACAATATGACCTGGGTACTGTAGAACCTGAGCACTGTACACAGTGTTCGAGACTAATTTTCTTGTCTGTTGGCCATCAGGGCCGATAGTATCAAAAATCTGTCGGCCCTGATAGCTTTCAATCGGCCCTGGTTCATGTAAACAAAAGTCAAAGAAAATGTTCTTCTTAACAGACATAAACTCATCTTTTATTGAAAAAAAACCCGGCAAAAAACACATAATTGACGGCCAAAAAATGCATAATTGGCGGCAGAAAAATACAAGATTGACCGCCAATAAAATGCGTAATTGACGGCCGAAAAGGCATCGACCATCCGGGCCGAATTTACCCCTCTTTTGCCCATTTTTTGTCGGCCCTGATACAAAATCCTCGGCCATTGGCTGACAGGCAGGCATTAGTCTCGAACACTGTGTACATATGGTGGTACTAGAAACATTCATTAAACACTGAACAGCCAACTGCCTGCAAAATCAAAATCAAGTGCGAATTGACAGGGGTCACCAATAACTCTCCCAACATTTGTCTGTACTTTCAAATGCCTTTCCCTTATTCAATATCTCCATGATGAAATTTCCAAGAGATTTGTATCTCAATTTACTTCTGAAATTTAATTCCCATAACAATACACCGATGGAAGTAGTGCATGTACGCTGTAATTGTTAATGTCCTTATATCATAAACCTATTCCTACCTATCACAACTTTAATAAACCTATATCTAATTGCTATTCTATAAAATTAGAAATCTTTCCACCCTGATTGTCCTTTTGAAACAGTTTGAGAACTATTATTCTGAATAGTTGAATTGCAATCAATTGTTTAGCATGATATATAGAACCTTTTGGTAGAGGCTGCATGCAGGCTTAACAACCTGTTCAATATAAACTTTTCCAATGACAAGATGAACATGTTCAGGTTCGACCTTGTTCAATGGCTGCAATAAAATCTACAAACGAAAGTAAAAACTAACCTTGGTAAAGCCTGTATTCCACTGGGTGACTCTGACTACACAGAAATTTGAAATTTCTAAGTTATCACAAGGAATAGGGCAGATTCTTATACATGATAATTCCATTTGAAAAAAATTAACAATCCTTACCCATAATATACAACATACTTATAATCAGTCCTTATTTCCATTGATCATTAGTAAGAATCAACTTCAGTGGAATACATCCTTTAATCTATAAAAGATCTAACCCTTTTTGACAGTGCTGATCTCTAACTTGGTGTCCCCAGTTACTTCGCTCTCTCCCATAGAACTCCCACCAGAGGGCTTCGCTTTCCTCTTCGGGATGCAAGGGAACATAATGCGCATGACCCTAGCATAGCCATCCCTGAACTGCTTATTGGTGACCCCATAGAGCACACAATTCAAGCTGGAGTTGGTATGAGCAACTAATAATACATATGTGTGAAGCTCAGCTGGGAACTCATCATTCACATCAATGGCAACAATGATGGCGTATGGTGTCCAACAAATGACAAAAATGGCGAAAATGAAAAAGAGCGTTTTCGCCAAGCGCACTGAGGCCTTTGCGTCTTTCGCCGCTTTTTCAGCCTGCTCACCAGACACTTTTTTCTTGCTCGCCCGGACAAAGAGGAAGATTTTGAGGTAGCAAATGCTGATGACAACAATTGGAGTGGCAATGCCACCAAGAACAAAGAAGAGGGTGTAGGAAAGGTCTGCTGTTCTGTCGTATACACAGATGAACTGTTTCTTGTCGAAGCCATGGTCGCCCCAGCCAAAGAAGTTGGGTAGGTCTGCTGCAATACCTAATAACAAGAAAATAAATTCTTTCATTATTTAGTCTGGGCTCCAAGTACTCACCCACAAAATATTAAATCTATATTGCCCATATAACAGAAAAATGATTAGACCACAGACAACGATTTTATTCAAATTTATCAAGGACAGACATGAGGTCACAGGATTCACAGTACTTTTATATATACATTATAGTCATGTTTTTAATACACTGTCAGCTGCAAAGGTAAATGCACTAGACATAGGTATTAGGATGCTCATCACAATTCGAGACTTCTGAAGAAATTAGCCTTTCTGACTTTCCAAAACTGGTGCGTTGGGAAAAAGTCATTTGAAATTGCTTTTTGAACATCAATTTCCAGATAGTGATTATGGAAATCACCCAAAGGAATAAGGGCAGATTAAAGACATAATTATGAACATAACTTTCCTCCCAATGAAATTTTCATGAATAAGTCCCTGTCATTTTACTAATGATAACTTGTAAATTACCTAATTTACTCTAGTCAAAATCGCTTATTTGAATACAGAATTTGCAAAACATCAAAGTATTATGAAAGATGACACATACCAGCTATCCAAAGTCCCACACAGATAAAGAAGGAGTTGAGTGGGGTGTAGATCTTCTGATAGAGGTGGTGGTGGCAGATGTGGATGTATCGGTTGAAGGAGATGGCTCCGATTGACAGGAGAGAGCAGAAACAGCTGATGAGGCAAATAGCAGCTACTGCTTCACATAGCGCGTGGTGCTTCACAAAGTAGACCTCACCCGCCACCAAACCTACAGGAGAGAGTATGCATAGAATGTGAAGTAAATTTAAATGACTTCAAGAAGGTCTAATTGATTAGATTATTTTGTATCATCCCACCATCACGAGATGACCACGATTGTTTTAAACACATTACGAAATTACACCACATTTATGAAGGCTTCATGTTGGTATTGACATGTACTGTCAATCAGTTTAATAATAATTGCTCGTACTGACATGAGTGAGCAACAATAGCTGATTACTGCAGCTACTAGTTCCCATAGCGTGTGGTGCCGCACAAAGTAGACCTCGCCAGCTACTAAACCTACACTGTTAAAACAAGTGTTTAGAACCTAAACACTTTCCTAAACACTTCGGCGCATCCAGTTTTGGAACACTTTATTTCCCTAAACATGTTTAAATTATTGGTGTTTAGGGCTAAGTGTTTAGAAATGTGTGATGTTTAGGTGTTTACCTTGAAGTGTTTAGGTCTTCAATGTGTTTGTAGTCTAAATGTTTAGGATCTGATTGATGTTTAGCAAATGATTTTTAGCTTCAAAGTATTTAGACTACATGGCATTTAAGTCAATAAAACCAATTCCTTTGGTAATTTTCACTGATATTATTCTAGAATGTAATGTACCTACAATTCAGAGAGGAAAACATGTTTCCTGATCTCAATTTATCAACAAAGAGGTTAAACCTCTTTCAATATCATGCATGGAGAAATGCAGAATTGACCTCTGAACACCAGAGACTAGCTATAGAGTAGGGGTTAGCTACCCCTAGTGGGTGCCAGAACCTTTAGACCCAGACCCTAGTCCCTATGTCTGTCTGCATACGGAAAGGGTGTTTTAACAAAGTACATCTTAAAAAACTTGAACAAGATGATATTCCTTAAACTCAAAATACTTCTAATGTGTTGCATTACTTAAAATTTCTTAAACACTCTATAGTACCTAGAAAATTCCCTTTCTTTTATAATGAATTTATATCAATATTTAGAAGAAATCTCTAAGAACTACAGAGCATTGGCATACAGTGTCACCTGGTGGAGTACAGTTTAACTATAGATATGGTAAATCCAATACATGTTTAGAAGTAGAAAATGTTTAGGTTGTAAACACCAGCAATTTCATGTGTTAAGATTCTAATCATATCTAATCCAATACATGTTTAGTAGTAGAGAGTGTTTAGGTTTTAAACACCTGCAATTTCATGTGTTTATAGTCTAAACATATCTAATCCATACATGTTTAGGAATTACAAGTGTTAAGCCTTTAAATACATGAGACTTCTTGTGTTTAGATTCTAAATATGTTTAGCCCCTTAACATGTTTAAATTCTAAACATCATTTTTACAGTGTATAGGATATAGAGCATGGATATTTAAACGACTTCAAAAAGGTCAAATTGATTAGATAATTTTGTACCATCCTGCCATCACAGATAACCGACACTGTTTTAGACAAATATAAGTGGCTTCGCCAGGCTGAAACACACTGGCAATGACAAACTCTTTCAGGATTCAAACCCACAAGCTTTGAGTTTAGAGGTGGGTGTCCTAACCACTACACCGTGAAGCCACATAGAGGATCAAAGTAGAACTAAATAAATGACCCAATTTACTGGGTCAGATGGATGGGCTGGTAGCAGCCTATATTTCGCTGGTTCTTAGTATGACTTGAAGTTCAGAGTGTAGACTGCTACATGCAAATGGACATCATTTTAGAAGTAGTAGTGCAAACAAAATTAGACCCCATTAGTGTAGACTTCATTATATTGACAGGTACTGTCAATCAATTAAATGCAAATTGCTCCTATTGACAGGAGTGAGCAGAAACAGCTGATGAGGCAAATAGAGGCAACTGCTTCACAATGCGCAATGTGCTCCACAAAGTAGACCTGGCCTGCCACCAAACCTACAGGGGAGAGTATGCATGAAATGTGATGTAAATGAAGGACAGAGAGCTATATTCAGTTACATAAGCTGTTGTTTATAGACGTTGTGCACATGACGTCACAACTCCTAAAATGAAGTGGCCACCATATTGGTGATTAATACATAACCAGGAATATTTTTAACCTTAAAGGATCCAGAATATTTTTGTTATGCTTAAAACAATCTCATTGAATCATAATGAACAATTATTGTCAATTAGGATTGATCTATTTGGATTTATTTCATAGCCATGTGGTCATGATCACCACGTGGTGATCACCAAAAGGTGGTCACGTGACCACGTCTGAACAAGGTCTATTGAATCATCACAGGTCTCACAAGATGCCCCAAAATGATTCAGCCACATAACACAAATACTCTGCATAACAAGGCTTAAACGTACGTTGCCTTAGCATCTAGGGTTATAGGGTTAATACAGTGATGAATGTTATGTTTGTGCCAGTTGAATGACAAAAATGTTACCTATTTACATACTTTCTTTTATCAAATCATCCCAAATCTTATGAGACGACCTAGACCCTTCCAGCCACATATCGCTATGAAATTTGCAATGTTTCACTGCTTTAACAAAGGATTCACAGATTCTGAAAAGATTGCAGGACAACAACATTACCCTTAGCATTCAGTTTTCATACAGCGTTGACAGATACATGAAATCAGTTATTGGTTAATGTCTCTTAAAATTAATGGGTCAAACCCTTTTCAGCTCCGTGTCAATATGAAAAAGTGCAATGTCTCACTACGGTAGCAAAACATCCGGAAGGTCTTGACACTATGTGAATGAGATCGGTAATGAATCGGAAATATTAACTCTGCCTTAGCTTAGACTTCATTATGTTGCTGACAGATATGGATATATCGGTTAATGGAAGTGTCTCTACCTGACAGGAATGAATGGAAACATATTATGAGCTGATGATGTGAGGTAGATAGCGGCCAGAGATTGGCATAATGCTCCCAAAAGCAGACCTAAAACCTACCGGAGTATTTGTCAAAACTGATCCATAGGCATTGGTGATGTTTTCCTGTGATTCATTTCACCTTTATTCAGATTAAATCGGATTGTTTTAAGGACGGTTTCATTTTTAGCTTTACTAAAATGTACAGATCATAATTCGTATGACTTTGTTGTTCATAATAATTCACTTGGGGCAAATCAATTTTTTTGGGTAATATTTGTGAGATGTCCTTCAGCTTTCACTCATTATTTAAGCCTTTTTGTAGGGTATATCGGGTTAACCGTTAACTTACTCGAGGGTGTACAGTACAAGATACGCTGTTACCTTGGCAGTCAGAGATTTACCATATGGATTCTTTATTTCAGGATGTCACAGAATGCCCCTTTCCATTTCGTTACCTAGGATATGGCAATCCCCTTGGGCTATACGTCAGCAGAAACAGAACCCTTAACAGCCAACAACGATTACCATAGATTACCATTTTGAGACTGTATAGACGTTGTGCAGATGTCACAACCCACAAAAATGGACTAGATATAATTTTGGTGAGCAGTTTGAAATTATCATTATTCAAAATTAACAAAACATAGATATCTTTGCTGAATGTATCTTAAGCAAACTCATGTGAGCGTTGTAAACAATTACTTTCCTTTAGAATGCAATACTTCTAGATTTATTCATAGCCATGTGTTCAATGACAATGTCTACACACGGACTATACCACATACTGAAAGCATGCCCTGCCAACATTGAGCAGAAATGGAATATTTCCATGGCTCCTCTCTATAGATCTAGGATGCAAGAAGCAACTCAAAAACCTGAACACTTTCTGTCAATTCCTGTTAGTTCGTCTTTTCCTACGTTTTGGTAAATTCATCAAAATGCAACTCTTATGGCACAATCAAAGTGAAATAACAACATTTGTCGTGTTAATGTACAACACTTCATATAAAATAACATTTATGATAATTAGCCAGAACTCTTAAGATATCGCTGTCACAATAAAAGGAACACAAAATGAGCTGTTATGCTGACCAGATCTATAGCCATTCACACAATTCCGCAAGTGTAGGCCACAATGTCCTTCTAGACTCACCACTTGCAGCCACAGATTTACAATATGAAAGTTTGATAAGGGGCTCTCATTGCGTACTCCTTTCAATTTGTTACCTAGGTTACGGGATTGATCGCAACCTATTTAACTGCAAATGTACAGGTTAGCAACCTGCGTTTAGCACGAACATTGTGTCCCTTACAGAAGGTAGGAAGGTAAAAATGTGTGTGTTAAGCATTGGCAGAAGTGAATAAAGCTTTAGAAAAGCAAAAACTATAGGCTACTGAAAATGTAGGTTTGGTTTGGTCAATTTTCAGCACCTGTTGTCTTTGTTTTATTGGACATTCCAACACAAAAAGGTTGCAATATCAATACCTACCATTTTATAAGGCTATGTGTTTCTCTTGAATCCTACATGCTAAGCTAGGCAATTATTATTAGCCCGAATCTGATCACCTGCAGGTGATCAGATTACGCAGCATACAGATTGGTTAAGACAATATTTACTGTCACATTTTATATGAAAAATATCCATATTTTGGGCAAAAATGGGAAAGGCAAGAGTTCCTCTCCACATGTCAGGAATTGTTGTGTAATTTCTTTTTCAATGATTCTGGTCAAAAACAAATAGAAAGAAACTTACCCACAACGCTGAATGGGTCCACAAATGCGTTGACAGAGAGGTCAGCTATTGCTAGATTCACGATGAACATGTTCCCTGCTGTTCGCAAAGCCTGGAGAATAATTGAAAAAAAGATATTTCATTTATGAAAAAGAAATAATAATATTTTAGATTATAATAATAATATTGATAACAGGCCAAATACCATTCCTATACGCGTCGGGGGCAATAGGGCGATGAAGGCCAAACAAATAGGTAAAATAAAAGCTTTATGTTGAATATAAGATATTTGTCACATGTATGATTGTCACATTTATGATCAATTTATGATAAGTGTTAGGTGTTCTGAAGTGTCAGGGACAAATAATTATACGCCATATTTACTGCCAGTTACCCAAAATTGATACTCTGCTATCCCCTTACAGCCAGACTTTTATTGTGTTGGCAAACCTAGGGTGGCACGCAGCCATACTATATCCCAATCTGGTATCTTTCATTTGAGGCCATGACACATACACTGATCCGACTCAACGATTGAGTTGGATCAGTTGGTGTTTGTGTCATAGATATACATCTGGATCATCAGCCATTCCACTGGGTTGGGAATCATGAGAAGTTTAACATGAAGAACTAAACCGTCTGGTTGATAGGACCCCCCACATAATTATATCATTTTTTCATGGGTATGTTGACCTCAAAATAACCTTTTTATTCAGTTGCAGCATGGAACAAACTTTCAGATGGCATAACATATTGTTATTCTGTAATCATTATTTATATAGATACTGTCACAATTCCATATCAAATCAGAGGCACCAAAATCATTGTCTGAAGACAATATTTGTCCTCAAAGTGTATATAGGGACACTTTTTGCTGAATCAAAATAACCCATGATTTTATAATCAATTCGTTGAGCTATGTGACACCCCCTAGCAATACGCCTACATCTGATCCAAAGGAGTCAGGACGATCGAGTTTGTTTATGTATCCTGACCTTAGGCAATGTTTATTGATCCATCAAACAATCCCATTTGTTACCTATGGATCCCTACTCCCTCGGGGAACAATGATGTTAGCATATGTGTCTAATGTTTGTCTCTGTTATAATGCAGAACAAAACGATTGAGTTGTATGCATATTGGCAAACAATTGTACATAATAAGGTGAATGTATTGTGTAATAGGAAATGTATGTTCATAGGCAGTTACAACTGAGGTAAGTGTTTATCGTTATTGATTGGTACAACATAGATAGTTGTTCACCTTGATGGATAGGTGCAACTGAGATCATTGTTCATTGTCTATCAATGCAGTTAGGTTGGTTGGTTGGTTATTGGGGTTTAACGCAGTAGCAACATCTAAGGTCATATCACGGCAAGAACAAGGTTTGACAATTCTGTCTTGTGATGATTGAATCTATGGCATGAACGAATCTATGAGAGGATAGAGACCATATCCCTACACATTTACCGAGGCAGGTGTTCTTTAATGTGCATGGTCCCATAGACAGGGCCACACACACAACAGCCAGTGGCTCTCTAGGAGCCTTTGATATTCCTTGCAGTTAGTTAAATGCTAAATTAGTGAGACATTTCTGATTTCCATGCAGAAGACAAGAACCTATTCCTGCTTCAACTAATACTTGGAATTTTGTATGCATTGATAAATGCATTCTTCTGGAATTATGAACCAAATATATAATTGGTTTTGATTATACAAGTCTTTTTTTCTGATGGATTCTGATGAGGGATGTAACAATCCGAAACATGTCAATTTGCTGATTATCATGTTTACAATAAACATAAAGTCTACAAAGTCACCATTGATTTAGATGACTGTTGAACAATATTTTGAAAAAAAAAATTAACTTCAGCCGAATAAGGAATAATTAAAGGATGCATTCCACATACCAATAGTGCGCTGCCGATTTGACACTGATACATTTCGCAATTTCTGATATAAAATTTGCGGCCTTGCCGATAAAAATTTACCAACGTGTTGGTAATTTTTTCTGCCGATTTTGTGCTGGTTGCGATATTGCACTTTTGCCCACCAATTATGCACTTTCGGTCGCCGATTATGCCCCGAAATTAGTGTCTGCCAGTATAGAATGTTACCATGGAGAGGGTCAATATCGGCAACTCGCACTTTCGGTATGTGGAATACGGCCTTAAGTGATGAACTTACCTTATCAGATAACACAGTGGCGATGATAAGGATGTTGCCTGCAGTACCCCAGCACATCCAGAAGATGAGGACGACCAGGTAGGGTACCCCCATGGCCAGGTGGTTGCCCAGGTAGTCCGGCCCGATAAGCTCGGAGGCACTGCCATTGGCATGGCTCACGATGAACTCAATATCCATGGTTTGAGACCAATGTCAGGCTACAAGTAAACATGAGTGAATCAAAAGAAATGGTTAAACATATGGGATATATGGGAGTATCCTTCCGTGTGTATTGAAGATAGTGGGTTTGCCCCAGAAAGCAGAACAGCATAGAAAGTTAGAACAGCAAAAAAAAAAAAAAAACTAAGAAATATAGAAAATCAGTGTAGTTTGTTTTATCTATATATTAATTATTTCTCATAGTGGGATGACTGCAATCACTAAAATACTTAAATTCATCAGCATTCCACTGACATTTTAAACCTAAGAATGTACGATGATTACAAAAGATTCCCCTAGAAGCCATATTACCGCGAAACAAAATAACGCGAATCGTTTGCTTTGGGTAGCATTAAGGCCATATTCCACTTTGCGGCATTGTGCTTGCGGTGGGTGTATTACTAGGGGTGTTTTGCCCCACCGCAAGTAAAAACAAGCACCACAAGGTGGAATATAATATTATGGTGTTACTTGCGTTGGTACTTGCGTTAGGTCAACCCAAGTACCACCGTAAATGGATTTTTTATAGGTCATGTATAGATAGCTTGCGGTGGCAGAAACGGACATGTTCATTTCTGAAATGCAAATTGCTTGCGGTGGCTAAATTGACCACTGCTAGTGGAGACCCACCACAAAGTGTAATATAGCCTTTACCCAACGTGAACTGGGACCCGACACATAGTGTAATTAGGGCTTAATACGTTCACGCATTCATATAATATAGTTTATTTGCTGTAAAACTGATAAGTCATACTTTGGAAAGATATATCAAAATTTTCTTGATCTTCATAATTATTCTTGACGATTTCCATTCACGTTCTTTGCCTCAAGGTACCTTCAAAAAGATGTTCTTTCATTAGTTAGATCAAAAAAAGATCCTACACCTCCATCTCTTTGATTGCAGTTAATATAGGCACTTTCCCTAAGCAATTAACCCAGTTAATCTTCTATGCCTCATATATACCACCCGCGGCCGTAGCATGCTCTTTTGCAGGCACTTTCTTTCAAGTGATCTTTTTGTACCTTGATGGACATAATAAGGGGATCTGATTAAAGGAGCAATCGGCTATCACAGAAAGTATATAAAGGATTGTCATGAAGGCCACGGTCACCCAGGTATGATGACAGAGGATATCGATCTGGGTGAAAAAGTCACACGCTAATTCTCCCCACCACGGATAGCTCACTTATTGTAGTTCACCTGCTGACTAGTCTAAATCAAGGTGCATGCTGGGAAATTTGTAGACAAGTTACAATGCTTATGTATAGGAATTTTCAATAATCGTGGCTTATCTTATGGTCTATTGCAACAGAAAACTAGCCCTGACAATTTTTCCATTCGGAACCTATATATATATTTGATATTTTTCAAGTTGGTTTGAAAGTCACTTCGTTTCAGAAAGATACATAACAAACAGTTGTAAATTTTCAAAGGTTTTCCCAGAGTTTTTGTCTACAAAAGCAGTCAAAATTAACCTCCAGGTGCGTAAAATACAGTAAATTAGCTATCCGTGGTATGGAATATTAGGCAGCCATAAGCAGTGATAAGGCAAAGGCAGGCTCCCGCATGCTCACTGAACCCTGGCAAAAAGTGCCTATATTGTCAACCCACATTGTCAACCCTGTAGGCAACCTACAATATGATTTTACACCCAAGGGACTTACGTTTGGCGATGACAGTGGTGTGTATGAAGGGACTGGTCTGTCTCCATATACTATATAATTTGGCCTTTTGCACATATAAGATAAAGAAATAGATCTATATTATGTGGGACTTGTCTGCGACATTATCATCTAGCATCCGTATTGTAAAATGTAAAAGCCCCTTCAAGCAGATATCCATTATGGCAAATCCTTTAGATTTGGCTGTTTGTAAAGGATTGATACTTTCTGACCGCCAAAAAGTACTAGTCCCCTGGGTTAAGCAGTTTAAAGGTTATATTTCACTAAGCAGTACTTGGCATTTGTGGTTGCTATTTTTAGGTGCCTCAAGCAATTTGTGGTTTTGATACCAACATGTTGGTATCTGCTACCGCAAGTATTTCATAGAAAACATATATATGAATTAGCAAATACTGCAAGAAAGTACCAGAAGCAAGTGCCACAAGCAAGTGCCTTAAGTACATATATTCCACCTTGCGGTACCCTACCACAAGTAAGTGCTCACGCTTTTTCCGGGTACCGCAAGCAAGTACCGCATAGTGGAGTACAGCCCTAAGGCGGGAACCCACTGAGCGATGGAAGTGAGATTCTGGTTGATTAGGAGATCACCAGTGGCTAATATCTAACATTGTCAGATATCTCACATGCTATTTCTCATTCATTGGTAGATTTCTGGTCAAATGGCTCAGTGGGAACACCGTTTTTGGTTGTTTTTGACCATATTTGGTTGAAATAAAAGACCAGAATTGATCGAAACGACCAGGATTTTAGTTGTAAGTGGAAATCGGTCTTTTGTTGGCTCTCACCCTTCTTATGATTGAAGAAGATGCCCTGTCATTTAGGACAAATCAACTGACGTCTTTTGCCAAAAGATGGATCATTTTGGTTTCCGAGCATGTCGATGTAAAAGTTCCAATTTAGTTCTTATTGCATGCATGCATAGTTGCCGTTGCAATTAAAATTACACAATTAGGAGAAGTACTTTTCTAGATTAAGGGGTAGGATTTAAGCTATAGTTTATCCAAGTACCATGTCAGGAGCTTGTAAAGGCCGCATTCCACTAATCCGTCATCAGGTCATTTCACCTGCTTCAGACATTTTACTTGCATAGCTATATTGACATAAATGTAAGCAATTTCAAAGGATGCATAGTGGATAGCGATAAAGCGATAGCGTTGATACTGAATTTGCAATGAAAGCACATTTCTATGTCTTTATCTTAAAGCAACTCCAAATTTTCCCAAACACACTGTGAATATGCCTGTGAATATGCCTATTATCTTTATTATTGTCAGGAAATCAGTTCACTGTCTGGGCAAGAACAGGAGATGGTATAATTCAAATCATAAGCATAATATGGCATGTACAGAAAATACTCAGTTCTGTTTTATAAGCTGATTTCTCTGTACTCTGGTTTGTGAATTATTGATGTTACGTTACCCTGTAAAACAAGACTAATAGGATTGAGATTGTTATTATTGTTGCCCAGAAGCCTCACTGGGCTGTGTATTTGAGATTGACCACACTCTGATTTTCAACCAAGTTAAAATCATTGAAATAAATTTCAATGTATAGAGTATATTCTTGGTGTAACGTCTCTCAGATGTACATAAGTTGAGTTGTTTTGTCACATTTGAAACCCATTCTTGTAAAACGACATTTCCAAGTCTCCAGTAAATCTAGATGTAAAGCAATGCTGGATGGACAGAGAAGACTGGCATGTGCCAATGTTTATCCAGGATAAATAAAAGATTTAAAAAAAACAACAAATAATCCTTCGTATCACATGTTCTATTCAAAGGACATATACCTTTAATGGCATTTGTTTGCGGCACCATGAAAAGACACAAGCAAACCCCTGCAAACTTGCTTGCAGTAGGGTGGTGCAAAGTGGAATATAGGTACTTGCGGCACTTGCTTGTGGAACTTGCTATTTTATATAGGTTTTCTACAGTTTGCTTGTGGTCGGGGATACCAACATGTCGGTATCAAAACTGCAAACTATTTGCGGCATCTAAAATAAGCTACCGTAAATGCTCCTTACAGCAGAGTGGAAAATGGCCTTTATGCATTTATAGTTTAACCCTTTAGACCCCAATCCGGCCATGGCCGGCCGAGGGTGTATTCCCCGATCCGACCGTAGCCACCCGAAAAATTTCCATTTTTCCATAATTTTTCCATATTTTTCCTAAAGAGAAGAGTCTACATAGTATTTAGCCTACAGAAATGGCAAATATATCGTTTAAAAGCTGATTTAATTGTCTATCCAATGCTTCAAACCAAATTTCTATAATTCTAATATCTAAAGTTTGGTAAGCCTTTAAACTGTATCAATTAAAACAAATCTGAGGGATTTCTTAGGGAATTCCTGGGAAATCCTGGGGAAATCCAGCAATTCATCCTCGTAATGGGTGGGGTCTAAAGGGTTAAACGGACGCTTACAACAGTAACCGAGTTACTAAATCCCTGCTTGGCTTATCTATTAATTTTTTACTTCATTAGAGTACAACCTGAGCACTAGATTCATTTCTGTTTCACTTGCCTCACTGCGGATGCGTCACTACTCCTCTTGGGCTTTTCCCCATTAGTCCTTTCATGACCTTGACTAGCTAAATGTCAGGTTCAGGCACAGGGACGGGCTTATTATTGAAGAAACCTGATTTCTCGACACACTGCATGTAACGTGAGATTGGCACGTCAGGTGGATACAGGATTTCCGAAATGGCGGGTGGGCAGTCAGAATGTAGGCTAAAATAGCATGCATTCGCATGCGTACACACATGCACTCCTAAGTTAAGCCTGGTCCCCACAGGGTGATTAATATGCACCAAAACGGCGGCGACCAACGTGATAATCGGTGGTTTAGTCGCCCGACGACTTAGCATTCAAGGGCGCCGTGATGTCTGGCAACTAAACCACTAGTCGCCCTGTTTTTTTGCCGAAATATTTGACATGTTTAATATTTCTCTCTAGTCGCTGGCGATTAAGGCAGTTAATCGGCGGGTAGGGCCACCTGTGGGTCCTCTGGTCGCCAACAGTTTGATATCAAGAGCGTCCCAACGTGGAGATTAATTTTTTGGTACCCCGGCGATTAGTTAATCGACCAGCGACCAATATTTCTTCCTTGGTCGCCGCTGAAATGCTCTAATCGCCAGGGTTTAATCGCCACGTGGGGACCAGGCTTTAAGCCTGGTCCCCACTTGGGCGACTAAATTTCCTTGGTCGGTGGACGACCAAGCTTGTTAATAGCCCAGCGACCAACTCCACTCTGGCGCCTTGATGTCTGGCGACCAAACCACTAGTCGCTGCAGGTTTTGGGCAAAATATTTGACATGACATTGTTTAATATTTTTCTCTAGTCACTGGCGATTAGGGCAGTTAGTAGCCGAGCTGGGGGACTAATGTGTCCTCTAGTCGGCGGCAGTTTCATAGCAAGAGCGTCCCAACGTGGTGACTAATGCCGCGTCCCCACTTGGCCGACTAAGATTTTAGTAGCCGGGCGACCAGTGTTAACCCTTTCCAACCACGGCGACCAAGACCAAAAATAAGGAATAGTCGCCCATGAAAGAAAGACACTAATCGCCGGGCTACTAAAATCTTAGTCGCCCAAGTGGGGACGCGGCTTAACTTTATTTTTCACCAGCATTTAGTTGGTCGCCCGACGACGTGCTAATTCCTTAATCTGCAGGCGACAAACGTTTGTTGCCGTAGTTACTCGCCCAAGTGGGGACGCAGCATAAGACCGGATAAATAAAGTTAGTTTCTTTTTAGTTGAGAATCATTTCCACAAAAACATAGCTGATTTGTGCACTTTTAAGGATAGCAGCTGTTTGTAAAATACAATGCTATTGACATCAAGCCTATTTCTGACATCAGAAATAGCATCACTTTTATTGTTTGCCACTACAAAAGCAATGCTAGGTCATGGGCGTGTCCCTTTTTCTAGAGTGGGGACTGAATTGAAGGCAAAAGATCATCTCCGTCGGTGGCAGACACTATGTATGTGAGATGTGAGTGGGCAATTGAGAAAAAAACTGTCTTTAGAAAATGTGTCTACTTAGAATACTGATCTACCCCTCAGATATTCCTATTTATAACGCATTTTATGAAGTTAGACACTTGGAGTGTACTTTGTTACAACCCCAAATATGGGTAGAATCGCATTGGATATGCGTCTTTGCTGTTTAAGGTGAATTTTTATCAACATTTAATTCATGCACAATATCCTATTTATTAAGCCTTAGTCAAGTTGAATAGAATAAGCCCATCCCACATTGGGTATATCCTGGGGTTGGCCAAGGGTCGGACACAAAAATGGTATAAACGATCCCTGTCTCCTAGAGCTGGGATTACTGGAATAACTAAGAATTATGTTTTTCTATATCCCCAAGTACTGATAAAACATTATGCTTTCTTAAATTTCACCAATTGACAGATTTACAGGTTTGCCAGCCAATCAAAATGCTGCATTTTAGGGAAAATAGGGTCGCACATTATAGGTTGGGCTGACAGGCTTTAACATTGGTTCCTATGGGAAAAAGGCCAATTTATAAATCTGCATTTTACCAATTTTAGGAGCAATTTGATAACTAAACTACCATGGTACATTTTGTTTCACACTTCTATATTTGGGGATTAAATCAGAAAGGAATTGCTATGTAATTTCATGGTAAAATTTGGTGTTCATGTATACTGGGATGGGCTTATCGGGGCTTCAGTTTTAATTATTCTGATAAAACATCATTCTCAAGAATGCACCATTCTCAAGAATCGTTCTCTCATCCTATAGACATATTTCCAAAACTCTACCCAGCCAAGGATATGACGTTCTAATAACGTTCTAGCAACGTTCTGGATTGATCCTTGTTACATTACACTGTTAGGTTACAGTGTCGTTCTTTTGATGACTTCCAATTACGTCGCTGCAACCAACTGTTGCGACGTTACATCGTGACATTCTAATAACGTTCTTGTAACGTTATTAATGAGGGTGATACTTCATAAGAATGTCATAATAACATTCTGTTTAGGTGTCAGTTAGACTTCACTTAATGAGGATGTCACTATAATGTTCTGTTTAGGTTAGGTTGACACCTAATCTAATAAGATAGTCACAGTAACATTCTGTTAGGTAAGGTTAAGACCTGATGTAATCAGAACATCCCAATAACATTCTGTTTAGGTGAAGTTGGGACCTCCCCTAGTCAGGAGGTCACAACAATGGTCTGTTTAAGTGAGGTCTGGACCTCACCTAATCAGAATGTCACAATAACCTTTTATTTTAATTTGATCTTGACCTAACCTCACCAGAACGTTATAAGAACATACTGTTTTGGTTAGGTCTCAACCTCCCAGAAAGATAATGTAACAGTTACGTGACTATTTAGTGAGTAACAGAGGAAACCAAAAAAGTATGGTCACATAACGTGATCATTACGTCGTACCTTGGCTGGGTAATTAATATTCGGAATATCTTGTGACTGTAATTAGGTCATGCACTGAGCTTTAGAAGTGGAAATAACATCCTTATAGGCCTAAATACTTGATCTTTTTTTCTCATTTAATTAAGTACATGCAGGTACTGTGAACCACATACATCCTAATTGATTGCAAAATGCGGTTCCTGGCCATTATGACGTATCTCTTTGCATAGATATCATTGAGAAGAATTTGAATACTATAATATCATGACAACATGATGCAATATTTCTGCCGCTGAAATTCATATAGAAAACAGTACTGGTCATTCACTGCTTTGTTGAATGGTAGAACAAACCTATTGTTCTTTTATTAAGGAGCATGGAATTAAATATTGCTCATCAAAATGAGGTAGCAATACAATACTTTAAGGAGGCTGTTTTATCGAACCTGAAACAATCTAATAAAATACAACACCAGTTCATGGAACAAACTAAGACACAATACGTTTTATTCATATTATGTGAACGCAAAGTAATTTGCTTTGACAATTCTATTCTTGTAAGTTTTTAATTCACTGTGAGCACGACCAATATTTCTATTTGGACCATTAGAAATCTTTTCATACGTAGAAATTATATGAAACCAAATGATTTATTTCAAATTAAGGATAATACCCAAGATAATGTCTCACTACCTTTGATCAACCACAACAGAGGGGGTCCAGGGGGTCCTGACATCCCCTTTGGATAGACACTAAACAATATATTATACAAAGAGGGGAAATGCTAAGTGAATTTGTGTCAATAGGTAATGTTTTGATACTTAGCCTATAATATTATATCCTGACACCCCCTGTTTGAAATCCCTGCATAAGTAATGAGGCATACAAATAATTATTTCCTGACATATATATGCTCCTTGCAGAGCTACACATTTTGGAGTGTCAGAGAGGTGTTGGTAAGTGCCTTCATTACCACTACTAATGGCACTGGAGGACGCGAGGAAATCGTGATCCACCCCATTCTCAGTAGTATAGCTTTTTAAATGCTCTGAAGAGCATTAATATATTTTCAACAAGAGCATAACTCCCCCTTTTAGATCTGGGATCACCTGGAGGTTGGTTGATATAGAGCATTAATGCTTACTACTAGAATGAGCTAGTTACTATTGGAACGTACTAGTCACTATTAGAAGCTACTTGTTACTAGTAGAAATAACTAGCCAATCGTAGAAATAACGAATTACCAGTAGAATCAACTAGATACTTGTAGAACCTACGCCACTAGCTACTAGTAAAAGCTGCCATATTATATTATCAGTATTAACACTGTATTTCGGACGCAGAACAGCTTGTAGACGTTGTGCAGATGATATAACATCTGTCCTAATTGGCTTCTGGCCATATTGGTGATCAATTGAAAGTTATTGTCATTTACTATCAAATAAGATTTGGGCCACACATTTATCCAAAGTTTCCATTTCATTGATTAGATATCAACATATCATCAATTAGAAATTATGGTTGTTGCATTTGTTGCAACCTCTTTCTTAAAGCTGTTTTAATAGCTTCGATTTTAATGTCTTTTGAAGAAATGATATTATAAGAAATAGGCCTTCGTGTGATTCACATTTTCATAAATTAAATACACATAAATACATGTATATACGTATGAGTGTATGTGTGTTCCTGCGTGTGCACATGTACGAGCAGTTCACTTGTCATAATCATGACAATGCACATTACCACGTCTGTCTTGTGTAAACAAGTATTCTAGTAAAAAAGAAACACACATAAAAAGAAAGAGAAACAATACACACACCATCCACAAAGATTAATACCCACCTTATAGCCTGACCTGTCCTCTACCCTCAGTGATGGTGATCGTCCCCCACCCTGGAGAAGTAGGACCTTCGATCCTCACCTGCCTCCTCCAGCACGTGTCCCTCACCCCTTATGGTCCCCACAATCTCTGCCTCCAGTAATTATTCCACTCAGTGACAGTGGCGCCATCATTGGGCTTCTGGGGAACCACATTTCTTGGCATTGAATTATTTGAAGAGAACCTTTGAAGACACTGTGTGCTATTTGTGTTTAAAAGAGAGCATTATAGGGATGTAAGGCTTGGCACATTTTCAATTTAAGTGCAATTGTTTCTTATAAAGACATTGAGATGGGGATGCAATGTATCTGCTAGTGGCAAAGAATCTGGTAAACAAATGTGTTCTTTGACCTTTGTGCCCTTCATTATTTACATTTAAGTCATATTAGTTTCATAACAAAATATGAAACTAACATATGCTTTTTGTCCAAATAACTTGTTGTTTCCAGGGGGAAACTGTTACCTGAAAAAACAATAAGTAATTCAAGTAAAGGTATCTTAATTATCTGTATTCATAATGAAGAGTGATTCCCACATACATGGGGCGGTGAGGAAACCTTCTTTCTGAAAGGTCTGAACCCATCATTGCCACAATACCTGTCATTTCCAGAAGATAACTACCACTTGTAGGCCTACAGGTTCTATAGAACCTGTTCAAGTGGCAGCTATCTTTCACTAAGTAGTTATCTTTTGAAAAGGAAATACATTATGTTTCTCATTTTACCCTAAATCTTTTTAAACCTTTCATTAATGGCGTTGATATTGGTTCTTCAAAATCAATTAAGCAAAGTCAATAGGTAGCTTCTAAAACATGTAAGTTTTTGAAAAAACTATTTAGTATGGCAAACTTTGGGCACCTGAAAAGGGTAAAGAGTGTTATAAGAAACCATTGGATCAACGAATGTTTTTAGAAACCCTCGGGTCAGAGAGTGTTATAAGAAACCTAGATAGTGTAAATTATTATAAACAACGGTCCCTGAAGAACGTAGAAATGTTTCTTTAGAATAGATACTGTTTCTTAGTTTGGAATACTCTTCAATGTTTATCGTGATGTTTCGTGTTCTCTTGACAAATATTGTAATTTTCTAAGAAGAACATTGTCCCTCGTACTCGCTGCCACGTGAGATAAAATGCCCAATAATGAATCTCCTAGGAATATTTCTTCCTACCCAATAGAAATCAGGGTAATTGCTTGGTCCTTTGGGGGTTTATAATATCTTTTAATGATGCACTAATGATATATATAACTTAAGCATGGTAAGAGTATTACAGTATTACCACAGGGCTTATGCGAATAAAGTTCCATATGGGCACCAATAATTATTTCCGCTTCTGTTGAGATTATTAAGGCTTCCTCCCATAAACCTCATGAATTTGGCCATAGCATAGTGAACAGTGAGAGATTAAACAATAGGAACTTATATCCTCGATCCTCGTTTTATGGCCCTACGGTTGTGCAAAAATCAAGCATCAGTCTCCCAATTAAAATGCTCATTTTGGGCTGAACGTTTCAGGACTTAGATCTAAATGCCTTCTTTATACCTGTTCAGAGGAACACAATTTGAGCAGTAGGACAGCTACGAATTAATAGCAAGACCCATTGTAACAGTGACGTAACCATTATTTTTTATGAGTTTATTCATAGCAAAACTTTCAGGAATTTTCCTGTTCTTCCAAGTGTGCCAGTCATGCAACTAACTAGGCACTTCATAAGTATCACATCAGTTCATGATAAGTACATATTTGAATTAACACAGACACAGAAATATGATGGGTAGCTAGTCTTCAGTTACCCAAACGATATGCACATTTAAGCCATTGTGCATTGCATTATGACATATTGGTTCATTTCAGTCATAAGCATTGTTATGCTACAGGCCACAGGTTAGTTCTTAAGCAAATTAATATTGACAACAAGTAACCCAGCTGAAATCCAAAATGTATATCAATATAAGGCAGCATGTACCAACCTATCTCAAATATTCATGAGAAGATGAACACTAAAAGTCTTTTGTAATTAAGGAACTGTTATATCATAATTGATTGTTCTTTCAAAAAGGAGTGACTAGTCTTCATTTCATGCAAACCCGGGTGCAAGCCTTATGGAAAATTGAACATGCTTGTTTCGTCAACAAATCTGATTATTCAGTCCAATATGGATTTCTTTGGGGATAAGTTTATTGAATATCTTCAGATAGATCTGTTATTCCAGATATTACAACTGATCGCAGTATGTAGTTGGCATATAGTTGGTTATTGGTGTTTAACCCCATAGCAACATCTAAGGTCATATCACAGTGAGAACAAGGTCAGACAACTCTGTCTTTGATGATCGTATCTATGGAATGAACGAATCTATGAGAAGATAGAGACCATACCCTTACACATTTACCGAAGTAGGTGTTCTTTAATGTACATGGTCCCATAGACAGGGCCACACATACAACAGCCGGTGACTCTAGGAATCTTTGATAACCCTGACGTTGTCACTGGGAGAGGGGAGCAGCAGCCAGCCCACACCCAGGATTGAACCCTGGCCGCCCACACAGCAGACGGTCGTGCTAACCACTTCACCACCCCGCATACCTGAGTTGGCATATATGATAGGAAACTTATTCATATGACATTCTATACAAATTATGAGCTGATGAAGATGATGATCTGATTTACAGTATAAAAATGTATACATGTGGTGGTAGTAATTATGGGTAAAAAGATTGAATAGATCCGACAGCCAGGTATATATATTATCATCTCTTATGGTAGATATGATTTCAAATGGGCACTTGGATGACATTATAATATGGATATGGATTTTGCTACAAATGAATAAAGGACCTTCGGAAAGGTCTAAGGTGTACACCGGGAAGGTCATTCTGACACATCCACATCCGGAACTATAGGCCTAGGGTCCTTGTTCTTATGTCACCCAAACAAGAAAAGAGGAGATTAATTATTAGGTCAAGGTATGGAAAAGTGTCAGGGCACAGTCGGGCCCAAGTATAGGGGATGGGGATGTTGGTTCTGTCATTTCAGCCATGCATCCTATCATCTTGTCCCTGTTTGAGTCACTTCCCATGACCTATGTTGCTGTGCTTCTGCACATCTTCACCATGAGGGCAGCCATGGGTTTAATTACATTGATCTTTGGACATCTGAATCCATGAGGATATATTCTACTATCCATCTCTTGCTTGCGGTACCCTGAAATGCTGCAAGTGAAATTCTGCAAACCTTCTTGTGCCATGGTAACACGATGTGGAATATAGGAAAATGCTTGCAGTATTAGCTTGCAGTTGGTGATACCACACACAATTTTATAGTTATTTATAGAATTCTTACAGGATTGTTAAGCCCGTATTCCATATACCGAAAGTGAGCGACGCCGATAATGACCATCACCCTAGCAACGTTCCATACCGGTAGCCCGCAATTTCGGCACACTTTCGGCCGCCGATGACGCAATTTCGGTGGCTGAAAGTGCGTCATCGGTGGCCGAAAGTGCGTCATCGGCGGCCCGTATACAACCGGCCGAAATATTTTACGAACATGTTTGTAAATTTTATCGGCAAGGCTGCCGGAAGTATATCGGGACTGCCGATAGTATATCGTCAGGAAATCGGCAGCGCACTTTCAGTATGTGGAATACGGCCTTTATTTGCGTAGAAATAGAAATTATGTGTTTCATTGAGTAGTCATTATGCTATTGTTTTATTCAGGTTGGTTGTTGCTTTAGGCCAGCAGACTCAGACGTTCTGAACATTGTGGGTTTAGCCATGATCCTGAATGATCGAATCTATTATGAAAAGACAGAAACCATTCCCCTGTACTTTTACCAGGGAAGATTTTTACTTTGCATTGTTCCATATAGTTTGTCCATATAATAGTTTAGTTATTTCACTTACATGTGATTCAAATGGGTTATATGCTGCCTCATGTTGTTCTTTCTACTAACTGGGGGCAGTTTTTCCTAGGAAATTGATATCACACCTAGCTTAAGACATATAATGTTTTGCCCAATAATGGTCGACTCTGCAACCGATGAAATCCAACATTATGTTTGCCAAGAACATTGGTCTACAAAAACACAACTCGACTTACTTGGGACAAAGGACGACCATATCATTAGATCAAGTTGTATTTGCATGAAGAACTCTATCGATTGCCAATTCGGCAATTAAACATTATAGATAAGTCCTTTTGCCCATCTTTTTTCACTAGGGCATTTTTATTCTACCTTGGAATGAAGCTTACGGCTTGACTGTGCATGGTTGCCATTAGACTACGAAGCCTTTATGTAGGATAAATGAAAGAAAGTTGGAAGTTTTTAAAAACATGATTTAGGCAGTATGCCAATCGTTAAGTAGCCCTGCTTTAACGGGTATAAGTAAAATACCATTATGGATGAAACAAAAAAAGACATGCTGTCGTTATTTCAGGGATGTTTGAATGATCCAAAGTAATCACAACTCATACACTGTGACTACCTGCCAAAATGGAAGTGCCTAACTATTGTATATTCTTTTCATTTGTATAATTATTTATTTGAATGTTGGACATAATATGTTGTACATCTGAAACTAAATGCAACTACGACTTGCATTTCTTAATGGGCTGTATTGTTTATTCTTATCGATTTTTTTTTGTCATCAATCAGGAAAATCCCCTGTTCTCCCGATGACAAAATACAACTTATGTTGGATAAAACACGCTTTCCTATGTGGGTACTTGTCGATCATTTTTTGAATAGAGACCATATGGACCACCTTGATTAAAAAACAATGTATAGACGGAAATGTAATAATTACAACCTTTTATGTTGTACGAACAGAGCTCACTTTATTTATGATATTCAATCAGTTTTCCTTATTGCACTCTTTTTGAGAAGAGTTCATAGGTCTTTGTCTACTTTCTAATTCGTTTCCAACACTAACGAAAAGAGACACCTGACGGATAGCACGGGGCTATACAGTTTTCAGTCTGCCTAGATTCCATAAAAACTCTCCTTGTAGCTCCTTTTTGTAGAATAACAAAATCAAGGACCACATGGATTCATAGACCTTTTCCGAAGACTTTCATGAAATACGGGTACAAGTGTAATACTTAACTATTGGCATAATGGCTGAACCTAGACGTAAGAGTATCGTTCTGCTTTACATATAAAGCACGTTGCCTTGTATTTTCACTTTCAGCTTTTTGCAATGATTTTTTTCCACAAATTCCACATCAGAAAATAGTGCCTACTGTGAAGCTTTATGTGCAATACTTATGATTAAATCTATTTATAATACTTTTACCTTCATGAACATTCAGTTTAATGCTACACCAGAAGCTGTTTATTTCTAACATGGGACTTATAAGCTCCAGTATTTAGTTGAAATAAATGATTCTTTATGCAGTGGCAGTTCACACCTGTCATTGTAAACTCAAGACTGTATTTTCTTCACAGAATATTCTTAGTTTAATATTATGACATTTTTGTTTGAAGATCACCTGTTTCTTTACTTACGTATGCATTTCATAGGGTTGGAAGAGACATCCAATTAATTAACCATGTTAGTATCAAATATATAAGAAACTCACTTATGATATTGCTGGATTGAAACCCACCCTACCTTACAGGTAGTAACTTACAGGTGCTGCAGTCCTTTTCATGTCTTTACCTGTCTCCCTGGAGGAGACAGGACAATGAACAGGGTGGCCACAACAGGGGTACACCAACTTCCGATGACCTTTCCAGCTACCTTTTAGATCCGTGCCTGGACTCCCCAGGGGCAGGCTGAAACACCTTTTAGTGCTGGTATCAAATGGGTCAGTAGTCCCTATGGGATGTCCATTAGGTGGCATTAATCCTATTTGTCTTTGGAGTCTTCTTACCAAACAAATTGGCTGTTAATGGGTGTCCTATTACTTCTACTACTAGTCTACTTCATTTGGGTGAAGTTGTTGTGATAAGTTGACCAAACTTTGATAACTTTCCATTTAAAGTATTTCATCAGTTAGGATCTTTAATTGGTTAATAATACTGCAATATTCTTATTCTTATAGAAGAGAAATATGTAGAAGTGAATATGTTATAATTACTATACACTGAAAACACAGAGTTGTCAAAAGTGGTGCCAAAAACGACAACCCAAGGTTGTCACAGGCTGTGTCTGTGTCTTTTAGACAAAAAATTGTATTTATGAATATTTTCAATTTGTAGATATCATATTCATTATAATGGCTTCCTATTATTATATTACTAGTTATTAGGTATGACCATTACACATAGGAGGCCTATGAGTTTTGACACCATTCACTTACAACACTGGGTTGATATAGACAGAGGCCATGACAACCCTGGGCTGTTGTTTTAGGCACCATTCACTTACAACCCTAGGGCAGTCAGGCAGGACTTTTGACTTCTCATTCTCTTCTGTGACAACCCTATGACAACCCTATCTTCATTTTTGCTTCTCTGACGACCTTTTTGGCCCAAAGTAGTCGGGAGAAAATGACTACCTTTGGGTTGTCATCCAGCCTCAAAATTCACAATGACAACCCTCTGACTACCCCAAGATTGTCAAAGGATTGTCACAAGGTCATCACACAGCATTGATGGCCTGAAATGATCCCTGTGAGGACCCAAAAGTCACCTATGAGAGCCCAAAAGTGACCAGTGACAACCCTTTGACAACTTTGCAGTGGCTCTCTGACGACTTTGTGTTTTCAGTGTAGTAATATGTCTAAAAGTGTATGCAATAATTATTACAGATATTCTTATTTCTACTAAGTAGCTGACCTTTAATACTCTTTTTGTGAACCACCATTTGTTTGATCTTGAGGGGAAATACTGTGTATTGTTACTGACAGGCTACCAATTAAAAAAGCTTTAAGATTCATGAAATATCTTTGAACTGTATAACTAAGAATATTGCAAGGCAATGGAATAGTTTGGAAATTGAATCCTTAACAAATTGTATAAGGCCTTGTATTTCGTGATCATAGGTGATTTTTGGGTTCTCATAGGTGACTTTTGGGTTGTCACAAAGCTCATTTCAGGCCATTGATGCTGTGTGACGATCTTGCGACAACCCTGTAACAAATTTGAGGGTGGTCGGAGGGTTGTCATTATGAATTTTAAAGCAAAGGTTATCATTTTCTCCCAACAACTTTAGGCCAAAAAGGTTGTCAGAGAAGCAAAAATGAAAATCAGGTTGTAAGTGAATGGTGCCTAAAATGACAGCCCAAGGTTGTCATGGCCTCTGTCTGTGACAACCCTAGGGTTGTAAGTGAATGGTGTCAAAAGCCATACAACTCATAGGCCTCCTATATGTAATAGACATACATAATAACTAGTAATAACCTAATAGGAAGCCATTATTATGGACTATGATATCTACAACATGATAATATTCATAAATAAGATTTTTGTATAACATGTGATCCTGAAATGGATCTCCTTTCAACTTTCGGTTCTAGGACATATACCCCCCGGACACATACCCCCCAGACACATACCCCCCGGACACTTACCCCCCGGACACTTACCCCCTAGGACACATACCCCCTAGGACACTTACCCCCTAGGACACTTACCCCCTAGGACACTTACTCCCTGGACACTTACCCCCTGGACACTTACCCCCTAGGACACTTACCCCCTAGGACACTTACCCCCCAACCTTTGCGCATAATGTAGAGGAAATTATGTGGTAAGAACTTAGTCTTTCTAATGGAAAGCAAACTGAATAAATATCCCTCTCTTCTAATAGATGTCTAGAATTCATACCTAAAAGGCTAACTCGTCCCTATTTCTAGTCACTTTTTTTCCACAGTTTTTGATGATGGGGAGTAAACTAGATATATATCCCTCTCTTCTGATAGTTCTTTAGGATTCATATCTAAAAGGCTAACTCGTCCCTATTCCTAGTCACTATTTTCCACAGTTTTTGATAATGGGGAGTAAACTAGATATATATCCCTCTCTTCTGATATATATATATTTAAATTCAACATGTGACAGTTTCACCTCACCCTCAAGAGCCCCCTCCCAAGGGAGGGCCGCCGGTCCCATGGCCTAAAGTAAACATGAGAGGATTAATGGACGTCTATTCGAATACACCCCATCAAAACATCATTTGAGCAAGTTCTCCAAGATTGGGGGGTAAGTGTCCTAGGGGGTAAGTGTCCTAGGGGGTAAGTGTCCAGGGGGTAAGTGTCCTAGGGGGTAAGTGTCCTAGGGGGTAAGTGTCCGGGGGGTAAGTGTCCAGGGGGTAAGTGTCCTAGGGGGTAAGTGTCCGGGGGGTAAGTGTCCTGTCACCCAACTGGTTCTAGTGTGTATGTCCTAAGAAATATTGGATCAATGCCTAGGAAGATGCACGTAAGCATTCCATTGATGTTCCAAATAAGGGTAAATAATATTTTGATAATTCCTTTAAAAAAAAAATGGTATTGAACACTTTTCTTCCTGTTTAAAAACTCTATGACAACCATAGGGTTGTAAATCTGTACCTGATAGAGGGCCCTTCTCCCAAAGGTACACCCTGTAGCTCAGGGGTCTAGATCTGTGACACCGTCTGCAATGCAAGAGGTCCATGGTTCAATACCCACTCATTCTCAAGAAAATTCTGACAACCTTGTGACAACCCTTGATTGTCCTTTTAATTATTACAACCCTTCAGAATTTTTCGACAACCAATGGTTGTGGTTTTTGGCACCATTCACTTATAACCCCCAGGTTGTTATAGGCACAGCCTGTGACAACCTTGGGCTGTCATCTTTGGCACCATTCACTTACCCTAGAGTTGTCATAGAAAGAGCCTGTGACAACCTTGGGCTGTCGTTTTAGGCACCACTTTTGACAACTCAATGTTTTCAGTGTACACTGAGAAGGAAAAACAAGAAAGAACAGAGTGTCCTGAAAATTGAAGTATTTCAATAATAAGATTATTTGCCACATCATTGACTTGCATGGCGAAAACAGATCGTAAAAATGAAATGTGTATAATTTGAGACATGCCCTCTGAGTTAAACTCAGGGACAAAGTTTAAGAATAATTAGGATGTATTATTTATTTAGGTAAACAGAGATGTCCTCGTCTAGAGAGGGATTATTCTAGGAAATAGGGGATCCCTTTTAAGCTTCAATGTAATTTGGTGCACACCGTTTCTGGAGGAGAAAAAACAACAACAGGGAAGGCAATTCCACTCCGAGGAAGGGTAGTACCTTATTCATTTCCTTTTGGCCTGACTTCTCTCGTTGTGTGCAGCCAAAATAGAGTATTAACCAATGGAAGGTCTACGAAACTACCGCCCTGGCCACACGGGGTAATACATTGACGGAAATCGCATGAGGTGGAGTATGCAAAACAGTCGCAAAGAATCACTAGAATAGACTTAATCGTGTGGTCACGCTGTGGGCTATTTGGTTTGCAATGATTGCGATTTTTCTACTTTATAAATTTACATTGGGGACAGATACATCATGTATCATATCAAAGCTTATTCAAGTCCCTATCTAATAGTGAAAACCGTTTACAAATCAGGTTGATAGAGGCTGAGTTATTAAAAGAAACAGGTGGCATTGCTACCAGCATATATATATCTAACATGCATCTGCTGAATATATTATCATCGCACATCATTGCAAGTGAAATAAACAGAGAAAGGATCGTACACCCATCGCAAGTCCAATTGCAAACCATCGCAACATGTAGCAGCAACTTTTGAAAATTTTAGGCATCCATATGTACATGTATTGCGATGGGTATAGGTGGCTGGAAGCAGTCAATCTTTCGAATGTCAATCTCCTAAATTTGATCAAGGTACAAATTCTCTAACCACTGACGTTAACAAAAACCTTTCAAACTCGATTAGTGCCAATACATATTTATCAGATAGCGGCAGATTTAGGGAGCGGGGTGCAGGGGCCAGTGCCCCCGATCCCTCATTTTGGCCAAATACTAAGTTTGTTGACATAAGCTGATTAGCAGATATGGTGGCCTCCTCTCTTTTTTTTTGAGTACCTCCTGATCCGCCCCTGTAATTTTTGATAATTTGTTAAGCCACACGAGTCACTGGCGGATCGAGGATTTTGAAAGGGGGGGCGCTATTGGAAAAATTGTTCCTTAATTAACTTGCGCCCAATTACCTTATTGCCTTTGCCTGGCAAACTCTTGGAAAAACTAATTCATGACCAGCTATATAACCATATAGAGGATAATCATCTTTTTAATTCCAAACAGAATGGTTTTCGATCCAAGCATGGTACTCAAGATACAATTTTTAAGTTAATAACCGAAATAACCCTAAACAATAACAATAAAAAGCCAACTCTAGCCGTGTTCATAGATTTTAAAAAAGCATTCGACACTTTGGATCATCACACCCTACTACTGAAACTAGATAAAATGTATTTACATAATAGTACCAAACAATGGATAGGAAACTATCTGTTTAATAGGAAGCAGAAAACTATAGCGAATGGCTCCTTGTCCCCCCTGCAAGATATTATGTTTGGTGTACCACAAGGCTCAACTATGGGCCCCTTATTGTTTAACATTTATATAAATGACCTGCCTGATGTACCGATTCGATCTGAAACCCTACTGTACGCAGATGACACCGTGTTATTTGTCGGCGGCGAGAATATAATTGACAGTCAACAGATACTACAAACAGATTTGCTTAGAGTAAGTATATGGTGTCGGTTGCATAAGCTGACTATCAATATCAAAAAGACGAAGTGTGTGTTATTTACCACCAATAAAAATGCATGTCAACCTATACTAACTCTAAGTGGAAATGCCATAGAACGTGTAAATATATATAAGTATCTTGGAATAAGCTTGGATGAAGCACTGAACTTTAGATATCAACTGCAGGAAACCTTTAAGTTAGCATCATATAAACTGTCTCTTTTGCGAAGAGTTAGGAAATTTATTAATGAATTTACAGCCTTAACTATAGTTAAAAGCATGCTGCTCCCATACTTGGATATGGGGAATATCTATTTTACTTCATGTGTATTGGCTGACTGCCAAAAGCTGGAAACTTTACTTAATGTGTCCTTACGAGTAGTTTTCTTGGTTAACAATCCCATGACAGTGCACAAATTGGAACTATACACTAGAGCAAAATTACTTCCCCTGGAATATAGAAGAAAATACTTTCTGCTAAATATTGTATATCGCCTGTTACAATCTGGTTATTTTGTGAGGCAAATTCATGTACGCAATACTCGCCAGAATGACGCCCCTATTGTGCCCATTCCTTTTACACGACTTGAATATATTCTGAAATCACCTGTCTTCGTTGCTTGGAATTTGTGGAATAATCTAGATGTAAATTTGCGGTGCATAGAAAATTATGATTCCTTTAAAACAAAGGTAAAGGAGATGCTACATAAGGAGTATGTCTTAAAAGAAACTGCACGATTGGCTCAAGGTATATTTACCTGAAAGTTGTGATACTATTGTAAATGTATATTCATAACATTACATTTCATTTCATTAATCACATCTTACAATCTCCTCTGCTCGAATTAGGTATGTCAATTTATCTGTGCAGTATGCTTATATATTCTGGAGACATTTTTTCTTAGTCTCCAGTCATTCTAGAATAGTTGACATTATCAACAAGAATATGTAATAGAATTAAGTTTTGCTGGCGACAAGGGAAGACTGGAGAGATCCAACTTGTCCCACGGTAATAAAAATGTATCAAAAAAAACAAAAAACTTTAAACAAACTTTCTGGAAAAGGGGAAGGGCACGAGCCAACGCGCCCTCCCCCTCCTCTGGATCTGCCAATGCCAGTGTAAACTTGCACTTTCATCTAATTAATTAATTAGCTAATGGAGTGATTAAGGTATGTAATATATATTTAAAGCCGAATCCTTCTTTTGTTGGCAATGGGCACATTAATGTTGATGTATTATTAGCAGGTGACATGGAAATAAAAATGTGCAACTTATTTAGGAATTTTTATTATGGCAAGACAGATGGCGCTCTCACTTATCATTTAATAATCGGAGATGTAGTTGGACAGCTATGCCCTCTTGTGGAATGGACAGAAAGTACTCCCTTAGTACCTGTATCATCTACATACACACTTACACGGTTTACCATATAAGGAGATATGACGTCATATTCGCGAGTAAATTCATTCTCTCAAGAGCGTCCTGACAGACATTAGTCCAGTTGGTGTAATCACCAAAGTGGCCTCTGCGTACTCGCAAGTGGCGGAACCGTGTAAGTGTGTATAGATATGAAAAACATATTTTCAGTGTATACGATGGCGCCGCCCTGGTGTCATAAGTTTCAAGCAATCATATGGGTACTTGCCTATATATGAAGTGAAGTGACCAAGTTTCCCGTCTCAAAAGGTAGGCACAGTGTCAGCCTGGACTGTGCAGGTTCCTGGGATTTGCCATTGTATATATACCTTTGACATTGCTTGAAATGCCCCTCAAAACGCAAGACGAATACACTTTTAAATCAACACATTTAAATGGTGCAGACAATTTTCAATGGGAATTCCACTAACTTACCCAGAATCAATCCAGGTAGGGCCTACCCGTGCAATATTAGACCAGTACCCTGCATTTCAGGTACCTATTTCCTACACATGTACAGGCTTGCATGAAACTATGAAAATATCAATATCAATAATCATATCAATAGGGAGAGCTATTGTGCAGAACTATCGCTTTTGGGCCATTTTAATATAACCATATTAGAATGTTTCTTTGTAACAGAATATTCTACCATAATGTTTATATATCACCTGTGCCATCATACAATCATTCACAAAATTAAAATCAAATGACTAGAACAACTGCGGTTCCGTCTGAAAACAGTGATCAGGCAAGGTTAATTTATCAAACTAATTTATCAGTAACCACTGGGTTATGAGATCAGTGATTATTTGTGATTCTGTATATCACAATGATCATTGCAATTCAATAACTTTTAAGTGCATGTGTGTTTGTAAAAATGATCACAATATGCATACATTTGATTATGTTATACTAAGATTGGTCCAGAATAGATATAACCCAATACCGACTTTGTAGACTCAATAATTGTGCAAACTTACATATTTCGGATTGTTACATCGGTCAAACCTTCCTTTCATTTCGTTAAAGAAAATTTAAAAGGTGATCTAAAAGGGACCAATAACATGTAAAAGGTGGCTAAATTCGATAGGACTATAATAGCTATAGGCTGCAGTATAGGAATGTAATATGATCATGTTTAACAAAAACACACACTAAACAATCAACATGTTCTTTGTCCTAGGTGTAAATACTATTGTTTTCAGGTTGGGACAGGTGTGTTATAAACCCTGGAGTAGGTATGGGATTAATGCAGGTAAGCCTCCAGGCACTCAACACACCTGAAGTGTCTGACTGTCACAACCATCGACCTTTAACTCCCCTACCCCTCCTCAAATCCTTATCTAACACATATTAGGTAGTGCCATATAAATTCCCACAAAAATTACCAACCAGCAAAATAATAGATTTTATTAGATTTACTTATGAAGAATATGTAATAGGTGGGTTAATTTTGTAGGGTATATATAGGCTGAAGTATTGGAATGCAATATGATCATGTGGAATTAATGGTTTAATTGGTGGTAAAATGATACTTGGCTCGACGTATTTTATTCAGTTGTCAATTGTGTAGCTCATTTTATGTGGCTATATGTGACCCTGCATACAGTGCCTTCAAGGACAGGGCTTTAGTTGTGGTTTGGACTTCGGAGATGGAACGTTAAATAGGCCTAATATAAGCCACATATGAAACGTTAAATAGGCCTAATCCACAAATGAAACGTTTGATAGGCCTAAGCTACAGTCAACATGCTTTCTCCAGCCATTTTGGATTTGCCTTTAAAACTTATGGATATTTTACCAAAACGGAAGACCAGTAGCACGAAAGAGAAAAAGACTAAAACAGGTAAGACTTTATGTAACAGAACATAAAGCTATTAGAAAGCTTGACCGTCATGCCTATTGATATAATTATAACTGTATGACGGACTTTAATTGGAGTATAACCCTTTAGACTCCAATACGGCCATAGCTGCCCGGAAAAATGACAGTTTTCCATAATTTTTCCATATTTTTCAACTTTGATGAGTATTCAACCTACAAAAACCGGAAATATATCGTTCAAAAGCTGATTAAATGCCCTTATCAATCCTACAAATGATATATTTAAAACTTAAATTGATAGGGGTGGGGAAGCCTTTGGATTTCCCCAACAACAAGGAATTTGGGGAATTCCGAAGGAAAACTGGGGGAAATCGTGGGGAAATCCAGCAGTTAATGATTGCAATCTGTGGTGTCTAAAGGGATAACAGAAAAATAGACTAAAAATGTAGAGTACCTAGTTGACAATTTCTAGCGTATAATGGGATTTTCTTTTAATTATAAGTACGAATCACCAGACAACATGCTGTCTGACCCATACAAAAGGATCCAAAGATAAACCACTGTGAAGGGAATGATCCTCGATGCTATTTTGGGCCGATTCTGTACCGATTTTTAAAAACGGTTTGTTAGATAATAACTTTTCTTATAAAATATTTTTAAATAATCTTTATGAGAATCTATATGAATAAAATGATATTTTCACGGGGGAAAATCATTCCAAATATGTGACAAATGTATGAGAAGAAAATGCGTTGGCATTTTGTCGCATCATAGATCATAATTATGGCCTTTATAGGTATTGACATTGGATAGCCGAATAGTTTGGTAATAACCAAATAGATTCCAAATTTTCAAGAAATTCATAATACTCACGATAACATAATTTTGGTAGCATGATATAATATTAGGTTTCTCAAAATAATCATTTTGCTCTCATTTTTCCCAATTCCTTAAACTTCTAAACTGTTTCAGTGTCTTTACTACATACATAAAAACAGAGTAATAGTTTAAGACTTTCTTTTTATTTGTCCACTTCCTACGAGCAGCATTAGATTTTCCAGTGGTCCAAAGTTAATAATTATAAAATGAAAACGTTTCAAATATATATACAATGGAATATGCTCGATAAAGATACGTGCAATATAAATGCTTTCTGCACAAAATTTCACGCTAACAAAATGTTAGTGAACGTATTTTGGACAGATTTTTGGCACCATGATTATTCACACGCGTCCGCGGAATTGTGTGCATCTTTTCTGGGCGCCAACCCTGAAAACCAATGTTTAACATGTATGAGGCTTCAGACCCAGGGAACTCTGGCGCCACCTGTTATGACATGAATGAACTAATGGCTGGCTGGGAGGATTTGAGAGGCTGGTTGATGTTAGGATGAATATCAGAAATGAATGAAAATTTCAAAGGAAGCCCCCAATCATTTCTTCGAAATTCCATACAGAAAATATCCATGATTGCGATTCTTTTTCATTGAATATCAACGAATATCCTCCCGGCAAATCACAGCATTTTAAGGGAAATATTTCCACATTTTATGTCTAAAAAGGCAATGCTAAATTCATGGAAAAACAAGGAGAAGCCATTTATTTGTTGCCATGTGGTTCAGTTAGAACCTCTCCAACTGCGCAAGGGTCTGCCTATTGGATGGAAAAGTGACTGGAAAGGATATTTATAAGGTCTGCGACGCTCGGTACATTCATGTGAGGGAACCATCATGATCAAGAGGGTATCTTGACCTGGGGTGCTTACCAAAAAAACATCCATGATACATCAGAATTAGTTTTATTGTGGGGTGTTTTTTAGGGTCCATGATACATAATTGCTTTCCAGAAAACATCCACAATACATTTTGGACATGAATAAATCTTATCAAAATCATTCACAATGTATGCAAATTCACGTATAATACTTTCAATGCATGTTTTAAGGACATGGGAACAATTTGGGATTAGAAGAAAAATTAAATGAAAAATCCATTCGTAGACCACTAAAATCCCATGATCACGAATTTCATGATCGCGGCTATTTTAATGTATCGTGGGGATGAATCATAGTGAATGTTTTTTGGTCGGCACTAGTACTCCAAATCAACCGATTGTTTGGGTAATAAATGGCAGTTCTGTGCACCTATCACCCTATCATTGTGGGTGATTTGAGGAAAAGCCCAAGTTGCCTTATTGGTTTTAAGAATCTACACCCATATCACCGGCAGATCTAGGATTTTGAAAAGGGGGGCTGGGCGGCACTATTGGAATATTTTCCCCTTAAAGGGAGCCAAAACCATTATAATTGACAAAATTTTCAAAACTGAGATAAGTATAGAAATATGTTAGATGAGTCTAGTTAAGGTCAGTGGTAAAGTATTAGCTGTGAAAACTAGCTCAAACTGAAGTAGAATGCCACAAGAGATGGTAGTATTTGCATTTGTTTGTAAACAAACCCTATTTTTGCGGATCCACATTAATTGATTTGAGCAAGAAAAATGTATTTTAAATTATTTTGTTACCATATTTCATGGTTTAGACTTTAACATAGGCTAGGAAGAGGCTCAAGGAATGGATTTCCATGATTATTTGAGTTTGGAAAATTTCATTGAATTTATTGGTTTTGGCTCCCTTTAAAGATTTTTAAAAAACGCAACGTTTTCCGAAAAAAGGTAGAAACGCATGCCATCTCTCTGGATCAGCCCATGCCAATTCAGCCTAATGGGTAAGGGACTTTAAGGCATGGTACTAAATGAAGAGTTGAAGACAGGGGTGCCAACCAAAAAATATCCACGATGATTAAGCCCCACGATACATTTAGATAGCAACGATCACGAAATTTGTGATCGTGGGATTAAAGTGGACCACAATATTTCATGAATTTTTATTTTCATTTTTCTCCATTTTTTTTCTAATCTCAAATTGTTTCCATGACCTTAAAATATGCATTAAAAGTATCTTGCATGAATTTACATACATTGTGAATGGTTCTAATAAGATTGATTCATTTCCAAAATGTATCGTCGATTTTTTCTGGACAGAAATTTTGTATCGTTGTCCCTAAAATACACCCCACGATAAATTATTGTGTATCGTGGAGGTTTTTTGGTTGGCACCCCAGGAGTTGTAGTTGAATTTGAATATGATTATTTCTGTACAATCTCAGTAGAGGGCCAGTGAATAGTCAGATACATACATAGTAGAGTCAGTTCTCACAGACCATCATATCTGGCACAGAGGGCGATCGCGTCCTGAGTGCCTCTTAAGGCCATGATCCACAATGCAATTTTGGGCCGATTTTGAACCGATTTTGAAAATTGGTTTGTTAAATAATTGTTTTTTTTTTATATAAAATTTATAATTTTCCAAAGACTAATGGATAATCCATAACAGAAATTATGGTATTTTCACAGGGAAAACTCATTCTAAATATGCGAAAAATGCATGAGAAGAAAATCAGATGGTGTTTTGTCGCATCGTGGAACATGGCCTTTAGTTATTACATGATGTGTTCTCATCTGCAGCTGTACCCAAAGTGTCCCTAACAGCATGGGTGCAACTCCTCACCTGACCTTTGACCTGACCTGATTACATTCATAAGCTGGCTGAACACTGCGAACAGGAGGAGTGCTAACCCTCTGTTTACCATAAACTCTATGATGTACTACAAAATGCATATATTTGAAATGTATGACAAAGAAACTTATGACATTTGAATATTTTCTCAATATAGATTTCATAAATACTTCAAGATATCGATGTCATGCATAAACTTAGATGTGATGTACTTATAACTATTCCCAATGGGGCTGGCCCTGCGATGGAAAGTGCCCTTTCTTAAGCAACATAACCCCCTCATCGAAAATTGGAAATAAGGCACTTGACTGGTTGATTTATCAGTTCATAGTAAAAATAAACAGATATTTATGGATACTTTATAATCTTATCTCAGGATAGTGAGTCCTACCTGAAGATCAGTTATAAGTCCAACTTACATTTTTTTTGTATTTATGCATTAAATAAAACGCAGCCGGGAGTAGGATAATACACCTTTCTCGAGTTGATGGTGTCAACTGTGGAAGCTTTGTATGCAACACCTCAGGCTCGGCTCTATAAAATCATGCCTTAGCACACAGACATAACCAATAGCAGGGGATTTACTGATAAAAAAGAGAAAGGTTTATAGCTATAGGGCCATATTGAGTTCTAAAAAGAAAGTCATGTCCCATCTTGCAAATTTCAAGAAATGTTTCTTTACATGATTAAATAGGCCTATAACTTCCTGATACATTTATTTAGGCCTCCTGTCTGAAATTTCCTCCATTTAATCATTGAAAAAATAATGAAAGAATCGCACCATAAATTATACGAACACAGATAATACATGGATCAGAAAAAAATATAAGCCTCGGTACTTTTCCGCATTATGCATACGCTCAGAAGGAGAATAACCCCAAACTTGTCCAACTTGCATTTTTGAAGAAGTGAGGTTCAACACTAGGTGGCATGGTCCGAAATCTCATCTATTGCCATGTGTTAGTTGGAGGGATGTCTTACCATACAATATTTAGTAGTACCGTCCCAGTTCTGAATCTGGAAATAGGACAGGCCACAGATCATTAGGTCATAAGCACATGTACAGCTGTGTTTATCAATAAACAAGTGTTCACTAGATACATCTGAGGAAGAGTCAGCTGTTCAACTAAAGGATTCACTTACACAGAGACGGATGACGATACTAAAGGTAAGCACATGCATTTATACTGATGGGGCTGATCCAGTGGGGGCGGAGGGGAGGGAGGGGGTCAAGGGGGTTCTGAACTATCCTTTTGGTGGACTCTTAAACTACAAAGAGAGGGGGAAATGTCTCTTGGTATGGGTTTCCTTTTAGTACTTAGCCTATATAATTATGCTGCCCCCCTCTGGCATGCATTGTGAAACAAGTATTATGATATTTATAAATATAATATGTGACCCCACACCATTAAATGAGGCATAAGTCGCTGTTTGAAGCTCACCCGAAAAGAGAATTTCGAAATCTGTATTACCTCTTATACTTTATTAAGGTCTATTTTACCATTGGGTATGGTTGTAATTGGCCTAGGTGTTTAAACTATGGACTGAAGCTTCATTGTCACGAGTGCGAAGCCAGTCTCACACCTCATGTGCAAATTTGGAGGAGGCAAGCCTGGGCAGTGCTGGTGACGTCACTTGGGTCATTGCCTCACACTTAATATCAATGGTCAACATGTAAATGCTTGACATTTGAAAAATATAATTCAGAGGCACATGAAACTCTCAGAATCTCAAATCAAGTATGCCTATTATATCCTGAAATTATTACCTAATTTTCTGAGCTACACTTTTAGAGTTATGAATTTTCAAATGTGAGTCACAGCCACATGCCAGGTAGGCCTGATGACTCCTGTGACGTCACAGGTTGTTGTTTACATTGACTGGCATAGAGCTTACTCCTGCCTCACTCAACCAGGCCTAGGCTGCCAGATCGGAATTCATTAAATTTCAGTGGTAGTACTCTATAAAGTCATGTTATTGTCATTTATAGCCATGCTTATATAAAAGGAAGGCAATACAAAGCTTAAAATCTTCTTTTCGGGTCTCCTTTAAGGTTCTGAGAAAATGGCACAATCAGAAAGTAATGTCAAAAATTAAAAAAAAAAGAGTTTTCTCCAAAATTCATTAGAAAAACACCCCAGGAATTCAGTTAGCTAAGAAATGTATTGGAATATTTGATTTAACATGCATATAACACAGGGTTTCCTGAGTGTCATAAATGTAATCTATGGAGATTTGCATTGCCATGCAGTTGAATCTAATCTTTAAGGCTATTTTTCTCTAATTAGCTGTTTATGATGCCTTTTACTTTAAAGGTAAATATGGGTATTCGACATGGTTTCTTGATAACCATAATAAAATTATGAAACTCACACAGATGTTAGATGAATGCATAGGGACTGTAATAAAAATTTAAAAACCATATGTCACCATATCACTTTAAGAGATATTAGCATTTGAAAAAATGACAGTTTATCATTGGCTTCAACGGGAAAAATAATTTTTTTCTCCGTAAAAAAACGAATATCCATAATTTTGACACCAAAAGCTCCAAATATTTAGACAGGAACAGGATGCACATTTTAAGATTACAAAGACATGGGGTCAGCATCAAAAATGAAAACTTTTTCCTGAAAATACCAAAAAATGACTCCAAAACCAACCAAAAAAAACTATACTTGTTTAAGAAATCAACAAGAATATATCTTTTGGGCAAGTTATTGTAAATGTTTTGAGTTTATGATAATTAGATCACATTTTGGTAACATTTTAAAGAGTTTGAGAAATGTAAAACTATTAACACCAGGTGGCACTGCAGTGAATTCCCATATTTACCTTTAAACACTCATAATTGTGTTCTATATATGATAGAAACATAATTCCTTCACCATTATGAAGGTAATGTCATTTTCTCAAAGGATCTGCCAAAAGGTCAAAAACTCATGTCTGCAACTTATACCTCATTATGTGGTGGAGGTCACATATATTATATACATGCATGAATGTATACATGTATGTAAATTTGTTATTTGTTCAATTTTTAAAACCAGCAATAAAGTCAGCAGCAAAATCAGTATGTGGAATATAGACCTAACATTTTTATCTTCATATACCATCTGCATATTATCTATTCTCATCTGCAGAGAAATAAAATATTAATGTGGAATATAGACCTAACATTTTTATCTCCACATACCATCTGCATGAAAATCAAATCGTAAATCTTAATATACCATCTACATAGAAATTGAAAAATGTTGAAATTGCAATAAACTCAATGAAGAAGTACTGGAATTGCTGTTTATTCAACAGTATAAATAATTCGTTGTATCAACATATTTTGCCTTTATCTTTATCTTCTGCATAAAAGTACCATTTCTCACAATGTCATCATGAACTATAGCATTTGTTTTCTTTTGTATTCTAGGCCAACTCATCTGAGAGGCTCCATAGATCAGAATGAATAGACCACTGCCAATACTTCTGCTGAGTCTGTCACTTTCCCTGCTGTGTGCTAAGGTTCAGCCAGCAAGGATTCTTCTCATACCGGGAGCCCTCTACAGCCATGTCAACCTTTTCTCCATCCCAGGCAAAGCTCTGAAGGATGAAGGCCATGAGGTTTATGTTCTGAGCATGGCAAAGTTTGAGTCAACTTTGAAGAAATATGGACTTGTGCCTCTCCTTTATAATGGAACCAATGCTGATGTTGAGGCTCTAAAAGAGAAACGAGTTAAGAAAGTTGGAAAAGGAGAAGAGAGTATATTAGATGTCATACGGGTTATTCTACCGATTATGTCTGATTTGTGCAAAGAAGTCAACCGCAATGAGTTTTTGATGAACCAAATAAGAGACCTCAATTTTGACTTAGTAATCAATGATGCCACTGCATTCTATACCTGTTTCTATACAATACCATATAGATTTGGACTTAGGTACATGTCAATTAGCGCTGGGCATGACCCTTGGACATTTGGAGTCTCAGGAATGCCTTCAGTTGAACCTACACAGTTGACACCATTTACCAATAGAATGTCTTTCTCTGAACGCCTACTTAATTTGGTCACTTTCCTTATTATTTACATGAATCTTGTATCTTATTATTACAGCGAAGAACATCTCAAAGAATTTGCCCCACATAGGCCATACAAGTCTATAAGGCAACTGGTTTCTGAATCCGAACTCACTCTTGTTAACCATGATATAATTTGTTCTGGGTATCCAAGAGTGTCTGCACCAAATTATCGGTATATCGGAGGGTCAAGCACCAAAAAAGCAGAACCTCTTCCACAGAACCTTCAGGAATTTGCAGATGGAGCAACAGAGGGTCTTATCATTTTAAGCCTAGGTTCCAGAAAGGAAGCTCAGGGCATCTGGGAAATGTTGAAGCCAATAGTATTGAATGTATTAGGTCGTCTTCCGCAGCGCGCCATAGTACATTACAACTTAGATGACCATGATTCTCCTAAAAATGTGAAGCTACTGAAATGGTTGCCACAGAATGATCTCCTTGGTCATCCTAACACAAAGGTGTTCATAACTCATGGGGGAAATAATGGTCAGTTAGAAGCTATTTACCATGGAGTGCCGGTTCTAACACTGCCAATTCATGGAGATCAAATGTACAATGCTGCCCAGGCTAAAAGTAAAGGATTTGGACTTGTCTTGGACCTTAAGACCATCACAGAGTCAAAACTACATGATGCACTCACTGAAATTATCAGTAACAAGAAATATTCTAATAGTATCAAGAAATGTTCAGAAATCGTGAAAAGTATGCCAAGCTCACAAGAAACAACAGTGTTCTGGGTAAATCATATCCTTCGTTTCGGGGGTGACCATCTTCGCCCTCCATCTCTAGACATGCCGATGTACCAGATCCTGATGCTTGATGTGTTTGCACTCATAGCTTTGGCTTTCTTGGTTGTCATCATACTAATTACTTATGCCTGTTGCTGTGTGGGCAAATTATGTAGGAAATCAAGAAAACAAAAGTCAGAGTAAAAATGACTAATTCTGACTGTTTGGCTAGAAAAGCTTCAAACCATCCAAAACATGTAGGGCATGAATGACTACCTTTTTTAACAAGGAGACAAAAGAAATTGCATGTTAAGAAGTGATGGAAAAATTGCAAACTAAAATAGCTGTAGAAATGACCTTCTATGACATTGATTCAGGCTTATTAAAAGATTTAAACTGTGAAAAGTAGCTAATAATAGTAGCTAGAAATTAATAATAATACTTTTGGGGCTTTCCATTATGTTTGTTCACATCAAGGGGGGGAGGGGGGTCTGAGATTTTTGAAAATGTGCATATGTTTTAAGACATATCCAATGCGTATTTTTGCCCAAGGGGGGTGGGGGGGGAGGTAAGAGGGGTCTGAGATTTTTTGAAATGTGCCTACGTACTAAATGGAAGGCCCCTTGTTGTTGTCTGTTTCAACTAATCTGAGCCAAACTCTACTTTGTTTAAGTCCAATACAGATTACAGATTTTGAATTATCAAGACCGAAAGCGTGTTTAATACAGGAAGTTAATACATCCCTTTCTGCATAATGCATTAATATTGTTTCATGTTGCTGTATCAATACTGATGTAATAACATCTTATGTCACCTGGTATCATGTTCTGAGTATATATATACATACAGAGTTTGCATCATGCAAACTAGTTGCTTCTCTTTCCAACTAATCTTCTCTTTTCACCTTTTAGCATGGGTAACAGTGTGAACATGCCCATAGTAGAATATCCCTTGGGGGGGTGGGGGGGTACTCACTCTTTGATGGTAGGTACCCTCTACAAAACTACAGCCCCCCTCTTTCGCAATATGACAGCTCTGTGAAATTACAGAGATTGCTTTGCAGCCCCCTGTTTTCTGACATGTCAAGGCACAGCACCATTTTATCACTAACAGCTAACAGCTGCTGTATTTGGCTCAAAAATAAATATAATGAATATTGTTCATCAAAGATTATAACACAATTAACCTTTTGAACGAGTTTGAACAGCTTAAAATGTGCCCTTGCATCTTTCTTTTGATTACAAAAGATATCTTTAATGCAGACAGTAAGCCTTGACAGCCCCCCCATTTTTTATTTTTCTGGTCAGTGACAGCCCCCTCTTTTCTTGCCTTTGGTGCGATCACAGCCACAGCTCCCAGAGGCCATTTTACAGTGGGTACCCAAACCCAAGTCAGGTACCCCCCCCCCCCCCCACCCATGGAGATTATCATTAAGGATAAAGGGGAACTGGATTAGCCGCTGATGTAGCCATACATTTGAGTTGGACACCACAAGCCAAGGGGTTGATCAATCAGTATTGTGAGAAGAAACTGGCAGCAGAAAGGGAGCCCATTTACAAATTAAATGTCAATAGGGAGACAATAGGGTTAGATCTAATAACTTGATTTGTACAGTTAAGCAACTAGAAAACAAAAGTATGTCACACTATTCAAGCTTATTCATTTTTTGGGAGTTATCAACATATACTTTCTATACACTACAACGGTATAATAGATTACTTTTGTTTTCTTAATTTTGTTGCTAGATTCTAATTAAGATTGTAAAGCTTTCTTAATTTTGTTGCTAAATTCCAATTAAGATTGTAAAGGCAAAACTTAATTAAAGTTCATGTATACATATGTTATCATAGGGGATTGAAAGAAATTATTCTCCTGTACCAACGTTTTCATTGGAATTCAAATAAGGATGTTGGAATAAATAAGGTGAAATCATTGTCTTTGTTTTATTACTTCCATTGTCAAATTAATGTCAATTTAATTAACTTTTATCTCTGGCAGGTTGGTTGTAAAATAGAATGGCATATTCTACACACTGTTAAAACAAGTCCTTAGAATCTAAACACTTTCCTAAACACTTTTTTGCATCCAGTTTTGGAACACTGTATATCCTAAACATGTTTAGAATTCTTGGTGTTTAGTGTTTAGAAATGTGTGATGTTTAGGTGTTTACCCTTGAAGTGTTTAGGTCTTCAATGTGTTTATAGTCTAAATGTTTAGGATTCATTTGATGTTTAGCAAATAATCTTTAGCTTCAAAGTGTTTAGACTATATGCCTTTTAAGTCAATAAAACCAATTTCTTTGGTAATTTTCATGGATATTGAATACCTACAATTCAGAGAGGAAAGTATGTTTCCTGATCTCAATTGACCAACAAAGAGGTAAAGTTCAAGCCTAGAGTTGAACTTCTTTCAATATCATGTATGGAGAAATGCAGAATTGAACTCTGAACTGAGGTAGGGCTGTGCTACCTCCAATGAGTCCCAGAACCTCTAGACCCATGCCCTAGTCCCTATGTCTATCTGCATATGAAAAAGGTGCCTAAACAAAGTATATCTCCAAAACCTCAACTTGGGTTTTTGAAACGAGGTTCAACACTAGGTGGCGTGGTCCAGAATTTCATTTATTACCATGTGCTGGCTTGAGCGGTGTCTTCCCATACCGTAGTAGTACCGTCCCAGTTTGGAATCTGGAAGTAGGACAGGTCACGGGTCATAAGCACAGCCCTGTGTATCATTAAACAAGTGTTTACTAGATAAATCTAAAGAAGAGTCAACTGTTCAAGTAAAGGATACACTAACACGGAGACGAAAGAGGATATTGAAGGTAAGCACATAGATTTATACCATCAGGGCCAGAGGGGGGGCGGGCAAGGGGGTTCTGAACCATCCTTTTGGTGGACTCTTAAACTACAAAGAGAGAGGAAAATATCTCTTGGTACGCATTTCCTCTAAGTACTTAGCCTATATATACTGCCCCCCTCTCTCAAAACCTTTTTGAAATCCTGTATCCACCTATGTAGGATAATTATGAAGCTTAATTAAGCAACTGACATGTACTGTAAAACAAGTATTATGATTATATATATATGATATATTATATACCTGCATGAATGTATGTATGTCATTTGTATGCATGTATGTATATGTGTGTATTACATCTTATGACCTACATGCAATATGTATACATGAATATCAGTTCTGCAACCTATATTAGTTTATCCCTTTAGACCCCATTGATTAGGAGGATAAATTGCTGGATTTCCCCAGGATTTCCCGGGATTTCCCTCAGAAATCCCTTAAATTTGTTTCAATTGATAAACTTCAAAGGGTTACCCACCCTTTAATAATAGAGTTATTGAAATCTGGTTTAAGCATGGAATGAGGAATTAGATAAGCTTTTAAAGGATATATATGCCATTTCTGTAGCCTGAACAGAAATTAAAGTGTTCCCTTTTGGAAAATTATGGAAAAATTATGGGAAAATGGCCATTTTTCTGGGTGGCCACGGCCGGATCGGGGAGTACACCCTCAAGTGGCCATGGCCGGATTGGGGTCTAAAGGGTTATATAGGTCGCAGACCTGAAATTCTAGCTTCAGGAATGTGATCCAATGGGTTGAAAGGAGGTTGCCAGACAACCTAGTTTTGTACCCTAGATATGACTAATAATATTTGGAAGTATTCTCCTTTTTATACATACTATTTCACAGCTATCGTCCTGTAAATAATTCTAAAGAGATACTCTTCAGGGATTTAGCAAAATCATATGTGCTGAATTCAGTGAATGTGATTAGAATGCAAAATGCAAGTGCAATATATGCATAAATTTGTATTTTCATCAGTTCTATAATTCAACTTATATTTCCACTATAGCTGGATACCAGTCATTTACACATATTTCTGATTAGACATGAAAGATAATATTATATGCTAGATGGCAATATTCACAGAAAGCCCAAATTACTATTGTTTTCTCATGGTTTGGGAAAAGAAAATTAGTTTAAATGTGGGAATTCATTACCAATAACTAAGTCCTACTTTATGATGGTATTCCACAAGGTGAGTTTTTCTGTTTCAATTTTGGTATGTGTAAGCCTCTGTGAAGAATTTGACGGAGTTACTTGCAAACCTACCATTTAAAAGAAAATTAAAGCCTTCTCCAATAATAATAATTATGTCTATAATAAGCCTTCTTCTCTATAAGCAAATTTCAAAATTCGCGAATAATATCATCTATACAGAACACAGACTAATATGATGGTGGCTCACATTAACAAATAAAGCCTGTATTCTTCAGGTTGATTCCAATTCTGCCGATTTTGTACTTTTGTGATATTTTTTTTCAAATATTGTCTAGAACCATACATCCTACATATAACATTTGAAAGAGAGTTATAAAACCTTTCTTACGATTTATAACATGTCTCTACTTAACCTTTATTTCCACTGTCTATTTTAAACCAGCAATAAAATCAGTAGCAAAATCAGCATGTGGAATAAAGACCTAACATTCTTATCTCTTTATATACCATCTGCATATATCTATTTTATCTTCGTAAACCATCTGCATAGAAATCAAATCTTAAAGTGGAATATAGACCTAACATTTTTATTTTCATATACCATCTGTATAAAAATTAAATCTTAAATCTTCATAATTATACCATCTGCATAGAAATTATAAAGTTAATGTTGAAACTGCACTAAAATCAATGACAAAGTGTTGGAATTGTTGTTTATTTAACGATGCAAATAATTTGGTGAATCGGCATGTTTTGGCTTGTAACTTTCTTCATCTTACTCTGCATAAAAGTACCATTTCACACAATATTATCATGAACTATAGCATTTGTTTTCTTTTGTATGCTAGGCCAACTCATCTGAGAGGCTCCATAGAGCAGAATGGATAGGCCACTGCCTATACTACTACTGAGTCTTTCCATTTGCCTGCTGTGTGCTAAGGTTCAGACATCAAGGATTCTCCTCATACCAGGAGCCCACTACAGCCATGTCAACCTTTTCTCCATCACAGGAAAAGCTCTGAAGGATGAAGGCCATGAGGTTTATGTTCTGAGCATGGCAAAGTTTGAGCCGACTTTGAGGAAATATGAACTTGTGCCTCTTCTTTATAATGGCACCAATGCTGATGTGGAGGCTCTAAAAGAGAAACGAGTTAAGAAACTTGTGAAAGGACAAAACAGTATGCTAGATGTCATACGGGTTATTCTACCGATTATGTCTGATTTGTGCAAAGAAGTCAACCGCAATGAGTTTGTGATGAACCGAATAAGGGACCTCAATTTTGACTTAGTAATCAATGATGCCACTATATTCTATACTTGTTTCTATACAATTCCATATAGATTTGGACTTAAGTACATGTCAATTAGTGCTGGATATGACCCTTGGACATTTGGAGTCTCAGGAATGCCTTCAGTTGAACCTACACAGTTGACACCATTTACCAATAGAATGTCTTTCTCTGAACGCCTAATCAATTTGGTCACTTTCCTTATTATTTACATGAATCCTGTATCTTATTATTACAGTGAAGAACATCTCAAAGAATTTGCCCCACATAGGCCATACAAGTCTATAAGGCAACTGGTTTCTGAATCCGAACTTACCCTTGTTAACCGTGATATAATTTGTTCTGGGTATCCAAGAGTATCCGCGCCAAATTATCGGTATATTGGAGGGTCCAGCATTAAAAAAGCTGAACCTCTTCCACAGGATCTTCAGGAATTTGCAGATGGAGCAACAGAAGGTCTTATCATTTTAAGCCTAGGTTCCAGAAAGGAATCTCAGGGCATCTGGGAAAAGTTGAAGCCAATTGTATTGAATGTATTAGGTCGTCTTCCACAGCGCGCCATAGTACATTACAACTTAGATGACCATGATGCCCCTAAAAATGTGAAGCTACTGAAATGGTTGCCACAGAATGATCTTCTTGGTCATCCTAACACAAAGGTGTTCATAACTCATGGTGGAAATAATGGCCAGTTAGAATCTATTTACCATGGAGTGCCTGTTCTTACACTGCCAATTCATGGAGATCAAATGTACAATGCTGCCCAAGCTAAAAGCAAAGGATTTGGACTTGTCCTGGACCTTAAGACCATCACAGAATCAAAATTACATGATGCACTCAGTGAAATCATCAATAACAAGAAATATTCTGATAGTATCAAGAAATGTTCAGAAATTATGAAAAGTATGCCAAGCTCACAAGAAACAACAGTGTTCTGGGTAAATCATATTCTACGTTTCGGGGGTGACCATCTTCGCCCTCCATCTCTAGACATGCCGATGTACCAGATCCTGATGCTTGATGTGTTTGCATTCATAGCTTTGGCTTTGATGGTTGTCATCATACTAATTACTTATACCTGTTGCGGTGTGGGCAAATTATGTAGGAGATCAAGAAAACAAAAGTCAGAGTGAATATGAATGATTCTGGCTTCAAACTATCCATTGAGACAAGTGGTGTGAATTACTGCCTTTTTAAACAGAGAGATAAAAAGAATGCACTGCACAAAAATAGACCTTTAAGGTCCTGTAAATGGGGCCATTGAGGTTTGCTAAAGGTAGTGGAAAGGTCACCTTTACAAGACCTTTCCAAGACTTTTTCAGGTAACCTTTAAAATTCATCAACGATCTTGCAAAGGAATTAGAAAGGTGACATATCCTATGCTTTTTATGAACCTCAATGGCCCCATTTACAAAATTAAAGGTCTTAAAGGTTTAATTAAATGCAGTGTTGAGTGCTAAGAAGTGTTTAAAAAATTGCAAATTAAAATAGCTGCAGAAATGACATTCCAAGACCATGACTCAGGCTTATTGAAAGATTCAAACTATCAAATAATCTAATAATCAAGACCAAAAGTATGTTTAACAGAGGAAGTTATGATAATTATATGTATAAATTAAATACTTAAGCATTGCTAGAGGGCCCATATGATGTGCCAAAATAATATGTTTGTTGCTGGGTAAACTTTGTTACTGGATAAAACAAAACCACGTGTGGTAGTAATGTGAAGATGTTACATTCTTTTCTGCAAAATGCATTAATATTATTTCATGCTGCTGTATCAATGCTGATGTAACATTTTATGTCACATGGCAGTAGGTATGAGTGTATAGGCCTATACATACACAGTTTTCATAGTGCAAACTAGTTGCTTCCCTTTCCAACTAGCCTTCTTTTTCCCCTCTTTAGCATGGGCAACAGGTTGAACATGTGCTATAGTAGTATCCCCAGTGCCCCATCGCGTAGCGAACATTGGCACATTTCAAAAGACCTCTCCCTGTTCAACAGGGAGCGAATGCACTTTTCATCCTTACAGGGATGGTTTGCACTCCTGATTTTTCAATTTATCAGGGGGACATTTTGGGGTTAACATTTTGAGATTTTGTTTTCAGTAAATGTTAGATGTGTCCTTAGCTTATAATTTGTATAGGAGGCAAGTGGCGGAAATGATTTATTAGCCAATTAAATTAAATTCAAAGTGTGTACAAAACCATCGCAACAGGGAGGATTGGCACATCCCCAAAACAAGGAGAGAAAAAAACAGGGAGAAAAAAACAAATCCATCCTTAATCGCTCCCTCTTGCGAGTGTTTGGTTATGCGACGGGCCACAGGGAGGGGGGTACTCACTCTTTGATGGTAGGTACCCTGTACAAAACTACAGCTCCCCCTTTTTTCTAACATTGCTCTTCACAGATTATAACAGAATTAACCTTGTGAATGAGTTTGAACAGCCTAAAATGCGCACTTGAATCTTTCTTCTGATTACAAAAGATATCTTATGCAGACAGTAAGCCTTGACAGCCCCTTTTTTTAGAGCTGTCTGGTCAGTGACAGCCCCTCTTTTCTTGCCTTTAGCCAACTGCGATAGCCACAGCTCCCAGAGGCATTTTGCAATGGGTACCCAAACCCAAGTCGAGTCCCCCCCTCTTAGAGATTATCATTAAGGATAATAGGGAACTGGGTTAGCCACTGATGTGGCCATACATTTGAGTTGGACACCACAAGCCAAGGAGTTGATCAATCAGCATTATGAGAAGAGACTGGCACCAGAAATGGAGCCCCCATTTACAAAATAAATTTCGATAGGGAGACCCCAGGGTTAGATCTAATAACTTGATGTGTACAGTTAAAGGCCCGGACACATATACCAACTCGACCGTCAGCCTTGATTACGACCCGATCATCGGGGCTTTATTAGTTGGAGGCAAATACACTGGGTATGCCACATGTACAGACTATTTGGTCATAACAAGAGTGATACGTTTAGTTCCCAAATTATGATTATCCAAGTAATTGAGGAACATAAAAAAACTCGTTATGAAATAGTTTATTCTTTATAAAGAATTATGTCTATTGGATCGTCCTATATCAATGTTGAAAATGTTGGTTATAGAAATAGTGGTCCTAGAGGGATTTTTGATATACCAATTGAAAGATAAATTCATGTTCAATTCAAATATGCAACTTGTTTAGAGATAGATACAAAGATTTGATAATGATAGGTAGGGACTATACCCACAGACCCGACAGTTGAGTTGTTAATCTTCAACATCTCATGATTCCCGACCCGACGGATCCGTTGGGAATAAAGCCCAACCATCAAGTCGTATTAGTATGACACATACGCCAACTGAGCCCGACCCGACTAAACCATCGGGTCGGGTCGGTCTATGTGTCATGGCCTTAAGGCTGTATTCCACATATGGATACTGTGCTGCCGATTTTCAGCTGTATAGTTTTGGTAATGCTGGTATATAATCGGCGGCCTCACCGATAAAAAATTACCAACATGTTGGTAAATATTTCCTGCCGATTTTGGACTGGTTGCTGATATCGCACTTTCGGCGGCCGATATCGCAATTTTGGCAGCCGAAATTGTACCGAAAGTATGGGCCACCGGTATGGAACTTTGCTATGGAGAGGCTCAGTATCGGCAGCGCACACTGAACTCAATTATTCTCCTTCTATCAAGGTTTTATTTTGAATTCAATCAAGAATGTTTGAATAAATAAGCTGAAACAGTTCATCTTCTGTTGTCTTTGTTTTATTACTTCCACTGTTTAGTTAGTTATGAGCATTTCTCTAGCAGATTGGCTGTTAAAACAGAATGTCATATTCTACAGGATTTTGTGATATTCCAGGATAGCATTCCATAGAAGTTTGGTGTCAATTATCGCAAGTCTAGAAGCACGTCCATAAAAATGTCAAGATAATTAAGTTTGATTAAAATAGAAATTGAAAAAAATTATGAAATAAAAAAATAAGAAATCCATATGCCGATAACATTTTTTGGTTTCGCATCGTATCTCAAACAGGATTATCGCGATTTTTTTATGGAATACCCCCCTGCTCATCAACTGATATTATTAGTGAAATATTGAATCAATGGTTATAACATTCAAGGTTATCTTTCATATTCAATATACAGTTTCAACTGCATTAATAGGCTTCATCGTGCAGAGTATTATATGCTTCAATCGTATCAATAAATAATTATTACATTTAAAGACATTGCATTTGCTGAAACTTTGCCTTTGGTCTGTACCAAATGCACTAAAAAAAACCAAAGTCCCCAAAAGGTTGTCATATGGTTGTCATACAGGTGAGAATGACCACTTATGGATTGTCATAGTTCTACACTGTAACGCTTTCATCTCTCAGGTGACAACCCTATGACAACCTGGAAAGTTGTTACAAAGACCCTTACCGTTTTGAACACCATATGGCAACCCTTGGTTGTTGTAAATTTTGACAACCATGGGGACTTTTTCGAGAACACAGAGTTGTGGTTTTTGGTGCCATACATTACAACCCTAGAGTTGTCACAAGCTGCTCCTGTGTTAACCATGGGTTGTGGCTTCAGGCACCACTTTTGACAACCCCGTGTTTTCAGTGCGAGGCGAATAGGGATGGGTAGGGGAATCAGGGGATTAAGGATAGGGGAATCAGGGGATTAAGGATACATACACTCTGAATAAATCCTCCCAATAGAACCCCTACACTTTGACTTAGCCAGTAAAATGATATAGGAACATTGGGTAGGTTTTACTTATAACCACACGATTTTAATAGTTCTAGAGCTGTTTCCATATCTGAAATTTAGTATTTTTTGGGGCGTTGAAAGATGGATTTTATATTTTCCAAATTCACCCGATCGGTTATTACGACCATAATTTTTCCCCATGTAATCCTTTACCTTTCTTTGAATCCCACCAGAACAAAAGTATAATATATTCGTATTAATTAAATCCACACCAGGAAGCACTAGTTTGTGTGTGGGTGTGTGGGTGTGTGGGTGGGGGGGGGGGGGGGGGGGGGCTCAGCATGTTAGGGGACGAGTAGCTGGGTCCTGAATGGTTATGCATAGGCCCCTATCCCATTTAAAACAGTCTATATCCTAAGGGCGCTCCTGCATTTTCTTCTTTAATATTTTGATAAAAACGTTTTTTAAAGCTATCAAAGCCTATATATATGCCGCAGGCTGATTTTACATGTTGAGTATACACATTAGGGAGGGTTTATACTGCATTTTATAACTTTGCATCGACTGTATGGTTTATTGTTATCATCCTGGAGATAATTCAACAAAATACAAAACCGCCAAAATTCAGCCTGTACGATACAAGTCTTTAAGAAATCAGTTTCAATAGTTTTGTGCATATATAGAGCTATAACCGGGAGACCAGGACTAATTTTCGGATTGCCGACGACCTAAGAGGTACCTCTACAAATGTATTGGAGGTATAAACAACTGTTTTCACATTTCAGATTCCACAGATAAAGGTTTCCAGGGGAAGAAGACTCGCCGATACTCAGTACCATGGAGAGTCACACTTATGCCTATCCATCTGGAAGAAGGTAACATTAGCAAATGTAACTTATTGAGGTTAATACTTTGGTTAAAGGGAGCCAAATGTAATATTTTGCTAAAACGTGACAAGCTTTTGCAAACTTAAATAACTATAGAAATGCATTCTCAGAGTCTAACCTTAACCAATGGTATGGTTTAAACCATGAAAACCAACTTAAGTTTAACTTAAATTCAATAAAAAAATCCTCTCTGTTCTGCCTGTAGATAACAATGTTTGTAAACAAACCAATTTCAAATTGTCCTTGGACATGTTTTAGTGTATTTTGGTGAAGTTAAAGCCTGATTTCACAGTCTATATTTTGTCATCGGCCTCATGCACTTATGGTCATAGAATGCATTTCAATAGTTGATACATTTTCCTGAATTTTGACCCGATGTTGCTTTTGGCTCCGATTAAAGCAAGACTCCTTAACACGTTGCGAGAAAAGTATTTGCAATCCTATAACGATTTTACTTAAAGGTAGCCAAAACCAACAAAATCAATGAAATTTTCCAAACTCTGATAGTCATGGAAATCCATTCCTTGAGCCTATTCCTGGCCTATGTTAAAATCTTAATAATGAAATATGGTAAAAAAATAATTAAAAAAATGTTTTTCTTGTTCAAATCAATTAATGTGGATCCGCGAAAATAGGGTTTGTTTACAAACAAATGCAAATATTACCATCTCTTGTGGTATTCTACTTCAGTTTGAGCTAGTTTTCACAGCTGATACTTTACCACTGACCATAACTGGACTCATCTAACATAATTATTTCTATAGGCCTACTTATCTCAGTTTCAAAAATTTTGTCAATTATATTGGTTTTGGCTCCCTTTAAGATTGACTTGTGATATAGGGACAAGACGCCCATGTAGATAATAAAGTGGTACTGAAATATAATAATTGTGTTAACTCGTGCACCTGATTAAAACTATGAATCGTACATCTACTCTGTAAATATTGGTCTGGGAAATCATGGGGTTGATCCAACAAAACATAAAATACACACGCGGGCTTGTACCAAGCAAGTATAATCATGTAGGCCAGAAGAAAAAGGTGTGTGATTGTACAAAGCAAGTACAATCATGTAAGCCAAAAGAAAAAAAAGGTGCATGATTCTAGTTGTCATCGTAAACATTCATTTTTGTCCCGTGCCACCCTCTATGTAATTACAATGGTACACGTGTATGGCACATTGTACAGAGGATAATGATAAGATAATTATAATTAACCATAATTATGGAGATAATGCAATTAAAAGTTATTTCTTTAGATGAAACAACAACTGGAGCAGGAAGTGACCCAAACGGTAAGTTTTTTCTTTTTATCTATGGTACAAATACTGGTTGTAGTGCAATTTCATGATGCAGGCTTATCTCTCAAACAGAAATAGCAAAATGATCGTTTGGAAGTACAAGTGATATTACTACGCATATAACAAGTACGTTATGTCAAATGATAAGCAGTGACTAGTGCTGTAGGCAGAATTGCCTCCTCTTCTAGGATGTTTCAGTGTGGTTGTTTATATGTCGAAACATATATAAACTAAAGTATTTATATGAGCTGAAATGTGGGAACAGTCTCAAAGATCGGCTAGGAACTGCGGAGATTTACACACCTGCTGTTATATTGGGAAACGAAAACTGAGTGTATTCACACAAACTGTTTCAGAACTTGATGTTGGAACGAGTAAACCACGACAACGGAAGAGGTCCGTCTCACTTGGGCCAGGTAAGGGACTGCCTTATTAGTTTATTATGGCTCCATAATTATTTGCATACTACCGTCATATTTCTTCATACTTTCTTTTTTTCACTGAATCATCATTACAATCATACATGCATTCATGTGCTTTTTACGATGACATTGAAATAATTATATATTATAACAAAACATAATGATATTATACAAACACATCACTTCGATGTCCTTTTTTTATATATAATAATTATTATTATTATGCAACTTAGTCAATAATTCAGTTGTCAGACAAGAGACAAAAATTCTGACTTTGTGTCTTTAAGTTGTATATCATAAGGGAGTAATTTCCAATACGAATATGCTCGAAATTTAATGTTTTTCTTCATATATATATCTTATTCAGTTGGAAAAGTGTAGTGTTCATCATGTCATACTAACACTACATACTACATTAGACTGAGATGATGCAATTGAAAGTTCCATATTACAAATAAATTCAATATGCATAAACAAGACACAATTTGAGGGTTGCTTCAAAAACTAGTTCCGGTTGAAAACCATGCAGTTCCGGTTTCTCTGATTTTGTCGATTTGGTACCGTGTATACCGTTTTACATGGCCATTGGTGTATCTGTTTTGTATTACAAGTAGAGCAAAAATAATTTTATTGAAATCTATTAATTTTGCAGAACAATGTGTTTTTATTGGTGGATTTGTCAGACACATTGCATGTGCTTTTTTGATATCATAATCCATAGTAATTCAACAGAATGCATGTAACATGGATGCATGATATAATAGTATTGTGAAGAAAACTCTTTAGTATATCTTTGAACATGGTGCAATTTATTTTCCTATTCGCAAATAATACAGTTCAAAGTGAGTATTAACGATATAAAACATTATCTGTCAGAGTCGGCCGATTTTAACATCAATTCAGATCAAACATGCACATTTCAATATACCCTACTGACAGGTGATCCTACGGATCGGCTGATTCTGCCAGTTGCCCGTCACCAGTCGCCGGTAAAATCGCCTAGTGGGTATGGGGCTTAAGACTGGCAGCTCTTATATAATTTCCATAACTCGCAAATCTAACGTTATAGAAAATGTGCACAGTTGACTTTAATCATCTCAAAGTATTTAATTTTCCTTTTGCAGAAGATGGAAGTAACGTCGTGCCAGAGGAGGGTCAAAGGAGAAAGGTGTCCCCTCCAAGAGGAACCTCCAAGACAGGATTTGATACAGGTAGGCAACACTTTTTAAGGGGAGTCAAAACCAATAAATTCAATGAAATTTTCCAAACTCAAATAATCATGAAAATCAATTCCTTGAGCCTATTTCTGGCCCATGTTAAAATCTAAACCATGAAATATGGTAAAAAAATAATTAAAAACACATTAATTTTTCCTTGCTCAAATCAATTAATTTGGATCTGCAAAAATAGGGTTTGTTTGCAAACAAATGCAAATATTACCATCTCTTGTGCCATTCTACTTCAGTTTGAGCTAGTTTTCACAGCTTATACTTTACCACTGACCTAAACTGGACTTATCTAACATATTTCTATACCTATCTGAGTTTTGAAAAACTTTTCAATTATACTGGTTTTGGCTCCCTATGATATACCATTTTTAATAAAAAGGCTTACATCGATTAGGAATGGCAACCAGTGGTTTATCATTCAATATAAGCTGTAATGCTTCCAATATGCAAAATGTCAACCAATGGATCTTCAGATTGAGCTCAAATTTCTAATTTTAAGGCCTTTTAGAAAAAAATCCCTGGTATTCTTCTTGTCATGATAAATGATGAACACGAAGATGAAAAGAAGATCACCATACTTTCCATTTGTTAAAGAATTGATACAAAGTATAGTTTTAAAGCTAAGATTCAAACACAACATTGTACTTATATTCTGCACGCCATTGGCTGATAAAGATCATCATTTCCTAGTCATATAATTATTTAGATTCTTACTTTTTATCAGCAGGAAAAGATCCGAATTTTACACTTTTACCCCAAATAATATCTATAGCAACAATATCATACCCCTATTTATTTCCACAGTTCTACACAATGTACCATCCCCTGTTTAACCACAATCTGTTGAACCCATGGCCATGTCTAGGCCCATGTTTAATTGCTACACATGTATACTAACCACAGATATCAGTGTTATCTCTCTTATCACCTGCTATATGGGCCTTATAAATCACTCTACTCACAGAGGAGGAGAGCCCCCAGCCTCTGGGTGACAGAGGTCGACGACGGCGAAGGTCTAAACCACTAGTCGCCGACACTCTAGCAGACTTGGGATATGACGACACGGCGCCATCTAGACTGAAAAAGAAGAACCCTCCAAAGCTAAAACTCCACATAAAAGGTATACATGAATTTTGTAGATAAGATATAATAGATTTGTAACATTTGTGACAGAGGTTTTTTTTAAATGATAACATATGTTTTATGTGTGTATTGCATCGTTGTTAATTATACGAATCAGCGAACATAATAGAAAACAATAATTTGGAAGTTGAATGTTTCAATCTACTTCCCATGATTAGAAAGAAAAGATAAGATCGGAATAGTAATCAAATATGACGTCACTGAATTCAAGGAATTAAATTTCTTTTAGAAAAACAATACTTATTAAGTTAGATGTAGTGCTCTCCCAATTTGTATGGTTTACTTAATATTAGCTAGTTTTGATGAAACACTGGCTATAATATCACTTAACAATAAAGCATGTAATCCACATACCGATTTGATAATGGCAGTTTTTTATCCATTTGATTTTTGAAACCATTGCATGCAACCATACATCCTAAATACCAATTAGAAGAGAATTATATTATCACGTTTCTAATTATGATATTATTAGCTGATTACGTCAATACTAAATCGATAATTCCCCGTCGATTGAAGGGGCTGCAAAATCGACATGTCCCAGTCTGTGAAGGAATATTCAATTTACAAAGTGGACCTGGGGGGCATTCCATAAAGATTTCGCGATAATCTAGCTCTAATCTACCACGATATCAATAAATGTTATCGCCACATAACATTTTTCTTTTTCTTTTTTTTTGTTCAATTTTTTTTCCCAATCAAACTTAAACTATACATGCTTCTTCCTTGGTCTCATATAAATATTTTGATATATAAATATTTGTGAAAATATATATTTTTAAAACTGCGATATTTTGTAATTATCGCCATGATACTGATTTGAGGCCTTGGCGATAATATTTTGAGTATCGCCAATCTTTTATGGAAGTGCTTTAACTGGCGATAATTATCGCCAAATTTTTATGGAATGCATACCTGGTTTTCAGATGACCTCACCATCAATTCTCCAGCCCCTACCAGGAGGAAGACGGCCCCAGTCATCCAGCCACCTGTCGTGGTCACTCAACTTAATGAATCAGCCAAAAACTACGTCCCAGGTAAGCTTATAAGTGTTTTCACACCTGCGTGATAAGTTCCTTACGACATTACCATCATATCTCACCTAATGCCCCACTCGCCATGGTGAAAGTGGTTTTTCGTAGACCTCTGCGATCTGCGAACGTTGGCAACGTTGCATTATCGTAGCACTCTACGACCATTTACCTTGCGAAATTATTCAACCTGTTTAATATTTTCGTACAGATCCTGTGCGATTACATACGGAATTACTTGCGAAAATGATCGCAAGGGACCCCAATTGTCAGTGTGAATGCTATACGATCAATTTCTCTAGCCTGCGATCATTTTCTTACCCTTGAGATTATTATCCTAGGCATGAGACAAAACTTTCGCTAGTCTATGCGACGGGACCATAGGCCAGGGCGAATGGGGCTATATATTAAACACATGTTGCGTTGCTTTCTAAACCCCCACACCAACTAAAGTTGCAGCCATATCGCAGCACATCACAGGCATCCAGGCCTTTACACATATGAGATAAAAACAAAGATATCGCATATATATACTAGCAGATATAAACATTCCTTTCCTGGATATGACATTACTGTGATGCCACATGCTATCATTTAAAACCAAGTCCTGCGACATTTTTTTTTTTTTTAAATATTTTTTATTGAATATCTTCAGATAAATCTGTTCTTCCAGATATTACAGTGACCCAGTACAGAATTTCACTTGGGTTATTCATTCATATTATAGAAATTCATAATGGCTTACAATGGAGATGGTTATTTACAATGTAATAAATGAAAGAAATAATATTATAACCCACAGGGATACTTTATGTATTTTCCCTTCGTGATTTTCATGATTTTGATGAGTGTTGGCAGAATCAATAGAAACGAAAAGGTCACAATCTTAAGCTAGATACAATTAATTCACATCTCAGACTCAACTACAAGGAACACTTTGGTTATTTTCAAGAGCAATGAGGCATCATTTAATCAATCATCATATATAGAAATGTTTTTTAAGGCATTTTTGAATTCAGATGACGAATCCATAGCTCTTATTTTTCCGGGCAACTTTAACCATAGATGTGCTCCTCTATAAAAAGGGGATTTTTTTGGCCATTTCAGTTCTTGGTTTAGGGATATAAAACTTATTAAACATGGTAAATAATTATCGCACCTTGCGATGTGATCTGCGATATTGTGGATGTGATAAAAAAAGTTATTGCATCATCCCCAAGTTGTAGCATACTGTGACATCCCATTTATACAACTGTGATATTTGCAGTATAGTAGTGGTCTATGACTTCCTTGTGATGTTTTAATATCGCAGCCATATCATAGCCCAAGTCACATAGGTGTAGAAGGTCCTTATGGATTATAGTACTTGATAGTCCTCCCTAAAACCCTAATCAACAGTCCACTTCTTATCAGGTATGCATTCCATACAAATTTGGTGATAATTATCATGAGTCAAAGCACGTCCATAAAAATTTCACGATACTCGAAAAATTATCGCCAAGGGCTCAAATCAGTATCGTGACGATAATTACAAAATATCGCGGTTTTAAAAATATATATTTTCACAAATATTAATGTATCAAATATGCATATGTGACCAAGGAAGAATGCTGTATAGTTTACGTTTGATTAAAAAAGTATTTGAACAAAAAAAATAGAAAAAGAAAAATTTATCTCATGTGGCGATAACATTTGTTGGTATCGTGGTATGTCTTCAAACTGGATTATCGCGAAATTTTTATGGAATGCACCCCAGTAAACGTATTTAATTTCGCATTTTATCAATTTTTGGACATTTCCCACAATACCAACCCTGAATGAAAATAAGATTTGGACAGCAATCTAAAATGTGTATAGACATTGTGCAGACGACGTCACAACTATCCAGAAAGGACTGGCCCTCATATAAATTGATAGCCATAGCTATAGCATTTGAAAACAATTTGATTAAGAATGTTATCACTAAATAATATTTAGGAAATAGAATCCATAATATACGTTTATCTATTCCCTAGCGCACAAGGTCTATCGATAGTGCAAGCGAAACCAGGAACAACTTGATGTGCAAAAAGGGTCATTCTAAGTGCGAAAATTGAGCAGTGCAAAATGTGCATTTTCATAATAATTTTAGCGGGGTCCCACTGTCCCAGGCATGGATAATATCTCAAGGGTTTGAAGGGATACTGTACAGAGGCTTTCCAAATAAATCTGCAGTTTCGTAGTGAAAATCCGATCGAATTTTATTGTTAAGATTTCCCTTCAGGGGGGCATTCCATAAAAATTTGGCAATAATCCAGGTTGAAGAGATACCACGATACCAACAAATGTTATCGCCACATACAATTTTAGTTTTTCATTTTTTTGGTTCAATTTTTTTTTTCAATCAAACTTAAATTTTACAGGCGTCTTCCTTGGTCACATATACATATTTTGATATGTTGATATTTGTGAAAATATATTTTTTTAAAATGGCCATATTTTGTAATTATTGCCACGATACTGATTTGAGGCCTTGGCGATAATATTTTGAGTATCGCCAATCTTTTATGGAAGTGCTTTAACTGGCGATAATTATCGGCAAATCTTTATGGAATGCATACCTGGTACACATTCACAACTGTCACATGTGGAGCATCATACTTGTAACTCTTTTCTAATCTTATTCACATTAGGTGGTTGGTTTTCTTTCATGAAATGTGTCAGAAACTATATAGATGCTATTAAAGAGTTTGTGTCAACAAGTAAACGCTGAAGTCTCCTAGTACTCTAAAGGTCGTATTCCACATACCGAAAGTGCACTGCCGATGCACTGCCGATCTACTTTCGGCAGTGTCAATACATAATCGGCGGCACTGCCGATAAAATTTACGAACATGTTGGTAAATTTTTCCTGCTGATTTTACATCTGCAGGCGATTTTACAAGTGTAAATCGGTAGTGTGTACTTTCGCCACACTTTCCGAAAGTGTAGTCTGCAGATATGGAACGTTACCATGGAGACACTCGGTATCGGCGGCGTGTACTTTCTGTATGTGGAATACAGCCTTTACACTTATTCTGAAATCAGGTACATATCCAACAGCCTGGAAAGTTATATAAAACCAATTCACAAGGGGTCAGATAAACACGCTCCAGAGAATTATAGAGGGGTGGCAGTAGCAGATTGTGTTAGCAAGGTGTTTTTGTAAGATATTGAATAAAAGAATTGTGAATTTTCTGGAAGTCAATGGGATCTGGAAACTAAATCAGAATGGCTTTAGGGAGAAAAGGAGGACAGAAGACAAAGTTATGATATTACACTCTCTTGTATGTAACAATCGGGAAAAAGAGACTATACACAGCATTTGTAAAATTTAAAAAGTATTTTGACTCAATTAACCGACAACTGCTTTTTTAATAAAATGATCAAAATGGGCATAACCGGGAAGGTCTATAATGTTATAAAAAAAACACATACATGGGAAATAGATACTGTGTAAAAACTGCTACTCACAGATGAATTCTCATCCAGTTCCGGGGTGAAACAAAGCTGTACACTGAGCCCAACATTGTCTAATATTTTTCAAAATGATTTACATGATATTTTTACAGAAGATTGCAACCCAGTAGAACTAGAAAACCTGAAGTTTAACTCCCTCTCCTGGGCAGACGACCTTGTAATTTTTTCTCAGAGTAAAGAGGGTTTACAGACATGCCTTAATAAATTGGGAGATTTTTGCACCAGATGGGAACTGGAATTAAAATTCAGAAAACAAAGGTCATCGTAATGTCTATTGGAAAAACAACAGTTAAGCTAGCTGGAAAACAGGAGATATCTGTAACACTTGGTAGCATCTTAGACAAGATCAGAGTATTAAACACTTATATTAAATATCCTGTAAGTTTTGAATTAGAAGAGGTTGAGTCAGGAAATGCAGGAGAGGTGGAGACGTTTTATATGAAGTACTGTAAATACACTCTAGGGGTGACAAAATTCTCCAGCAATGCCCTGACATTAAGTGAGCTACGAAGGCATCCTATTCAAATAAAAACAACCGTATTGGCACTTCTGTACTGGCTTAGATTGGAGGACAAAACTGAAAGTGAACTGTTAAACTTGGCCTTTACCACTATGAAAACAGAAAACCACCTCTGTTTAAAAAAGGTTAAGGATGTTCTTTGTAGGATAGGGTGGCAGGAAGTGTGGTTACGCCCACACCGATGGGAAAAAAACCCACTTAAAGCACTCATCTTTAATCAACTTCAGGATATGTCTATTCAAAATTGAATACCTCCAGAACGAGGATCATAGAGCTAAGTGCAATACAAGCATGCCATGCTACCAAATACAAGTGTCAATATAATGTATAGAATAAATTCTCCTGATGTCAGAAGCATTTTTACTAAATTGAGGACAGACAGCAATTGCCTATTGGATAGCCATATACGGTGTTTTTAGAAATAATAATATTCAAAGTAGTATCTGTAGGTGCGATAGCGGCACACAAGATGTAGATCGCATACTCTTTACCTGTCGAAGTGAGGGATTATCAACTGTGCGTAAAAGATTTAAAGAAAAATACTTTGTATATGTAAAAAGATTTCCAAGAAAAAACAGCCATTGAGAAAACTTTAGAAATTCTGAATGTCATACCTTCTTTTTCAAAGGAGCAGCAAAATATTACAATATCAATTATCTGCAGCTTTGTAAACAGTGTATATACAGCGGTAAAAATACTCAATGCATGAACCTGCCATACCCTAAAATAGGGTGTCATATATGGTGCTGACATGAATCTAACAAAATTAGTCAAATAAACCATTATTGTATTGTATCTAAGAAAGCTCAGCATAATAGTGTGAGGGGTGTACATAAAACACAGTAGATTCGGTCCGTATTCTTTAAAGAGAGGGGCCAGTGAATGTAACTTTCTATATTGTCATAATCCATACCACCCAAGTAATTAGTACGCCAACTTTTAAATCTCTACTCCAAAAACTTAACATTTTATTAAGGTTTTTCTTTAGCCCCGTTCAATCTCCTTCCTGCACCTGGTGCAGCTTGCAAAGTGCATGTGTCTGTCTGTGACGTCACAAGCAGAACAGTTGGAAAATAATATAAATGAAAAATGTCAATATGTCACTTTCCTGAGTGTTCTTTATTGGTCTAATATTGTTTGAAATTACCAAATTAAACTTTTTTTGACAAAATATCAAAAATTGTAGTTTACTAAAGAATTTGAAATTTTGAAATTTAAATATAACTGTCATTTGTGTGACGTCACACACAGACATCCTGTGTCAGGTGTGCAGGGGTTTCAATGTGTGATCTGTTGTATATACAAGGTTTTCTACATAGAGTATCAATCTATACTTATAACAATGTTGTATACCCATACTGAAGCATCATATCTACAGTATTATATGAAAATTTGATACAGTTATAATTTCACTGGCCCCTCTCTTTAAGAGAAATCACTCTTTCCATCTTTAATTCATTTGACATAGGTTTAGTTAAGTATAATTCCAGACACAAGGAACCTTCCTTGCCTACGCAAATTCTTGGAATCAAACTCTCTTTTATGTAACGTGTGGGTAACACATCAGTAGTCAACGTGTTGTTTGAGGATTACATATTGTTTTTCTAAGGTCAGGCCATCAAAAGTCTGTCTGTCATTATTTATTGAGAAATTTAAAAAAGAACACTTTAAAAATGAAAATAAATAAAAGAAAGAAAACGGGCGATAACGGAACACAGCCCCTGATTTCTAACCAAAATATGCAATAAGTATTCATAAAGATCTGACAGTCAAATTCAATGTTCCTGTTTGAATATTACTCTTTTAATTCTTTTATTAACTTTGACCAGCACAGCTACCAGATACTAATCCCTAGGTAGTGTGGAGCCATTCTCCGGAAAATTCCTCCATTTAATTTTTCGGTTTAAGTAGCTAAAAAATGAAACTTGATAAAATTTATTTTTTAGGCTGAAATATTAAAGACACAAACGTCTGTAATTCATATCTAAAAGGGGCATCCTTATGATCATTATCCTTTTTTATATTTGGATTTGAAAATTGTGCCTTCTATTTCCTTTGTAACGTACAGAACCAAGCTTAAAACATACAGAACCAAGCTCATTATGTGAAATATTGTTAGAAGAACAAATCTTGTAATGTCTTGTTACCAGGTACCTTAAAAAATAGCTGTTCCTATTTGGGTGAAACCACGTTAAGTGTGGACTTTGATGTCTTCAGGATATAAAGTGCTGTAACATTTTCCATTATCATAATCGAATACCATTGTTTGATTTGCTAAATTATTCATATTAAAATCAATCTTTGCATATAAAATTTATTTTTGTAGAAAATAATTAATTATTAGATATTTAGAGATAAAACAGGGCTATACCCAATAAATACTATGTCCACAGGGAGAGTTAAAATTTCTTTTTGATCAAAATGTTGATTAAAATACCGGATGAACAAAGGAAATGACTTTTATTACAATCTATGGATTATTTTTTATTAGATGATCGTTTTTGAAAATTTATATCTAAAATTCTTCATTTTGATTTAAATCACTAAAAAGTGTCCACAGAAAAAGGTATCTACAAGACTTTTTCATTAAATAAGGCATTTTCATTGAAAATAAAATAAAATATAGAATTTTTTTAGTGTCAATAATAAGAATTAACCAGGACCTTCCAACTAAAAACTTGAAAATATCCAAAATGTTATATCATAATGGAAATCCAGGGGTGCAAAATGCATTTTTTGGAGAGATTATTTAAGAGGGTATCTACAAGACCATACATATATCCCAAAATAAAAATAAATTTTAACATTTTTCACTAACAAAGGCTTGACCCCCAGCAGAGTAGACAGTATACCAATTTTCAAGCCAATGGATACATTATTAAGGGTCCTAGAGGCAAATATGTAGTAAAAGGTATCTACAAGATGGTATCTACAAGACTTTTATGCTATCTACAAGACTTTCATTTTAACCCTTTTTATCCTAGATTTGATAACAAAAATTACCATAATGCGATATTATATCAAAAAAAAAGGACCTAGAACCGTTGTGCAGTTGCCAAGGGAAGCTTTTATCATAAAAATTGCAAAATTGCCTATATTTTAAGATAATTATCAAAATATTAACAACTTATCTTGGAAACAGTCCCAAATTTGTCAATATTCACCATAAGCAAAGGTTTGGTATTTACAGTATAAGCTCAAAATCGATAACGTTTGTGCCCTTGAAGTTTATGGCCATGGTAGTATAATTTCAGTATCTCTGTAACTTAATATCCAATTTCAACATTCTAGATATCATGTGAAAGATAATTTCGTATTCTATAAGGTGCAATACACATCCTTACATTTGCTTAGAAAGCTTATTATTTGTATGCAATTGAATATTATTGATTCACTTTATTTTTATTAGAAAAAAATAGGAGAAAATGAGTGAAAATGTTAAAAAAAGGACCTGATTTTAAATCATTCTAACTTTTTAACAAAAAAACTTAACGTTCTCATTTTTTATAATAAGTTTGGTCCTTACTTGTATATTTGGGAAATACAACCATTGGTTCAATAACTTAAATTCTATTTTTTTACTTTTTTAACACTCAAAATCCACACTTAACGTGGTTTCACCCATTTAGGAAAAATCTAAAATTAAATTTCTGATAAGTATATTCTGCAATATATGCAGTAAAATTACCAAAATCCTGGTTCTAGATGTTACAAACCAAGCTATTTCTTCTATGGGCATGGCTTGATTCTTGTATTATTTGGTCAAAATATTTATGCTGAGATGCAAAAGTATGCTCTTGATTAAGGGAGTACCAAAAATAATTGATTTAGTAAAATCTTGGTTCCGTATGTTACTGTGCTTAGTTCTGTATGTAACACAACAGAGTAGGTTTTGCTGTGCATTTTGTTCACAGAAAAGACATCAAGACCCGTTTTGGTGAATTGGGTCGGATGTCGCACCGGGTCCATTTTTAGAGACCTATCCCATCAGAAAATACAGATTCTTAGCTTTGAAACGAGGTTTAACAGCCGACATCCGACTCATTGCGACATCCGAACCAATTCGCCAGAACGGGTCACAAATTGGATATAGGGAATTTTTTTTCCAGGTTGACACTACAATTCAACCTACCACGGATAGCCAATTTACGATTCTGTTCCTGCAAGTTAACCTAGATCACGGTGCATTGTGGGTAATATGTCGACAAGTCACAAGGCTTTACTATAGGAATTTTGATTAATCATGCCATTATCTGTATTACAAGATGGAAAATTAACACTCATTATTTTTTATGTTTTGTCCATACATATCTTATATTTTCTAAATTTGTTTGAAAATATTTTCATCACAGATGGATACAGAGCAAATATTTCTATAATTCTTATAGTTTTTGTAGTGGATTTGTCGACAAAATTAGTGCAAATTAGCCTGCAGGTTCATAAAATACTGTAAATCAGCTATCCGTGGTAGGAAGAATTAGAGCTTTTCTTAACCATATTTCTATAATGAAATTACATGTACTAATTAGATGAGGAGGATGCAACGTTTGGTTCTGTACGTACATTACATAATTGCTTGACATAAAAATGTAGCTCTTGAATTTTAACCAGATGAAAAAATAAACTAACCATGTTTCCAGATGATTGAACATAATGATGGTGTTAAAATGACCATAGTTTGAGAATGCTTCAGTTACATTAAGGAAATAAGAATGGGTTTTGTGTGCAAAAAAAGGAAAATTGGAAAAAAAATACCATGAGATTTTCTGGTATTTTTCTATATTTCTATTATATTTCTAACAATCTCCTCTATTACTTATAGACAGAACCATACATTTTCTGAATTGTCAATGTCAATGCTACTTACAGGTAATATAAATACTGAATAAAGTTGAAAATGTGTCCTTCAGTAAGCCCCACACTAATTTATACTGTTTTCATTGAGGATATTTCCGGAGAATGTCTCTTATGATAATCACTGCAAGAGTTTGCTTTACTCTATTTTACTTAGCTTTACTTTGCTTTACTTTTGTCAATAAAGACCAGTTTTAGAATTGCTCACTGTAGTTCACAGGGGGCACCACAAGGATGACCAGAAAAAGCGTTTATGATAAACTTCAAAATACACTTGTTTTATCTATACATATTTTTACCACACACACTAGTGTGACGTTCCTCGGTAGTTCGGGGTTTCCGGTTTCTACCGCCGAGGGACGGGGGGTTATTTCGGTTCTTAGCTGGGCACGGAGGCCGAGCAAGAAGCCGAGGTGTAAAATCCAGAGTCGTGCCTTGCGCACGAGGGGGGCTGAGTGAGTCGGTCGGGGGATCGGTATTCGTTGAAGGGGGGAGGGTATGTTGGTCAGATCAGGCCGGGGGGCTGCAGCCATCAAGCGTGGAGGACGGCGGAGGGCAGGATTGTTGTTATGGTAGGGGTCCGGGCCAGTGCTTCTACTCGTCTCTCAGGCCGGAACTGGGGGAGCTCCACTCCTTCGTTCCCTGACCGGGAGTACCGGGCCTACGGTCGCCTATGTTTTGGTAGTGTGGGGCCGAGCCGGTTGTGCCTTAATGCCTCCGGTCAGGGGGTTGCTGCTAACTATTTCGGGCTTCTTTGTCTGGCCGGTCTTCCTTTCCTCGCGTCGCTGGTCGGGCAGTTTCGGGCCTTCGGACCATGGTTTTCGGTCCCTCGGGCCTTCGGACCCCGTACTAGTTTAAGCCTTAGTTTTACAGAACTTTACCAATATTATCTCGATTTAATAGTTATTTAGTCCATATTAGATCATCTAATCGATTGAAGGAGCTATTAGAGGAAGAAGACACTTGTGAACACCAGGAGTGCTATGAAGGAACTCTTTATTTTCGGGCCTCATCGCCCCTTTTATACCTTAGCGGTCAGCTCTAATTGGCTATTTCATATCACTTGATCATAGTGACTTCATGCAGTCATACTGACGTCATTTCTGGTTTACATTATTTCTCGGGTTTCGGGTTTCGGGTTTCGGGTTTCGGGTTTCGGGTTTCGGGTTTCGGGTTTCGGGTTTCAGGTTTCGGGTTTCGGGTTTCGTTCCCGTTACATAACAATATACTTAAAGATCTACCGCATCGATTTACATTCACATTCTTGCTTTGACACCTGATGAATACCCATTCATCACAATAGTATAAATTTAGTTCAGTGGGACTTTACACTAATGGTGATTGTCAAGGATTTATTTAAGACCAGTTTATATATATTATTGACAAAATTAAATGATGCTATGGGAAAACACTTCTGATACGTATGACCGCGATCCACTACCCACTAGCTCCATACCCACTAGCTATAGGCAACTTTACCATCCCCCAGGCGATAGGCAACTGGGAGAATCGGTGGTAAAATCACCCACCAATGCATGATCGTCGAGCGACTCCCCATGGGCATGGTGTGTTTCTAAGCAACAGGTAATCGGCGGTGAAGTCGGCGGTGAAGTCGGCGGTGAAGTCGGCGGTGAAGTCGGCGGTGAAGTCGGCAGTGAAGTCGGCGGTGAAGTCGGCGGTGAAGTGGGCGGTGAAGTCGGCGGTGAAGTCGGCGGTGAAGTCGGCGGTGAAGTCGGCGGTGAAGTCGGCGGTGAATTACTAACTACCATACACAGCACAGTGTACGACAGCATATGTAGAAAATATATGTATATAAAAGGGGTGAATACACTGCCTGGTATATATATAAACTGGATATAGTGAAAAATGGATATTGGTTGCTTCATTTTACAGACTGGGTAAAGGAAATCACTCTTTTCTTATGCTTTGGTAGAATGCCCCATTTGACAACTCACCCATTACGTGAAAATATATATATACTAGTTTTTAGGCTACTCTTGGGACCTGTCCTCTACTGATAAAAACAGCATAGAATAAGGTCAAGTTCTTTTTCTGTCCACCCAGAATTAGAAAACATCCCTCATGTTTTTCCTCAGACAAGGATGAGAAATATTTTATAAAAATAAAATAAGGTCAGGACTCTCAGTAACTCACATGTTTTAGATGGTTATATTGAGTCTGTATATTACCTGCACAGAACCATGACATGGTAAATTCATAAAAGGTATGGTTTTGCCAATATCTACCTTTGGATTATCTTAGAAATATCATATAATAAGACAAAAATACCAAGAAATAAAAGGGCTATTACCTACTTTTCATACAAAGCCTCTCCTGATGATCTATACATAACTGCAGTATTCTAAAACTAGGTTAGACCACAAAACATGCGATCTTTTGAATGCATATATTAAAGGGGCACTCCAGTGAAAGAACCCATTTTTTTTGCATAGATATTATGAAATTCTGATGGTGAAAACGAAATGCAAATAGGAGCATCGGTTCAAAAGTTATGGACCAAATAAGGGTCTATCAAGCTCTCCACTGGGGCAGCCATTTTGTTTTTAATACCCAGCATGCACTTTACCAACTTATCCAATTGAGGTTCCTGTTTGGGTTTGTGATATATAAGTGTCATTTATTACTTTGTTGTGTCATATTGAGTGTGATATACCAAATTATAATTATCCATTCTGTTATTATCAAAATGATGAAAACTGAGTATGGCCATAAATTCTAAACTACATAGAAACCGTAACTATGCTGGAGTTTTTCCCTAACAACCATTTCAAGCATTTGAAATTACCATAGCAACCAGCCATGTAAACATCATTATTGGTATCAGAATGCTGAAAACCCTTCACACACTGATAATCCCAGCATTGAAAAAGTTAGTCATGTGTGGCTAACTTTCTTAGTCATTTTGGCGGTGCCAAATTTGACTACTTTCAAAATTAAAGTTAGCCAGATTGACTAACTTAAGTTAGTCAAAAGATTTCCTTGTGTAGGTTGACTAATCATGTTAGCCAGTAATGACTAACCCTCAAAAGGTTGCAGGACCAGTTGTAAACTGCAGGGCACAATCTATAACAACTGATCCACACATTTCCTTTGGGTAGTCTTTATCATCCGTGATACTGTTTGAGCCCATACTTCTGAAACAAGTTCAATATCAGTAGTGTTCTTATATCAGTATTGGTTTATGACTTACATATGTGTGTGGTTGGTCTAAACTGGCACTATAATGACAATCTGAAAAAAATTTTCACATAAGATAATCCGAAAGTATTTTAATCTTAAATGTGTCCAGACCTAAAATAATAAATCCTGTGATATGTAGTTACCTGAAGAATATAAGAACATAGATATTCACATGATATGCAATTTGATCGGCCTGATAAGGCTAAAATAATTATTTTTCATACTGCCAGCATCAGACATAGCCAGAGCCAAACGCCTGAGCCCAATGTGCTTGACATGTTAGCATCTAGGCCCTTTTCAACTGTTGGAAAATGATATTAACCCACCTTGTATGCCTGAATGCGTCAGAATGTGCATATCCTCCACAATTCATGTGTTTGGTATGAATATCATCCAGGATTTGTGAATTCTATATATCGTTCCTTCCTCAAGTTTTGGCTGTCCGCTTCGACAGCGATGGAGGTAGACCTAACACTCCCGGCCTCTGCCATCTTCAAGGTTCTCGTCATTTGCCAATGTTTCTTAATTCCACATGAATGCATCTTTTACGCTTGAGTCCTGAATGCCCTAGCATGCGTTTAAGCACTGTAATGTCTAATATATCATATTATTTGGACAAATTAGATCCCAAATCTGACTAATACGCACACATGTGGCGCGCTATGCTACTTTAGCAGTTGGTCATTATGACCAATACCTTAGTCATTTTGACTAAGGTTCGTCATTATGACTAAGCTTGACAAACACCTCCTCTATCTTCATTCAAGTCAAGAAATTCACAACTAAGTAGACCATTTAATTGTTCTTATTGGGTTTAGAAATCATCCTTGATATCTATTCTTTCAAAAATAATGTGTTTTAAAGTTAGATGTGCAATGTGAGCTAAGGATGGGAATGGATAAACTTACCAAGCTGTGGAGTCTGTTTCCTTGTGTATGCCTTTTTCCTGGTGGTCATGTGATCACTTATTTGGTCATGTGACCTGTTAGTCATCTTGACTAACAATATAGTCCTTATGACTGTGACATTATCAATAAAGTTAGTCAAAAGGACTAAACTCATTAATGACTAACACAAGTTAGCCAATAGTGACTAACTTTTGAACTCCTAGGATTATCAGTGCACTAAAGTTATACAATGTATCCAGGTTACTAAGCAACCAATTCTAATGTTGTGTTGTTAAGCAACAGGCTGTTGCTAGGCAGAACCAATGGTTACTATACTACTCCGTATTGCTAGGCAACCAGTAACAATTGATTGACTCTTAACCATTGAATTGATACTGTTGTATCTTCTTTTTCATGGCATATATGGTTTTGATAAGATTAAATACCTTATAAATAGCTTAAAAGGGGCTGTTATTCTTATGGTGGGGTTTCTATATATATATACTGATGATGCCATGGCAATTTTACTATATTAGGATGTCAAGTCCTACGAAATTCCTATTACAAAATGTGCCTCAAAGTATTTCCACGAAGGACATGAAGTTTCATGATGTTTCGTCTAATAACAATTTTGTTTTAGTTTGTCACTGGTGTCTCCCCTTTGAAGAAAGGGGAAACAAAGGCAGTAAAGACCCTCTTGCCAATTCAGGATATAGATTAAGTAATAACAAAAATATTATAGCTACACAAAGATGGCCGAGTCCCGACCATCGCCTGTGTAATTTTCATGAACTTGATAATGCTGGCTCCCCCTACTTGCAACCGTTTACTATGCGGCCGTCATTGTTACCGTTCCAAGGATGTTTCGTTGTTAAAGTTCGTATTTGTTAACATCCCATACCAGGACGTAGGAACGTTGTTTGACTGCTTGATGTTTTCTCGCTTATCATTTATATTTTACTTATTCGGAGATATCAATAAATGTTTGTTATGCTGAAGTAAAGGGGAGTTCTTCGTTATTAATCATCGAATTAGCTAGCTTAGTCCAGGTAGATCTTCATCCTGGATAATAGTTCGTTCTTTAGTGGTAGAGATTCTAAGTAAAGGGGCTCAGACCTATACAAAGAACACGCGCTTGGCAAGAGGTAATTTTATTATATCCATGTAGACATTCTGAAGATACGAGTTTATGGTTCTTCCATCCATACAATACATGCCATCCATCTCACAATGCTAACACATCAGTAACGTTCCAACCAGGTATACTATGGTTAGGCTTCCCCATTCGTAAGGTATATACACTCCGCAACTGTTGAGAGAGTCACCTCCCGTCTACCTGTGTCAGAGACCATCGGTAGGATCTCCATCACGTCCAGTACACCATCCGTAAGGCTAAGCCTAAGCTGTCCCAATCCTTACTATCACCTAATCGTAGTGGTTACTACCATCTCATCACTACCCATCTTGATCCGTATGTTAGACTATTGCTCCCATGTGTTCTGATCAAACTCTATCTTGGTCTGCTCGTCGATCTCAAGTCTCATACCGCTTATATAGCGACAGCCAAAGGCTTGGTGCTATACTCATATACCCTAACACCTGTAACAGTGTTCCCTCTATCTTTCATACTTCCAATTCTTACCTATATAAACTAATTCTGTTTCTAACTATGCACAAACTATCGTAGACGACATGGCCCGTTATCCACAGTGTTCTTTAGCTAAGTATTTTAACTCATAACGTTCCCAAACAGGTTTCCATTGCACGAGTGTCCCTTTTTCGTACCTGTGCGTACCTGCAGTAGGGTGAACCAACCCAGTTACAGCCTTTTACGCCTGAGGGTGTTATTATTCTCCCATACATTCTACCTAAGCCACGAGACAGTAGCGCCGCTCGGCGTCAAGCACACGTATCAGCGTTACATGTTTCACTATGAACCCTTGCCAGTACTAACGGATTTACGATACTTACTAAGCCGCCGGATACCATCAAACCCTCTGCTTGACCGGCATCTGTTTGCCCGTGTTAATCTTGTGTTGGACCAAATTCTGCCTACAACGCTATTGTCTTGTAACCAAACCGACTTCTACCCTCGGTTCGCCGCCAGGACCTCCGTCGTCCCACTTGCTTTCACCGCGCCCGGGACAACCTCAGTCATCACTAAGGCCAGACCGTCCTCTGCTGCTCTTCCAACTCACACTGCCACTCTCGCCACCTTCAGTGGAGGCACTTCCACCGTCTCTAGAATTCGGACCCCTACGGCTCCCACTGTCACCGACCTCACTCCGTGCATTTCTCGTGCCACCCCTACTATGCTTTCCTCCCATCTTGTTCACCTACCGGAAGTAGGATTGCACCTTTGTGCGGCTTCACCGTGAGCCGGTACAGCATTGCAAAGTCATTCCCCAATATTCCATCGTCCTGTCCGATGTCGGCCACTACAAGCTCCCATGGCAAATATTGGGTTATGAGCTGTACGAATAGCCTCTTAATTACTCCCATAACAACACAAAGCACTCCCGTCCACAGAGCACAGCTGTCCAGGGAATGCATATAGTTCTGCCCAGTCTCGCCTCCATGCTCTCCATACTTGGGCGTACAGCAGGTTTATCATAGATCCTGTATTACTGCAACGGTGACTGTCTGTTTCCCAAATGATTTGTACATTCTTGTGTGAAATGTCCCTTCTGGTGACAGTTATGACACTCCATATCTTCCTTCCAACGCCGGTTAGCCTCACGTCAAGCTGCATGCGGTTTCCTGTGCTCTCGCTCCTCTAACAGCTCATTCATCAAAGCTTTCAGTTTTGTGTTAAGCGTGCCTGAACTTCCTCTTCCGCTCGTGCCGCTGGCACCTGTCAGCAGGAAAATCATTCTTGCACCTCCACTACTTCTACTGCCTCCTCCAGGGTTTTACATCCTTTATTGGCACACTTCAACTGCAGTTCCTCCCCTACCACTGAGAGCTGCCTTTTCCTGGCTGGCGTAGTCGTTCGAAAAGTGAGCTTGTGACGCCAGTCGTCGTGCGTCCACTAGTTCCTTGGCTGTCTGATTCTTCCTCAAGCCTCAAGCTGAACTTCTTCAAACCTAACCTGGCCGCCTCCACTTGCTGCTGCTGATATTGCTGTGCATTTGGGGTGGATGCCCAGAAGTGGAACCTGCGGTCGATGATGTGGTATCCTCAGCCTTGACTTCCGGCTTTGCCGACACCTTCTCCTCCCCTCCTTGAACGCGAAGGCAGAATCCATATGCTCGTAGCCTGTCGCCATAGCAATGCGTCCTCTACACCAGTCCATCCAAACCACCTACAAATCCATGCTTGCTTTCTACAGCACCACTGCTGCCACCAGTGTGATGTTCTCTGTGGGGGGAACTTGTGGTTTCCCGCTGGAGATAGTAATATTCTCTACGGTCTGCGTTCGAGTCGTTCTTGGTCTTTCGATGCAAGAGTGGGACGGAACACTCGTCCAAACCCGTGATGTGGTAGCCTGTGGGCGAGTGAGTGTGAATGTCTCAGAAACGTGTCCCGCGCACAGGGGTCGGCGGTGGGTGTGGTGTGGTCAGAGGGGTGGGCTCAAGTAGGGGACAAACGGGGCTCTTGTTAGAGCGGAAGCTCTGGTTCGGCCGAATTCGTAGTTGTCCTTCTCGTGTGATGTGTCTAACAGGTACCTCGGTGGGTGGATCTAGCGCTCATGACATGCCCCAAAAAATAAAAAGGTGGTAGTGTGCAGGCCCAGGTCCCATCACTATGTCATCATACCCGTTAACTTTCCGAGCATTGGACTGATTCATTTACCATTTTCATACAACCGTGTTCATCCTACGTGTTAAATACCTTTTTTTCTTCTAAGTCCTGATCTTCTAAATTGACCAAACTTGGGTCTAATTCCAACTCTTGGATTAATGTCCTCGACTATTAATCTCTTCTAAGTCGTTTCGTGCCCATTGCCATGAAGATAAGAGATGTGAACACAGTGAGTTCCAACACGGGACTGTTTATTTTCGTGTTATCACTTCTATTTATAGCCATAACCTGTCTCCTAATTGGTTACATAACATCAATGTGGTCACTTTGACCTTTTTCTGAGGTCGATTCCAGTCAATGATACACCATTCATTACGATTCCGTACTAATAAACCCGTGCATGCAACTCGTATCCTATGAGGTCGAACCACAAGATCTTGTGTACTAAGTGATCGTGTCCCAAAACACAGCTTTACTTATATCTTTAACAGAGAACATCACTTGTCTTTTGAACCTTTATAATTACTACACGAACTCCTGTCGTGAGATTGAATTGATATCTATAATTCATCACACAAGCCCAGCATGTTAGAACCCATTGCACATGTGACATGAGTTTGAGATATGTGAAAATTGTTACCTGGGACTATTATATGAAAGCTCCATGTTTTTGTATAACAGTTAACCCTTTCACTACACTAGATGCCCTGAGGCATTGTCACCTTATATACGCCAGATGCTTTGAGGCATCTTTTGAATGAATCTTATAATTCTGAAGGTAAGGCTGGGTAATGGTATATCGACAAGACCCAAGGCTTTAGCATTTTGACTAATTTCATCATTATTTGTAGTTAAACATGATAGAAAATTAGCAATCACATTGTCCGTAATGTATATCCATACACATTTGATTTTTTCTAAGGCGTCTGGAAATTGACCCATTATATAATGTGGATATTTTAATTATTTGTTTATTAATATAGTTTTCCAAGGTGATATGTGAACAAAGTCAGTCCGAATTAGCCTGCAGGTGCTTAAAATACTGGAAATCAGCTATCCGTGGTAGGGAGAATTATATTGCACAACAAAAATGTTTATAATTGTTAAACATTCAGGGATTTCATTCATGCAATCCTGTTGAAATAAGTGAGATCGGAGCTATAGAATCTCTTACATTCATTATATAATATACAAACATGATTTCTTATCAATATAAGTTTATAAAGTCTTGATGTTCATATGCTATATCTATAAACTTGTGTAGCTTTTCCATAGGTACAAAAAGTGATACTGCAATGCTTTTGATAGGAGCATCTCCCCATCGTACCAAGTATATTCCACCTAGCTTATCAACATAATCAATATACTCCTTATATATGTCATCTCTCCAAATACTCATTGCTGATATTTCAAAGTTGTTGTAATACATATTAGGTTGTGGGAATTCATCAAAAAATTGTGTTTTTAACTTTTTGGCCTGAACAAACTCCTGTGTTGCCTTCCACAGTCCTGCAACACATTCTGTAGAGTCTTGGGCGAGTGAGTTGTAACCATAAAGAAACTGGTTCTCATGCATGTACTTAAAAACATCATAGCTAACATTCGCTAACAAGAAAGAATCATCATCCAACCTCCAGTAGTAATCAAGACTCCACATAATTGGCTGTTCGTAGACGCCTTTTGCATGGAATCGACACATATGTCTGTAGCCAATTGGTTTGTTACAGTAAATTTGAAAAGGAATAGGCTTTGTAAAACTTTCAGGAATGCTGAAGTGAATTTCTTGAAAGAAAATATTTGAAGATGAGGATGAGCGTATTTCCTGTAGTCTATGAACCATATCTTCCTCGTGAAATACTATTACTGGATAATGGAACCTATTGTTGAAAAAACTATCTAAGGTAATCAAACTTTGAATTAGGCTTTGGACACGAGAGCCTTGAGCCAAGTAATAGATTGCTGCCTTTGGCTTATCTCTTGGCCAGTTCAAGAATACTTCTCGAAACTTTTTACATTCACAATTTTCCTCTTCACAGGGTTCTTGAAGTACAGGTGTTTTCATTGGTTGTACTTGCCTGTTGTATGCTATGGGACAATCTGTGTGATTGGCCTGAACTATGTCTTTCAACACAGCTAAATGTTTTACATCTCTCTCCTGTTGGTGCTGCAATGTCAGAGCCCAGTTTATTTTGAGATGTCTGAAGCCATGAAGTTTCTCTCTAGGAATAAACAGAGACACAGCTAGGCTTTTAATTGTATTATCCTCCCAACAGTATAGATAAAACCCACCTAACTGATCAATATAATTGATGTACTTTCTGTAATCATCATTCTGCCAGATACTCATTGCAGATATCTCAAAACTACTGTGAAAGTTGAGCAAAATTGGGTCTTTAAATTTGTAGAAAAATTCAGTTTTTAGTTGATTGATATTCACATATGTTTTTGTTGCTTCCCACAAGCCTGTTGTCCATGTTTCTGAGTCCTCTGTCAAGAGGTTGTAACCATACAGGAGTTTATTCTCATGCATGTATTTGAAGACATCATTGTCAATGTTTGCAAGTAGAACAGTATCATCACTCAATCTCCAGGAGTATTCTATTCCCCACATAATTGGCTGTTCATACACACCCTTTGCATGGAATCGACAGGCATGGCGGTAACCCATTGGTGTGCTGCATGAACTTTGAACAGGGATGGGTTCTTTTATAAAATCTGGTATGTTGAAGTACACTTCTTGAAAAAAGATGCGTGACCCAACAAAGGACCTAACATCTTCTAGTTCAGAAACCATATCTGCTTCGTGGAATATTATGATCGGATAATCAAAGATGTTTGTGAAGTACCTGTCCAGGGCCTTGAGGCTTTCCTTTAATTCAAAAACACGCGAGAGCTGTGCAAGATAATAGATTACCCCCTTTGGCTTTTCACTTGGCCAATTTGAGAACAATTCACGAAGTTCATGGCAGTCACAGTTATGATTTCCACACTGTTCTTGTGATGCAGGATAGGTCAAAGGATTCTCTAGTTTGCGGTAGGAAGGAGGGCATGGGTGTTTGGGAAACAACTTGCTGATATAAGTTGCAGTGGGGCCCAGTCCGTAGAGGTAAGATTGCACTAGAAACACTATGAAGGTCACCCCCAGCATCAGCTGACAGCGCCTTATGCGGCTTGTGGGCAGAAGAACCATTCTTAAGGAAAACCTTGAACAAATTTACAGGTTTAATATTTTCTTATGAAATTTCTTGAACATGGTATTTGCACCAAGAACTAATGATGATAGAGATTTCTTAAGAAAATTCCAAGTATGAAAATAGTTATGGGACATTAACATTTTGTTTTCAAGGGAAATCCCCAAATTTGTGACATCACAGAGGCTCTTATTGGAAATCCTGAACTATAAAAAAGAAGGGAATCCCTCACTCTGTAGAATGTATAGATAGGAAATTGACCTTAGGCTTAAAATATTTATGTTAGGCCGCACAAAGGCTATTTTCAATCATATTTTCTACTAACCCACATTAATTTATTAACCAGGAAATCCCAATTTATTTTAAAAGGGAATTCCGATCATTACAACTTAGCAAGGGGAGTAATGAAAAGCCCAGAATTTAGGGATTCCCAAATTAAATTTTCTTTCCTGACTGACTGACTGACTTACATCTTGATAATTTGTCTTTTTTGAAACAAGTACATAAGTGAAGTGAAATACACAAGAATCAGTATTGTGTCAATTTATGTGCAAGGAACCCTTTAAGCTAGGATTTGGTATTCCAGGCATTAACAAATCTGTTCTTCATACTGGAAATTGAGTTAGGTGCAACATAGTTTTTCACTTGATTCCAGTCTCCAAAATTATATACCCAAAGAATTGTAATTACTGCAGGTGCCAATGCAGTAAGGTGCGCCGTAAATACGACCCCATAGGATCAATGACCAGGCCTGCTATTTTGCTACAGCTTGAATAACTTAAGAATGCCTTTAGCCTAATTTCAACATAGGTTCTTTATGTTATATTGGAGAATATTTTGTGCCTGTTGCAGAGTATAATAAACTGTAAATTAAGTATATTTTTCCAAGGTATAATTATTTCCCACCTTCCACTGCTTATCGGAAGTATCCATGCAATATGGCGCTGTTATCACCAAATGAAATAGTGGATATTAAGGCTAAATCAGCTAGAACCTTTAAACTAGAGCCCTGGCTTAACTACCCGATGATCGAGTTGACTTGAGTTGGAGCAAGTATTATGACTGGAGCTTCTTCCTATGGTTGTTCTGTTGGATCAAAGGTCTTGAGATAATGAAAATGCACAACTGGTCTTAATGGGTGTGCCTGTGATCAGCCTATATAAATATTATGATACAGATGAGTATTTGACTGTAACCAGGTAGACTTTCTTTGCTAGGACCAGACAGTCATAGGCTCTGGCATCGTCAGAAGATATTACAGTTGAGTTGAGTTCAGATGGATAGTGGAGTTGCTCCTTTGTTTTTATTATCACTAGGTTACTTCTGCTTGGGTGAATGAGCAGGAAAGCCAAATTTTAGGAAAGCTTGCCTGAAGTGAAAGAAAAAATTGTTATTGTGTTAATTGTAGAAAACTGTAACATATTTGCAAATATCAAGTGTGTGTGGATATTTTCTTTGTTTTCTAGGGGTGTTTGTTCTCAAAAATCCTTTGGTTTTTGTTTGCTAGGTTTACTCTTATCTTTGATACTACATTTTTGTAAGTAGTCTATGAGGCAAATCTGAAAATCATGAACTACCCTGTAGGGTTGATGGCCAGGATTTTTGTATCTTTCCTCATCTAAGGGCATCTGAAAAAATCATGAATTAAGATGGTTCTGAAGACTGTAGGTGTGCATGTCTAATAATCATATAATAATAATATTCCAAAAATGTGGGATGGGCTTATTAGACATAATTATTATGTCTAATAAGCCCATCCCACATTTTATCAAAAGGTTTGGTTTTTGTGATAGATTATTACAGATGTTTCAAATGTTGATCCCCAAATAGAGTCACCTTGAATTAAATAAATCAAGGTTATATTGTTGATGAAAACATAATAGTTCTTGCAAAACCTCAATTAACAAAATAGCCCATTTCGCATAAAAAAACAATGGTCAAGTTTGTCACCCTGGCTCATAATGTATTACCCTTAATTGCCAGCTTTTTCATTGGCTCACAATCCATGTAAATCAAGCAACAGATGTGACCAGCTGAAGGGAAAGGGTACCCAGAGGGTAATCTAAACCTAATATTTAAGGAGATATGAGTAGGTTTATGAAAAACACTGATAACTTTGTCTTCAACCAACTTTTAGTGTAGAATTCATTTACCATACTCAAAATATTCCATTGTGAAGGAATCTTTCTATATTTGGAATGTCAATGGAATGTTTTAAAATGGGTAATTGACCTAATTCATTCTATTTGGTTACTATGGAAACTAAAATTCATGAGATTTTCATAAATTAGCGTAAAATATGAGAAATGATCATTTTCCAGTCTCCACATTGAAAACAGAATAGATTGATCATTTCTGGTTCAAAAATAATGGGTAAAATTGTGTTTTTGGATATTTAATTACAATTATGATAATCAATGATAATTTATGCAAAATCTCAATAAATATAAAAAAAATTAAGCTTTTCCGGTATCCTGATATTGTCAGGTTTAAGGACACATAGCTGGCTTAATAGTTATCCAGTTTGTACATGATTAAGCTTGATATCATAGAAGGCTAAGAACATGCTCTACAATATTAATTCAATATTATCAAACCCAAAACTGGACCAATCACTCAATTTGTGTTACATAAGAATTATTAGCAAAGACTAAAAAATACATTATATATATTTCTCAAGAACTATGTAAGGTATGATGCAGCGCCTTATGTCATCAGAAATGTATTAATTTTCTGATCTTTGAGCATATTGCTTGATATTGTCATTACTAATGCCTGTGAGCAAAAACAGAAAAACTGAAATTTTGGTTAAAATCATTGAACCTTAAGAATGAAAGGCTGAACTCAGATCAGGGATCAATAAAAAAAAAAGTTGTAGGTATATTTTCTAGGGACCTTTAGGCAATTTATGGTCAATCAGGGTGTCCTACACTGTAACATTCTAATGTAAAAGTGACTTTTATTACAGATTATTCACTTACTTAGTTCTATACATGCATATTCGATCTATTTTAGTTACAAAAATAAGTAAGATTGGGTGACATATTCATGATATTGTGATGTTCCCAGGAAAAGGAGATGGGAAGAGCGGTTGGCTCTTCGACAGTTTTCCTGCTTTTGATATTTGTACTCTTGATGAATCTCGGTCACGCTCGAGAGCATGAGCCGGACAAGTTGCACAAACACTCGTCCGGGTCCACTGCGAGGTTGCAAAAGACGACTCTCAGAAAATTGTCCCATGCACGGGGGCTAACGGTGGTTGGGATACAGGTCGGGAGGCTTGGGCACCACTGGGGTTTTTGGTCCTAGAGGGATCGGGCAGCAAGGGTTGATGTTATTGCTTGGGTCATGCCAGGGTTCGGGGTCTTGTTCTGGGCTTCTGACACATTGTGTCCTAATTAATTAGCTTAATTCTAAATGATTTTAAATCTGACATCACACGTAGGAATGGCCAGATGAGATATTACATAAGTAGGTGTTTTTCATTATAACAGAAACACACGGTGCTGATCCCTGTTTTCAGTTAACATTCAATAAAGATAATTGATATGTCATTGTCCACTTTCTCTGAATTATGTCTCAAATTTCATTTAGTTTAGGCCTGTTAAACAAGAGAGGGTGCAGATCCACCATGCCATGCATCCGTGAATACAGCCTGGTCGTCCAGAGTTACCCCAACCCAGTTAGTAGAATTAATACTTCAAGATACTTTAGAAACAGTAAATTATGGCTAACGATATCATATGATAATATGTCGTTAATATCACAGATTCAATCATCAAAAACAGAAAATGTTAAAGCTTGTTCTCACCGTTATATGACTATAGATGTTGAAACAGCGTTAAACACATACAACGAACCAAGAGACCAGGAAGGCTTAAATGAATTCACCACTATACACGGTTTCCTCTTGACATCTAGTCTTTTTACAAAATGTTTTTTCTCATACTTAACCCGTTTTCCTTGTCAGACTTTTATGGCTCTGCTATCTGGAGCGTTTCAATAAAAGTCAAGGGGACTTAATACATCGCCTAGATCTATGTCAAGATGGCGATCATTGGTAAATCATGAAAATATATGAGGAATTTATTTGTTGTCTATATTTGGTCAGAAAAAACCTTTCACTGGTTAACCTACCGTAACAGCTTCCCTCCTTTAGATGGCAGACTTGCTTTGTCATCAAATTCTCCCTACTACGGGCAGCTGATTAGCAATAATTTAATTCAGCATCCATAGGCCTAGGGAGAATTTGAGGAGGCAAATGGTGGTGGGACAAGGGGACTTGCAGCTGCACAGCCATGAAATCTGACAAACATGTTCAATTTTAGTGGACATCACAATAATTGCTATGTGGAATATAGCCTGTTATATATATGCGTGTGTTTGTGCCTGTATCCTTTGTCTGTTTCATAATTACATGTCTAATTATAAATGTTTCCAATTCTAATGATACAGCAGATAATGTAACAAAATGTAAGAGAGTGCTGCCACCTAGGGCAAATGACCAGCAAATGGCAGCCAATTTGTGATAAATTATAATAAGAATAATAGCTTTTATTGACAACTGTGGGGTCAGTCTTGACCTATGTGTCATACAGATATAGTGACAGGGACTCTCAGGAATCCAAAGCAGAAAAAGGAAAGTATATGTTGTTACTGACTAGGTCTAATGCTATGTACTGTACAGGCTAATACTAACTAAAACAAAATACAGTGACTAGGGACATACAATGAGAGTGAGGTTTACTTTCCTACATCTCGATGGTAAGTTTACAGAGAGTAACAACATTGGCATATGGGGCAGACAAGTACAGTGTAGCATACATAACCTGCATGTATGCATCAGTACATAATATTATGTGTGTAAAACAAAAATAATGTTAACTATCACTTTGTTACTTGTTACCTGACAACCTCTGTTGGAAGGCATCATCTATATATACATATACTTTATTTTCCCTATATTTCTATATAAAAACTTATACAAAAAAACTAACTGTACATAACATCCCTTTTCAAAATTTCCATTTAAACTCATATTCAGTTTGTTTTGGCTGGCTATAGGACTGGCCTTAATGGATTCAAAAAGATTTCAACATTGATAGAAATTAGTTAGGAGTGAAACCTATCCATATGTCGGATTCAGACTCCTCTTGAATATAATGTCAGGTGCATTAGGTTGCGGATAACTGTAGACATCTTTCCAGAAACGATACTGTATGAATAATACAAAAAAAACATTTGCAGAGGCGGCTAACAAACATTGTCAGTATCTGCGATGTAAATTTGCCTCTAATGTGAAGGGGTGAATGTTTTTAGTGAAGGATATGTGTGACATAAATATCCTTGATTCACTTCAGTAGCAATGTATAGCGGCTTATTTGACTCGAGCTTTTATCGTTTTTTCTCTATGTAAAGTGCGAGCAACCATTGTATTATACAGTGTGATTCTAGATCTACTTCTGTTTCTATTCATGAGATGTCTTTAGAACATTCATCTGAAGCTACTAGCAAATTCATGATATGATATACAACATCGATATATATTCTTACCAGGGACTGGGATTTAAAGAAAAACTTTAAACTTTATCGAATCATAATCATAAAACAATACTTCCTCTACAATTAATTTACCAAATACTCTTCCTCTGATATCCTCGCCTCCACTTTCTTTACTGCATCTGCTCCAACTTATTATAACTTAAGGCAGGCTGTTTAAGGAAAGTAGTTAGAAATAGGTTGGGAAGAATCATTAAGACATGTTATATAATGGGATTAGTGGACCTAGGCTCTACACCTTTGCCAATTTCACACTTTTTACACTAAAGAAATGGAGCTTAGTTTTATGATCGCCAACCAGATGGTGTGTGTGATAAATCTAGAATCTGTTCTAACATTGGCAACTGAAATTATAATTATATGTTCTATTACTTTAGGCCAACATTTCTTTTCATAAATAAAAACATTTTGTTCTTTGATAATCGATTAGGTATCCTTATCCTATTTTTCTTTTAACTTTCCTTATTCTGGCATGCATAAGTAGTTTCCATTATAAGCCAGGGTGAATAACTGATGGGTTACTATCTATAGGCTCATTATATGATTTGATATACAGTTATGACAATACACTCTATACATCCATTTTTGTAGCTTAACAAACTCCCATATACTACATGTGTCTGTGTTTGTGGGTGGTTGGTGGGACGGTTTGGTGTAATATCAATCTTTTATATGTCGTCAGATCTTGTTGTTTAAAAAGGCAGATAAAAAGAAAATAATTTAATTAGGCATTGACTTAGTTAAGTACATTAATATAAACATCACACCAATTTGCTTTTCATATCATAATCATATCCCATCGGCTGTTATCTTAGATTGAATATAGACATACACTTTACAAATTCATCACAAATATCAAAACAAATGTAACCATCAGAATAGAAGCAAATGGATTACAAACCAACTTTTCAGTCAGTGTGGCAGCTGCAATGCTCAGTTGTGGTCCCAGTCTATCTACTATTTTTGCCTGAGTACGCTATATAATATACATTGCAGAGCCAAAGACCGTGATATTGTCTGTCACCAACATTATTTATAGCAGCATAGACAATATAAAAACTCATCCCAGGTGCAGAGCTTTCTCTCAAGGTTCACATAAACTAAAACAATAGCCATGGCTGTAGAAATTATCTGTCCAGGTATACCCTCAGCATTGGTGCAATTGTGGCTTATGTTGGAAACCTTAAAGCGCTTATTTTGTAGCAAATGTGTCAGTGTCAGAGATTTCCAGCCTCATGGATATGTACATTAATAGTTATAGAGCCTTTTATTTAACTAAGGAAATATACAGATAAGAGAAATACGATTAGTTACAGCTATACATATTGATTTTCATAGTTTTCATAAGTTATTGACACATCTAGAGAATGTCACACATACGTTAACAGTATCCATACGAACATATTCCATTTAACCCCCCAAAAGAAGAATGAATCAATACTTTTACATTGTTGTTGCTGAATTGCACAAATAAACTATAACTGAAACACAAACATAATATGAAATGTAAACTAATCAATTTAGCATTTCTTTTCATTAGATTGAGGAAATAAGATATAAGACAATTCCACTTCCAGCAGTCACAGTATAGGAGATATATTGCCTGCGTGCTCTGAGTAATCCACTTGTGCTGAGCTCAGCAGTTTGTAACGACGTAATGAGCATGCAGCCCGCCCCATGGAGAACAGACGTGATCAAGGGGGTGTCTAATGCTGAGGCTGGAGGGTGCAGGCCTCCTATATTGAGCAAACAGTGAGGGAAGATTTTACTGAAAGATTGTCCATGTTTTACCCACTTGCAATTTTACAAGTTAGAATTGGGATTTGTTAACTTATTGGCAGACAGAGGAAAATCCACCAGAAGTATGCTAATAATTATTGATATTTTGATATCAAAATATTTCAAGATATCAACCTTTAAAAAGATCAAAACAAAAGAACAGACAATATTCTCACCAGGCATTCACCCCACCCAATATTGTGAGGAACAAGAATTATACCATTATTGATAGCAGATAGCAGATGTGATCCTTTGTATCATTGCAAACGTAGAAATTCATGACCCACTTCCATAGCCATTTCCTAAATCTGTTTCAAGAAAAAGCAATGAATCTTATAAATTGACTATGAAATTCTACCAGGAGCTATAGAACAGCTCCTGCAGCAGCTGGTGTGAGTCATTCATTGAGAGCAACTCATTACTAAGGGTTAGGGCCATGTAATTCCAAACTTATGAGCAAGCGCGGCGGCCGTAGATTGTGCACCTATAATTTATAGAGACAAGGCATGAAGGGTAAGGAGATTGGTGCGGCTTTACCCCTCACCCAACGTCTCTTCATATCACACACCCATTGGATTCCTGATGGGTTTATACTATATCAGATATATGATTTGCAAGAAGCAGATACTTTGAATATTGATAACTCCTTATGAAGGCTTACAAGGGTGGTATCCATGTTGGATGTCAGATTTATCTAAAAAAAAAACACAAACACCTTTACACATAACATTTATTTACTGGCATCTAATGGCTACAACAGGCTCTCAAGTTTTCTGTCTATTCAAAGAAATGGGTAATAGTCTAAAAGGCAAGAAACATATTGATAACTCCTTATGAAGGCTTACAAAGGTGGTATCCAGGTTGGATGTCAGATTTATCGAAAAAGAAAGAAAAACTGTACACATAACATTTTCTGGCATCTATTGGTTACAACAGACTCTCAGGTTATCTGTCCATTCAAAGAAATGGGCAATATTCCACAAGGCAAGAAACATGTTAAGTATGCATTTAGAGTTTTACAGAGATATGGTATGAAGGATAAGGAGATTGGTGTGGCTTTACCCCACACCTAAAGTCTTTTCATATCACATGCCCATTAATTGGAGTGCTGACGGGTTTATACTATATGAGAAATATGATTTGCAAGAAGCAGACACTTTGAATATTGATAATTCTTTATAAGGGCTTACAAGGCTAGGTTGGTTTGTGCCCATGTTGGATGTTGTATGTAAAGAAAGGGCTCTATAAATCTTATTTTTTCTGTTGTTTGATTGTTACTACAGGCTTGTTAGTTATCTGTATATTCAAAGAAGTAGACAATTTCTGAAAAAGCAAGAAATTTGATTGGTATGCTTTTACATGGATAAGACATGATAAGGGTAAGGAGAATGGTGTGGCTTCCATCCTCTATCACCATCTCTTCACATGTATGCCAATCGGGCTCCTGATGGGTTTATAATATAGCAGATATATGATTTGCAAGAGGGAGACTAATTAATGTTGTATCTAAAAGATAGCCCCCTTCACAGAGACAAGGCATGAAGGAAGATTGGTGTGGCTTTACCCCTCTACTGCCGCTCTATACCATATCAAGCATATGACTTGCATGAAGCATGTATACTTTAAATATTGATAAGTCCTTATAAGTGCCTACCTGGGTTTGGATGGGTGGTGTCCATGTTAGATTGTAGATTCGATAAATGACCCTTTTCATTCTTTCTGTCTCTTTCTGTTGTTTAATTGTCACAATAGGCTCGTGAGTTGTCTATCAGTTAAAAGAAGTGGATAGTATTTATAAGAGCCAGACCTTTGATGAGTATGTATCTACAATCTTACATGGACAAATTCTGAGGGGTAAGGAGGATGTTGCAGGTTTACCCCTACCCAACATCGTTCCATATCACATGCATATGTCCATTGGAGTCCTTTGGCAGACACTTAGAATATTGATAACCAGCCACTTATGGGGGCTTAAGTAGTTTGGATGAAGTTTTGTATTAAACATGATGAAATACTGAGTTTCCGGAATACCCTTATCAGCTAGGATGGGTGGTACTCCTGGTGGATTTTAGATTTTCTTATTTAAAGGATGATCCCTTTAACTTGACTTTGCTATTGTTTTATGGTTATAACAGACTCATAAGTTATGTTAATTTAAGGAAATGGGTGATAATTGAAAGAGCAAAAATACGATAACTATGCACCTATGATTTGACACAAAAAAGTTTAGATATTGAGCGTAAGAAGGTTTGAGTTGCTTTACCCTTCTACCAACCATATCCTTACATCACATGCTCACTTACGAAAAGAACATAAGATGGTGAGGATAGACGTTGCCAGTGCTGTTGAATTTAATCAGGATCTGTCACTGGCTTTTTTTTTATCATTGTTTATTCTGTCAAAAGTATTAGTACAAGTAATAGTTTTCATTACCCGCCAGGGTAGTACTAAAACAATAGGCCTCTATATCCTCTGTCATGTAAAAGAAATATGACATATTCTAAAGAGGATGAAAAGGTACAAATGTCCATTCGTAATTTGGCAAGGACAAGACATATTATAGAGTAAGGAGATCGGTGCGGACTTACGGTGTTCCCTCCCACCACTGCCTCCTTGCATCACACTCCCACTGGGCTTTGCAATATCATGTATATATAATGTGCAAGGAACAGACACTTTGAATATTGATAACTCCTTATGAGGGTCTCCGACGGTTAACAGGGGTGGTACCTGTGTTGCATGTGGAATTACAGAAACGTTGGTGTCCATCTTCAATTAATGGTTTATGTTACCTGTTCATCACAACAGATTAATATACCTCTGATGGGCTTATGCATAATATCAGATACAGGCCTATTGTAAGAGATGGGTCCCTTGACTATTGATAACTCTTTGAGGGCTTGGACGGATGGTTCCCACATCAATGCCAAAATAATATTAGAAAACCTCTAACATTAACGTCCCATCGATTAAATAAAATGTGACATGCATATATGTATAGAAGGCCGTCAAGACCTATTGTATTCTAAAGCAATAATGATTCCAAAAGCACTGTTGGAATCAAACAGAACTATACAGGTAAGACCTTGAATATCTCCGACGAAAACATGGCAAAGTGCATGGGAATACAATCTATTTGATATAGCACACTATTGAATTGAATTGTACATGGTGGTATACCAAGGGTCGGAAAAGATAATTATGTTGATTTAGCCCACCCTGGAGCCTATAGGGTTTAGTATGGTGTAGGAAATTGATAAGTTTCCTACAGGAAATAAACCAGCGTTCTTTCCCAGGACAACCAAGGAATGAATGAACACTCATCAATTCTGCCACTCTCCCCTCCATCTACTGCAACTTGATTACCTCATCGAAAAAGGTAATTCTCTATCTAGTCATCGGGGTTAGCCACCAAAATACATTCACATTTTTTGTGTGAATGCGATTCAATGTCCACGATATCACGATGTTGTCCACAAAACTCACCGAAATCTCGATGCATGAAATTTATATATAAGAATCATAATTATAACAATACTTTATCATATTCATATAACTTTTTCATACTTTTTAATTGTGATGGGGAAATTCTCTTTTTTTTTCTGTCCGAGTAAAAGACGAATTGCTGAAGAAACTGATCAAACGACATGGCCATACCCTGTATCTGATCAGTACATTTGTAGGCACATGAAATGTGCTCACAAAAACAGGGAAAGCCCAATATAGTGCCTTCAAAATGGGGTTGACAGAGGAACAAAATATACATAAACTAACGTCAATCACATACTCGTACACCAATTATCAAACACCATTCAGTGTCATATTTCAATTCATTTATCCAATTAGGTTTAGATTTATATATTTATGACAGATACTTGCAGCCAGTGTGGATAACTCAAAGGGTTGGATTACACAATTTTAAAAATCCAATGCTTGGAGGACGTCCTCAAAGGGTGTATCAGCCAAGATTTTTCAGGAATGTTTGTCTGAAGGCACACGCCTTCTGTGGACAAGCCGATGAAGGACATGGAGGAAATTTATTATATCCTGGCACAATAATACAATATTGTTTTAAAGCTTAAACTGAACTAGTGGGAATATATTCTCCAGCAGAAGTACTCGCTATGTCACCCTCAATTAAAGATGTTTTACCTAAAGGTCCTTTGTTTATAACATGTTGGTTATGACACTACCTGTCCAATTATTATAAACTCGTATCTTCACAACTTACATAGGCCTAATATATCATCCCAGGGTACGATGAAAAGGTTTTACGAGAAGGATAGAGGGATTTAGGTAATATTGTCCCATCTTTATCAATGGCTAACTATTTTTGACCAAACATTAACATTTTAATGTAAAGTTCATGACCCTGGAATACAAACATTTACATTAGGGCCCCCTTCCCAATTTGAAAGTTCATGGATCCCCCCTTATGTGTACGGGATCCGCGCCTGGACGGACCCAACAGATTCCTAGAATACCCTTGCTACGCAGTCAGGATCAAATGACCAAATGATCAAGCACTAACAAAACATCAAACATCCTACCAGACACATCCAACAAACCACAACACCACCCTCCAACCTCCACCACTACCTCCTCCAGGGCCGGCTGTTGCCTTGACCTCCCTACACCTCCAGTAGGCTGCTCCAGCCAGTAGACTGTAGTTACGTCCAAGTCCGCTAGGCGTTCAAACATGGTGAAGAGACACCTGATGGGTTTGAGACGGACTAATCCAGCCAGCTGACTCCCCATCCTCCACCACCACCACCACCACCACCACCAGTTCGCCGACCCTGCACCAGGTGGCAGTGCAGTCGGCGGCTGAGTTAAACTCTTTAGATTCTCACAGACTCCCACAGTGCCATCGGATGCACGGGAAACACCGCCAACGGCGACACAATCAAGACTTCTCCATACCATTGGCGATCCAGACAGTCACCACTGGAGCACCCTGGAGGGCTATATACACGCCATGGAGGATATACTTTCCATACATGGACATTAATTTTTGCAGGATGTAAAATTTTATGGCTTGACATAACTTATATTTAACGCCATTCATGCTGTAACCTGAAGCCGGCCCACCCATTCTCCCGGCTCCCGCCTATTGCTTGTGTTAAGCACGGATTTGCAGGCGATTAGCGCCCCGGAGGTGGGCAAACCCAGGAGGAAACCACATCACAGGGCTGGGATGTCAAAGCGGCAGACCTGGGTGGTCTGTGAGCCAACACCTGGAGGAAGAGGAAGGCTGGAGGGGATCAAGGAGATAACCAGGAGGAATTAAATTGAGGACTATTGTGGTGCTATAAGGAGGAAACCCGAGTATCATTTTATTGAAATTCTATAATAACAAAATGTTGACAGATTCATTGTAAATTCACCGAACTCCTTGGATACGTGAATGTTATAAATTGCTACATCAGGACTTATTCATTGATAAAATATCTTGGCAGCAAATTGACATGGATCTTTAAGGAATTTCTATGTGGATAGATATTCCCGGACATTCATTACCCATTGGATATTGTACAAAGGAAATTCAAACATCTGTCATACTATAAAACACCTATACTATACATTAGGTACTTGTCTTTTCACCTTTGACACATATGTAGCCAAATACTTATATGATTCATCCAGATAATCTGATGAGATGTGACGTTGTATCTGCATTATTTCTTACAAAAAACGTCTCCTTAAGGAAGAAAAAAGACAGAATTCCCATGGATCATGTCATAGAATAGGACGACACCTCTGACCATTAGACCAGGGGTCAGTGGCATGTGGTCAGGCCTTAAGATGGATTAGTACAAAAGGTGGGCACTCAAAAACTACTACTAAGACAGTGTCCATTACCTGGTGGGAACGTCTCCAGGGGAACTGACCACTACACCTGGACAGTATTGATCCTCCAGGGAAAGGTCAGGGTCAGGGTCAGACACAGGAGGAAGAACCCATGAGGAGAAGAAGGACACACACGTCTACCCCCCCCCTCCCCAACATCCCATTTTCCTCCTGTAGGCTCACCCCCCCCCCCACACACACCTCTAGTCTGTGGCATCAGACCCACTGTTTCCCAAAGTGAGTCTGTATACTAGCAACCATTTTAGGTGGGAATTCCCACCCTAATCCCAGCATGCTTTGCAGCCGCTTGCTTACGGCAGGTAGGACCATAAACCAGTCAGCAGGCCAAGAACCATCAAATGGACTCCCCATGCCATATATAGAGTGCAAATAAAAGAATTCCTTGCAAATTTTAAGTAGCCACTAGTAGCCATGGACTGTTGTTGGTGTACGGACCTATCAGTAAGAGCTAAGTAGGTCAGGGACGGACTACCACACCTCCAGACCACCACGTCACGTGTGCGCTAAGTGCTCCAGTAGGGTCCGAGTGGTCAACGCCAGGAGTGACCACGTGTTACCATGGAGACATGATGAAACCGTGGAGGAGGAGGCTGGGACCGTGGAGGAGGGTATGGCCCTCAGCTGGAGTGCTGTTATCTACCATATGGAGGAGGGCGTGGGAGGTGTAATAATATTGTGGATTCATTGATAAAATGGATTTATGAGACTTTTCTTTTGGATATTAGTACATTGTGCATTGACCAGGTCAAATCCTGTCAAGATATACATCTCTGTATGGAATACATTTATCCCACATTTTCTCTTCATCCTTGATTATATCAACTCATTTCTGAAGTTTGAGAGCAGCTCTAATGAAAATCAAGAAAGGGAGGTACATGGATGTAAAAGGTCATCATTTTAGTATAATGTGGATACGGACTTTTTACACAAACCTAGAATAGTCTTCCGGTGATCCTAACATTCCGAATACTTGTTTCACAAGTACCGCCCTCAAGCTGTACTTTTAATAGGTCAATTGAAATACGCCAAACACTATCAAGGAGACCTAGCCTTCAACTGGATGCAATTATGTGAAAACCTGTTATTATCTTTATAGGTTCATGTGGACTTTTCTCAGACAGGATCATATTGGAATTACTATAGATGAGGATTATCTCGAAAAAATAACATTGGAATCACTGTAGAAGAGGATTATCTCAAAAAGAATAACTTTGGAATCATTATAGATGAGGGTTATCTCAAACAGAATACCATTGGAATCGCTATAGGTCAGGATTATCTCAAATGGAATCACTATAGGTCAGGATTATCTCAAATAGAATAACATTGGAATCACTACATATGAGATCTATCTCGAACAGAATAACGCTAGAATCACTGTAGGTGATGAGGATTATCACAGAAAGAATAACATTGGAATCACTATAGATGATGATTATCTCAAATGGAGTCACTATAGGTGAGGATTATCTCAAATAGAATAACATTGGAATCACTACATATGAGATCTATCTCAAACAGAATAACCTTGAATCTCTATAAATCTGGATTATCTCAAACAAAATAACATTGGAACCTCACATGGTGACCGCCTGCGCACTGCTATTAACGAAGAACCTTTTTAGGGCACACATGTTGCAGCTATTCACTAATTGTCTCAACAGATGAAACCATGCGAGCTCCATAATAAGGCCAATCTCATTAAGCCAATAGAGGCTAGTGGGCCTAAAAAATAAATGGTTTCCTGTTCATTACTACACCGATAACCATCCCAATGGGATTTATATTATACTGCACATTCATAATCCCATAATCAGGATCATTGGAGCTATAGCTATGAAGGAGTTATAGTTATCTAGGAGCTATAGTTGTGAGGGAGCTATGCTTATGAAGGAAGACTCTTTCCCTTAAGGTCAATTATATTTTCCTCTTAAGGTCAATCATACCTACACCCTGGAGGTTTTCACACTTGGTTGGTACTTGATTACTCCATCTTCCCAGTGACATTTGTGTGGGAGTGATTCCCTAAGGTGCATGGGGATACCAACCCAGAAACCGAACCCCTTTGGCTAGTTTCCAGTAGCCAGGATGCTCTGCAGTAGGGAGTGAATAGCCAAAAGGTGTGCACCTAGAATATTTCCCACAAAAACAAAAACATGTTTACTCAAGTTTGGACGGAAAGGAATGCAAAAAGGGAACATACTGCCAAGGTATATCGATGGTCAGTACCCTTACTGGAAGACTTTAAAGTTATTCTTATTTTTGTTTCGTTTATTGGACACATAAGAGAAGCACTTCATATTTTTGACCTAACTCTTACTGAGCCATGCATTATAGCAGCCTTTAATTTTATAACACCATCAATCCATCTCCTTTCTCTATAGAAATTCACATTGCTTCAAACCAGCATTTTCTCCACAATTCCAAAGAATGAATGAAGCAATTGTTTGTAAAACATGCACTCACACAGCACCAATGGATTAGACTAAGCTCCATGAGAGTTTGGATAAAGGGCTGATTGCAGCGCCAGGTACTACAAACTAAGGCACTCAGTCAAGGTTCCTCCTGGCACAGGAAGTGTAATTGGATCGGCTGTGGCCTACTCCCTCTCATAGTAAAGCCATCAGGACCCTTAAGGCCATTGCTATGGCTCTCAGCATCAAAGGAACTAAGGGGTTACTATGGCTCTTGACATGAAGCTTTGCAATGTGAGTCATTATTCAAACAACTGCATGCTTCTAGGCTGAAGGAATGTTATATGATTAAAAAAGGTTTCTTGGGAAAGGAATCATAGGGAACAAGGGGCTAGTTTAGAACAATTCTATGTGAAAAAAATGCAGCCTAAATAAGAATTATATTTTGGTATGAAGCCCCAGGTATGGCTTGCCAAGGAGAGGAGAGTCCTTAAGTTCATGTAAGTATGTAGATACAAACTGCTCGTTTCTGTTAGGGTACATTCTCTAATATAAACAGCCAACTATTTCACTAAATACGGAGAATACCTATAGACATTCTTGAAATAGTGCCAAAAGACTCAAGATGCACATATGGATAGATATTACGCTCCAACTAAAGCCTCGTTCATAATAGTATTCTATAACTATTTGAAACACTGATTATATGTCAAGGAAATTGTTATCATAATACAGTGTACTTCTATCTGAATGAACTAAAAGAAAGAACTACAACAACACACTGTCATAACCTTCCATCCCTCCATTAGTTCAATTCATCCCTTGCCTTCTAAGTCAACTATAACACCCCTGACTAATACCTTAAAGGTTTAATCCATTTAAATCTAAGGTACAAAGAAGTAGGGACTGAGAACAAACCTGTGTTCAAAGCCCACACCTGTTTTTATTCCCCTGTGACATTTGCAAGAAAGGGTAGGCAATTGGCAGTGCCCAGGGGGAGGAATCGAAGCCGAGTGGCCCGATTGCCTTAATCCCAGTTGGGGATGGCACATACCTGAGGTATTGAGACCCACCACAGACTTTGGGAGTAAAGGCTGTATTGGACTAGCCGATTTTACTCCCGATTCAAAAATTGGCAGTTGAATTACAACTTAACCATACCCATGTTGCACATCATTAGAGAGGGTATTTAATTCTCTTTCAAATGATATGTAGCATGCATGGTCTTTTGCCATATGACTGGCAAAATGCGATAAATTACCAAATTACTGGCAGTCATAATCGCCTAGTGGAATCCAGGCTGAAGTGTAGGCAGACTGTAGTGAGACAACCTCTATTAAGGGATGTGCCTATCCTCAAGGCCTATTCATTTCTGTAGAGATCAGCACTATTACCTACATGAACTAAGATCACAAGGGTAAAGTGAAATGAAATATTTCTATGATATGCTGTCTCAGGCTATGCTATCTTCTGCTATGTGATATATCCAGCCTAATTGCATCAACTTGTTCAGAGGCACATACCTTGGTTAACGGTTTGCAAAGACTATGACATTATAGTATAATATCACGCCAAACTTGATGTCCTTATATCTATCTAATAAGAAGCTTATGATCAAGATATATAGATGCGTTCTACTCTAATGCATCATTTGATGTGAAAATAGGCCTAGTCTATGGGAAATACATGCAGAATGAAAAGATATCTTACCCTCTCATGTTTAGTCTTAAATCCATTAGGAGGAACTTTGCCTATGATAAAAAGTACCCTATAAAGGACAGTGCAAGTTCAAAACTATTTTCCATTAACCTCCAAGAAGTGCCATAATGATGCTGCCTAGTACACATTAAGACTGGTGAATCATAATAGCCTGCAGTAATGTCATTTAGACTGCTAGGATGATGGTTTATTTTTCGCCAACATTGAGGATCTCTATCCTCTTGAGGTGAGACGATTCGTGCCCGCACGTGTTGTATTTTCTACGACTCAGACATTATTTTCAGCGCGCCAAGTTGCCAAAGGTTAAAAGTAACAGAGATGTGACACAGCCTGCAGCTAGTAGAGGACTTAAGGAGCAGGAGGGAGCTGCTCAAGAGCAACTCAAAAAGGAGGGACCCCCACAAGGTGCGGTTAAGCCCGGTTCAGACGGTGCGATTTTATCCCTATTTTCGCTCTAAGTTTATCCAAATTGTGGTCCAAAGAGGTGAAGCCATCTCCAAAAACCCTCATATGGTTGTATCTGATTTTGCTACAATTCAGATACAACTTCAGATACCCTGGGACTACTGTTTTATGAGATGTAACCAAGCGAAGGAATTGAAATGTGAAAATACAGCTTTCGCTTCAAAGATCATTAAGTGGCTCTATCTGTAATCTTACGAGGCCGTCAACTGTGGCATGTGGTTGCCAAATAGCAGGGATGGTTGGCATGGAGCATCCTTTTCCCTCCTTTTCCTCTGCTCCTGTGGCTCAGTGCAATTGGCAAACATTGCCTCATGTTTACATCGAAAGAGTTGGTGGATCCGCGAGCGGTCCGTGATCTGTCTATAGCCCTATGGCAGAATACAGTAAAAGCCATACATATGGAGAAGCTACTTTTACTAGGGAAACATGATGTGAAGGCTACAAGTGGAAAGAGAACACTCAGCTTTTTCTCTGTGTATGTGATCCACTACACTGTGGCCCTATTGTTTCTCTACATACTTATAGTCAAGCAGGCAAGGCCCTGTTACATTGCATTCATGTAAAACAGTGGAGAGCTAAAGCCCATTGTTGAATATCTTTAAGCAAAAAAGACAATAATTATAAGAGAAGCATTGATATAGATTTCAGTTGTAAGTACATGGATGTAAGATTGTAAACAATTCAAACTGAGATAGAATACATGCTGTCCGTTACAAAACCTCTACAATGACATTTACGTGTTTGGACATTCAAAGTGAATATTTGTCTGATATAAAACATGTTGAACTAACCAAGAAGGGGAATAACAATTATAGCCCTACCCTTACTATGCTTGCAAATGGAGTGATATTTGCCCCTGAGGATGAGAACAAATAACCAATTTGTAGAAGATACTGCTAGTGGAAAGTAAACTGTCTAGGACAGGAGAACCAACCCACTTGTGGTTGAACAAATGACATTGACAAATGGAGATCGTTAGTCTGTGTGTGTGGGGAGAATATATGAATAAAAGACAAGGATGGACTCCCTCAGAGGTACCTGTTATGGTCTACCATTATGCCACTTACATTTTGGGTGGACTATTTTGTGCTTGACCATCAGTAAAATTCATTACAAAAAGAACCACTTTCACATACTCTTTTAAGGACACCTTTGAATAAAAATGACCAAAAACCTGTGGTCATGTTTAAGCTGTGTTGGTGCAGCCAACACCTGTGGAAGTGCCAAGGGGACAATAAATAGTGACCAGTCTCAGTAAATACTCTCTTCAGTCTCTGGTTTACACTATGTGGTGTGGAAAGGTGTGGCGCAAAGCTGGAATGTGGATAACCAACACTGCCACCGCCGCCAGCCAAATGGAGAAGCGGAAGGCACAGGAACCGGAAGGGGTGGAGTTTAAGCCGGAAGTGGGCGTGGCCAATGAGCGAAGAGACGCGGAGGAGGATAAGATGAGCTTTACGTCACGATTGATGGACTATGTAAAGTCCTTCTTCATAGGCAATACAGGTAGGCTATATGTACACTTGAGTCTCTTTTAAGTGTTTGTGGAAGTATCAGTTCCGTGAAGGGTTCGTGGGAGTGTTGCTTCTTGAGTGTTTGTGGAGGTAACAATTGAGTGCATGAAAGGAAAGCATGAAAGGAAAGTTCCATATCTAATAGAAGGAAAACACCCAGCCCAAAAATGAAATGGTAAACGGACAGAAAATACATTTTGAGAAAAAAAAACAGAAAAATGTGTGGAGAGTCAAGGCAAAAATAATGCCATGAGACGAAAATAAGCTTGAAAGTAATATTGTAATGATTAAATCATTTATGTAGTGTTGTGATAAGAATAACCAAATCAAATGACTTCTTTGCAAAGGTCATTCAATTTCAGAATATGAGAATAACATAAGGACAATGAACTTATCAATTATCTAAAAAGGCGACTGTATAAATAAGCCGTTTACTCTTCATTCAATATTGAAAGAAGTAATTTCAACTCCTTAACTAACTGAGAAATGTTCATGCAAAATGTATAATATTCCAAATGAGTTAAAATTATTCTTTTTTTTGCGTTAATTTCATGTTGCTTCTGTTCAAAGTTTTAAATAGAATTCAAAGCATTTGCAGTTTATTTCCTGGATATTCTAATTTCTATCAGTCTCAGAAGAACCATCATCTTCCTTATGTCACGTGATAAAACTAGCAAAATATAATTATTACAATGCTTTCTTTAAATTTTAGATAATTACTTCTAAACTATACACTATAAGAAAAGTGCAGGAAATAATATATCCCTTATGTGTTATGGAAAACCTTAGAAAGAACTCGCTCAGCTATGAAGCACTAATGAGTGGGATCAGAATAGAAATAAATAGATCTTATTGAACTAAAATAATTTGAAAACTCTTTGAAATCTCAATGCTAAAGGTTATATAAGCATACATTCACTCTAGCATTTTCACTAAGAAAAGCTAGATATCAAAGATTTGATTTGCAATGGAAAGTAAATTGAGACTTTACAAAGAAAGGGCTGAAAATGAGAACTAGATACATGAAACACAATTACATCCCAATAATAATGTACACAAGAACCGACTAAGTATACTGGATGTCTTCATGTTCCTGACATTAACTGCGGTAAGATCAGATCGTGCGTTGCTTTCACATCACATTTACATCAAGCAAACTTAATTACGAGGTAACTGTGCTCGTCGGAGAAAAAGCTAGTCGCGTACGTGTATGTGCAGAGGGAAGGGTTCGCCCTATACTATACAGATACTCTGATGTGGATACAGCTAATACCTGTGACTATCTTTCAGGGGCGTGTGATATGCCTGGGACATGTGGAACCTAAATTGTCTGTTTCATTTAAATGATAGTTATGTGTGCAAGTAGGGGTATTAAAATTCCCTGGCAGGGCATAATTATGGGCCCATCGTTTTTCAAAAGACACTTATCATGAAATGCATGGTGAAGCGGAAGAACAAACAAATTCATTACTTTTTTAAAATCGACTTCATTTCCATTAGTTTTATATGTGGCTAAATGCATGTGGGTATCATCTAAATCACATCTTTTTCCAATAAAGTAGCGCCACCTTGGTGGGTTAAATTTGAAATTTACTCTTTTTTTTCTATAGTTAACCTGTATGAAGTGAAGTTACCCAGATACCAAAAGCCCCAAATGGACAAACGCATGAATTCATAGTTTCAGCGTGCAGAAAACTACAAACAGCTTTGTACAAAACAAGATATTATATTATGCAGCTTGCCTGCCATACCATACCTAAATTGAGGGAGAAAGTACACAATGTTTTGCTTTTATTAGATCATTTATTTAACCTGGCATTATGTTAGTGAACACTGGCTTTCAGCAACAGCCAGGGAACTAGCAATAATAAAAAGCGTGATAACTGTGAACATGACAAGGTAGATAATGCTGGAAACATCAAGACTGATCACATAAATCAAACCAGGTGCATGCACACCTCCCATGGGCTATATAGCTCAATTTCAATACTTTGCTATAGGTCTGATCAGCAAGAAACAGCGCATTTTGTGTGACATAGCGAAAGTTAAGAGTTCTGGCTAGATATTATAAAATGTTATTTTATATGAAGTGTTGTACATTAACAGGACACATGTTGTCATTACACTTTGAATGTGCCATTAGAGTTTCATTATGGTGAATTTACAAGAACATGGGAAAAGACAAACTAACAGGAGGTGACAGAAAATGTTCAGGTTTTTGAGTTGTTTCTATTGTCCCAGATCCATAGCCGAGCTGTTTTTATTGACCCCAATGTTACTAATACAAAATGCATGTCGATATGTAGATATTTTACGGGATTGTAACATGTTTCAAACCAAAGGCTGTAAACCTATAATGACCGTAATATATAGCAATAGGCCAAACGAACGTAGGTCTGATTTCATTTGATTATAATGACATAATGGCCCTAGATTATGGATTGCATGTCATGTAAAACGCCGATTCAATGGCCTAGATTATGACCGTCTTTGAATCACGACAGTGGAAACCTATCTGTGCTTCATACAAGATAATTGAGTAGAAGGACATTGGTGGGTCTAATGCTAAGTGTGGACGTCATGCCTTTTCAAAATCTCAGATCCGACACTGGAGAAGTTCTTTCTGGGCCACTGGATACCGCTTGAATACTATGGCTGGTTCCCACTGGCCCAGAAAGGTACCATATTCCCTCATTGTTTGGTAATTATTCATTAAAAATAACACTGGTGAAATCAGATATTAGTTTTGGTTTCGCACTGCACATGATTTTGTTAAAAGAAAATATTCAAAATAAATGTATTTGTTACACTAAGTACCTTGACATATAGGATGTTTGATTTTGTTGAAAAAGCAATGAGTAACTGGTTGTATGATTATGTTCATTTGCTGCTAGAATCTAATGTTATCTAATGACAATTGTTATTGCCTTATATCAATTCCATCATTATCCCTATTACCATCACTCGTATATATGTTCATGTAATACATCTGAAAACCAGTGGAAACACTGAAGATTATTAATTACCTAATACAATTGAAAAAATAAATACATCTGAAATTTGCCCCCATAAAAAGGGGTTGAGGAAGAAGAGCGAGTGATGAAACTGCTTAGATAACGAATGGTTCATGCAACAATAAAAAAAAAGATTCAGAGAAATCTTACATCAAATGGAGCATTTGCAACCACAGTCAGTGATTGAGTGGGGAATAGTTGATGGAGTGAGTGATGCATGATGGAGTGAGTAACCCATGATGGAGTGAGTGAAAGAAAAACAGATGATGAGCAGGTAGGAGTGAGTGATGGTTGGGGGATGGGACAGGTTTGATTTACTCAAATGGCCTTAGAGAAAAAATAATTGCTATTTGGGGTAATCCTGAAAGTGGGTATCAAATAAAATAAGCAAAGAATAGTTTTGTCAGTGGCCAATGTACAACAACATAATATAGGTACAAGTAAGACCTAAAGTTGCATGATTCACCTGGATAGTAAAATACATTTAGAACACAGTTATAACATAGGTAAAAGAAGGAGGGGATGCACTATATAAAAAAAAAGGTTTTATGATTCATCTGCATGGATCTTTACACAATTTAAATCAAAATGCATTAAGCATACATAGCCGGTAGGAAAGGTTGAGTCAAAAACGAAAATGAATGAACTAAAGCATCTAAAATGACCTTTATAGCAATGCTAACAAATATAACGCACATGTAGGTGTTCTAGCATCAAAGAACAATTAAGATCATTAGCTATGGAAAGAGAGATAGATGACTTGTAGCTGGATAAGATTACAGAGATCGTCGAAGAGTCATCACGCAAAGAATAACAAATGGGAATGGTTAAGCCAGCCAGCCTATAGGATATCTAGAGAGCTGAGACCATAGTCAGTTTTTGGATGTAACATAGTTATAAAGATGGTTAGAAAAAGTGTTATACAGATGCAGGTATACTTTGCAATTATACGTTTAAGGTGTGGGCTTCCAATGGCCGATAATTATAGAGTAAACAAAGTTTGCAATCACATTTTTGTGGCTCGTGACAATCATATTAGACTGAAATGATTTATAGTAAGTTATTGCTTTCATAACATTATTTACGTGTAATATGTATACATATAACTTAAAAGAATATGGATACAAATTTCAAGGGTTAATATTGTTACTATTGGAGCATTAATGACCAAATAATGGGTCTGATTGACTGTCTGTCTGTCTGTCTGTCTGTCTGTCTGTCTGTCTGTCTGTCTCTCTGTCTGTCTGTCTGTCTGACTGTCTGACTGACTGACTGACTGACTGACTGATTGATAGACCGTCTGACTGAATGAAAGAATAAATCATTGTAGTGTTGCGCTCATAATATTAATACCATACACTTATCCATTTCATTATTCCACCTGAATTAAGAAAAGACGCCAACATGAGACGTATTATTGCTCAACATATTTCTGACCTCTCCCACCCCGCGTCTGTCTTTGCAATTCTTGAAGAGTATTCAGTATTGGCTTGCACTTCCAACAGCCTGGTGCCCCGTGGGGGTCCGGGTAAGAATAGGCCCTCAGTAGACCCTGCTGATTGTACAAGGCGACAATAGGGGGGACCCTGCACTGACCAAGTGGTTTTTTGGGTTCAATTCCCGGTCAGTGCTTGGTTTACTAAGGGATGAGGTACAGCAAAAATGATTGCTAGGTTTTGATCCCCTGCTGTTTGCCTGCCCTGTCACCTTCACTTATAGATACGATCACCAAAGACAGAATTCGTCCCAACTGGTTTTTGCCATGAAAATGACCCTGGCTGTCGGTATGAACAACACCCAAAAAACACCCAACACTCACTCACTCTAACAGCCTGGTAGTCGGCATACAGAAAATGCTCTATTCAAGGATGGAGACAGGGTGAGGCGTTCCATCATTATCTTCCCGTCAGAGGCCCACAGGTAATGGCGTCTCATCAAACACAGTCACGGGCTCACGATATTGCCGCTTCCTGATTGGTTGACGGCCCCCACGTGACCGCGGCCATGTGTAGACAGCGGAAGTGGCGCCGCGTGGTGGCGCGAAAACCAACTAAAACCGGAAATCGGGGCGGATGTGTATGGGGGATGGTTGGGGGCGTAGGTCGGAGGATGAGGATGGTGTTTATAGTCTGGTTCCCAGTATAGCCATGGTGTAATGTATCTTTCAAGATTTATTTTTAGAAAAGAGAGAGGGAGTATATGAGAGTTAGTAGGTTTTGAATAGACCGATGAACTACAGAGAAGTATCCAGACCAAGCCAACCTGCAACGTAACAGAAACGTTCTGGAACCATAATTTTTTAGTCAGTCTGTTACTTACTAAGATGGCACAGAACAATTACGTTATTGATGGTGAGGTTGAAACCTCACTAGATGAGAATGTTATAATAACATTATTTTTTGGTGAGGTTAGGAAAAAACAAGAAAGAACATTATTAGAACATTCTGTTTAGGTTGAAGAACGTAACCAGAATGTTACGATTACATTGCATTGCAATGTCACAACAGCATGTTGCAGAAGCATTATTTTGAGTAATAAAAATAACATACCAAGAACCAATCCAGAACCAAACAGGACGTTGCTGCAACGTTATATAATAACATCACATATTTGGCTGGGGAGGTTTAGAAGAAAGAAAATGTGTGTGTATGTGGGAGGTCCGATGTAGCGATTTGTGGGCTACATTTTACCAAAATCAGAATTTGGTTAAAATTAAGGGGGTTGGGGTAGGAGGGCACGTCCCGGGCTTCCCGTAAATCCGTCTATGGACTGCCTTCCACAGCCTTTGGGCTTTTACCAGCAACATACCATAATTTGTGATCAGTCAAGTCAACAGGGTAGTAAGGAAGCTATCATCACTTCATATTAGCCAAATTACGAGAAGCCTAGGTTTAAACTGTCTTGCAACTGATTTTCAAAATGCTTCATCACAAAGCAGTTTCTTAAGGCAAAGTGAGAAATGAGATTACTCTTATAAACTATCATTACATAAGTTTCATCCGTATGCAGTTAACGTTGATTAATGGAATAAAAAACTTAACAATTGCAACGAAAGCAAGGTTGCACAGTAGCGTGGCAAAATCTAAGGACATCATTCATCATTTATCAATCAGATAGGTTGGAAACCCCGTTGATAAACTTAAGCTGCTATCAATTATGCTCTCAAATTTATCATTTAGTTTCATGCTCAGTAAACACAATATTCTTTGATTAAAAAAAATGCATGAATGTTATTATGAATATATTATACAGGGATAACAGTGGAAAGAGACGCATTATGCAAGTATATATAATCACTGTTCAGACCCGTACACAGGTTCTGTTGTTGGGGGTAGTCGAGGTTCCTGAAATGGAACCTTTTTTTGGATAACTTCAATAGTTTCAACATAAAAAAGGGGTGGCGAGGTTCACCAAGTGGAACATTTCAACATTTTCTTTCATTTTTATAGGTTTTACAATGGATTTTTGAAGGAAAGGTGGAGGAAATTTAGGTAATGCCACATCCAACAGAAGAGGTGACATGGGCTCTTTGCAAACCATCGTAACATTGAGCATTTTAAATCAACCTTCAGCGGCCCGTCGCATAAAGGATTTTTTTAGGAAAAACATTATTTTTTTGTTTTTTACAAAACTAAATTGATTTCATTATGTGACGGGCCACAGATGGCTTGTGCAACAGCTGTGAAATCACAGTTTTTCAGATGAGAATAAAAATTGTACTGCTTGATTAACTCGACTTCCCTATTCTACATATAGTAGGATTGGAAGTTCAAAAGAAGCATTTACACAAGGTAATTTTACCAAAAAAAATAGGCAAACAAAAGCTGTTCAAAGGGATAGTGTTCTGCAGTTGGCCATCGTGGCCACAATGATGGTGTTGATAACAACGTTATCACGGAATCGCTGTTTTGAAACCTTCTAAAATCATCTCTATTGGATCAAATTGAATTTTATAAATCTATTATATGATTGGGCAGTTGACGTCAAAACATGGTAAAATTTTCTCGGATCAAACACAGCAAATTAAATTCTATTTATTATTATTTCTAAGGGGTGTCAAAATGCCCCAATAACAATTGTAATGGACAAGGAATGATTTTGCTTTTTTACCAATACTTTTCCTCTACGATGGGTGTTCTGCAATTGGCCACCGGAGGACCCAACACTGACCGTTGCCCATTCCTTTAACCCCAACTTTAGGCTCGGCTTAGGCCGCTCTGAGGCTGGGGTGACAGCAACACTTAGGTGTGCTTAGCGTCAGGATGGATGAAGACTGTTCGTCTTTCCTTATTCATGAGGGGAGGAGGGCTGCGTGTACTTAGTGGGGACAGCTTGCCATCAATTCGTCCCCTGAGTTAGTACTGACACCTTATAGTTTCTCCCTTGCCACCCACTCAACCTTCTTTGTTTTTAACTATGCACTAGGTAGGGGTTCAGTGTAAGCTGGCCTGCCTGCTAGCCTGCTTGCTAGCCTGCCTGCTTGCCTTTTTGCCTATCTGCCTATCTGTTTGTCTACCTGCCTTTTAGCTTGCCTTGCTACCTATCTGTCTGCTTGCCTGCCTGTCTTCTTGCCTATCCGTTGATTGCCTGCCTATCTGCCTTCATACCTGCCTACCTGTGAAATACATAATTTCTGCTTGTCTGCCTACGTGTTTGTCTAGAAGCCCTTTACCTTGCCTGGCTACCTTCTTGCCTTCCTGACTGCCTGCCAGACTGCCTAGCTGCCCGACTGCTTGGTTGCCTAGCTGCCTTCTTGCTACCTGCCTGCCTTCCCACCTGCCTATACTTGCCTACCCTAATACTTAAAGCATTTCTGCCTGTCTACTGGTTGGTCTAACTGCTTACCTGCTCACCTTTTAGCTTGACTAACTGCCTTTTTGCCTACCTTACCTGCATGCTTGTTTGACTGACTTTTGATTGCCTCTAGCTACCTACCTTCTTGCTACCTGTCTGCCTTCATAGCTGCCTGTTTGCCTATCCTAGTAGACCTCATGGCTCCTTGCCTGTCTACTGCTTTGCCTAACTGCCTATCTACCTACCTGAATGCCTTTTAGCTTGACTAGCCACCTGACTGCCTACCTGACTGCCTGCCAGATTGCATGGCTTCCCAATTGCCTGGTCACCTTGCTATATGTCTGCCCAGCTGTCATACCTGCCCAGTTACCTGCCTCATTGCCTACAGCCTTAATGCCTAACTTCTCTTTCTGACTGCCTGTCTACCTCTTTCCCTGCTGAATTGTGTGAACTCCAACATCCTACTTTTCGTTTTTGCTTGCTTGTGCTTGTTTCATTATTTTCTTGGGCGATGCAGTTTCTCATGCAGAAGTGATACACAAGTGATTCAGGGGTACGTGGAGAGTGTAATCTCCGAACTGTTATCAACCCTTGGGATAATCGGATCAATATTTACCAGCACTACAATGTAGTATGACCTTCTGTAACAGCCATGTAACCTGCATTTCTCTCTTTCGTTTACCACCTCACCTAGTCCCACCCCATTGGTAAAGGCGTATATTTCTATCTAGTTTATGTTCTTTTCACATACTCATCACATGTGCCTGAAGGCATACGGGGTCTATTATATAGCCCATGTCCCATAAGTCCAAACGCAACGTCGGCAATTTTCCTTCATTATAAACTATACACCTTGTTCATGATCATGAGTTTAAACTTGCGAAGTGGATCCTCCCATAGACGCCTTGTACCCAACACCTCAGGCCCGTTCCATTGGAAAGCATACCCCAAAACCTTAGTTCATTCATATCCGCTAGGAGGGCGCCACACTAATGAAAAAGGTGTATAGTAGAGTTGATATTAAGGGTTGTTTCCCCACTGCATTACCTGTTTACTGGCCATGGCCCTAGGCCTGGATCGTAAATAAACACGTTCTCTATAGTCTGATACATATGCTGTATCCCCCTGGTTCTCTCTATAGAACTACCAAATAACAGGTAATCAAAATGATCGCCAATATATATTGGTCTGTACCCATTTCAACTGGTAAGCCTTTGACCATTGAAATACACCAGTCCAAACCTATAACAAAAAGTCCCACATTTGACTCCCCCACTAAATTACACTGGTTGCATGTTTACCACCGTCACCGCTGTTCAGAGTGCACTACCAACGTCACCAGTTGGAGTTCAATACCTGAGCTTTTAGAGAAGTATAAAATATTTGTGAATGTATTGTGATTGTGGACCAAAAGGCCCGATTTGGCCTAGACGCTAATATTTGCCACTCAGCGAAATAGCCAGGTAGAGGTTGGGTCTAATAATATAGCTGTGCAAAGGTTCAGTATTACAGGTTACAATACAATGTTTAAAAGAGAGTTATATTACAAACGTTAAGCTGTGATAAAAGCGAACTGTGGATATTACTCAAAAAGGCGATATGGGTTAGGACGGCTAAAATGATACCTAGCTATATTGGCTGCTAGTATCCTAATCAAATTTATAAAGCACAATACAAAAACTTGAATAATTCACCTACATTAGTAGAGTAACTGAATTATCAGGTGCCTTTCAAATAATGCAATAAGGTGTACGGGAAATATATTTCAAGCTAGTAGGAAGCCCAAAGATGCCTTTTAAAGCATTATTAGCATTTCCTTAGCAGATAAATAGCCAATTTAGCTATTACACAGACACATGATTAATTATGATTAAGCTAACATTCTTCTTAATAAAAAATATAGGCTAAGAATGTCCATGACCAAAAAAATGTCTTTAAGATTGTACATGGTGACCCACAGCCCAGTTCAGATACAACAGAAAATTTGTCGCAGTTATTGTTGTTGCGCTTTCTTATCAATTGCACAATATAAAAGAATTGAATTGTCACCAATTGGGACATACATATGTGTTAGCAATACAAGCTGTGACATGTAATTACTGAGGAGGGAATAATACAAAGGATTGATCAATTATAATTCTCATATTGTTACAATAGCCATCTGAGATTAAAATCTTATTTCTCCCTTGCATTGCTGGCAACCAATAATGATAATTATGCCTTACGTGGTTAAGTCCCATACCCAGTATGCGATTTTACCGGAGATGGGTGATGGGCAACTGGGAGAATTTGCTGATTCCTATGATTGCCTATCAGTATACCATATTGAAATGTATATGTTTGATATGAGACGGCACTAAAATCGGCCGACTCTTCTAGTAGAGTTGGCCGATTTTAGTACCAGTGAATTGGCCGACCCTGGTCAAAATCGCCTAGTGGGTATGGGGCTTTAATGACATACTTCTCTTACAATATGCCTAGCTATAGGCTTTGAGTGAAGATACTATCAAAAGTTTCCAGAATTCCCTATTCACAAAAAATACCAGTTCATTGATGGAATGGGGCGTCGAAGTAGAGATCCAAGAAAATCCAGGAAGCACTTATGACGTAATTCAGATGCGATTTCGGTAAACTCACAAACTAAATAACATTAGCCATATATACAGATTCTTTTGAGAATGTATTCCTTTGAAAATATGTGAGCAGAAAAGAGAAGTGAGAATGACATGTCTCATCAAGATCAAATTACCAACACTACTCGGTCAATCAATACAATCCATTCTGAACCCACATGGAGTGATTGTTTTATACGTGATTAACCATACTCTAGAATGTAAGTGACCATATACATTTAATGTGTCTTCTCTGGCCGCTTATTCTAGAAGTCTTTGACATTTAGTAGTTTCAGAAGCCCGTGTTTCCATAACATTTAAAAATCGATAGACCCATATATCTTAAGATAAAACAGTACAGATCCTTTGGTTTCAGAAATAGTATGGCAAGAAAACGAGATGGATATGATTTAAAAAGTACAATTTTAAGTGACTAATGCACCTATTCAGAGGGTGTTTTCTAATGGAACGGTATCCAATGTACAAACTGTCTTCCAGATATTAGTTACATTCCATTACCCAAACGTACCCACGTGAGACAACAATGAATTTGTTGACACATGACAAATTTACCCATTTATTTTCTGAGTTTAATTGCAATATTTCTCACCAGTCCATTAGGAAAGTCAGTTTCTTTTGCAGTTTCATTCCAGTTTCTTTTGCAGTTTCATTCCTCGGGTGGAACTAAAGGTGACTCTTAAGAATCGAAAAGCAAATATTGGATAATTATGACAGAGCGAAGAAAGTTGTGAAAGTGCATCACTTTGACTTTGTAATGGAAAGGGTACGGTGATCTTTGACGAAATACGAAAATGAGTTTGATGAGAGAGCAAATAATAATGTTTTCCAAGGGAATTTTTTCACAAATGGCGTTAAAAGGGTTCATTGTCCTTGGAAATGGTGGTTGGGGGCTTCCTCAAGATTCAATCCGATTGCTTCATGTATGTTATTTCCTCCGCTTCTGGCCATGCATAAAGCATACATACAGCATAAATCAATCAATAATAATCGTTTTATACTTTAATGGAAAACCAATTGAATTATTCACATCTTGTTTCTATTTGAGGATGATATCCCATTTTAACAAAATGATACAAGTTGGTAGACATTAACATTAAATACACAATTAGCAACGTGTGTATGTTTATGTGTGTTTTAAATCAAGCTGGTATAGTTGCCATATGCCCATCCTACATTGGGTATATATTATACTAGGGTTGGACAATGGTCGGATGAAATTACTGTATAAACCATTGATATTGTGATGAATGCCTATTCATCCAAATACGTAAAGAGACCAAATAAGAGAAAATAAGGTAATATGACAAAAAGTATATATGTTCGTAAAAGGAACGAAAGTGTAAAGGAACGAATATGTAAAGGAACGAAAGTGTAAAAAGCCCGAAAAAGAGGCCTGAATATGTAAAGGAATGAAAGTGTAAAGGAACGAATATGTAAAGGAACGAAACCCGGAAAGATGTAAACCGGAAGTGATATGTAAACCGGAAACGAGAATGTAAACCGGAAGTGACGTCAGTTGTAGATCACGTGACCGAAAGCAGCCAATCAGGGCTGACCTCTAGGGTATATAAAGGGGCGGTGAGGCCCGAATAAATAGAGTTCTTTAACAGTTCTCCTTGTGTCCAGACGTGTCTTCTTCCCTTAAACAACCGCTGAGATGAGCCGATACGAGTTAATAAACCAGAAGTTAGAGTAAAACAGTAGAAGTTCGAGATAAATAGGCGAGACTTGGGACGGGGGCCCGATGGCCCGAGGAACGGGAACGAGGAACGGAGGACCGAGGTAGGGCGCGAAGGCCCGAAACAGTCCCAGATGGGGTCCCGGAAGTGTAGGCGCGGCACGGCACGAAGGCCCGGAACACGGAACGGAGACCCGAAGTCCGCGGGGACGACGGCGCGGCTGGCTCGGCCCCACGCTACCAAACAATAGGCGACCGTCGGCCCGACGGCCCCGCGGACCGGAATCCGGGGTGGACCGCCCTGTCGAGGTGAATACCGGCCTGGGAGATAGAGCGAGACGAACCACGGCCTCCCCTTACCCCTACCATAATTTCCCTTCCCCGCAGTCCTCCGTCTGACATCGAGCACCGATTCCCGACCGATTCGCTCAGCCCCCCTCGTGCGCGAGGCACGACTCTAAAAACACATCTCGGTTCTTGGCCCGGATTCCCCGTCCGCCCGAGACCCGAACAACTCCCACGTTCCTCTGCTGTAGGAATCGGCAACCCTGACTTACCAGAGAACGTCACAATATCCTTGTTTCCAAGAGTTGGGGTTACTGAAATAAGCAAGAATTATGTTTTTCTATATCCTCAAGTACTGTTTGAGCAATAAGATTTCTTAAATGTTATCAATTGACAGATTGGCGGGGTTACTAGCCAATCAAAATACTGTATTTCAGGGCAAAATAGGATTGGACATTGTAGGCTTGGATGACGGACTTCAACATTTGTTCCTGTGGGAAAAAGGCCAAAATGATAAAGCTGCAGTTTACCAATTTTAGGTGCAATCTGTCAACCAAGTTGCTTTGGTTAATTTTGTATTATATAACAGTCTTCAGTGAATAAGTGTGGAGGTTATTTTGAAAATATTTCATAGTAAACTTGATGTTGATGTAAACTGGGATTGGCTTATTACATGGCGTCCAAACCAAAGGGGGCATGACCTGTCTGTGCACACATGTTAACGTGCAAAGTGTTACTTTACCCATGACCATGCGTCCCCTGCCCTCCCAGCAGAAATCCTGGATCCACCCCTCGACGGAAGCCTTAAAATGTCATCAATCAATAAAATGACAAGAGTTTAAAATGGAGCGGGAAGGACTGGTTGAGGTTGTGTATTTGATCTCCATCTTAAATCTTAAGCTCCCCCGCCCTATTGTTTTGAAGTTTGATGTTGTGAATCTTTAGCCCATCTGCACAATAAGCCCATCCCACTTTACACCAACAGTAAAGTCTGCCATGAAATATTCTCAAAATTGCTTCTGTGCTTATTCCTTGGAGAGAGTTGCATAATACAAAATTATCCCAAGGAATTTGATAAAGAGATTGCTCCTAAAATTTCTGAAAAGCAGCCTTATATTTTTGACTTTTCCACATAAGAACCAATGGTAAAGTTTGTCAGCCCAACCTATAATGTCCAGCCCTACTTTGATCTTGAAGTATTTTGATTGGCTGGCAAACCCTCAAATATCTCAATTGATAGAATTTAAGAAATGATAATGTTTTAGCAGTACTCTGCAATATAGAACAATGCTTATTAATTTTGATATGAGTAATCTAACTGTTAAAGGAAAGGATGGCTTATATGCCTTTTTTGTCCAACCCTTGTCCAACCCCAGGATTTATCCAATGTGGGATGGGCTTATTAGATCGACGTTATGTTGTGAATCTCCCTGTTCTGTCTGTTTCGTAAATATCTTGCTCCCCTGCCGTATCTATCTAAGAAATCTTTTGCTCCCCTACACTATCAGTTGGAGGTCAAGTCATGGAGCTTTAGTTCCCCTGTCCTATCAGTTCGAGGTTTTGTCTTCAAGCTTAGTTCTCCTACCCTATCACTTCGAGGTTATGTCCCGAATCTTAAGCTCTTCTGTCCTATCAGTTCTAGGTTATATCTTCACTGCCATAGGCCTATCAGTTGTTCCATTGGCTAACCTTAATACCAGATCTTAGCATTTCCAGTACCTGAAGGGAATGTGTAGTACAAGGGAGTCATACCAGGTGGCAGCACTAAACTGCCTGCAGTAATGAGTCTGTTTCACTGTTTTCTATAAAATATCCAATTTTGCAGCAAAGCATATTTCAGTATTTTATTATGATTGGATATTGGACAATGTAAATAGTTTGTATTAGAGATATTAGCCTTATGAAACATTTATAAATACACAAAGACGGAAAATAATGAAAAAAAACACACACACAAGAACACATGTCTTAAACAACTAATAAAGGCCAGAGTTTGATGTAAACGGATAAACACGCGTTTGGTTTTTTGGCACACTTAGTTTTGTAAACTTAGTTTAAATTGACCTTTTATTAGGAGTATTTATTCGCGTGTGCATGTTATTTATTTGTCCAAGCTTACCATACAGGTTTATTGCCAGAAAGAATTATTGTTAGTCAAAGGAATGCCCCTTCTCACTTTGCCATATCCTTGATGACAGATGTTTATATTAATTCTAAAAGTCGAAAGAGTCTATGCATAATCATTCAGAACAATAGAAATGTGGTCAAGGAATTTGGCAGCTCTTATCTGCTTATTCTCAAGCCTTCCCATTTGGAGATGTCCCTTACGGTTTTGCCATACTTCAGCTTATCCCAAGCAAAAGTTTTAAACTCTAAGCTCTGACCATTTTTCGCAGCTTTTTACTTCTCTCTGGTACTTATGTAGTTCACTTTGGAAAACACCCATGTAATCCTAAACACCTAAAGTCGTTGCTCCTTTCTTTGCCTGTTGACAACGTTTCACACCAGAGGGCACCTCTGTGCATAGCAGCTAGAGAACCATGAGAAGGGTTGGTGGACAGGCGAGATGTAATCAGAGGCACATAGAGGTTATATAAACATGACTGTTTATAAAAATCAAGGACTTTATCATCAATTAATTGAAATTGAAGACTTATTTTCAAGGTCATTATTATAATTATAACTCATTTTTATATGTGAACTCTCATTTACTTGCTTTGTCACAGGCTTTAAATACCAAATTGCCACTACCCACTACTGGGGTTCAAATTTATACTTTCTGATAAAATAAATATCCATGGAACCGTTCCTTTCCTTAGTGCATAATGACACAGCCATGCTCAGTATAATAATCATATAATTATTTCTGTTATAACATAAGAAACTTATCATTACGTCACAATTATAATTATGCAGTATTACTTATTTTTACTAGTTATATAAAAAATGGATGCAGCAGCCTCTTTTCGCAGACAACAGTTTTTATTCACCAACATTAACATTACAAAAGTGTTAAAATTGCGTTTTATCAATTGTTTTATGATAAGAAGACTGTTATCCGTAATTGATTCTCTCTTTTCTTATAGAGAGTTTAGGGATGTGCGCGCTAGTTTAACTATCTTTTGCAATATTTCCTACTGTTTTGTTCAACACAATAGGGTATCGTATTCCATAGACTAATACACATTGTTTGTAAACTTTATACGTCAAGCGAATCTCTATTGTATCGTCATGAAGTGAACATGGCCGGTCTCATCTTAGACCCTCGTATACGAACTACCCCTTGTAACAGCCAAACATTTTCTTTTCAAAATATTGATATAATTGGTACAAAGTAGCCCGAAAATCGTATCGCTGATCACCAGCATAACAAAACAACACTTGAATTCTGCACGTAAGCGATTGTCGGCTAATAAAATAAATCGTGTCCTATTCAGGTAGAATTGGCAGTTTAATAGCAAATCTTATTGACAGTGTTGATCGACAGACGACGATCGGTTGACGATTTATGTGTCAATTTTGACAGCAGATCGCTCAGTCGGTGTGGGGCTTAAAGTATGCAGAAACTCATCCCTCTACAAAATTCAATCAGTCAGACAAGCAACAACGTATACAAGCACATTCTATGACCATACTTTTCTGGTCAGTCTGTTACCTACCCAATTTTAAAAAAACAGTTACATCTTTTTGTGTTACGTTGGGACTCTCCAAGATAGAGTGTTACACTAACATTATATTCTGGTGAGTATCAATACAAAATGTTGTATTAACGTTATAAGTAAGTGAAATAATGTAATCAAAATGTTATAATAACATTACAGTGCAATGTCGCAATTTTAGCTTCTAAAGACGTTATTGGGTGCCATCAAAATAATGTTACAAGAACCAAACCAGAACCAAAAAGAATGTTACTGCTGCTACTAATGTTACATTCTTGTCTCTGTTAAAATATTTGCTGTGGCAGGTGTATAATTTAAGATTGGTGACTTTTAATCATAACACGCCCAGCTTCTATATTTAACTCTTGCAATACCGCATGCAAACTTAATGTTTAATACATACCAGTAATTGCAAACCTTTTCCAGATACATAAGCTATAAGCTTTCATAAGAGGACGCCTGCAATAACTATACATGAGGGATATTACCTATAAATGAAAGTTGACTGTCATATTATGAAACGTTGTGCCGAGTAATTAAAACCACAGCTTATCACATATACTTTCTCGTGCTTACACATTCTACATTCTATATTTTAGCTTCCATACAGTAAATTGATTCAGCAACAAACGCGAAGTATAAAATTTCCTATGTATTGAAAGTTCAGAAAAAGGCGCATTTATGTTTCTGTAATTATTACATTTATTTGTGTTATTCTATTATATCAATTTTTTCTATAATTATGATGAAATTTCAGAAAAGGTTCATGTTTTAAAAAGGTTCCATAATAATTATTATAATGAAATTTCAGAAAAGGTTCATAAAAAAATTAAACTTTATCAATATATAGCTCCGAGACTCCCATACACATACAGAACAATATCATTTGGTCAGGTTACCTTACAGTGCTACCTCTGCTTCCAGTAATCTACAAAACTATCCACGTTAGGTTAGAATTAAGGCTTTACCACCAATAGCTCAAATCTTGGCTCCTAACCAAAAGATACAATAGTAAGAAAGCAATACACGATATCCTAAATGTCGGTTTCAAGTGAACAAACCTATATAGAAACTACATTTAGACGTCAGCCCTTGTATAGGTAACTAACTCCCTATTCTGGCTTGGGTTTGTGTAGACAAGCGCCAAGTTTTCCATGAGGAACCAAAACACTCCATGCCTTTACAACCTTGGATTAAACCTCTAATCCCCCCACTCCAGGCCATGGTACATGTCCATCTAGATTTATATCTACATGTTAGAACCATGTTAGACCCCTCCTTACAAACTATAGCTAGTGGTATAATGCCTCACCTTTGAATATACTACATGTATAAAGAATCTTAAATTCTATATTCAAGGTAGGAAATACAAGGATTTGTACCTGTTCAGCTTAAGCAATTTTACCTGGCTTTTGGTGGGAGGAGATCACGATGCATTCTAGGAAATGTTGAAGGAAATACAGACATATTTATGGACACTGAACTGTAACTCCTGCATCTTTTACTTGGTATTTGAATAAAATAAACAACAACAGTTATATATACACTCAAAGCAATCAGACAAAAAATTGCAGAAGGCCATCTTTTACATTTATCTCAGCCAGTAGAATTATATTTAAATAAAACAATATCCTTTTCATAAGGACAGACATAAGGGTCGACAAAACAGAAGAGTTGTTAAAGAAATATTATAAGGTTTAAAAATAAACATTTCTTGTAACCATCAACACCAGCCCTGACAAAATAAGAAGATACGTGAGGCTGAATTGCTGTAAGTGGCATCAGGAAGAAGTCCTAGAGCATGAATTAAGTGCTTGAACTGCCTTTGCTATCATACCAACTACTCTATTTTATTTAGAGCTTTATTGGAGTCACTAAAGAAAATAGTCCATGCATCTGTCTAAAATGCTGATGCCAAGATCGGCAGGGCATAGGGCCAAATGTAGCCATACATTCTCCAATATAGGACCTTCCGTACAGGTTAATACATGTATAGGTTAAGACAACTTAGGGAGGTATCAATTCAGCTACAGAGATTTGAAACTGGTACTCATTCAATATAGAGTCCTGTCAAAGTGTAACGTAATGGTAACATTCTGCGACGTTCTTATAACGTTCTGTGACGTTCCTAAACGTTTCTATGACATTCTGGAACATCAGACCCTTGGCTGGGAACCTTCCTCCTATCAGCATAGTTGCAAACAAATTGGGAGGGATTGATCCTCATTCAAGCTATCTAGACAATCTTGAGATAGTACATTTGCAAGCTGCGCAGGTGTTACAATAAACGGAAATTTAGCTCGGTCCTAATGCACTGGTCTGCTATTTCAAAGTTCCTGGGTTTCCAGTTCCTAGTTTTGCATTAAGATCATGGATTACAAACAGGTATATTTCATGCATCAGACTGTTGGAGTGGTCGTAATTTAGAGTTGCAGAGTTGTTAGAATTGCAGAGTGGGCTGCAAGTGTATTGCACTCTGTCCTCAATAACATCCAAGTTGCCTAGACAGATCGACTAGAGCAGGGGTAATTCACAGAAATTCTAGTTTCTAACTTTTATGAAAGATGAGAGTATACTCCCCCATGACAATATGGGGTACATGGGGTGGCCATAGTACAACTTTAATATGTTACTTAATATGCCAATGTTCACTTGTCACTATACAAGCAATCTTATTTGCTTGGTTTTTGCCCTTACTGTATTATGATTGTTTCTTGTGACATTACATATAACTTGATGCACACTACTCTGTACCTACATGGAAGATCATCATTTTGATGAATGCGGTTAAATAAATAAAAAAAAAAAAAAATATATGGAAGACCAGAAGAATGAACTGAACATTCACTGTGTATAGACCTTTAATGACATTTGAGTTTTATAGAGAGGGCCATATAAGGTATAGTAAAGGTAGTGGAGAGATCTTATAAAAGGAGATCTTTCTAGAATGTTAAAGGTCATCTGAAAGACTCTTGTAAAGTTCTTGTAAAAGTCTTGTAAATGTGACCTTTCCATAACCTTCAATGTATCTTAATGGCCGTATCAACAAAATTAGAATTCGTGAAAAGTCCAATTTCGACCAGTGATTAAGTGCCATGTAAAAGATGAACTTTAAAAAAAGATTATAATGATACAGTGGGCCAACATTATATGCATTTCCTCCCATATAGGAGTATGCAAAAAGAGTTAGGCATTCCTTCTGTATGTTGTGACTAGAGGGACATAGCAATCAGCGAGACTAAATTCATTAGGAAATATAGCATTACAAATAATGAGGTTGCCTGCAGCTCATGAAAAACTATCCAGGGCTGTGGGAAACATATAGGAAGCACTAGCTTCTGTACAGATGCTGAATTTCAGTAGAGTCTAAAATTAATAATCATAGAATGAACATCCTGAAATATGTGCAACTTATTCAATAATATTTTATTCTTTTTACAGACAGAGTCACTTAGGATTAACCTTATTTAGGTGGAGCTTTAGGCATATTGAGTTTAATACTGTCTTCTGATTGCAATAGGAAATTGGGAATAATCATTTTTAGCACAGACGATAGAATGACCTGAGCGAACCGTACCACATTTCACTGCAATGCAGTCTTTATGGTTCAGACAAGATTAGTCGAACTGCATGGTAATATCATATATCACGCATATATTATGATATATTGTAGGTGGAAGCTGAACCTTTGATCTTTGTATCAATGTTGCGTGCATTTATTGTTTATTTTCTGGCAAGGTATCATACCTTTTCTGCCTTATCAGCTGTTTATGACATGCAGGTGTTGTTTTGACAAAACACAACTGAGGTGGATGAAGTGCATTGCCAATAGATCTGGTCAGCAAGAAATAGCTAAATTTGTGTTTCCTTTTTTGCACATAATAGTTTGTCTAGATATTGTAATCAGTTGTGCGTCCATAAACATAAACGTTCCTTCCCCGGATTGCCACGTTTTTTGAGGTGAATGGATATTGGTGTGGTATTTATGGTTATCTTTTGTTTTATTTCTCTTAAAAGTGGTCGAAGTTCTTCCATGGAATTTTGTATGAAGTGATACACATCAACAGAATACACATTGTCAGTTTTCTTTCGGTATTATTGTTGTCAATATGCTGGTATGCATTCCATAAAGATTTGGCGATAATTATCGCCAGTTAAAGCACTTCCATAAAAGATTGGCGATACTCTAAATATTATCGCCAAGGCCTCAAATCAGTATCGTGGCGATTATTACAAAATATCGCCGTTTTAAAGATATATATTTTCACAAATATTAATATATCAAAATATGTATATGTGACCAAGGAAGAAGCCTGTGTAGTTTAAGTTTGATCAAAAAAAAAATTGAACAAAAAAAATGAAAAACAAAAATTTCATGTGGCGATAACATTTGTTGGTATCGTGGTACTTCTTCAAACTAGATTATTGCGAAATCTTTATGGAATGCCCCCCTGATTTTCTGTCATTTATAACCATTATCTTAACCCATTCTCACGAGTGTAAGGTCTTCCAAGGAATTTTAAATAAAATTTTGCACATCAACAGATCACAAATTGGCAGTACATGTAACTATGCTTCACATGAGCCACATTAGAGTAGCAATTTGTCCAACTAACGAGAATACAAGAAAAGATAAAGAATGGACAGGTGTTTGAGTGGGTTCTTGTGCAACAGATCTATTATAATACTAGGTCTGTGTTACTGTTGCGGACAACTCTCCTTGTTTGACCCCATGTACTCACACATTTGCGTGACCTCCTCTTTGTACTCATACATGTGCATGAGATGAGGGTCAGTTGGATTTAGTACTGCTGACCAGTATTAGTGCACTGACAATTGTCGGACATCCTTACTGCGACCCTTATCAATAGACTATTTTCTATATATAAATCTGTCATAATACTTAATTTACAATCATTTAGAAAATTGTGATTTCTGCTAACTTGAAAACGTGAAAGTCAGTCCAGCTGGTATAAGCATTTGCAAAACTGTACTTCTTTACTGTATATGAAGTATTACATGTATTTCCTGTCTATAAGCCTTGGACAATTTCCATTTGAGACAAAACTGAATTTGGCTTCCACTACTTCAAATTGAATGACCAGGAACTTTACTATTGCATGGACATGCTAATAATTCTCTTAAGGGCCATACCAACTAAGCGATTTAACTGGCGACCAGCAATGGGCGACTGGGAGAATTGTCATTGCCGTCGCTGGCCGACTGTAATAACTAACAAGTTTGATATTTTACCAGTGATTTAGCCAGTGATCCTGTCACCCATCTCCCATTGCCAGTCGCCCAGAACATGCAGCATACCCACTGGAGTGGCCCGGCTATCTGCAGTCACCAAGCGATTTCACTGCTAAGTTAGTATGACCCTTTAACGTCTGGTGACAAAACTACCTGAACAGAATTGCCTGTGATCCAAATGCTCACCCTGAATCATAACATCAATGACAAAGGCTCTATACTCAAGGTCAGCATAGAAGACTCGCACCTAACAGTGCCTAGATCCTGTTATGACCTATGTTAGAAGTAAAGGTAGCCCTCCTCCTGCTCCCTTTACTCAGTTTACCTCCACCCAGGACACCTGCCTCGTCAGCAGAAGCCTGCCAACTCCACCTGTGCCACCCCCTCCACCCACCTACAGACCTGTCCGAATAGACCAGTTTCTGCACAATGCCACCTGTAGTCCGTCGCATAAGCCAACCCTCGCAACAGCAACACCACAGCGAGGACTTCTATGCAGGTCTCGCAACAGTGAAATCCCTAAGGTTTTCTATGTGCCAACCCTCGCAACAGCGATGGTTTTGTACAAAATTTGAACACAGTTAATTTATTGATAAATACATTTCTGCCACTTGCCTCCTGCACATTTTGAGAGCTGAGGGACACATCTATCATTGAGTGAAAACAAAATGTTAAAATGATAACCCCAAGATGTCCCCCTGATGTATAGAAAATCTTGGGGTGCCAACCCGGGCTTTTATTGCCAAAGTTGGATACACTCACTGTTCAACAGCGATGGGTCTCGTTGTGGTGGACAACCCTCGCAACAGCAAGGAGAATATGTTATGGACCACTAGTAAGAGAAGGATGAGAAGAGTGTCCTTGTAAGGAAGTGCAGACATATTTTGTGTTGTTAAAGGCCGTATTCCACATACCAAAAGTGTGGGCTGCCAATATTGAGCCTCTCGATAGCAATGTTCCATACCGACAGCCCATGCTTTTGGAGCAATTTCGGCCACTGAACTGGCAATATCAGCTGTCTGACAGTGCGATATCGGCAACCAGTACAAAATTGGCGGGAAAATTTTACCAACATGTTGGTAAATTTTATTTGTAATGCTGCCGATTACATATCAGCTGTAGCGAAAGTATAGTGGCTGCATATCAGCAGTGCACTTTCGGTATGTGGAATACGGCTTTTACACTACAGGCCCTGATATTATTTCATCAGGGAAAATTCTGATATAAAAGTAGATATCAAGGCTGTGGCTAGGTTTAACCTTGAGTGTACGCCCTTTATGCCATTGTATTCCCATGATAGTACATTATTCTAAAATTTGAATGTGTGTAATTCTCATAGTACCTGTCTAGACGTAGATGTTTTGGAAAAGTTCAAGTTCAAGCGATGCCTTACCATTATGACAATCAATATGATTTATTAAATTTGTTTGCTAAAGATGAGGTGTCAGATACTAAAGATGGAGGGCCAGATCCTCATTTTATATTTAGTATCTGATATTCATTCCAAGAAAGAACAGCAATAGATCTATTACTATTATGAAAAGCCGAGAGTTGTTTGATCCACATGCCAAGCTTAACACTTGTTTGTCTCTAATCCAGAGATAAACAGTGAAAAACAATTCTTCACAGATCTATTCATTTAGCATCTTACACTGATTCCAAACAGTTTTTTTACCATCACTGACAAGCTGAGAGCTGTTTATCCTTATCAGCCATCACACTGAACTTAAGACTTGTTTATCTGGAGTCCACTGAAGCATGGTAAGCAGTGAAAAATACTCTATAGCTCCCTACCTGGCAGCAGGCACTGGAGGAAGTAGAGAAGCAGCAGTGAGATAATGTAGCTGGAGGCCTGGGGGGGCACACAGTACATGAAGGTGGTACCAACTGCGAAACTACAGCCCCCCCCCCTTTTTTTTGGGGGGGGGGGGATTTGGCAGCCCCCAGAAAAACTGGGATACTCTGACAGATCGACCTCCCCCCCCTTTTTTTCAGCATCCCTCATGGACAGCCCCTGAAAGTAAGCATTAGCCTACAAATCTCTTGGTCACAATCCAGTTCCAGAAGGTGACAATTTGTTTGAGAGCTATTATGAAGGACCTACAATTGGCTTTTAATCTAGTATCATATATAATATGTTATTGAAAGCTTCCCTTAAAGGTGGTTAGATGATGTGACAGCCTCCCTTTTTTAGTGAAATTAACGATCTACATCTACGGCCCCTTGATGGTCTGACCGCAGTTGGTACCCATTTCTTGACCAAGTACCCCCACCCCCCCGTCACCCTGGAGCTGGAAGACCTCTATAAGGGCCTCTCCTCCTGTAACCTGTAACCTGTATCCCCACCCCCTCACCTCCAGGGTCTCCTGCTAGACAAGGCAAAGAAGCATTGCTCAGCATTTTATTATCTTGTGATGAACGGCTATTCAGCCAAAATACATAGAGGTTAAAGTAATAGAAATAAGGTAATAATGGAAATAGATGTAAAGAACGAATATGTAAAGAACGAATAACGAATATGTAAAGAACGAAGAACGAAATAGATGTAAAGAACGAATATGTAGAGAACGAATAACGAATATGTAAAGAACGAATAACGAAAACGTAATGGAACGAAACCCGGAAATATGTAAACCGGAAGTGAAATGTAAACCGGAAACGGAATATATAAACCGGAAGTGACGTCAATTGTAGGTCACGTGACCGAAGGCAGCCAATCAGGGCTGACCTCTCTAGTATATAAAGGGGCGGTGAGGCCCGAATAAACAGAGTTCTTCAACAGTTCTCCTGGTGTCCAGACGTGTCCTCTTTCCTGAAACAACCACTAAAGATGAGCCGAATAGAGTAATTAAGTCGAAGTTAGGACAAAAGAGTCGAAGTCCGAGATAGGTAGTCGAAACATAGAGGAAGGGGCCCGAAGGCCCGAAGAACGAGGAACGAGGGAACGAAGTAGGGCACGAAGGCCCGAAGTAGTACCGGAAACCGAGGCGTAGTATGGTACGAAGACATGGGGAGCGGAACGAGGGAGCGAAGTCCGCGGGGACGAGGGCGCGGCGTGCTCGGCCCCACGCTACCAAACAATAGGCGACCGTCGGCCCGTCGCCCCCGCGGACCGGAACTCAGGGGTGGACCGTTCCCCGGCCGACCCGTACCCCTACCATAATTTCCCTCCCCCGCAGTCCTCCGTCGACATCGAGTGCCGATCGATTCGCTCAGCCCCCCCTCGTGCGCGAGGCACGACTCTAGAAACACATCTCGGTTCTTGGCCCGGATTCCCCGTCCGCCCCGAGACCCGAACAACCCCCACGTTCCTCTGTCGTAAGAATCGGCAACCCCGACTTACCAGAGAACGTCACAATCTCATCAAGAGGTCACCTGTATACATTTATATTGGGATGTACAATCACCTGCTGCACTCTCTCCTGTAGAATATGAGTGGAGACCTGAATAGCTTTTGATTAAGTAGTAGTCCCAAGTATTTCCCAACTGGAGGTGTGGCTAAAACCTACTGGAGTTATCTAAATTATCTACCTGGCCTTAAAGTTGGAATTCTATGTGGCGATAAATTTACAAAAATCACCAGGCAACAATAATAAATAGTTTCAGGCTTTTTCTGCCATGTTGGGCTGCTCCTATATGATTTACGGTGTCAAGTTGCTTTGAATGCCCTCAGGGGACTGGGATTTTCTGGTCAAAAGCAGAGCAATATTCTGAAACAATTTTTAGTCAACCTGTTGTAGCACTGGGGCTGCACATGTGATTTTGTAGCCATGTGGAATTCCTGCTCCCACTTAACAGCTAGATGGCCGGAACTATAGTCCTACATTATTGACTGGTGTTATAGTTGGCTAGAGTGAAGAAGCTCACAACAGGAGCATTGTTTAGCGCCAACTGGAGGCATTTAGGTCATCTACCTGGCTTTAACTGCTCTAGGTTGTCCATTCAAACCAATGGGCCTTATAAGTACTAGCTGGAGAATATTTGGATGGGAAAGAGTAGTATGCGCTAGGAGCAGTGTTTAGCACCAACTGGAGGTATGAAGTTTATATACCTGGCCTAGCTGTTACAGGTGGTTCAATCGAACCAATAGACCTGCTAGATGCTGATAACAGCTAGAGTAGCAACTTGTTTATTGTATCTATTGACACTATTACCTGTTATAATTATACTACTGTATTGTACCTATACGGAAGATCATTTACTGTCAAATGAGTATGGTTGAATAAATAAATAAATAAATAAATAAAAAGACTTTGAGTGCTGCCTGGAGGTGTAGTTTGATAGAAAGCAGTAGCTTACAACAGGAGCAGTTATAAACACCAACTGGAGACATCTACTGCTACAGGTTTTCCAATCAAATCAATAGCTCTTAAGTAGTAGTTACAGAAGTGATAGAAAGGAGTAGTATGCACCAGGAGCAGTGCCTAACAACAACTGGAGAAATCTAGACTACAATAGCATCCTCTACCTGGCCTCAACTGCCACAGGTGGTCCAATCCCACCTATAGATCCAGTGCTACTCCTGGTCACTCCCCCACCTCTCCTCCAGGCGCGCCCCTCCAGTGGGCTGCTGGGGACTGCACTAGTAGTACCTACTAGTAGTCCCTCCAGCAAGTATTTGCCTCAGGCGCTCTCAGCAGTGGTTAGTGGCTGCCTCATCAACAACTCTTCATGTGTATGGCCTTATCCAAACCCCCTCCTCCTCTCCAGCCCCCTCCACTCACCTAACCTAGCTCCTACACCTCCTCCTACTCCTCCCAGCGGCGCATAGTACTGCCACTGCCCAATGCTGCCTGCCTCCCTAAATTAGTCCTTTCATGACCTGCTTACCTCCAACATATTAGTTTGGGCGCCTAGATGACTTGGACGTAACTACAGTCTATCCCTATCCCAGCCTACAAGTACTGGAGGACGCCGCCGCCGCCGCGCCAGCCATACCTGAACACTGCCAGCCCTACCTGGCAGTGGCGGGCGTCCACCTGCCTGTTGTTGTTCCTCCAGGGCCGGCCAGCAGACTAGCAGTAGTGTGGGTCGTTACCTGGATTGTGCCAATCAGCAGCCAGCAGTCGTTTCTCCAGTGTTGAGGGCTACAACACCTGCTTAATATAATAACCCTTAAGGATAGGATATATGGTTAAGACACTGTAGGAGTATTGGTTTGGATTAAGGCGGATATACACACAGGAGGAGTTTACTGGTTTGAAAACATACTTTGCGTTGTTTCAATGTTAATCCCACAAAGTTTGCGCCATGGAGGCCACCGACGCTGGAGGAGGCGGCGGAGGGGGATATAGGGGCAGCAGGAGGAGTGTTGGCCGGTGGTGGTGAGGCAGGAGTAGTAGCCTGGGCGGTTGATGGCCAGGAGGAGCCCAGGAGGAGCAAGCCTTGCGCCTGGTGATTATTATGCCGCCACTGGTCAGGTCCTTTTATGGGGCGTCGGCGCTACTACTTAAGGAGTACAAAAAGCCCACATCCACCACCTGTGCACCTGCAATACTACCCTGGAGGAGCTTATATATTTACCCTACCTTACATATTATGTGACATCCCCACCACAGCTATCACACTCACAGATACCAATGGGCTTCTCCATCTCTTGCCCTGGAGGAGTGGTACCTCTGTGACATCCCAACCACTCCCACTGATGCCACCCTGGAGGAAAGGAGGAATAGTACCACTGTGACATCCCCACCTCCACTAATGCCACCCTGGAGGAAGCTTAAGGGAGCCAGGTAGGCCTCCAGTAGGTTAATGGGTGGGCAGGTGGGTGAGGGGTTATAACCACGCTATTAGCACCTGGAGGTGACGCCGTCCTTATGTCGGGGGGAGACCAGCCCCCTCCCCCTCCTCCACCCCCTCCCCCTCCTCCAGTAGAGGGGGCACAGAGCCCTACCTCTATGGGGCAACCGGAGGTGACGGTCAGGAGGCACTCCAGGCACAAGTTGGAACCGATCCTGGAAGGTAGGCATTTAAAGTTTGTGATGTGCTCAATGAACAGGAAATTCAGGAATTTGAATCAAATCATTTATTTTTTTCTGAATTATACCTTTATTTCCTGTCAAACTATTCCCTCTCAATTTTTTTAGGTTCTTTATTAGAGTGGCTCACTTCGACAATGCCTGTTTTCTAGTGAGTCCACTAAAACAGTTAATACAAGGTTTACATAATATTACAATTAGATAACAGATATAACAATATAAGGTGTAATGCAACATACAGCTTGATATATTATATAGCGTGCTATAAATATCAGGTATAGTCTGTCAAATATTTGTTCCTACCAGCTATTACATTAATCAATGCACTTGGCACCTTGGCAACTTGGCAACTTGGCAACTTGTGTGTTATTTTTATTTGACACTGAAATATGACCCGAATAGAAGAGATTCTTTTCTGGAAGCTTATTTTCTATCATAAGTGTCTTACATTTTATAAACTAAAATATAATGATAAAAATGATGTGACATCATTCATATCATCTGTGCTATACATATATGAAGGTTATTCATAGAAACGGTATTCTGTATTATAAAACGATATTATACTGGTCATATTCAACGGCTCAATTCTTTATTAAAGGCATACATACAAACTCACCTATATCTTATACAATAAAGAGTCACAAGTAATAGATGTTTGTTAAGGTTTAATTTAGGACAAGTAAAATGATCCCGTATATTCTGCTCTATATCATCTTTAAATTTTACATAAAGAAACATCATAAAAAAAATGTCCCCATGTGAACCCACACCATCAAGTCCGTGACCCAAAACTACATCTAGCGTGGTTATGAAAAAAATCAATAGGTTCAAACTTAATTCTTCTACCATGGTTAGGAAAATCCAATAGGTTCAGTCTTAGTTAAACTGGGTTAATTCAAATAACTCAGGACGTCATGCATGAGTGACCCAGTTTCAATATCAAACCGCATGGGTCATTGGCTGGCAGCCCGCAGCTTCAGTCATGCGTGAAATATTGATGAATCTAGCGCCCCTGTTGCATTGGAATGTTATCTTTATGTGCAAACCTTGACGGCTCCACAATACCGATATGGCACAGTCCCAATTCTTTCTTTTGATTATATTTAACCAAGTGGTTGCTTTTCGGTTGATTTGTTTGATCTTCCAGATTATAGTAAGCTACCATTGGCAGTTGAGAAAAATGATCTAACTAAATAAATCATTTCCATTGCGATTTAAGGGCCATACCCACTAGGCGATTATCCCTGAGTCGGCCGATAAATCGTCGCTAAAATCGGCCGATTCTGCTCATAGAATCGGCCGATTTTAGCAGCGATTCATATCAAACATGCACATTTCAATATACTGTACTAACAAGGGGTCATAAGAGTCGGCCGATTCTGCCTGTTTCCCGTCGCTGGTTGCCGGTAAAATCGTCTAGTGGGTATGGGGCTTTAGTTAGATAGTAAAATATAGTTAATTCTATCATTACCATATGTATCACAATTCTAAAGGATTTAAGGTGTCTGACCATGTCATGTTCAGAGGCTCATAGCTCAGCTTCTACTCAGAATATTTAAGAGCTGTTTACATTTTTAAAAAGCCTGAGCCTTGTTCTACATCACTATTTATGTCAAGTAGCCCCCAAAATCGCAGAGCAGGTCACAATATTGATTTGCAATGGATATGTTATACACCAAACAAATCTTTGGAGGTCTCTTTTAAATGATATGTAGGATGCATGTTCTTCAACCATTCAACTGGTGACAAGTCATACATTACAACATCGCTGGCAGTCAGAATCATCAAGTAAATTTAAGGCTTTAGACTGACATTGTCAGGACTAAGTTGTATACTGCTCCAATAACAATATGCATTACCTTAGGTTTGGTATACTATCAATCCAGGATTTATTCCAACCTAAATACTTTGCCATATGAATGTGAAGGATTTATCTATAGAGGCCTAAATGTGTATAATTTATGTTATCATAGGTTGTGAAGTATATTTATATTACTTCAGATATTTTATTAACATTACTACATATCAGCTGAGCTGGATCCAGGGCCAGCCTCATGATTGCACTGTCCCAGCTTTTGCCTCTAAAACATTAACACCCAAATCCAATATCAAATCAAGCCGCCCTACCCTCTCAAAATATCCCACACAGTGACCTGTTGCCTGGGGATACGCATGAGTAGTTCTAACCTTTCCCAAATTAGAAACAAATCATATGCATGCATTAACTGGGTCACTGTGACCTAAATATAGTCTGGTGGAATCGATCAGAGGCAATCAATGAAGAATCGATCGTCCTACTAAAACCCCTCTTACCCAGATTAGTATTTGCCTAGCGTGCATCTGCACTGAATTGGCCACGTGCAGTTTTCTTAGAACTGGTTTTGGCTTTTCTTGGCATGTATGAAACCCCATGGGGTGTTGAAACTTAAATGCAGCTCATGTTGTTGTATACCCAGCCAGCTTGTGACATGACAGAAACGTTCTGCAACCATACTTCTTTTTGTCACTTTGTTACCTACTAAGATAACACATAACAATTGCGTCATTGATGGTGAGGTTGAAAGCTCACAAAATTATAATGTTATAATAACATTATTTTTGGTGAGGTTAGAATGAAACCAAAACAGAACATTGCAAGAACATTCTGTTTAGGCTGAAGAACATAACCAGAACCTTATAGTAATGTCGTAGTGCAACATCACATCAGTATGTTGCAGCAATGTTATTGGGAGTCATCAAAAGAATGTAACAAGAACCAAGACAGAGCCAACCAGAACATTGCTGCAATGTTATAATAACGTTGCAAACTTGGCTGGGATGCTTGATTCACCGGCACTGAAGGATGAAACATTAATATTATAAATTTCAGGAAGCATCATAGGTACTATAATACCTGATTTATATAATACTCGATAGCAATCATACTAACTTCTCTAGGGACTGGTGAAAACAGCAAGATAGTGATAAGATTATAAAACATGAATTACCGTAAGAAATATAGCCCAGATGACCGCGGGAGTTATGCAATACACGTGGAGGATTTCTATCTGGCTTGCGGGTTATCTTAGAAATATATTATTTTTGTACTAATAATCCAGAAGGCAAAGGTCACACATCTAAAGTATGTTTATGATTATAATTTTGTCCTACAGAATGTGCCAATACATCTTTTAAATCACGATTATTTAATGCAATCTCTCCAATGAGATGCCGTTCTGAGAAATAAAAGCAATCATGATACCATCGTCTTTAACTATTAAAAAGATACACATATAACAAAACTAATGCTTATTTTTCTTGTTACCATTAAGAATCATTTTGTGACAGACCCAATCACTGAACAAGAGACACTAATAATGAAATTCCTGATTATCCTAAGCAATTAGGAAAACATGGCTCTACTTTTTGATACACATTCCGAACCAAACCCCATTCAATTGTTAAATATAGCACTATCCAAATATAGCAGAAACCAACGGATGTTTGAGATACATCTCCCTACACTGAAAACGTGAGTGCATGCCTGGGAACATGCTTACCGGATGTCAGGAGTACAATACCCAAACCATTGTCCGCGCATGCGCAGAACACCGGAAGTACTGTCTGGACAAATATATCCCATTGGTGCAGAATGAAGCACCTACTAGTGTTGACTGTTTCTCGGCACCCATGTTTGCTTTCCTGGTAGAGGGTATTGTTAAGGTGGGGAATTGGATTTAAAGAAAAGTTTTAATGCATTGGTATCCTATTGTTTCTTCAATTGTCATGTAAGATAAATATCTTCTTTTGTTTTGGTTAGTAAAGCTTGTTATAGGTCGCATTGTTTTGCTTAGAAGAGAAGTTTGAACAAAGGCTTTAGTATGACAAAATTTAAAAAGTTCATATGAAGCCCTACTTGGAGTTTGAGATGAGATTAGTATTTCCCAGTTTTCAATGATGACTTGATTTCTGTTTGTAACTATTGGTCATAACTTTAAACAGTTTTTGTTATGGATAGCATTCAAACTTCACGACGTGTTTCAAACAAATCAAAAGCTCTTTGAGAACTGTAAATGAAAAAAATAAAAGTACCTATCCATTTCCGAATAGTTCAAACTATAGGCCTAGTTACTGGCGACATTGGAATAAAAGAAAACACTAAAAATGTGTTGTGTGCAACATTATCCAAAACTTGTATTTGTTGTACGAGAAACCTGTTTGATTTAGTATTTCTAAATTCAATGTAGGTCGACATTTATATTGATCTTTGTTTCATCGGTGCAGACGAGGCACTACTCAACCGTGTCGGATCGATCGTTGGTTAAAGAACAGTTTTTACTACCTACAGTGGCCCGTTTTATAACAAACATCCGTATGTTTTGGGTTTCATAAAGTCACAATCACCTTTTTGGCCACTGTAGCTATGTGAGTTTGTGTGAGTATGGGTGGATTTACATGAGTGTTGGTTGGATTTACGGGAGTTTTGGTTGGATTTACGATAGTTTTGTCATGTATGAGAGTTTCAAACTCCCATACAATTTTCATAAGGGCACATAAAACGTCCGTAGCTATGAAGGTTATTATGAAACAGGCCACAGGTATACCTTGGGAAGGGTTTCCATATTTGGTACAAATATTGACATTTAAGGTGTGATTCCACATACTGATTTAACCCTGCCGACTAGCGCTTATCAGCGGCTGACAATCAGGCCCGGACCTATAGGGTCTGCTGTGGGGGGAAGGAGGGTGGCGAGGTTTCACAAGTGGAACTTTTGCCTATATTTTCAATAATCTGAACTTGAAAATGGGGTTGGCGAGCAGTAAAGAGTGGAACTTTTCAATATCTTCCTACTAATTTTAGGGGTTTTTACCTTAGATTTTGGGAGTGAAGGTGGAATTTCTGGAACCCGTACCCTCCCCCCCCCCAATTACTGGCCTACTGACAGGTGTTAATCTGTCAGTCATACATGACCAGAAATCCTTCATGACACTCAAGAAAAGGCCATTTGGAAATTGTTAATACTTGAAGGCCACCAAGAAGCACTAGTTTTCGGGGTTTAGTTGGCATGGGGAAATCTGCATTTAGCATTAAGATGGCTGAAAAATTAAGTGTGGAGACAACTCTGATGACGACCCAAGACATACTTTAGCAATATGATCATATAGATCTTGTGCAGACTGAAGCCACATGCCCACTAGGCGATTTTACCGGCGACTGGAGATGGGCAACTGCCAGAATAGTGATAAATCGTTACCAATTCAGATCACATGCTAGTACGTATACCATTTCAATGTTACATACTAACATGTGATCTGAATTGGTGACGATTTTACCAGTGATTCTGCTGTTGCCAATTGCCAGTTGCCGGTAAAATCGCCTAGTGGATATGGGGCTTAAGTCATATGATCATTTTTTGGTGATCACCACATGGTGATCATGACCACACAGTTGTGAAATATATCCAAAACTTATCAATTCTAAATCACAGTGATTGTTGACTATCATTCAGTGAGGTTATTCTAAAGATATTCTACATGATAATACATTCTAAATGCTTTAAAATTGAAAATGATAATGATAATAAAGTGATCACCAATATGGCGGCCAGGTCATTTTGTAGTTTATGACGTCATCTGCACAACGTCTATAGAGTGAAAACATAGTAGATTCCCTGTTGCCCTGCACACCACCTGAGTAGAGTAAGTTTAGTTTAAAATGATATACTCATAAAGAGTTATTTTTGTATATGGTGGTACCACATCCAAAAACACTGACAATGATTATCCTTCCATTACTGCTCATTAGTTCTGATCCATGAAACCACAAGGGAAATCATCAAAATAATCTCTTCAGTCTCTATATTACCCATGATCCCTGCCACAAAATACATGTTAGTTATTTTTAGCATTCATCAAACAAATAACTATTTTCCTTATGGAAGCATCATCATACTTTAATATATCTGTTGAGTAAGCGGTTCGTACCTGATAATAGCACAAATATTTAATCAGTCAATTTAGTATAGCTGTCCTTTTCTTTTGTTCACCTGTAGGCCTAACTGATTATAGCAAAAATGCTGAATTTAATATAGCTGTCCTTGTTTTTGGTCACCTGTAGGCCTACCTTATTCTTCAAGTGGTTGCGCACATGATCAAGCTGACATGATCAGCGTGAAATAAGACCTTTTTAGACCTTTAATTTTGTAAATTGGGCCATTGAGGTTCATTGAAGGCTTAGAATATGTCACCTTACCAATACCTTTGCAAGATATTTGATGAATTTTTAAAGGTCACCTGAAAAAGTTTTGGAAAGGTCTTGTAAAGGTGACCTTTCCATTACCTTTAGCACACCTCAATCACCTCAATGGCCCCATTCACAGAAACGTAAAGGTCTTTAAGGTCTTTAAGGTCTTTTTTTCGTGTAGTGACATATATTACATATGAATGTGTCACAGTTTTATTTCATTTCAAATAATATACACTGCATAATTTTGATGGAAAACACCCATATCTATCGTTGGCCAAGTGAAGTGAAATAACAGCCATAATTATTGTAAGCATAACTTCAATGATTAAAATGTAAACGTTCAAGACCATAGCTTGTGAATTCCCATAATGCTGGTTTCACATAGCCGTGAGTTCTCATAGGAATATCATGGTGCTATTCTACTCTATATAATAGTAAAACCTTATGGGTTTTGTAAAGTCAGCCAGCAGCCATAAACGTTAATGGTTTTACCATTCTGGGACATGCAATAAGCACGTAATCCAGAACCACTATGCCAAAATTAGGAAGTCATTAAAATATCCCCGATTAATTGTCCCCGGGCTGCCATGGCCCTTGGGTCATGTCATTTCATGATGCTGAACATTTTGTTCATGAATAACTAAACGATGAACATTTTTCTGTGTTATGATATGTAGTGTACAAAATACAACCTATAGATCTGTTGAAATTAGCCATTAATTCAGGTCCAAAATTAAGCTATTTTATAGTCGCAACCGGTAGTATGATGATTTTATATTGCATTGCTTTCAAAATTCATTCTCTTCCATACAAATGATTGTACAGTTTATTATCCGTACCACATGTCGTATTCTGTTGAGTATTTTGTATAGTAGTTTGAAAAATTATTCATACATCATTGTAAATACCATACCATATACCTAAAATGATAATACTATTCTACGTACTATACCATGGACACACTACTTGTAACATCTGGAAGAGCAGATTGGATCTGAAGATGACAAATAAAAATATTATAAAAAAAAAAATTAAAAAAAAGACTAACATAATGAATTTACATTATTTACATTAGTTGTTGAATTGCCAATTGTGGTAAACCATTTACTGGGTGGTTTTATCATTGTATCAGCATAGTAGCCTCATGGCAAATGTCATCACTGTATTCTAACATGTAGCTTCATATTTCAAGACTATTAATAGCTAGAGTAGAGACGATGCATTTGCAAGACCTCTAACAGCAGTCAAATGGAGAGCTTAAGATTTATCCTATATGTTCTTGAATCTCAAGTTTTTATCCGTTTTAAGGCGCTTCCATTTACATATGCAACAGTAGTGGAAACCTACCCCCATGCTATTGCAAGATTCAAATGATATAAAAGGGGTATAGATGGGGATATCCCATATTGATTTCAAGGAAATGCCCTGTCCCATGTCACTGAACAAAACGCCTTGTCCCTAATGTTACTAAGAGATCAAGTAATAGTGGTATGATAATGAGGTATATCATTAATCCTGACACATTCTCAGTTGTAGAATTCTCGATTGAAGTGCAAGTCAGTGTCTATTCACTACAATAATTTCCAGACATCCAGGAAACTCCCCACCCCCATCCCCGGCTACGCCACTGAAGGGAGTTTTCTACAGCTGTCCCTCACTGCCTGAAATATAGCTTTGTCGCATGTCGATTTTTAAAAACGGCCGTGTCACCCCACTGGTCACCCTGTCGATTTTATAAGGAGTCCGTTGGTGAAACCCGATTTAAAATCGGTTGGGAATTTATTTATTTTCAATTTTGATATTTTTTCTACGTAAAGTGTACACTGCAAGCAAATTTTGACACTACGTACACTTTCTTTCCCTAGCACTATTTGCGTCACACTTACGAACACTTTTTGTGGAATTTTTTGTGGTCTTTATAAATAATAGTAATTAACCGATGAATTAATAGGGGCTACGGCACTTGGTATTCGCAGCTTGTTAGTATGGATAATTACACCTGGGGCAAGTTATGCACGCATGCGAGTGACAATTAGATAAACCATGGTAAAAATGCAAGATTGGATGGGCTCACAATTCGAGGAATTTTGTAAATCTCAGCTAATGACATGAGCCAAAAGTAGTTTGGCTGCCAAATATAGACCACTTTCAAAGTTAAAACTACTAGGTACTAGTCGGACAAGAAGTTGCTACGTATACCAAGAACATGGATAACTAATTTCTTTTGTATTCATAAACTAAAGGCAGTATTCCACGCACCAATTTTGTTCATTTGCAATAATGCAATCATATCTCTTCTACAATGTTAGTGCAACACTTTCGTGCCAATTTTGTAGCAATTCCGCGACAGATGCATAGTTTGGGTAATTACATCTGCGGCAAATTACGCCAGCAGAAATTTCCGTATCCATGGATCCACAGATGTATATGTATCATATATTACGAAAGCATTTCCATAGAATTTACAATGACACTCCTGCACAATGGATATAACCAGATAACAATGATATAAGTATTATCACTCACCAATCGGATCAACGTGGCATTATCTATAATTCTAGCTTTTTTAAAGATTTTCAGCTTTGAATGAATCATTGTAGAACTATATTCAAGGGGTTAACTTCAAGCTGGGAATCCTAAATGTAACTCAGGGAGGCGCCCTGAGGGAGTTTAACAAATCTGAGGGGGCGTGGAAATTTGTGGGGTTCTCAGAAAATCTGGGGGGGGGGGGGGGTCCATGCTGATCTGAAGATGAGAACTTTGAATAAATCTTCCATGCTTTACATTACGCGTCCTTTCAAAACATGAGAGCTCCAGACATTCCCCGTACCTTCCTGTGTACGGCAGTGCAACTTGCAATTCAATATAGATGAGTACTTTAACTTGGCTAGAGATACACCGCGTAGTGTAGCCAGCTCTGTAGGCCTAAAGCTGCATGTAGCCAATCAATTTATTGACTTAGCTGAAGAGAAGGTAGCATTTAGAAGGTTTGGTATCGCGCTAAATACCTTAGGAACACGTTGGTAGGTTAAACAGTTATAGGATAAGAAGTGTACAGTGATTTAATCTTTTCCTCTGCTCTATCATTACTTCATGGCTTAGATATATAGGGCTTTGGATAGGGAGCTTACCATCCCTCTGTCAGATGCTCTTTTCAAGAAATTCCCATGTCACATGTCGGTGTCGCATGTCAAACCCCATGTCCCAGGTCATTGTATCTATTTTGGATACCAGTCATTGATTATGTTGTACTAAAATCCAATATGTGCTTCTGCCATTTTGTCAATTCCAGAGGTCTAGACGAATGCCCACCTTTTGCCTTTTTATATGATCAAAATACCAAGTAATCTTTGAACTTTCATTTCAAAAAAGACACTTACCACTTACTTAGTTGTCTTAGACCTCTTATACCTGCCGTTAAGAAATTATGCCTTCCCTCAAATGTAACAAGTTTCCGTGCATTTACGTTGATTGGAGAGGTCTAGGCCAGCACTTACAATGATTTTGAATTTTTTGTACGTTTAAAGAACAAATGAAAACTCATTTCTGAAAGTTTATTTCAAAAGAAAACTTACCACAATCTACGTGTAAAGACAACACAACCAGCACTTTAGATGTCCAAAAATGTATTTTTAGCCTTAGTGTCTGACATTTCAATGCTTGTCCAACGCACGGCCTGCTTTTCCTTCTCCCAACAAGCCTATAGTATTCTTACCTAGGCCTAGAACAAAGCTGATATAATCACCAACATTACCAACGCAACCACTGCTGATTAGCTCAAAGCATTTATGACCTTTGCAACATTAGCTACTTGGATTGGCATGTGCTGAGGCATTTGGCTATTCTAATAATAAATCCTCAATTAGTAAACGTTCTTCGTGGGAGAAGAATGACGTATAACAGCCAGCTTGGATGTTGTTTTGGTAGATAAGTAGGACTAATTGGAAGCCTATTGGGAATTTACTTTGATTAGGAAATATCTCTGACGCATCTCTCTGGGATTGTAATTTCTAGCTTCTTGATTACTATCATAATATTTAGAGAAAAACAGGAAATGAGAAATTGTGTTCGTAAGCATGGGGAGTCATTAATGTTGAAAGGCTTCCCTATGCAATAACGGAAATGGTAGGTGCCTGCTCAGTGTAGTCTTTTTCTTCATTTGTACTTATAGACTAGAAGAGGAAATTTAGTTCCAGTACGGCTTTAAAGCCGTGTCCCCACATAGCGACTAGACCTCGGCGATTAGTTGTATATGGTGGCGCAAAGTATAAAACCCCATCCCATCCCCAGCATGGCATCCCCACATGGCGACTAAACCTCGGCGATTAGTTTTATATGGGATGTACAAACCCCATCCCATCCCCAGCGACTAATTGCCCATGGAGCACTAATCGTCGGGGTGGGATGGCATTTGTACTTTGGGCCACCAGAGACAACTAATCGCTGAGGTTTAGTCACCACGTGGAAACACAGCATAAAGCCGGGTCCCCACATGGCAACTAAACCACGGCGATTAGTTGTCCAAAGTGCCAATTCCCTCCCTTACCCAGCGACTTGTGTCTCATTGAGCTCTAGTTGCCGGGGAAGGGAAGGACTTGATACTTTGGGTCACCATATACAACTAATCGCTGGGGTTTAGTCGCCACGTGGGGACCTGCCTTCACTCTTCGAAACGAAAAATATATCATAAGTGCTAATTACATCCGCTTACATGCAAGACTTATTTTTCAATTAAACAACCTGTTTCTTGTCGTGGCCCAATACAACAAAACTGTTATGACCTTTGCAAATACACACGATCGGAATGATTGAATGATTAGTTAGAGGTGGTCCAATATGTTTCTAATAAATAACAGGCTTATTTGTCCAATTAGTATTCCGATTTCGATGTTTCTTCATAACCCCTTCTTCATACAGGAAGGTATTCGTAAATTGGTCTCTGATCAGAGTACTATACATTTTCTAACGCGGTAAATGTTACAATAACAAAGGTTGAAATAAAGGACGACAAGACAAAAATAGTAAATTTACAACCCATGTTATCCCCCACGTTCATACCTATCTAAAGAGGGAAATTACTAGAATGGATGTATGCTGAGAATGTATCTAAAGAGACAATGCTGATATATCACGGAGAGAATATTCTAAAACACGTGTCAAATAAGGGACACTCTGTTGGCATATATAATCACTATACCCCATAAGGTGGTATTACACTACACGACCTGAGCTGTACATGTGATATCAGCGTGGTATCATGATATTAGAGAAAATCTACATACAGGAGTGATATAATTGTTAGAAATTGGCAATTTGGAGTATCTCATGTATGCGTTTCCACGAATAATTTTCTCTCTAATATTTGTGACTTCTCTGTGATATCATCATATCACAGCTCGAGTTGTGTAGTGTAATACCACCTTCAGATTACAAAGAAACATGAGGTAGTACAAAGACAGGCATGGAGCAGGAGGTAGCCAATGGTCAATAGATGGGAAAGGACAAGGGTCAGAAAGGGTAGGGAATGGCTACACAGAAGCTTTCAACTCTGCACCATTCTGATGTCTCCTAATAAGCCCTTCCCAACTTCACTGAAACATTGAAGTGGGATCGAAAATATCTCTGTACTTTGACGCATCTTTCATTAACCTTGTCTTTGAGTCATTAGGGTAATAAGAACTGAGAACAATAATAGAGAACAATCAAATAAGCTGAAATATTGCTAAATTGTTATTTTATTGGACATTTTCTGAATGGAACATTTTGCATACAGTTATAATGGCTACTGGAAATATAGTTATGTAGAATTGTAAATAATATAGAAACATTTTCTTGCACTATGTACTACCAACGTTAACTTCATAGTGTCAACGATTAAGCGATATGATGTATGCCTGGTAAACAAACTTTTGTATTTTAGGGCAATTATGGGAACGATTTAATGGGTTAATCTGACAGGCAATAGCAGTCTTTCCCATGGGAAATTTAAATAGGGTATTTCAATTAATGAGGTTCCCTAAACATTTGACGTCATTCAAAAACAAAAACGAAGTCACTAATTAGAGAAATAATTTTAGTTTGGGTACCTTAATCCCTGGATCAAACCTGAAAGAATTTTTTTGAAATATCCAGAAATGGACCTTTTTCATTGGTTGCAATTGACATATAAAGATAGAATTGGGAAATAACGTTTTCTATAATATTGTCTTCATATGATATGCTGATATGTTAGAGTTTAAGGATCCACATAACAATTTTTCAGCTATATTGAGACCAATTCACGTTTTTGCTTTGTAAAAAGTAGTGATGACCAAATCTATAGGGTTGAGGACAACAGCAAGGAAAGCTGGTCCAACAGACACCTTGGGGAATCGAACCAAACTGCACAGAAGTACCACATTCTATCTACTGGACCACCCATTCCCCTTCTCAATATAATATCCCCATGGCTACATTTATATTGCTAGATCCACAGTGCACTTGGTCAATGACTCAAGGCTACTGTTATGATCTGATTCCAACTAGGATTTACCCAAATATTTGGTTAGATTCACTTGGGAAAGGTTGCTGGACATTCCATAACTATCTGTTACCTCCCAATTGAATTTCGGTCGATGTGGCTATGGATGTAGGCGGTTATGCGTTTATGTGGGCATTTCTGGCTATGGAGGTACTGGAGTGATTTCATGCTATGGGGTTATATGTATCAACAGCGATATCAAATCATTATATTGTAATAATAAGAATTGTCTATGTGACAAAGAAGGAAGTCACAGCCTATTGCAGCCTAGTCTAATTTATGTATTATATGATTTTTATAATTATATACATATCTATACTGATAAACTATAATGGGAGGTATATATAAACAAGTAAAAGCGTATGGAAAACAATCCAGAAATTCATTAGGTTATCATGCCGATGATTAAATGCATACTAGGTCATACAAAATCATTTGAAGATCATGAATTAGGACAAGTGATATACTGCTACATTCAGGATTCATACCTAATACCATTGTTTTACACAGACACAGACACACACACACACACACACACACACACACACACACACACGGGCATTTGTTAATGAATTGCAATCTTATCAAAACATACAAGAAGACCATGGGGTTCATCACCACTGAGCCCCGTGGGGGTTCCGGGGAAGAATAGGCCCCCAATAGCCCTTGCTGATTATATAAGGTGACAATAGGGGGGACCCAGCACTAACCAAGTGGTTCTTTGGGTTCAATTCCTGGCAGGTGTCTGGCGTTTATTAAGGGATGAGGTACAGCAAAAATAATTTCCAGGTTTTGATCCCCTGCTGTTTGCCCACCCTGTCACCTTCATCTCATAGATACGATCACCAAAGACAGAAAGGTGTGCGGGGTGGTGAAATGGTCAGAGCGGCCGTCTGCTGTGCGGGCAGCCAGGGTTCAATCCTGGGCCTGGGCTGGGCTGCTCCACTGCTCTGGACATCAAAGGCCCCTAGAGGGCCACCAGCTGTTGTGTGTCGGGCCCTGCCTATGGAACCCTGCACATTAAATTACACCTGCCTTGGTAAAAGTGTAGGGGTTTGGCCTCTACCTTCTCATAGATATGATCATCAAACAGACAGAATTGTCAAGACCATATTTCTCACCATGATATGACCATAGATGTTGATACGGTGTAAAACCCCAATAACCAACAAACCAAAGACAGAATTTGTCCCAACCTGTTTTTGCCGTGAATATGACCTTAGTTGTTGAAATGGCGTAAAGCATTCATTACTCACTCACTCATCACCACTGCTTATAAAATGTATTCTGTTTAGAAATCTATGTCCTACAATGATGAAAGTGAAAGCAGTGGGTATCGGGCAGCTTATTACTGGTTGACCATAACAGGGGAAATGTATATGATATGTGGACATGTGAATGAATTAAAAGCATACATCTCTTAAAAGAAATGAATGTCAGAGTTTCCTCTGCTTTTCAGAATACTACATAAAATTGGTGGTGACCGAATATCAACAATAGTAGTTAAAGAGCAAAGCTCATAAAAAATAACATGACAACCCATTCCAAAACAAAAAGTAACCTGACGAAAAAACCAATGACTGACACATATCACCCCATAAAATCCCCTATAATGAGCTGCTCGCACCTCGCCCACCCACACATGTACAGTGAGTTACTCAGACCGTGAACAGCTCTGAGCAGCTCCCCGTCTCCAGGCCCTATAGGCTGCTGCAGGCTTCAAAGTGCCAGCGGCCGGCTAGGCCTACCTTATAAGGTGGGTACAGGAGTAGTGAACAGAACCTGTTGTTGGCTGTCCCCTCCTGTACCTAACTGTTAAGGGTGATATAACAGCAACTGCCCATGTTCTTATAATATTGCATATATGATTCTTGGCATTAAGCCCATCCCAGTTTACACCATCTTTAAAGTTTACCATGAAATATTTTCAAAATTGCTGTCATGCTTATTCCATGAAGAGAGTTACATAATACAAAATTAACCAAAGCAATTTGGGTGACAGATTGCTCCTAAATTGGTAAAATGTAGATTTATATTTTGGCATTTTTCCCATAGGAACCAATGTTAAAGCCTGTTAGCCCAACTCACAATGTCCAACCCTATTTCCCCTCATATACGGCATTTTGATTGTCTGGCAGACCTGCAAATCTGTCAATTGCTGAAATTTAAGAAATCATTATGTTTTAGCAATACTTCTCAATATAGAAAATATAATTTTACTTACTCCAGTAACCCAAACTCTAGCAGACAAGGTGGGCTTATATGGTTATTTTGTCAAACCCTTGTCCACCCTTGGGATATACTCAATGTGGGATGGGCTTATTAAATAAAGCATAGGTCGTATTGATTGGTTCTGAGTGAGTAATAAAAAAGAAATAAAGGGGGAAAGCCAAAAAATGAAATTACATCATTATTTATCATACCCTAGGGTAGTAAAAGTTAAGTAGTTACGAGCTTGATGCATTGCTGATACAGTACACGGGAGGGGGATACAGGAACGTAGTTGTAGCAGTAGAAATAGTTTCACTTCTCAGTTAGTCTTAGCTTTAAAATGTCACTTTAAAATATTGCCAGGGTATGATAAATCCATAACTTTCCGGAGGGGGGGTTGATAACTGTTATTTTATGTATTAAATTCCAATTGCAAAATTTCGCGTTTTCATGTCTTTAGAAACAATCTCTGATGCAAAACACAATACATTCATAATTCATATTCCTATCTATGGTTGACTCAAGTGCCTTTATAAGACACCTCTTAGTGCTGAATACACACTGTGCATATGACGCCATAGCACCAAGTAAGGGTCTTGGCGTGAATCGGTGAATTAATCAGTATTACACTCATTTCATGACCGTCTGTGACATTGTATTTATGCTTAAGTTGTATAAAATCAACAATTCGATGATAAATTTGTTTGTTATTTAGAATTTATATATTATAGTTTTCTCTGATATCCGCATGGCCATGATGAGCATGTGGTGATCATAAAAAAGAGTGGACTGCACAAGTTCTAGTTTAATCATGACAGCGGTGGGTCGCCCAACAATAATTATACATCACTGTTGTCTAAACGATCATTGATTTTTGACGCCCAATAAAGAACCCTTTAGAATGTTATTTTTGAGCTGAGATATTTATCATGAAATATCAGCTGTTGAATTATATAATTATTTAGTCACCATTGATACGAAAACATGCTTAAAGTAATCTTAAAGTTGTCATCGTTACAATCAGTTATCCTGCAATGGGCCATAGGCTTATTTCCCACCGTTACCTGAGTGTGTGACCATGTTCGTGCTGTTGTCTTCCCGCCGCTGCCTGTAACACAACACCCATGTGGTTAGTTGACCTTTTGGGGACTAAATCACAGCATACTGATGGTTTTCATAGCATAGGTCTGGATTTAGTAGGTGTCAGAATGTCACTGTCTCCGCCCACCATCAGTTGTTCTGTCTGAATGTTTTTGTGTATTTTCTGTGTAGGTCCTAGTGGTTACCGCAATCTTGAATACCTTGGGAATATATGAATTCGCCCTTTAGTCATTATTTATTTTCAGAAATATTCACACTGAAAGGTTGAAGTACTTTTTGATGACATTCAGATTGAGACATGACATTGTTCCGATCGTTACAGTGATTAATGAGAAGTTGGTTCTCTTAGTTAAGCACTATCTTGAATTTAGCTTTAACAATTTGACTAGGCCACTGTGTTGCTACCATGAACCTGTCATACATATGTGAGCCTATGTGTACTTAATATGCTTATTAAGTGGCATATTATAGTTTCAAGCATCAGTTGACTATTGATATGATACACTGATGAAGAACATTATAATTGTATTAGACACTCGTCGACCACGTTATGGTAACAGATATATAGTCAGACTTTACTCCACTAAGTTCAATTAAAATTGCTCCTACTTCAAGTATCAAGAGTACACTAAACCCAAATCTTCTAGCTTCAAGGCATTATGAAAACACATTGAAAAATCCCCCTTCACACTCGTACCCAGTTCCTCCCAAGGTAATACAGCACTGCCAGTGTAAATCCACGAGCTGCTCACAGCTGCTCAGCTTTTTCCCATTTTCTTCATCTCCAGCTAGTAGAGCAGATCCTGCATCTCCTCCAGTAGCTTCGAGCCTAGCCCTGTCCGTCTCTAAATGTCAAAGCCAGAGGGAGAAATGCCAGCAGTGCCAGCAGTAGGGCTGGCCTCTGCTTTTGTTGTCATCAACTCTCCCTTTGATTCTTGATTTTACCTTTGATTCTTGATTTTAACGTCCACTCTGGGACACCTGATTAGGAGGTTGGCTGCAGGCATATTTTTGCGGCATGCCATTGGCTGTATTTTGCATGTCGAGTAAGGGAGGAGGCTGAAATAATGGCCAATGGGTTTTGAAATGCCGTGGGGGACAGGAGGGGGAGGGAGGGATTGAGAAGGGGTTGTTTAAAAATACATTGTGGCGGTGAAAATGGAGGGTTCTCCAGGTCCTATTAGTCCTAAATAGACGGACCCTAGCTCATGTTGAAGAATTGGGACGGGGATCATGTTTAGTACTCTGCTATTTATTGAGAAACTACAACCCTTTGTGCGTTATGCCAGACAGTGTCTGAGCTTACATGCGTTGAGTTGGCAGCCCCGCGTTGGTCGGCCATATACAACCATTCAAAAAGAGTGAATTGGTGAATGAATCTGATGCCCTTTGTCACTAGATTACTCAAGATTACTACTTTTGTTACAAACTAATGCAATGCAGCGTAGTATCCATACACTACAAATAAACACTATGTAACTATGGAGGCCTTCCATAGAGCGTACATGCGTATTAAAGGTGGGGGAGGCTGGAATATTTTGAAAAAGGGTACTAAATGAAAAAAAACTAGCTTTTCGCAGAGAAAGCCCCCCCCCCCCCCCTCCCTCTTGTCAGTACATATTGTACGTGACCAGGTAACTACCTTTCTTTTTGCAAATAATATTATACACTCCCTCTTCCTAAAAACCCCATACCAACTAGGCTGAATCGACGCACAAATCGGCCCAAGAGAATCGACCAACTTTTGCACCAATTCAGACCATCAATCAGTATACCATTGAAATGAATATGCTTGATGTGAATCGGTCTTAAGCTTGGCCGAGTATTTGTGGAAAATCTGCCAATTTTAGTGTCAATTATTCGACCAACTTGACCAACTTACCAGTTTATGTGTAAAAACCCTTTTGCAAACAGAGCCCCCTACCCTTATCACCATTGTATAATATTAGGAAAATTCAATTTTGCTGAGAGTGTCCCTCCCTTTTTTGCCAGCTCATAATGTATGTGGAGTCCTTTTGCAGCAAAAGTATTCCTCCACCGCTGCCAGCAAAATACCCCATGCCCCTTCTTACAAATTCTCAATTCAATTTGCTTCTTTCTTTATTTGTGGGCTGCCTTTTCCTTTCCCACACTCAAGTCCATTTAAAGAACTTGGCACTTGGTCCCTGGGGAGGTATTTTAAGTGATCCTTTGGAGAACTTGTTAGTTTTATATCCTATTGTTACATCTGTTTTTGTTGTTGAATATTTACAAGTTGTTTTCAATGTTCTGGCGGTGTATTTTGCAGAGGAACTGACAACGAAAGAGTGTAAGAGACACGTTTATGCTTCTGTTGAGCCTTTTTGGACATTCTATATGACCTATGAAATGGCATCAGTTATTCTATTGACACTTTCCAAATGTTAACATACGGATACCACATAAATGGAGTTACTGGTGTACTGTCAAGGAAACATATATGTTCTTTTGTGGTCGATTGCTTTCGTTAAATTGCGTGTCATGTGACTCTGCTATACATGAGAGCATGGTGTTATGTCATCAGACATTGATTTCGTATCATGTGATGAAACTCCCCCCTCAAAGATATGTACAATGGCTTCTCACTGTGTACTTAACTTAGGACATATATATGCATGTGAGTGAGTGAGTGATGGAGGTTTTACGCTGTACTGACAGCCAGGGTCATTTTCACAGAGAAAACAAGTTAGAACGAATTCTGTCTTTGGTGATCGTATCTATGAGATGAAGGTGACAGGGTGGGCAAACAGCAGGGGATCAAAACCTGGAAATATTTTTTGCTGTACCTCATCCCTTAGTGAACCCAGCACCAACCGGGAATTGAACTCAAAGAACCACTTTGTCAGTGCTGGGTCCCCACTACCATTGCCTTCTACAATCAGCAGGGGATACTGGGGGCCTATATTCTTCCCCAGAACCCCCACGGGGTGACATATGCATGTTTTATATACATTTATATACATATGATATAATTATGATAGAAAGAAAGTTATATACTATCCCTCAGTGGTATCTGACTAACTGTCAAGTACAACACTCTCAACCTTTACACAAAAGATGCTATTGTTGATGGACCACCCACGGCAGCATTTACATCAAAGAAATTACTTAATAACGAACCTAAGACGACCTCAAGGATCTCTGACCCCAGCAGGTCAATGCTCCTCCAGGGCGTTTCCCTCCAGGGTAAAAGCCCTTTAGGTAAGACCAAGGTCATCCCAAGGGTCAGTGATAGGTCCCCTCCCCCTCATCAGTGTGACAGCTATACTGTGTATTGAGGAAGCAACCAGTTCAGATAAATTTAATTGTGAAACTCAGCACATTGTTACTAATGCCAGTGAACTACAGAAACAATTAAAAGTCGAAGAATCCTTTGAACTTCAACTGAAAAGAAAAAAAGACTACAATCAATCTAATGACCAAAAGATCAAAGCTTGGATGGCAGAGGTGGACAAGTTGGAATATTCTGACGCACAAATTGTGCATTTTTAATCTTAGCTATAGCCGATTTGCACATGATGTAACATTACCCATACAGGGGATGGAATGGTGGTTGGTGAAATTCTGGGGGCCATTCCATAAAAAGTTACGAACATTCATTAATCAATATTTCGTTCCAGGGCGCTGTTCCACAAAAACTGTTAGTAAGTCTGGGGGTTATCATTGAATTTGTGCGTAAATAGTGTAAGTAAGGAAAAGTGTTCGTAACGTCACTTACGTACACTTATGTACACTTACGTACACAAATGTGTACATATGATAAACAACTGAATTTTAATTTATTTTCTCTCTTTTCTTTGATAGTTACGTGAGTTCTCATCCGATTTTAATTTGGTTTTCATTAATAGATTCCTTATAAAACAAGCTTTTTAATGAGATCCTATAAATTATTGTGGCCTTAAGATTTCATGATGAAAATAATATTTAAATAATAAAAGTGGGTTACGAACACTGTTATACCTGTCGCAGCTTTAAGAGGTGTACGCACACTTTTGTACACCTGCGAACAGTACGCAGATTTGACATTTGTGTTCGTATCTTTTTTGTGCAACGAAATATAATATCATAAATGTTCGTAACTTTTTATGGAATGGCCCCCAGAAAAAAGATACGCACAACAATGTACTGCTGCGTACTGTGCGTAGTACAACGAACGTGTACGTAACTCAGAAATATCTGCGACATGTGTTTTAGTGTTCGTAAATCATTTTTAATATTCATAATTTCTTATCATCATGAAGTCTTAGAGTTACTATGATGAATAGGGTACCATTGAAAAGCTTATTTTATGAGGAATTTATTAATGAAAACCAAATTAAAATCGGATGAAAACTCACGCAGCTACCAAAGAAAGGAGAAAAAAAAAATTGAAATCCAATTTTTTGTCATATGTGCACATTTGTGTACGTAAGTGTACATAAGTGGTCGTAAGTGATGTTACGAACACTTTCCCTTACTTACACTAATTGTGCACATTTTAAAGAGAAAACGCATCACCTACGAACACTTTTTGTGGAACAGCGCCCTGATACAATTGATATGAATGACATAATTTACAATCCTTTTGTTCGTAATGCATTGGCAACTTTAAACTTATCTACAAAATACATATAAACATTATTCTACATGAATGAATTAATTCCAGGCAAGGTAGAGGATATTGGGAGTAGATTGGGAGAACCTGGTCACGTGACATTGTTTGCAAAATGTCTATAACCAAGAATAAGCGTACACATGTAATATGGGTCATTTCTATGCTTTACAATGATTCTTGTTTGGGTGGTAGCCGTCTATGTCTATGAGCTTCGAATATGTAGAGTAAAAACTAGCAGGGGAAGGGGTCAAAGATTCAGAGAGATTTCTCCCCATAACAAGCCCTTTAACCACCATAAACCTTTAAACCATGGACTTTTAAAGTCACCATTTTCGGATTAAATGCGGTTTCCCATACCTGCCCATCCGCCCAGTTAACAGACCGACCAACCTTAAATCAGAACAATTACAGATTACTGGCCAGAGGTTCTTTTAAGGCCACCATGATTTTGTACCTGTAATTCATGGACTGTGTTTAAAATGGGACTGTTTCTTTATGGGCCTGCGACGAAGATGAAATACAAAAAGGACACTTCTTCATATGGCTCTTTCATTATGAGGTCTCAGTGAATGCAAATCATTTTGGCTGGAAGTGAAAGTAGAGATGGGGTGGGTGCAGTCATTTAAATGAAAGAAATGGTAGAAGGAGACCTGACTGACTGTTTATTAGAAGTTGCGCCAATCAATTGCTTGGATGAGTTTCATTTTTGAGATTTAAAATGAATCCTTGAAATGTTGAATTGCATAGTTATTCATAATATAAGATTCATTCCTAGGTAGATTTTCGATTTGATATACATACATTTACGTGAGACATTGCTGACATATTTTGAATTGTACATGTATTTGCGGAGTTTATTTTTCAGATTATAGGCCTACTATCAATTAACAGCAAAGTATACAAATAATTCCCTGTGCCTTTCCATTGCAGGTCAGAACAATGATAGTTCTTTGCTAGTAGTAGTTGTTTTGTTTGTACAAAAACTATTTTCATTTGACAGAATAATATGTGTTATCACAACCTTACCATAATCTCTGTCATTGAAACAAAGAAAGTAATACAACTTCAGTTTGCAACTTTCAGGTAGAAGGGGTGTTTTGAATTCCCATCCCTGTCAAAGTCACCAAAATTAAAGCATTGATTTTTCTAAAGCTACTTCTTACAACTAAGATCTTCCAGTAGTATGTATTAGTGATCTTTTATTTTGTATGCGTTACTAGTGTATGTTTATTTTGCTGTCAATTATGAGAATCAACAGGAAAATAACTGTTAAATATAGATATGTTGAATATCACTAAAATGCTTTATAATCCTTTTTTGAATGTGGCGTAGTTCTACACAATATTTCTGGGGAATAAATAAAAAAAAAATTAACCTACTACTTCTAAAATGATGTCCTTTTGCATGTAGCAGTCTACACACTGAACTTACCCCCAAGTCATGCCAAGAACCAGCGAAATAGGCACTGTGAGTTGTTTAACTGCTTATTAAAGGACCTGTGGGAACCAGCAAATTGGGCCATGACCCCTTTATTTAGTTCCACTCTCATCCTCTAAGTGTCTTCATTGTGTAGAGGTTAGTACCCTCGCCTCAAAACCCAAAGGTTGTGGGTTCGAAATATAGCCCTTGCATCAGATTGCACTCCCAGTGAAATCACTGCACTTTTTGTGAATGCTGCCGACTTATACTCTTAATATTGCCTTCTGCAGCTGGCAGATAATCACGAGGTAATGTTTACCAACATGTTGATGGTTATGTATTGGCAATATTAATGTCCTTGATTATGTATTGCAACCTGCAATAGCATTTCAATATGGGCTTGACATGCGATGAAGCTGATCAGCAACAAATTTGATATTAATGGGACCAAGCCTTAAACGTCTTATTTGAAGTTAAAAGCAATTTGGTAATCTGTTATTGCCTACAAACAAAACTTTTCTTATACCTCTCACAGCATGTGGGATCAAATTAGTTTATGATGATTATTTGCAGACTCAGCAGTTTTTTGAGTGGAGACAATCTCCTTAGTATAAGGATACGATAATTGATATTGCCTTAAAAGTAAACCTACCTGATGAAGCATCTGTTCTTTATCATTACCTTTTTTCTGTCAATAATCACTGTACTGCATGTAACAGAAGTTCCATGTGAAAAATGTAATTTGTAAGTTGCGTTTTTATTAAAAGTTGTAGAAATATGTTTTTGGTGAAGTATTTTTCTGGACAATTGTTTGTTTGTAAATTTACATTACCAAACTCCTTTCCCGATGCAAATAATCTTTTATATCCAGTGTCCAATAGGTAGGGCACCACTCATAATTTTGGGGACAACATATGTTTATTGTGTATTAATATAAGAAGGCCCGCTGGGGGTCGAAGGACGACCGGCTGGTCACCATACGGCCCATGGGCTTCGCCCTTGGGCCGTATGGTGACCAGAGGGTCGTCCAAAGACCCGAGGTTTACCCCTATGGGTCTTCTATATTTTATCACCCAAACAAATCTCTAAACTGGTCAAAGTAATGTAAACGAGGATCGGTACGTAGAGCCTGTCAATACGCACTACCCCTTGTAAGGACCGCTGCTCGGCCGTACGGGTGATAAAGAATACAAATCTTTTATGATATGCTAGAGGTTTTCTAATACGTCTTTTATTTTTATTTACAGAAGGATGTCGAATGGCGTTTACGCCAAATGAATCACCAGTTCATGTGAGTATATCTGATATTCATTTTATCCACTTATTTTCATTACTTTATTTTATGTAGTAAAACAATGCATCCTTGTAAGGTATAGCAGAAAGAACTTAGAACTAGAAGCATTTTCCGAGGCTTCAATCAAGAGAATTTCTACTTTTTCCTTTTTTTCTTTTTATAGATTTAGAATTAAATAGCAAACTTAACAGTACTTTGGGGAGTAATGATGGAGTTTCCTATTTCACTCGGACCTGTTGAATCTAAAACAGGATAATGTCATGAATTACAAATGTTACACACCGTGTGCTACATGCCAATGCCTACTGAGGCAAGCAGCAACCTAACGGGCACATTCTGTGACCGTAAAGTTTTGGTCCGTCTGTTACTTGCTAAATTTCTCCAAAACAGAGTCTTATACCAATTCCAGCTGATTTCAGTTTAATCAAATTGAGACCTTACCAATACAGAATGTTATAAAATCTTAAAGTGAAAGAACATAACTAGGATCTTAAAATAACATCGTAGTGCAATGTCACAATGTTAGATTCTAGAGATGTTATTTGCACCATCAAAAAACATATGAACCAACACAAAACTAAAGAGAATGTTACTGCAATGTTATAATAACGTTCATTCTTACTTGGTTAGTGATTGGTAATAGATCTGTTGACATGTTGGAGGAGATTTCTGAATTCACTAGGCCCTATCGCAGAAGGTTACAGCCTTTAGGAGCCATTCAATAATTATAGTAAGTTTTCCTAGGTTTTGCCTACTGCACCAAAAAGAAAATTATTTACCTTACTTTGCCAAGAACATTTTGAAATTTTAAGGTACATTTTGCGTGTTCCTCCATTAAAATATTAAAGTAGAAAGTCAATTAGAATTTTTATAGTATAAAACCTCTACAAAGGAATTTTACCAATAGAATGTCGAGTAGAACTAAATATTAAAGTGATCTTTAGATATAGTAATTATTAATGAATATAATTGGAAAAAATATATCAACAGAAAATGCACAATGTTTTGAACTACATTCATAATACCACAAGTGCATCTATGAACATATTCCATTCGCCAATTGAAGATTCAAATGTTTTTGCCTAAAAACTTACTTCGGCCATGACAAGCATCCTGTTCACTCTTCCACTTCACTCAATTTAGAACTTTGCAGAAAATGTCAATGCTCCACTTGTTATCATTTTAAAAGCAATTTTCCAATATTTTGCCATTACTTAACAAGGGATAAATACTTATTTTGCTATTACGTGTGTGGTCATTAAAACTGAATACTGTAACCTTTGCTCAAAATGACCAATAATGGTAGTCTGGGTTTCAAAGGCTCTAAAATGACAACGAAAAAGACAGTCATCTAGAAAACCTAGCTTCTTGGTTTTATTCTCTTTTGTTTATTTCCTATTCGGTTTTTCTTTTTTAACTTTTTGTTCCCCTTATTCTACAATGTTTTAATAGCAAATCATCAACTAGAAAACAACATATAAGTACGATAACTCAGTGCCTTGAAGCACTCTACTATGGATTAAAATTATATTGGTCTGTCTCGGCGGATTACACTGCCACATAGAAAGACAAAATTAATTAAGATTATTTCTGTCTCCTAATATTGGGCTGCTTGACAGGTAATATCCACTATTGCTAACAAATTAACGAATATAATTTTTCACTTTTTCTTTTGAATAATTGCTACAATTTGTTGGCGTTTATTGGCAATTTCTGTCGTCCAGGTTCGAGACATGCAAAAACTCGAATTTATCTAAATTTAGATGGAAGGTAGCTTATTAAGGGGAAGGCTCGAGTGTGATTCTGCGTGGGAAGATTGGCAATGTCTATAATATTTCAATTGTGAATTTTCATTAGTAAAATCAAATCAAGGACGAATACTATATCTGAGGATGTCATAGATTAGGTATCGGTAATATTTAATGCGAAGCTATACGAAAAACAGAAACTAGGATCGGCCCTAATATAATTTCAGGACACAGCTTTTTATATGGCCGGTATTGTACGGTTTAAACAATTAACATTTCATGAAATTACAAAGTCAGTGGAAAGATATATAACTATGGAGTTCACCATGCTAGTTATCTTTTACCAATGTCATTTTGCTGTAGTATACTTTCCAAAGACATTTTTTTTTATACAGCTATAAATTTATTGATTTTGAAAATATTTTTGCCGATTAATTAGTTCTTGTTTAATTTACATTATCTGATTATATTCAGTCATCACTTTTTTCTAATTTCAAAGAAGTAGGTATTTAGTCTGAACGTTAAGCAAAAAATATGGATTTAGCAAAACCAAGAATGTCGATGTCCCGAATTCAAGGGTCCAGAGCCCCACTATTAGCCAGGTCTTAACCCTCGTCATTGCGTGTCTGTAGCCTCAATTACGACCCATCCTTAAAAGCCTGATCGTCATGAACATCCACTGACCTTTGGGCATGACTGGACAAACATTAAATGGCAAAATAACAACCAAAAAGCCAATAAAAGACTGGCAAAAGGTTGGTACGTTCTCCAGGACACTGTGGTCGCAGACAGGACGCATCTTAGACAATGAGAAAAAATAAGTTAATTGTGCCAAACAAAGTAAAGTGTGTGTTTTTAGGAGGAGCAGAATGACCTATGGACTATGGGAACGGTGCAATGCCTTGTCGCTTGGTTCTTATTAGTCAATGGTCAGAATAGACTATTTGCAGGTGGCCATTTACTGGAAAGAGAAATAGGGTTTTTTATTAGGGTGTAATGCAATGAGGGCTAGTTTTTGTCGTCTGTGAATTTCCCAAAGGTACAAAAAAAAAAGCGGTTATGAAATTTCAAGAAATAGCTTATAAAACACACTTTCGTGATAGGAAATGCCTAAACTGGTCAGTCAGTGAAGGATAGAAAGCTCGGCGGCAGAGCGCTAATTCAGTGCAATACCAGGGGGAAAAGTGTTCCGAGGTTGAATTGAAACAGCGTTTATTTCCAAAGAAATACGTAATTTGACTGAAAACGTAGCAAGGTTTGCCAAAATTATCATATGGAATACCCCAGTAGTTCAGCACTGATCTATTAAACTAAAGGTCCTGGGATATATTCCCAGCCTCTAAAACCAGGCTCAGGCATGTTATATATGCATCTTAAGCATGTATTCCACATGCCGATTTTGCTGCTGATTCTTAGAATAGGAAGTGGGGAAAATACTATAATATAAATTGTTATACATCGTGAGAAAGGTCTTGCAATTCTCTTTCAAATGGTATATAGGATGTATGGTTTCATGCTATATTCTCGGAGAAAATCAATGAAATGTAAATTCAGCAGCATCAACATCGGTATATGGAATACGGCCTTTACTCATGTAAGAGTCCACAACTTGTCCACAGCTTATCAACGGCCATGGCAGTCAAAACATAAAAAGATTCAGATATATCAAAAAATTACTCCCTAATTAATTATCAGTTACATGAAAAACTTACTATGTAAGATGTGGCTCTGAAAAAAATATCATAGCAGGGGGTGACCCCAGGAAATCTGGTCTGTTGTCTCTATAATAGATGGTAGTACACTACTATAGAATAGTGTGGGAAAAGGAATCATACATCTAAACTGAGACGTTGATGTAGCCTTAAACGAAGTCGAGAATTCCGGCTTAACAATCAAGCACTTCCCTAGAATTACAGCAGCTAGTCTGGCAACGTGATCTATTCCATATTCAGCAGATTAAAGTCTTCTACTCCATAGTAAGCCATAGGCCTGTATTCCACTAGGCGATTCTGGCTACTGGGATGTTGATTATTTCTATTTATTTCAAAACTGTGACAGGAGCTCATGCGTGGTACATGCGCAGAGCCATACCTAGCCCAAATATCTGAGTGTTTTCTGAAAAAATCTTGGTTGGAAATTTGAAGTGTTGTAGGGGCATTGGTGGGGGTTCCAACTAAATCTGAGGGGGCTCCTAGAAAACGTGTGTTGCTCCTTGGTACACATATGAGAAGGTTATATCTGAGGAGGTTTCAGGTAAATCTGAGGGGGTTCCAACTGACAATTGGGACAGAATTTGCTATTTGAAAAATTGTGAAATGAACGTTTAAATTTGAATATATAGATTCCTGACAATATCCAGACACAGATACCATTTAAATGCCAATTCAAATGTTTTCAAATAATAATATTATTTATCATAACTATGAGAAGTTACCATTCCCACCTGCGATTTTGAAATTGCCAGAAACGTTGGCTAGTGCATTACATCCTATATATATATAAAGCTCCATACCCACTAGGCAATTTTGACCAGAGTCTTCCGATTCACTGGTGCTAAAATTGGCCGACTCTACTAGAACAGTCAGCCGATTTTAGGGCTGCCTCATATCAAACATATATATTTCAATATGACATACTGACTGGTAATCTGAATTGTTGCTAAAATAGGCCGATTTTATGGGAATTATCTGCTCATTATAGTCAGCCGATCCAGTCAAATTTGCCTAGTTGGTATGGGGCTTACGCTGATGCCCTCCCAATCAGAAACTCAAGGTACAACCTGCAGACTTGGGGAAACGGTGCCACTGCAGCCAAGTGTCAGCTCATTAGTGAAAGTGTTTGGTTTTACCCAACCACAAGTAGAAGGTCGGAATTTTTACCAATATTTCCTGATTGGAGGCCAGTTTAATCTTAAAGTTGTTAGAAGAAGGGAGGATATCCAATATGAGAATCCAATCTGAGAATTTAAATTTTTGCTAGTATTAGTTCGCGGAGGTTATTCAGTGTCATGATGTTCGACCAGATGGTTCGCTACTAGCAATGTTATAGAAAGGCTGGTCATTCATCATAATAGAGTACATGTTGTATATTCCAGTTACCACTATTGATCAGCTAAAGGTCCGTTTCTTTCCCAATTTACTGTATCACACTGATTATATTCCATACATGTCTGAATAGTGGATATTAAATGATAAAATATATAGGTGATAATGATTAACTGACAAAGATTAACGTTCGTCTTGGGAATTCAAGATTGACCTTCCATTTCAATTGGTATGTTCTCTCAGGAAATCAAAGTTAGAAAAAAAGATTTCATGCAACTACTAACAAATAAAAACTTGATGTATCAAAACATGAAAACATGACCTTTTGAAATGACATATAACTACTTTGACTGCTGTCACAATCTTTGGATTTTTCTTGTTACTCAGCTGTTTCATATGGGAGTGGCTATACGCACGACAGTCATGCACGCGGATGTAGCATAGATAGAATCTCTTATACACACGGACACAAAGTCCACACATACAGATAATGCTTACATACATGGACATAAGATAAAGTGGCATGTATTGTATTTTAAAAATATTATAAGTGAAGAAATTAGATACAACATAGAAAGAAAAAAGAAAAGGGGGATTCGGGAGCTTATCCCCCGATTTAGAATAATATGTTGATGAAAAGGTGAGTTATGTCCGCGTGTATAGCCCTACTTGTATATGTGGCCACAACGTCCGCGTATTTAGGCAGATCTATTTGTGCGGACTTCGCAATCGCGTATACAAGCAATTCTGTGCATGTGGCCATCTGCTGGTACATCCACGCGCCGTTTCATGTTCTTGACATTTTTAAATCCTTGTAATATGATATAGACCTGTGTTTATTTCAGTCTGTAAACAAAGAATCCATTGTCTTTCCCACAGGGAGGAGGGACGTTGGTAGTCGGCTTCAGTGAGGAGTCGCCCGTCGATGTGGACGCGGAATACTTCCTGCTGTTTGAGGGTGTCAAATGGCGACATCTGACAACAGCCAGAGTGATAGACCCGTTCACGCTGCACGTCGTAATACCAGGTAGGCCGGGGGGACTAATTATAGATCTGTTATGTTTTTAGACCCATTAATATGGTGATAAACCCACCTTAGTGATAGACCCATTCACGCTGCATGTCGTAATACCAGGTAGGTGTGGTGATAGACTCATTATATGGTGATAAACTTGTTATGGTGATATACCCATTATGGTGATAGACTTGTCATAGTGATAAAACCCGTTCACGCTGCACGTCACAATACCAGGTAGGCCTGAGGGACTAGTTATGGTAATAGGCCCATTATGGTGATAGACTCATTATGGTGATAGACCCATTCTCGCTGCATGTCGTAATACCAGGTTGGTATGGTGATCGACTCATTATGATAACAGACCCATTATGGTAATAAACTTGTCATGGTGATAGACTCATTATGGTGATAGACTTTTCATGGAGATAGACTCATTATGGTGATAGACCTTTCATGGTGATAGACCCGTTCACGCTGCACGTCGTAATGCCAGGTAGGTATGGTGATAGACTCATCATGGTGAGAGATTTGTTATATTAATAATGGTGATAAACCCATTCAAATTATGGTGATACACCCATTCACCGTGTACATTGTGCACAATACTAAGCAGGCCTCAAACTAATTCTGGGGATAGACCTGTTATGGTGATAGACCCATTCATGCTACACGTACGCATCATAATGCCAGAAGGGCCTAACAGATGCATTATGGTGATAGATCTGCTATGGTGATAGATCTGCTATGGTGATAGATCCATTTATACTGCATGCCCTAATAACAGGTAGGACTGAGGGACTAGTTATGCTGATAGACTCATTATAGTGATAGACCTGTTCATGCTGCATGTCCTAATATTAGCAGGTAGGCCTGAGGGACTAGTTAAGGCCTTATTACACTATGCGTTGGGTCTACGTTTGCGTCAGATAACAGTGACCAAAGCAACTGATTTGTATCATGCTTGATACATCCATTATGGTGATAAACCAGTTCATGTGGAAGGTCATTTTACCAGGAGGGGTATAGAACACACACAGACACAGACAGACACACGTACAGACACAGACATACACATACAGACACATCAATGTATATAATTATAATTATAAATATAAATATATTTACAGCTAATCGTATTAATATCATATGAAACCTTTCACTTCATTTCCATATACGAAGAAAATGTGATCAGCCAAGGGGAAAGGATACTCAAAAGTTTCCATTTGATATTCTAATGCTGATATTTAAAGAGATTTTGTTAGAAATAGTCAGAACTTCGTGTTTGGACACCTTTTTCCTGTAGAATATAAATATGCCACTGAAAATATTTCAATGGATTTTTTCCTATTTGGAACGTCAAAAGAACATTTTTGCTGAAGAAATTACATGCATTAAAGAATTTTGGTTGTAATGGCAACCCCATGTTCACTGTTTTCCATAAAGTGAGGGCACATACAAAAGTTAAAAAGATTTAAAGACTTGTATGTTGAAAACAGAATGAAATCTAGAGTGATTTTTATCATAGTGATTTTCATCATTTTCTTTTATAATTAACACCTTTTCCAAAATTGGTACATTTCTATAATATAGGCCTATACAACTTGTATAGGCTTTTCCCTATTTTCATGTGATCAGAGCAGGCTGTGTTTAGGGAATCACAATGTCCTTAATGCACATCACATCTAGGCTTATTTGGTATCATTTACAAATGTTTCGTGCGCCATGCTGCACTAGATAAGGGTCCCATGTGAAATCAGCGTTACCTGGAAACCTATAATACCGCCAATCCCAAGACAAAGAAAAAAGGTAATAAAAAGACTTAGTATAATGAGGTCACAGGGTGGATAGGGTACCTGCGATAATATGTTTTTTGCATGGGATTTTCTTTTTATATCTGGTTGTTTTATGACTAAGGCCCGTATTCCACTAGGCAACTTTATTAATTATATTGTCCCCCGGTAATATGGCAAATGACCATGTATCATATACATACAATTTGAAAGGGAATCCAAAAACCTTTCTAATGATTATACCATGTCTATGATTAACCTCTATTCCAAGTCACAATTGATGAAATTCTGAGTAAAAGTATCTAGTTTAAAGGGCCATACCCACTAGGCGAATTTACCGCCGACGGGTGACAGGTGACTGGGAGAATCTGTGATGAAATCGCCTGTTGCCCAGAATGCGCACCCTATCCACAGGGAGTCGCCCATGGTAACCCAGTCACCTGACAATTTCACCGCCAATTCTCCCAGTCGCCCGTCGCCCGTCAACGTTAAAATGGCTTAGTGTGTATAGGGCTTAACAAGCTTAAGATAATAGAAATGGAAAATTACTTACGTCCTGCAGATTACATACATAGCCACCTGGCCGTCTACAATCTCTGCCCAAACACCTCGCAATCTCAACACATGTGCGGTGCTCACGACTCATGATAAATATAAAGAATATTCTATTTATCAGCAGTATAAGTACTCAAAATCAGAGACAAGAGGATCATTCTTTATGCACATGTAACATGACCAATGCATATTGTTTGGTTTGTCTTTAGCTTCATACTTTTAACGTTACGCAGTTCATGGAAACTGTAAAAAGTTGCTTTTCAGAAGTAACAGTTTGGAAATATCTCATTTCTTGTTGTTCAAAGCAGACATGCATGACTAAAATCATCGGTTAATTTATGGGGTAGTAGAGAAAGTATGCGTAATCTTTTATTGAATATGTGAAATTGGCATTTTGGAAGTGTTTTTTAATGAGTCCATAGGATATTAACAAGGGTGGGGTACTGCCGCATCGCCATCATTATATCCTAGCTGGAGGGCTATTCTGCAAAAGGGCAGGTCTAGCTACCCAAGGGAGAAAAGAAAAGTCTGCTTTAGTATTGCTTATTTGAAAGCTGGTACATTGTACTTTGAATGATTATTATCAGACAGGATTTTGTATTAATATTGTCATCGGCCCAACATGGGACAACAATTAGCAACTGATTAGGCTAAGTGGTCACTAATGGCTACTGATTAGTAATTTCATCTGTCACCAAAAGTAAAGACCTGGCAGACACACTGGTAAATATAAGTAACAAAAGTACCTATTCAGTAAATGGTCCTAGACTCCTAAATTCGTCACAGCGACACAGCCTTTTTTGGGGAAAGTGATATCCGACAAGGCTAATTCTTAAATTCAACAGGGCGACATCAAAATGTCTTAAATTCAACAGGGCGACATGGACGTTTCTTATGTTCAACATGCGACATTGGGACCCTCCCCCCCCCATCAAGGGCCCCAGCTAATCTGTGCCTCGAACATGATACAACATTTACTTCAGACATAATGATATGAGTTTTATAAGAGTTGCTAGAATCACAGTGAAAGTTGCTTCTTCCCTTTTGCATTTTCTCTTTTTATTAAAACACCACAAACAGTGTTTAACGTATTCAATATGCAATGTAAGCTGATATGTTATTTTCCATGCAACAGAAGCTATAGCTAGTAACCTCTAGAAATAACCAATAACACCCACACTACAGAGTTGCAACATGTATGGAAAACTTATTTTTAAAACATAGAATGACAATCACCGTTTTACACTTCTTTACAAAATAAGTGTATAAATGGCATACCTATGCACCATTTGAGGGTCCGGATTCAGCCAACCAGAATGCATTACAGGAACTACTTTGGTTTGGACCGGAACTTGATTGGAACCTATATATCATATTACAATAGTTATCATCATCAATTTTTATCAATGTTAAATACATTTCAAAAACTCTCCACACTATATCCTTCTCCTTAAATAGAAGAGGGAAACTCAATATTTTCCATGAAACGTTTTTGAAAGGCAAACGATATCGATATGAAAACAACATGGCGGATCCCACCTCGGCCATATTACAAGAGCCGCTCTTTGACCTTATAACGCTGAGTAGCTCCCAGTTCGAAGAACTGCTCAGAGCTGCTCATAGCTATCTAAATCCCCATGTATGGAAACACTCAGTCTCCTCCTACAGTAAATGGATACCCCTATCACGTTATCACTTATATCAGATTTCCAGCAGCAATTTCTTCTTCATTTCTAAAGCGGAGTAGGCAATCCATGTTTGTCCACATTTTATATAAGATCTTGAAATTTATTTTGGATATTTTCTGTATCGTATTACATGTACTTATGGAGCTTTCAATTACTGTCATTGAGACTTTTATGGTCTTAATTTCTTAGATATCCTATAGTTATTAGAGAGTTCGACTGCTTCAGCTTTCAGGAATATGTTGGTGGCGCCACCATGTGTTTGAATTTGACACTAAAGCCTTAAATATAACAGCTATATCAACTAGAGAATACCTTGTCATCTTAAGCGTGCTGGACTCGTAAGAAATATAAACTACTTGTATAAAATTACAGCCGGACCTTTGATATGTGGATCTGCTATATTTTGTTCACATAAGGTCTAAAAAAACACCTGGCATATAGAAGACATGATTATGTTTGCTTACATATGGGCAAAATGAGTCATAATTATCTCTATTAAACCAGATATTGTATATGGTATAATATACGAAAGGGTAGTATGGTAATAGGTGATACAAATAAACATGTATATAAATGATAAAATATGATATGATATGTGCGTCATTTAATTCCCAATCTCTGACTTTCAGTTATGATCTTATTCAGAGAATCATACTTTACTATGTATGTACACTTGAATGCTTTTCAAGGTAACAGATCATAGAAATGGGGACTGGAGAACAAAACCTTTATGGATCCTGATTGCTGAATAATATTATTACCAAACAAAATAATTAACATCTTTATTATGATGTTTCCAGAACACTCGGAGCCGGAGAAGGTGCGACTGACCATCATCTCGTGCTACCCCGAGGACCAACGCGTGCTGGCCTGCAGCTCCTTCTACTATAAGGCCGACTCGGTCGATCGACTTGCCCAATTCTTACAGGTAGGTATATCCTAAACACGCACTCCCTTTGACTTAGTTAATAAACTCAACCAATTCTTACAGATAGGGATACATACTAAACACACCCCTTCTACTACAAGGCTAACTCAGTCGACTGATTTGCCCAATTCCTTCAGGTATGTTATAAACTAAACACACCCTTCTACTATGAGGCCGACCCGCTCGATCAAATTGCCCCATTCTTACAGGTACTAAACACAAACCCTTGTACTACAAGGATGACTTGGTCAATAAACTTGCCCTATTCTCAAGGTAGTGTATATTCTGAACAAACCCGTCCCACTACAAAATTGACCTTGTCGGTTGACTCACCTGATTGCTACAGGATAAATATAATGCTATAACACACTCCTTCTACTACAAAGAGAATTTATTTTTATCCATGGTTTATCATATAAAATAAAAACACGTCTACGGTCTTTGTACAATTATTTCCACTTTTCTTTTATTGTCACTTTTCTCTTGATCTGACTATGCGGCAGTGCATTGATTATAGGGTGTGTGAAAACACAATACTTAATACACTATTTATCCTGAAATCAAGATTCATTGCCTAATTGCGCATGCCTGATTGCCAAACCAAACCGACGCAGTAATTTTCTACACTGCTTTATTGCTACAGAAGGGATCCTCTTTTATTTCATTAGAACTAATCACTGAACCTTTGTATGCTTGGTAGTAAAGATTAGACCAAATTTCTAGATTGACCTACCAAACAGAAAATTATGTCATTATTCTGAATACCTGTACTTATGATACCTGTTCTCCCTCCTCCAGGGCAGCGTCTACGACCACGCCTCCCTCCAGAACCTGGAGATTGTGGACAGTGACCAGTTCCAGCTCACCGTGGAGGAGCTCACCTCCCTGGACGAGAAGCTCTCCAGGGCCTTTGGTCAGCTCGACCTACCTGAGGGCTGGAGTATACTGGGCAACGATGACGAGAACGCAGGTGGGTGGAGAATGGACATTCACTTTAAACATGTACAGTTAAAATTTATCAGGTTGGGGATACGTCAAGTAAGAACGCGAAGTCCTGTAATAACAGGCAATTATGAAAGTATACGATCTAACTATTTTAGATGGAATTATGCATGTATGATACACAAGATAAACATGATATGATACTTCTACATATATAAGATATAAAAATTATGAAATTCTGCATTTAACATGAATAACGCAAGACTTTCCATTTTGACAAATTCATTAATAAGAATTTCACCGGGGAATTTCACAAATAAGGCCCTAGGCGGCTCGGGCTTTTTTTTTCTTTTCTTTTTTTTTTTTTTTTTTTTTACTTAATTCTAATGTTTTTTCTTAAATACTTGACTAATAATTATGATATATACAAGGATAATTACTTCAAATAATGACTGGTTTCAGAGTACAAATAAATGTAGCAGAGAAGAAGTATTGTATTGTTTATTATTGAAATAAAAGAAGCTCTGCTCAATTAGGAAAAAAAGAGATTATTATACGTGTATATTTCTTTCCTCCACTCTTCAGACCCGTTACCCCGGGAGACCCTGCTCCACTTCTGTGCGCGGCTCGGCCTCCATCACCTGGCCTCTTACCTGATGGAGCTCTCTAGAGGACGCCCAGTCCCTTTTTTAATTATTTTTTTCTTTTTAATTATTTTTTCAACTTTTTAACTTTTTTAAATTTAAATATTTTGCCTAATATAATATATATTTTCTCTTCAGACCCACTACCGCGGGAGACCCTGCTCCACTTCTGTGCGCGGCTCGGGCTGCACCACCTGGCCTCCTACCTGATGGAGCTCCCTGGAGGACGCCGTGCCCTGGCCGTCAACAACCACAACGGGGAGCTACCGGCCGACATCGCCCGGTCAGTGAGTCTGGACACACTGGCCGACCTGCTGTCCGGGTAAGAGTGTGAAAAGATACGCATTATGCATTAAAGAGAACGCGTGTGGAAAAGATGCGCATTAAATTTTATACGCATTAAAATTATATAATTATATGATTTTTCATATTTTTTTATTGCAAATTTGTTCTTTTCTATTTCAATAATAGAACCCCGGAAATGACCTGAAAATCTATAATCATATCATTCATTTGTATTTTCTTCCATTTGTAAATTTCAAAGGTAATCAAATCGATGGTTTTTCATTTCGTCCATAAGGAGACTAGTAGACGACGCACATGCGCGATACAAGGCACATTCCCCCTATCCTTTATTTTATTTCAATTTAGTTTTAAAAATGCAACCTTATTGAATATCAATCCAATCTTTTTTCCATTTTGTTAACTAATGCTCGTGACTTAATGTCCTGAGGTTGGCATAATTTGGAAGAAATGTTCAGATGGCACCGTAAACGTAATGTTTTAGTAGATGTGGCTATTGCATTTATTTGCTAATTAGAACTTAGTTTGCCACATACTTTAGAAAGCAAAAATGATGAGATAAATGAAGTTTGTAATGAATTCATTGAATTAATTCCATCATTTTGAAGCAACTTAAACATTATAATTCGAACACTTTTGCTCTGTGAACTATCATAATATAGAATATAGACAATTTGTTTCAATTCAGAAGTAGAAATATCGGCTTGTATTAAGTTCGCGGATTTGTAATGCGAAGGCCTCTAAATATAGATCTATTCTAATTATAGGATCAATTAATGCTATTTAATGCGTAATCCCTTATTTCTGTCACTGATCAAACATAATCCACACGATCAGAAAAAACAGAGCAAACAACAAGAACAACACAAACAGTGACACGTGCCTAAACATTAAAGCTGAAGACACTTTTGGACATGACTTCAGCTCATATGATAGGCCTATAGATATAAGTGGAATCCCCGATGGGAATTCCTGACTGGAGGCTATATTCAAAGAACAGGAACAGGAAACCTAACCTGTCCATTTCTGTCAGACAACTATAATGAGGCATGCAGAGCCCGAGGAATGGTCCAGACGTGACTTGTCTCTGACTTGTTTCTGTCTTTGATGCCAGCTGCAGGCTGCTTTAGAAGTTTACTGTAGACGTGCACACGGCATAATATCTATTTTTTCTTATATCATTTGTCGCAGAAGAGTTAATAATTATTCAATTTTCTGTGTTTTGCAATTTCTCTTAGTTTATCGAGATCCATTGTGCATTTTTTACTTCTTTTTTTCTGTATTTTATTCAATTAACTTCACATACAATAGCGTTTATGTTCTTCCAGTTGATAAGGGTGATGGTAATGGAGAAGTATTTTAAGAAAACGAATAATGGACATGATGAGGCAATAATACTAATAATGGCATGTTGCAACAAATTTATACTAATCACATTGACGATTTTAGATTTTCACATAGGCCCTGTACTTAGGAGATCGTAAATAAATGGTAATAGATAGTATTCATCTAGCTTATTATCACAATGTAAATAAAAAAAGAAATATTAGTGTTAGTTATGTCACAGCAGCCCGTGCATCCCTCGGCAAATTATTTTTAGGATGAACAACTTCTAATTACCTTACCAGTATAAACATTGGACTTACCGTGTACCTGTGTACAAAATATTATGTTACATATATTAAGTACTAAAACTAAGACAATGACTTGGACATTCCCATACAATTATAACAATGGCATATTGTTTTATCATATCTATTTGTACCTTGGGGCATACCATAACCTTCATACTCTGAATCACAAAACACATACTTTAAAAATAAATAAATAAATAAATAATACTCCCAGGACCCGCGCAAGTCCAGTCTACCTTCTCCACGGTCCAGCAGGTAGCGTGACCTGGTTTACTTTGGTGGTAGTAGTGGTGTCGGCCTGGTCCCCTTTGAGGTAAGGCCGCCTGGAGCGCTGAGCAGTCTTACTAAACATTGACTACCTGTGGCGACTTGACAGTCAGTCACAGTCCCAACATTACACACCTTGGACCTTATAACAGTGTCAACTGGGGCCTAATAACAGTGCCAACAGTGAAAAATTAACACAGAAAAATACTCAGAATTCACAGTGTTTTCTGTGTGGAAGCAACAGTATTTGTTGTGAGGAAAATTCAAATAATTATCTTTTATTTTCTGGATCCACAGTGTTGAGCCGGAGCCCAAGTCGGCCGATTCAAGGAGGAGTAGTTTTACATGGAGAAATACGTTCAGTCAGAAGTTGGAGGATAGGGGACAGCCTGTGTTCTTTACCCGACACAGTAATGGAATGATCACAGTGTCCACGCATCTGGAACACTCCCAGCGTAGTGTAGGTAAGTGGCGATGTGGTATTTTGGTTTGGTTAACGTTGACTTGGTATAAATGAGTGTGCCTAGCCCACCTGTGAGGTTGTTGCATACAGGTGGTTGTTTAAGGTATGGGTGACAGTGATAGTAGAGTACGACTGTCAGATGTCAAAATTTTGATGGGAGGTTTCCCTTTGGTTGATGAAGCATGGAGTGAAATGTCAGATGTGAAAATGTTGGTGAAACATTTCTTTTTGGTTAATGAAGCAGTGTTTCATTTGCCAGGTGGGTTAAGCTGTCAACCTTTACTCTCTTGTTTATTGGGTAAGGTTGGTAAATATAGGTTGTAAAAACTTCAGTAGGACTTGTGTCTTTGGTCGGTGAGGCAAACAGTCACAAAATTAATGATAAAGGAGGTGTAAACATTCTCAATTACTTTTATTTCAACATCACTCGCTACTTATGCTAGACAAATATGCGTAATTAACCCTAAATCCATCCCGCAAGTATTAAATATATTTAAAAGACAGTTGAGGCAGATATCACATTTATCCATTCTATCAAAATGTAAAAAAATAATAATTCATAATTTAAACGTGCTCACAAGATTCTAGAGCATTTCAAACATAGTTGAATTCAGTCAAATTGAAAGGGGTCACTTCCTTCCTGCCAATTTCATTGGAGTGTCCTAGTTTCAGCTTTAAATAAATACCCCCCAGCTATATCGCGGTATGCAGCTCTCTGAATGTACATTGTTTGGTCCCACTTTCTGCCCCCGAGCACCTAGAAGAAAGGAATGGTGCAACATTCCTTACTTTCAAAGGACAAATAAAGGACATACTAGAGGGAGGACAAAACCTGCCTCGAAAGTGAAAGAGGGGAGTTTTCTCTATCTGATGCCAAGTTTCTCACATTCCCTGGCAACCCAAAGACACCCTGTGATTGATTCACAGTGACACCCTGCGATTATATTGAGATACGACAATGGTACACTCCTCCTTGAATTAAATAAAGGATATTTTCAGAGAAATGCGCCGCCATTTTTAGTGTACTTTAATGTATTTTATAATCCTAAATGTCCTATTGGCGCATTGATAAAACGATCAATGAATAATTTTAGGTTTTTAATGTGCCCAGGACGCATGTGCTGCCCTAACATTTTCTCTGGACCCCCTGCGATTGATTCACAAAGACACCCTGCGATTGGTTCACAAAGATACCCTGCGATTGAATCACAAAGACATGTACACCCTGCGATTGGTCCACAAAGACACCCTGCGATGAATGAATGAGAGTAGAGAATGTATGAAGAGTAAAATGACAGGGCAGGGGAACAATTCCTCCATCCTGTGATTTCCATAGTGTTCTGTTTAACCTGACCCCCAGGCCTGTAATACTGCCTCATGGGGGCTGGATGGATCAAGCATTAACATTAAGGGGATGGTCTAGTTACATTAGGGGTATAGGGTGGAGCAATGCTAACCTGGGCAGGTGTAGGTATAGGGTGTCCAGGTGTATAGAGTGTCCAGGTATAGGGGCACTATTGTCTACCTGTAGGCGGATCACCACAGGTGTTCTCTCATATAACACTGCATGACAGGTGCCTAGACCAGGTGCTATCAGTCTAGATCAAACTAGCTGAAATTATGTATATCACCGAGGCGGGTCCCACCATTAAATTTATAGTTTTGTTTTAGGTATTTCGGATATTGTTTTATGGAAATTTTATTTGCAATATATACGTTATATGAAGAAAGTGATAGGGCTTCGCCTGGTTTTCAGAATATATATGATTTGGATAAGAATTATGTTTGAGCAACAAAAATCAGGAATACCGGACTTGTTTTATGTGTAGTTATTTCAATGCCTAAAACGATCATAAACCTAGTTCATATAATTTGGAGTATAATTATGTTGAAACAACAAAAAGCAAGCATTCTGTGCTGGTTTTATACTTGTTCTAAAAGATTAGAATAATTGCAGAGGGTTTTCCAAGAAAGAAGAAAGTTGTCCCAATAACTTCTAGTCATTACACTACCAATTCCCGGTCATTCTAAATTTGTTAAATATGAACAATTCCAATGATTTTATACCTACCGCTCTGCTTTACCGTTTGCATGCGGGCAAGCTGATATTCAATATACCAGCCACACCAAAATTCCCTTTCAACCACATAGAACATCCTGAAAGGATCATGTGGAACTGAACTAACAAACAGTAGCAAAAACACTTTCAATCAAACAATCGACTGTACTAAGCAGAGTAAAGTATTTCTATACGTTTTGTACTACAAGCTATCAGGCCTTTTCAAAGTGTGCATAGCGATCATGCGGGATGCATTGTACACTAATTATAGCTACATGCGTTTCCATAGCCAATGCTTAATGTATATTCTATAGAGGAATGATAGAGTCATCCATGCACTATCATAATTATGAATTGATATTACCTACTCTAGCATACCAACATAAACGACTCCATATTAATATGAAAGGGAGAAGAGATAGTGACAGTGGATCTGGTCCAAGTTATGTCAATTGCTTTCATTTTCTTTTGAAAATATGTTTTATCAGTTATTCTATTTTTGGCAGGGTTGATTCTCCAAATAGCCCCTGGTAAGATACTAAAACACTATGTAGTAGGCACCTATTCCTGGAGATTTCACTTTGCTCATGTCAGTCTTGTTAGTGAACCATTACAGTTTTGTAAATAGGGGGAAACATTCTAAATGTCCTTACTGATAGCTTTCAGATAGTTGTGGACCATTCTGGGGGTAGGCATGAAAACCCTCCTGGACTTGGGTGTTCATTAAAAGCCCGCCTTTCCGTGCTAACCATTAACAGGGCATGTTTCTTAAAATAGACACTTCGAATTTGATAGATTAAACAAAAACTAACTTCGTGTAAGTTGAAAAAGTCACAGTTAGGGACCCAAAACCCTTGTTAGAATTTCTGATAGGTTAACCGAAAAAAAAGGAATTTAAGATGCTCAAAAGCGTGACTCAACATAAACATCGTATCTTTTTTCTGAGCTTTGATAAAGTCTTTAAAAAATATTTAGGACTTCATATTATACTACTGTGCCTCTATCATACATAATCATTTAAATCATGATTACAAGATTTGCATTTTTTGCCATAGATATAATGAGGTAGATCTGAGATATGTTGACGTATCGAGATGCGTTGTGGGATCTGTTTCAAAACTCCCTGATTAACCTATTAGGGAAGCAAACTCTTATAACTAATGACGATAAGAAATTGCCTCGTTAGGCTACAAAATATAAACTACAATTATTTCTCCATAATTTCCCCATGAAACAAGCCTAGACTACAGGACTCAATCCCCTCCCAATAAAGGGCCTATTTATAAACAAGGACACACTGTGACTCTCCATACCTCCTACCTGTGACCTACAGAGGACCCACCTTATGACCTTAGCACCACCTACATGGTTTATCACCTGGCCCTTAGGCTGGGGAATTCCCATGGAGGCTCATTATTATAGGTATAGGCCTATATAGGCTGGGTACCATGCACTGTTTCTCAAAGCAGTGTATCAAACACATGTATTATGATGCCTTTGTGAAGTAGTTTACACAAGTATAATTGTAATATTCCCAGTAATCGAGGCGCCCTGGTTTCTGTAATTGTATATTATTAATGAATTATTATGCTTTCCGTTTGTACATATATATTTGTGATGTGTGTAAATATATGATAACACAACGTTGTAGCAGCGGTGTCAATCTCAACTATCAAACGTTTGATGGACAGGTAGTTTTATCAATTGGTGAGGACAGGATGGATGATACACAGACATAGACACATACATACACACAGGCACACAGACACAGGCACACAGACACAGGCACACAGACACAGACACACAGGCACAGACACACAGACACAGACACACAAATATTATATTGTCTATATATCTACACACATACATAATACAGATAAACTTTCTATTTTATAGCCAAGTGGATTCGAACTGACACTCTGTTATTCTACATTTAACCACAACTACCTGTAATACACCTAAAACAATTCCTTTGTCCTAGCAGTAACATTTTAATGTGCCACTAATAGCCACGGAACACCTGCTTGTTCTCAAATTTGCTGCGCACTTTCACCCAATATCACCCACTTTACTTTAAACTGCTGTAAAAAGTGGGATTTCCCGAATTCAAAACCACAGGATTAAAGGGGGGCTTTGGAGTGAGAGTATTGTTTTATGACACCTTTATAAAACCTCATATGGGGCAACGGCTCCCTTTGTAGTCTTTTTTAGGATCACATGTAGACTGCTTTTACCTTTGTTTTTTACTTTTTTTTTTTTTTTTTTTTTTTTTTTTTTTTTTTTTTTACACAAGTCAGAGTTTCATTGCCAAACAATGACAGAAGGCAACTCGTGACACTGAGATCAGAGAATAACAACGCTCAATGGGAAAAAATACAAAGCAGTAGGCCATTGTTTGAATAGGTTGTCCATGTCAAAGCCTACATATTCATTAAGGTAATCAAATCCCACTTATGTGAATTTAAATGACGTTCCAGGACTAGAACATTTAAATGTCTTTTATATAAGTCAAGTCGTTCTGTGGCCTGTAGTTTCTTTTTGGCAGTATGTGTGCTAGTTTTGGGACATACATTTACAAATCTTTGAAAGTCAAATTTTCTATCAATTTAGTACTTTGAGTTGAAAGCAAACCTATATGATTGTAAGAAAAGAAGTAGTACTGTTCTCATTCCTATGGACATGGCAACACATTGATGACCAATAATAAACTAAGTAAAAATATTCTATATAAAACCCATTCACATACATACAAACATTGTTGATAATGAAGCCAATTAGCATTGCAATGTAACATGTCGGTCCTTTCTTCATGATAAATATCCTGCAATGTACATGCAGTATATGCATACCCTCTCACTATAGCCTCCCAGCCCCCCTCTCCCCTCCCTCCCTCCCCGTTCGAAAAACATTCTGATAGAGAATGGACATATTTGCTCTTTGGGAGTACCGATCTTTCCTAGAACTAGATCGGTTTCCATTGGAACTTTATTGTAAGCAGTTTAATTGTATTCTGCCCATTCAAAGTGTAAACAAGCTAGCTAAGAAATGTTCGACATTTTCGCCTATGACATAGGGAACACTTAGTAAACTAAAATATTCCCATGCCCCCTTAACCCCCCCCCCCCCCCCCCCCCCAAAAAAAAAAAAAAAAAAAAACTTCAGGGAAATTTCTGGAACCCGCCTGAACGCTATACTGAAGGGTTCATTACTGTCACCCGGAAGAACAAGATGAGGCGGAATTGGGGAAAATAAAATTTATTGATAAATTTTATGAAGTTTAATATAATATATAGTAAGTATTAAATTAATAAATAAGTGGTAATATTGAATATTGTATATATATAATATAGAAATTGGATAAGGTGAGGGTGGGTGGGTAAATTTGTAGTTGGTAGTTGATAGTATGGTGGTTGAAGAAGGAGTGGTAAAAGTTGTAGGGAATTATGGGATGTATAAGGTGTTGTATAGGTGGGTAGTAGTAGTAAATGGAATGCACCTGTATTCTCCCAGGTGGCAGCAATGAACAGCCCTGAGCCCTACTCATGTCGGCTCCATTACTGTCACCCGGAAGAACAAGATGAGGCGGAATTGGGGAAAATAAAATTTATTGATAAATTTTATGAAGTTTAATATAATATATAGTAAGTATTAAATTAATAAATAAATGCCAAACCGCCAATTTTTTAAAGGAGAGGGTGGGAGGGATAAAAGTTGTGTAATTTAAGATGATTTGATAGAGTCAATAAGAGCTTTGTTGACGAGCTCAGGCTGATTGTCTGTGATATACGCCCTGTAGGCGTTTGATTTCCAGCCCCCGTATTTCTGGATTTGGTTGTCGGTACACCCCCATAGCGCGGCTTGTGTCGCTGCCGCTTTCCTGATTGAATGGAGTGTGTATGTGGCCGGGTTGAGTCCTATCGATTTTAGTGCCCTGGCCCACACTTGTCTTATGTGACCAACGGGTACTGGGGTTCCACCCGGGTACATGAACATGGGGTCCTTGGGGGTGACCGTAGGTACTGCCCGTATCACGTTGTTGACTGCCGATACCGGGCATATGTCCTCCTGGGGGGCTGGCACCAGACGCATTGTCTTTGACTCGCCCGACTTCTGCAAGTTCTTTGCCGCTTTTATGTGCACCAACAGTGTGCCCCTCTTGACCGTCACGTCTCCTCGCGTGAGGTGTTTTATAGCGCTGAACTTGCGCTTGGAGGGTGGGGCCACCTCCGATTGTCTCAGGACGGCGTAGAACATGAGCAACACAGCCGCCCTGACGACAGTCCCTATATGGGTGTGGGGTAGCCTCTCCATCACCTGCCGGATGACCGCTGCGGGGACGGCTGGCTTCGTCCTTGGGACGTACTGTTTGTTCCTGTGCATGGCATCCAATGCCATCCTGACCCTTATGCTCCTCGTGGGTGCGATGTCCCCGCCCGACAGCTCGATGTACATCCGTATGTGCGACACATGATTTCATATTGTTGCTGGTGCTGGCACATGTTGGGCGAGGTACTCGAGGTAAGCACAGAGCATGGTGGGCGTTGGGCGCAGGGGGTCCATGGTGACCCTCCGCGCGAACGCCACGTACGTCCTGATCGCGGCCCTCCTGTTGGCCATCGTACCCGGGGCGAGTGCTGCGGACTCCAATAGTCTCCGAACGGCTGGATCTGGAAGACATATCAACCTGGGATAAGAAGTATGTACACGGTTGAGTGTGGACAAGGCCAAATTGTTGTGTATAGTAGTTGACAATGTGTTGGTACTTGGGGTGGAGGTGTACACGGCTGAGAGCATCAGCGAGGGTGTTGTTCACGCCCGGAATGTGGTCAAATGACACATTTACTTGTAGAACTGCCTGGGTCATCCACACTGCCCTCGCGCACTCCATCAGAACCTTGTTTTTGCCTTTACCAGTCCTAAGCACGTGTACGGCTGCGGCGTTATCGCACCATATCCGTATGTGGCCACCTGCGTCCGATGGTTCCAAGAACGTGTGAAGTGCCACCACGACATTTGCCGCCTCCAACTCCGTGATGTTGTATGCCGGGTCGTCGATGTGAGCAATCTGGATGCCGTACGCCCTGTTGTTATCGGCGGCCCCTATACCAGAGAGGGACGCATCGACCACAACTTCCTTTGTGGGACGAGGAGCCGGGACGAGTGATACGCCGTTCCATTGATCCAGGAACTCGAAGCACCACCTGAAGTCCGACTTCATTTCGGCATTTACTCTGCAGTATAGGCCCTTGCTATCCCTGAGGGCCTCCAAAAGTCGGCCGACGAATATCCTCGCGGGGCGGACACACTTTGAGACGTGCAGTATGAGGCCTATTGCTGACTGTAGTCGTCGTTTGGTGATGGACTTCTTTTGTGCCAGCTCACTGACCTCGCTGCGCACCTGACTGATTTTGTCGGCGGGCATGGATATAAACATGTTGTTAGCGTCAATATCAACGCCTAGCCAGCGTATTACCTTAGCGGGTGGCTGTGCTTTGTCCATCGCCTCTGGCAAGCCAAGTTCCTGGAACAACTCCCGGGCAATGCGGTAGTCGTTGGTGGCCTTCTGTGCGTCTGGTGCGAGAATGATCAAATCGTCCAGGTACATCCATGCGGAGACGCCCTTGGCCGCGAGTATCGATACAATGGCCCTGGCCACCCTCTGCATGTGGTAGGATGAGGCCCTGGCACCGAAGGGCATGGCAGTTTCACAGTAGTATTGACGTCTCCACCTCATGCAGAGGAGCGGCCAGTCGAGAGGGTCGGAACGAAAGTTCTTGTAGGCATGGGCGATGTCAATCGTTGCCATGTGTGAGCCTGTGCCCATTTGCCTAAGTGCGTCCACGAACCCGTCCACGGTGGGGAGGCTATGTTCCTGCTCTATGCCGTATACAGAGTTTTTGACGATATACGCGTTAACAGATTTATCAAAAGGGTATGTGAGGTCAGAAATTACCCTTCTTTTGTCTGAACCCCGCTTGGGACGCGTCATGAGGGGGGCCAGGTGGCACCACTCCGTGAACGGTGGTGAGCTGAATGGACCCATGAGGGCTCCCATGCCCAGCTCCTTATCCACGAATTCATCGACGTGGTCCGGGAACTTGTCGGCACTCTCGTGGTTGTCGGCGTCCCTGTTGTCTGAGGTCGGGCCCATGTAGCCTAGTGGGAACCCATATTCGATGAATTCCAGAACGTCGGCGAACTCCCCCATCTGTGTGGCGTATGATTTCCAGGCCGGGATGTTAAGTTCTGAGTCCAGCGGTATCCTGGCTGCCAGGGCGTTCGGAATGCCCGTGCTGCGCACTTGATCGTAAACCTTTCGATTGTTAGCATAGCGGTCCTCCTTGAGCATTTCTGGCCACGTTGCTTTACGGTGAGAGGCCAATACCTGTGGGCGAGTGTCCGTCCCCCTATTAACGCCCGACTCACACATCCTTCTGATACGGTGAAAGTCAGGGCGCGTGCCGTCGTAGTCCACGCGTATGTCTGGGTCGGCGGTTTTCTCTGCTTGTCTCTTTTCGTCTCTAACTAGGGGAGTCTGTGTCGTCCGGGTAGCACCATTCGTAGTGCAGGTCCCCCGTTGGTGTTTTTGTTGTTTCTCGACGCCATGACAGCTCGCGCGAGGTGCGAGATGTTGGGCGAGATGTGTGACGTCGCCTGTGTGTTCCATATAAGGAGTGGGCGTGGCGCCGCCCGCGTCGTGGCTTGGCACGTGACCTTGTTTATCAACATTGGCACGTGCATTGCTAGAAGGTACGCCGACCTGGGTGCTGATCGGCGCACCTACTAGGCGTTTTTTGGAGCCTGGTAGTTTTGTGGGATGGAATGGCGGTAGAGGGGTTGCTGTGGGGGTGGTTGGAACTGGAAGTGCTGCATAGGTGGGACATGTGGATGTTCGTTTTGGCGATTCACCGTGCCTTCCGTATATGCTAGCTTCCTCTGACATCCTATGATGTTATGGCCGGGACATTGCTTGTTGACGGCATCACAGAATGAGCAGATGTGGACGAATTTGATCGGACCGTCCACATGGCTATTCCGATGTGTACAACCGTTTCTGTTGTTGAATTGGCGACAGGGAATTTCGTATGACTTGGAGGCCGCAGGCTTGGCGCTGTGAGGTGTAGGGTGCGCGTTTGCCCCCCCTCCAGTCATTGCGATTCTAATCCTCTCGTTCTGAATGAGTTGGTGGTCGGTCCAACTGAACCGGCCTTTTTCAATGCAATCCCATACGTACTGTGACCACCTGCGGACCGCCGGCCAATCCCTCTCCATGGCATCGTGGACGACATCATGTAAATGAAGGAGGATATGCGGCTGGTCCGCCTTTTTGTATGCCGCTGTGTCCCTAAGGAGGGCCAGCGAGGCGTGGATGTATTCAAGGGTGTTCAGTGAACAACGGGCCTCTCGCTTCTGCCTAATCGTGTGACACCCCTCCCGCTCAATGTACATGTATGGCTTGTGAATGCCCTCGTCTATTAGGTCAATTGGATTGGCCTTACCGTGACCGTCGTCGTACGCGAACCTGTCCCTTTCGGCATACCGATCCACATAACCGTCGTGGTTTTGTTGCAGTCGTAGCCGTCGTGGGTGTGTGACCGCCGTGGGGCTGTACTCTCTGGCGGACTCCCGGCGTCGTTCCTCCGGCGTCGGTGGACGGCGGCCGGGTTGTCTGGATCTCCTGTCTCTCGCGGGCGTCGCTGTTTCTGGCGGCGTGCTATGAGACAATGGTGGATGTGAATCGTATGCAGCATTAAGTAACAGATCAATTTTTTCAGACATAGATGCAACCTGTTGCTGTACTGCGGAAACATTGTTCTCCAACTTATCAATGCGCTGCGAGCCATCAGCCTGTCGGGCAGTGTGGTCTGCTGAGGCCGACATGGCCGCACTGTCATCTTCATATTGGGTGGATGTTTTAATCTCGTCTACCGTTTCCTCGCCTGAGTAACGTGGAGCAAAGCTTACTTCTTCATCAACGTGTACCACACTTTTTAACCTCTCCTGAGTCTGCAGCTTCGCTGCCCTTTCACGGCCGCGTGTAACTGGGCCGCGACCGGGTCGCATTTTGCTGGGCATTTTGTATTTTTGGAGCAAATAAAGTTCATACCTCGTATAACACGTCGCCGGAACCTTACCGTCACCGTGGTGGTGTTGACGGTGACCGCGTAGACCGATGTCTTGTGCTTGATGGAGGATTTTACGGATAAATTTGTAGTTGGTAGTTGATAGTATGGTGGTTGAAGAAGGAGTGGTAAAAGTTGTAGGGAATTATGGGATGTATAAGGTGTTGTATAGGTGGGGTAGTAGTAGTAAATGGAATGCACCTGTATTCTCCCAGGTGGCAGCAATGAACAGCCCTGAGCCCTACTCATGTCGGCTCAATTACAGCCGTATATTTTTTTTAAAAATCACGTTAATTTTATATGTTAACCAATTAACCTACTATTACAGATTGCAGCATATGAGGATACAACAGATGGGATGCAATCTAGTAAAGCTAGATTGGGAGCTATAGTTAAACCCTGGAGGTTCTCCAGGGGATAACCTTGATGGGTACTCCCAGTAGCGTCAATCCACAGTAGCGTCGGTCAGCTCTCAGGTATAAGGGACGGGTCCAAACAGAGGCATGACACCACTACCCTAATTACCTGACTCTGAATGGGTGAAGTCATGCCAGACTTCTACTTGGGATCTGGGATTACAGGTAGACTCGCGTCTGTCCGAGTCTCTTCACTCGCTGTGAGCTTACTGAGACGCCTTGTATCCAATACGTCTCAGTGAGACGTATTGGATACAGGGGTTTTTGCAATGGTGGACATGGAAGCATTTCCATGCATAAGCATGCAAAATATATATAACAATTGTAATGAATTATGAGCAGAAATTGAGAAAATTATAGGGGTGATAGAGTATTACGAAATGAGAATGAAATAAAACTGTTGGTGCCTTTTTAAAATAAAGAAAGGGTATGTAAAAGTCCGTTTTATAGGGGTGTATATTTACGGAATACGTTAGATGTGAATGTACAAGCTGATATTAATATTACTGTCTTCAAAAGAGGTATTGATCTAGTGAAGAATAATGTACCGGGCTAGAATGTAGTGGGAAGATAATTATATTATTACTGTATCATGTTGTTTTTTTCATGTATGTTCATAACATTGGCCATCATATCAATTGTAAACTCACCAACATCGGAAGAACTTCCTGTATAAGATCTAGAAGAGATGTTTCAATAAAAATTAAAACAAAATCTAAAAGGTGTGCACAATCGAGGTACACGCCCTGAAAGATGCACGAAGATTAGATGTCCTATTGACCAATTTATTACAAGACTAAAGCTGGACTGTTCAGGATTGAAACATTGCATGTAAATCAGAAATATAGTCCTCCTAAGAAATGGAAAGACCTTTACAGAAAGAGTATCACATTTTGAATGAGTATAGGATCTGTGTGTGCAATTTTTGAAGCCCTTGCTTTACTATCATGCATTATAGACTTAAATCATAGGATAAATAATAGAATCCTATTACAGAGTACATATAACCGCCATCACAACACATTAAGAAGAAAATATTTATAAAATGAGAGTACATTACAAGCTTAGAATGTATATTTTAATCGAACAATGACCAGACTTCATCTAAATAATATCTGCGGGTTAAACAATACGGATAATTCAATCAAATGTGCCAGCATTTCCATATAGATATACGCCTAATGAGCAGTATGCGTGAAACATATATATTACCTGGTATTTTAAATATGATTCACTACATAGGCCTCTGGGCCCATATAATCTCGTATTTATGTAAGTATCAAGGTCAGAATAATTATATGTAAGTTGATATGAATATATAAAATGTTAAATTCCTCTCACCTTTTATTAGATAAGTAACCCTAGACGGAGAAATTCTCCCAACCAGCCAGTTTCTTGAGTTTTACCTGCAGGTTAGCCTAGAACCAGGTGCATGTTGGGTAATATGTCAGCAAAACTCAAGGCTTCAGTATATACATTTTCATTAATTGTACCATTATTTGTTAATTAACATAGTGAAAAACTAGCTATCATTCCCTTTTAAAAAAGATTAGTACCAACATACTGATATATGCTTAATATTCCTGAGTTGTTTGAAAATGTATTCAAATGTTATGGATGCATATATAACAATTATTTGTTCATTTTCTATAGTTTTTCCAGGGGTTTTGTCGATAAAATTAGTCCAAATTAGCATGCAGGTGCTTAAAATACTCTAAATCAGCTATCCCTGTTAGCATAGACATATATAAGATTATGTATCTCTATGCTGCTAGTGTGAATTAAACCTGGATGGAAAGATGATCGCAGTCGTTATTATACATGCAGGTTATACTAACTGTATCCCTCATGAGTGATCCTGTAAGTACATTCTTTACAATGAAACTAGGTCACAATTAGCATGTAGACAATAACAGCTGAGCTAGGTAATTCCGGACTGGACCTCAATGCTTTGTTTGACTATACAAATAGAGACCCAATTATAGTCACCTTCGATGGCGGTCAGTCTGTTATGTTTAGGAGGAGATCACAAAGGGCAATATTTAAATAGCAAAGTACTGTTATTGTAAAGGATGGGGTGCTTATTCACTAGTCAGAGATATAAATGTATCAACTTTGTTTATATATTTAGACATGTCAAATAGGAGAAAACTGTGTTTGGTTGAAAGGGTGCTAAGTATATAACCTTAAGGGGTTTGGCTCATAACCAGTGAGTCAGTTTTGGAAGGGTTAGCCAGTCTACGGTAAGCAGGAACCTGTATAAATTTGCATTAAAATCATGTGAAAATCTCTAACAACCTTTCCGCATATTCTCAAAAGAAGTAAAGAGATACATCAATTTGTAATTATCACACACATGATAATTAAATGATTAAATATTGTATTATTTGTTTACTAGTTAATAGATTCTGAATATCATAGCACGGCTTCCAATACTATATCAGTTTCACTGTTTACTAATGGGAAAAAAATGTGCCTGATTATTCTGGTTCCCCTTAGTTGTACCTTTTACTTTGAGTACATAGTAGGCAATATAATTATTCCGGATTTAGAGAAGGTAATAACAAAAGATTGCAATTATATAATGTATGTAGTAATAACATGGAACAACCAGCAAGATAGCATACATGCACTTGATTTCCCGTGCATACATCACAGAAATACCATGAATCCAGTAATAGAATATCAATGACAGAAAGCTGACATAGTCTACCTCCTGTGAATTGGAGGATCATTCAGGAGTAGCAAAACTGCCAAATACCTATTGTAGATGGTCACATACCTGACACAGAACTGCAGACACCCTGCCTGACTTTCCCACACTTTACCTGACCCTACCTGTGACACCTTGGTCCTCTCAGCCTTGGAGTAGTGGATCCTTAACAGCTTTTTCCTTTTCACTCAAGCATACTGTAAAGCCCCATACCCACTAGGCGATTTTACTGGCAACTCGTGATGGGTGACTGGGAGAATCGGCCGATTCTTAAGGTCACCTGTAAGTATGGTGTATTGGAATGTGCAGGTTTGATGTGAATCGCCGGTAAAACTGGCTGATTCTGCCCCTAGAATTGGCCGATTTTACCAGCGATTCGTCGGCCAACTGTATAAAAATGTCCTAGTGGGTGCGGAGAAGATACGTTATCTAGCTTAGATCTACCTATTTGAAGATGGTTTACTTATCATTAGGCCTACTTTATGTTTATAGAGTTATTGGTCATTAGGATTTTCATTTTAAACATTAGTATCTTGTGGCGACGTCATAGAAGTAATATGAAACATATTAATGATAAAGAAAATGATACTTTAATATGTTAATCCACATCTATTCAAATTCAAAGTGTGGTATTCCAATATTTCTATATCATTGACGGAATAATATTAGTCCTATGTATCTCTAAGGTCATGGCTTTTCTAATGTTATAAAAAGATATTTAGTGCAAATGACTAGGCTATAGATACATGGGAGGTATACGTATAAGGCAATTTGGAACGTTCTGTATGCACCGCTGGTCATGTGGCGATTACATAATTATGTGCTCATATTTACCCCTTATATATACGCATCACTGATAGCCTATAGATTCCATATTATATCTATTTCAGTATTTTCGGATTTAAATGCATTGCATAAAAATTAATTAAGAAGTTATAAAAGTATAAAAGCAAAAGACACCATCCGGTTGTTTCATACCACCACACCCTGACTGACCTAAGCCTAATGTAAAAAAAAAATCCTCTTTAATTTCTCTCAAGGTTTTTGGATACTTGAATACTATTAAACATTTCAAGTTTGATTGAAAACCTCAAAAACCCCTGAGGAAATGAAGCACATTATATTCTTTTTTGGGTCCATAATGGCCCAAGGTCGATGCACATCTGGTGTACCTTTTTTCACAAACTGAAGTTCCCTTTTTAGATTGTCACTGACACTGATCCAGCCCTGAGGACAAGATCTAAACTTGAGTTTCCGCCTGGTTGGGATGACACCTCCCCTCTTCTCTTTGTGCCTACAAGTGGTCTCACCTGAAGCTATATATGGCTGGCTGAATTCAGGTGGTCACTCAAGTGCGCCTGAAAAGTTACACATTATAGAATGCTAAGTGTTAAGGCTGTATTACACATGCAGAAAGTGTGTGCTGCCGAAATTGAGGCTCTCCATGGAAATGTTCCACACCAGTGACCCACACTTTCAGAGCACTTTCGGACACCGAAAGTGTGAAATCGGCTGCCGAAATTGCAAAATCCGCTGCCGAAATTGCAAAATCCGCCGCCTAACGTGCAATATCGGCAACCAGTCCAAAATGTTGGTAAATTTTGTTGGCAGTGCCGCCAATTGTATATCGGCAGTGGCAAAAGTATAGTGGCCCCATATTGGCAGCGCACTTTCAGCAAGTGGAATATGGCCTTTAAATGTTAGATATTTAAGATTTATTTTCATGTCATACCCATGGCCAGCATAAGTCCTATTTGAGTGCATTTGAGTGCACACAGGGTGCAGAACCCTAAAAAGTGTGCACCTGGCTTCGACATCCTGTATTTTGTCTTCAGTGAGGCCTTTAGTGTATGGAAAACGTTCTGCACCACCGGGTGCACAGCTAAGAAATACCTTGCACCTGTTAGCAAAATCATGCAGCCTGAATGCAGGGTGTTTCCTTAATTTTGGACACTGAGTAACTAAGAATGCACCCACAATTTTGGTTGGAGAGTTACCTCAATGGTAGCTCACTGGTCCACTAATCCAAAGTTCCCATAGCCAGGTTTTATTCCAAGCCCATTTTCATTCCAGGTTCATGGTTTATGACCTCTCATCTTACATGCACTCATGCATCTTACTCTTGGAAAATGGACCGCAACTTACCAAAGGCCATGGGTTTATAGAATTCCATCCATGCATACACACTGATCATAGATTCCTATTTAGATTAATGAGAACAGGGACATTCTGGTCTCTCCTCTGGCTCACAATAATTGATGGTAGTATACCACCCCAGGATAATTAATGAAGGAAGCTAGGGTGAAGAAGTGGGACATCGAATGCCTGATGAAATATTTGAATTGAACAAAAGTGAAAATATTGTATATCACTGGGTTTCATTCCTGAGGGCCAAACTGTGTAGGGGAGATCAGGAAACTCACACACTCACTTCCGATACAGGGGCCTCTTATCTACATATATACATGTAAGATAATTTTGGGTTCAAAGATAAATGAATCTTTGGATTTCATGAAATAGAAACCCTATTCAATAATTGTTAAAGAGAGGGATTTATACAGATACAACATAACTACATGTTAAATCCAATATGATATATAAACAATCGAGACACTGCTATCACTCATTTAATCTAATTAAGCAAGGCACGAAACAATTTTGATCTTCTGAGTGATACAACACCATATTAAGTTAGGATATTATTTTAAAATGATCATCCAAAATAAGTTAAATCAATTAAATTCAAATCAATTCTAAAACAGGGGGGTGTATACAAAATCAAAGCGCGTTCTTCCAGAACATTAACAATTGAAATTCTGACTACGTATTGCATATACTTAAGCCTATAGAGTTGTGTTTCTCTAATTTTCTTATTATGTTGTTCTATTGGAAGCAAATGAATTGATGAACTGGCATGAGACGTTTTCGTATCTTTTGGTTTTGCAATTTAGACCATGACACATGATTAAAATGACTTATGCAAGATATTTATTTTTGTTTAAAAATGTAGTTGTAACTAGGCCTAGGCCTATGTGATGCTGCTAATGATCTTAGCTTGAGAAAACAAGGCAATCACCAACAGTGACATGAAATATTAACTTTATTTACGGTCGTCGTTGGTCTGGTTTTATAATATTCTATTGAGTAGAAATGTTTTAAGATACAACACAGACTGTCTCTATATGATCTAGGGGTACAAGTAACAAGCAATCATGCTTTGACAAAATAGCTACAGGAGGCAGATTTCGTTGGTCTATGTTGCCAGGCACTACCACACCAAGTGCCAGTTGCACTTAGAAGTCACTTGCCAACCAAAATATAGATACATAAATCTGTATTTTAATCCTCCTATCACAAGCTAAGGCTTTGACGATGTGAGGGCAGCTGATATACATAATAACATGTTAACAACAATGCATAGCCATGGTGATTGCACCGGTTATGTCACCTGCTTATCTGCATTAGTTTTAATAGTTTTCGTTTTCCAGAATCCAATTTCAAAATACAAGTCGGCTGGGTCATTTCCAGGTTTAAGTGATCTTTATTTGGTACAACATTGTCAGCAGGGGGGAACCGATGGTGTGGCAACAGGCGGATAAGAAGGGGGGATGCCCCCTTTTAGTTGGGAGGCAAACTGTAAAGAGGAGATAATGGCGTCCACGTAAAATTTGGATGACGCAAAAGGGGAGTATTACTTACTCTAAATTTACTTTAACGACATCCGCAGATTCAGAATTACAAGTGCGTACGTTTCTTAAAGTCAGAAATAGCGAAGCAAAATGTGGCAATATTATTTCAACGCATTGTAGGCCTGATCTACATTATCTCCTATTCAATTGACAGGAACAGGCTTGCATTCTGCTTTAGTAGCTTTAGTTACTGCACAAACGTATCGAAATTCACTTAATTTAGATTTAATAATGTACCCATATGCATGTTGTCAGAGATCTTATTTTACAGTATTCAAAATATTACTCCAGGATTACTGGAGTAACAATTCGTAAAACCTATAGCTGGAAGCAATCAATACCTTAACCACGCTACTCAGCGAAAATAATCAATTGTACATTAGGTAAAAAAACACATAAAACTAGTGCACGCGAGGCAAGAACCTCAGCATTTTTTCAGGAAAAGTGACTCACATAGGGGTGCACAGTTGCACAGTAACATAATGTGCATCCAACTCAAAGGTATGCAGCACATTTGCATATTGCACCCTTAATTTCGGGCACAGCAAATTTCTACTGGTCATGATCTTTCAACTCTGTCTGGGTCATGATCACAAGATCAGCTGGCTTTATGGGGATAGAGGGGAAATACCTGTTCTGGCCACATAAAACGCACCTGAGATTGATCAAGGTTAGATCTAAGAAGGGGTTGGGGGTAGCCTTAAGGATTAATACGGTCAGATCAGAGGTTAATACCCCAGGCTTACCCGAAGGATAATCTCTGTTATTAAACCCTAGTATAGCATGTGTATGCTACAAGGTATTACTTGGGGTTTTTCCTAGGGATTTTGTATTGGGTTGCAGGTAAGGCTAGATGGTTATCAAAAAGAACTGGGTTGACCTTTTAACAACCTAATGTCATGTTCTTTCTTGGTTTATAAGACGAAGGCGTGGCTGTTATGATGCAGGAACTGAAGTTTGTAGACATGTATTTATACCAATCTTAATGCTATTGGACATGTGTTTCAAACAAGTATGTTATGAATTACGTTGAAAGGAACACGCATATCATAAGATGTGCATGTGTATTTTGACTTTGGCTTTTAAACCAAAGTTCACATCTAGGATTTGTAGCTATATAAACAAAGGTTTTGTAGCTATGTGGACAATGTTTTGTCATAACAAAATGTTAGTGACCAAGTCTGACTCATGAGTCTTCATGAAGATACTTTTTCAAGGAAAGCAAACAAAGACGTGAGCAACTGCAACATAACTAGAACAATACATATCCACATGATCTACACAAACATGATACATTTAGAGACAATTTATGTCGATGAGATGACCATGTACCCTAATATCTATAGAAATGATGTGGCCTAACTGTAAATAGATAATGAAGCAATTTGAAAAAAAACAAACAAAAAAACCCACATAAACAACAAGGAAAATAACGTGAAACCTGAGAGTGGACCTGATTTTGCTACCGTTTTTCTAAACCGCCGGTGGAAATATAAGGCTTCATTACAGACTCACTATATATCATAATAATTATATCATTAGAAAGCGTTCTAAATTCTCTTTCAATTGAAATGTAGGATACAGGGTCCTCTGCCTCATTGCCAGCGAAAAGCCATGGATAACCAGTTGGTCGGCTACTAGTATTGCCTTTTGGAATATCATTATCTTTCATATAATTATAGCTGATACACTAAGAAAGAAGTCACAAATCACAAATCCTTTCTCCATGCAAAACACAGATTGCAGAAAGTGTTATTTCCATACCCTATCCCCACTATGTTATTTAGGGGCAGCCCCTGGTGCTCTGTTACCCACCCAGACTGTGGCTATGCGGGCAGGTAACAATAGGTATGAGACAGGTAGGGTAGGATCACTGACAAGAAGGTGGGAGGACTCACAAGATGGATCTCTCCGGGCTTCCCCAGGAATGTCATTGTCTCCAGGCTGTATCCATAGCAGTAGTGGGTACAGGATTTCAGAGAGTGGTAGGGGGGGGGTCTGCATATAGGCTAAGTACTAAAACGCTGCCTATTTGCATGCAGGTTTTTTGTCTTAGTCAGGTTTAAGTCTCCTTCAAAAGGTGGGGGTGGGTGCTGGGGTGAGTCAGGACCCCCTGGACCCCCCCCCCCCCCGCCCCCCCTGGATCTACGCCTGTTGAGTGTGTCAGTATAGAGGGTAGAATACTTGTTGTTTGACAGCTACAGAGCCCCAAGTATGGACATACACCCCGTGAGTTGTTGTGGTCTTAGCCAACCGGAAAATGGCGCTAATTTTGTCAGGTTTCTTAATTGGGAATATAGGAGAATTATGAGATCGGTGTTCCCAAATTAAAGGTAACTTTAATCTGTATTCAACATAAAAATTATATTTTTCTATTGATGAGTGCAAATATTTAAAATGGGACATTTTAGTTGACGTGAACTGTCCAATATATCCATTATTTTCCTATTTTTCCAACGGGAATGGGGTCAACCTTCCAATATCTTTATGGCATTAATTATGGATTAATATTTGCGGTTTTACCTTTATCATATCCACTACCCACTACCTATCGACCTATTGCAAGACTATTTTATTTTGAAGCTTCCTTAATGCTTTTTGTCTGATCGGCACATGAAGTTCAAATAAGTGTGTCTTTGTTGCTAGCAAATCTAGTTCAAGGACAAGGTAGTAAATAATCAATGACTGAACTAGCCCACATGCTCTGGTTTTAAACCTCGTGTCGATTACCTTTGGCTGTTCCTCTGTTCCTTTTTTGTCATTATATCAAGTATCAAGAATGTCCCAGTTGATCACCAACACACTAGAAGCTGTTTAATGCACAATTGGTAACACTGGAGAAATTGAAGATTATGATTTTTCACATGATCTCCAGGGAAACCCCCTTTTCTTCCATTATGTTAATTCGATAGGAATGATACATAATATCAGAATAGAAGGAATTACCGATAACAAAAGTAACAAACACTCGTTAATCAGTACATCATAGAAATATAGTTCCATTTTCACTAATCAATTGAATCCATAAATAATTCCTAAATGGCTTTTACATATCATCACATATAGAGTATTTAGGTTTTTCTACAGCTCTATAACTGGGCCCTTAATAGATCTGTATCCATAGATCCTTTTTTTTCTACCTTGCTGACTAAATGAATGCCAACCCCTCTCCACCATCACATCTGACATATCCACATCACTGCATGCAATACCCATGTAGACAGGCAGGGAGCACAGGGGCATGTACACAAGCCTATTATTTCAGCAGGTCACGTTTTGTTATAATGATGATGGCAGGAAATAATGATGGCATTGATGGTCCTACATCTAAGGAACCCATGACAATAGGAGTCTTTATATAGAAGGTGTCAGGGTCTATAACGTGTGCTCACTCATGTCTTTATAATTTGGTGTAGTATTTTGTGTGGCTGAAGAGACTGTATAGTTTTTTTTCCTCAGATAATTGTGTATAAGAAAGTGTTACATAGTAAGGAGACGACAAAAAATGCATTTCATAACTAACTGTGATGGATTGGGTGATAAATGGAATGTGACTATGACAGGCAACTATTACTTAAGAAACTACATACATTGGTTTTATTCTTTTTACCCTTGCCTGTTTATGAGAGCTTAGAGAACCATCTCTATGATTAACAATTTAAAGTTATTTTCTTCTACTTATGGTGGCCCTTCATAGAATGATACTGGCAACCAAGACATTTGCCTTTTATTTGTTGTAATTCATGTAAATTGATTCAACTAGAAAACTCTTGCAATATGGCTCCATACAAGGTATTGTTATTTTGATATGATATCCCTATTTTTGGCAACAGAGAGAATCAGGCATTATGATACACTAATCAAATTTCAGTTAATTAGGCGTATCACAAAAATCAATTACGAAGATATAGGCACTGTTTAAAAAGACTGATGGGAAGACCTCGAATTAAAACTGCATGGTTTATTCTTTGCCTGGCACCGTCCCAATGCTTCCATGGTCCCCAGGACTTGAGACCCTGGTTGTCTTTATGCCTGGATACATACATCATTTTACGCTGGTATAAGTCTGTAATCTTCTCACTGTCTCAGTGCCAAACCATGAGACCTTATAAGGATCCTCAATAGTCTAGACACATTATTGTTCATATTTGTAAGACCTTAATCATATACACAGTATTGGATTGGCAGGGTAACTGGCCAAGTAAAACATCTTTTGTTCGCAATATCATGTAGAGTAGTAACACCATTGTTAAAAGGTTTAAGGAGGTTGAACGTGACATACGAAGAGGTAACAGACAAATGTTAGAACTGTGGGAAAGACCTAGAGGTTTACTTGAGATAAGCTTAGTCTTTCTAGAAGACTAGTTATTAACCCTTCAAACTGACTGGAAAATTCATATAAGTGTGTTTTATAGGTCTCTCAGCCAAGACTGCCCAACTTAGACATGATTTTTTTTTACATCAACTTGCAATTTGTGCGAGAATTTAATAGTAAATGGTTCTTCATGCAATGTATATGATCTGTTATCAGAGGTCGTTTTTGCATTCTTTTATCCATGAGTATTATTTTTTCAGCACGGTATGATGATTCTCAAGAAAAGGCATGACCTATCACTGTTCACAATTTCGAATGCTGGTAGGACTTATATATAATCTTGTTAGCATAAAACACATGTGCAATAATATTTACTGGAATTTTATTATAGGTAAGCATCCCCTACTGTTAAAACTAAAACTAACCTTTCTTTTCAATTGTGTAGACTACGATCCATGTAGATACATCCATCTAAGAGCAGATGTGGCTACGGGTAGTCTGTCAGCCGAGCGCATATTTCTTAAAAAACGCGCAAAACATGATGGGTATCTAAAAAGCGTTCATAATCAGTGTTACAAAACATAGAAATATGTATACCATGCGTCAGAATGTCTTTTTGTTATACCTTTCAACCTAGAGGATCGTGAGAACTTTCGTTGAGTATGCTTACTTTCACTATGTCTGTATCTACTGCCTAAACACCCAAAAGCCAAACCCGGAACATCCTGGATTGCTGCCAAATGATTGTATCTGCAATTTAAAAGCCCCTTGGGGTTAAATTCAAGTACTCATATCCCATTATGTATTACATGTATATAGATAATTCTTCAGGACAAGTTACAGATGATAAATTGATACGGATAATAGATTGAATAAAACTTGATTAGCCACTTTAATGGCGTGCAAAATGACTTTGATAGTATTATTGAGGAAAGGAAAGGCACAGAGGTATTTTAGTGCACTCAGATTTCAATAGAATTCGCTTTTGAGTCTAATATAAATTTGAAATACGAGAAAAGTTATTAACGAGACAGACAGGTAAATAAGCCTTGGATTACAGCAAGACATTGACGACTCCTCGCTTGTTTTGACAAAAATAATGCAGATTTTATTTTTAAATCGTGGTTTAACTTATTGACTATTGCACCTTTCATACTATCCATCCAGCCTTACCTTGCTTTACGAAATATCAAGGTATATTTTGGTTAAGTAAACTGATAGCACCCAATGGTTTTCTTTCAAGGATTAGTTGAATATTCAGGGGCGTAACCAGCCCTAAAATCAGAGTGGGTTCCAAGCAAACTTTAGGGGATTCCTAGCGATTTTAATGGGGTTCCAATAAAATATATTATATTTTACTTTCATTTGGAGAAATTAAAGGGGGTTCCAGACACCCAGGAACCCCCCTGGTTACGCCATTATTACGAGGTCGTTGTCAAATATACATATACCACACAATGTACCTATATTTCGAATACAGAAAAAAACAATTGAAGTCGCCAACAGCAATTTGTAATAGGCTCAAATTTACAATAACAAAATATTCACCCCAAAACCATCACGTTTCTGCCCACGAATGGTTCTGCATTATACAACAGGTGGCAGCAATGGCATCTACTCCCTTTACCAATATCGGCACAGCCTCTGCAGTGGTCGACCGTTGACTGATGGGGGAGGCATATTGCTTGGTGCTGAAACCCTAAGAGGCTGTTTCTATAGGTCTTTGTATGAGCTGAACTGACCAGAATTTTGGGATCGTGTACCCTTGAAATTAAGAATGCCAAACGGTTGTTGGGGTTGGGTGTAATATGGGATGTTTACAGTCATGTTGTGGAAAGAATATGCAGTTTAAGGGTCATAGTTATGTTTATTTCGGTGGCATCACCTTGGGGTTTGAAGGTTTACACTATGATTTGCACTACTTCAAATACATGTATCTACCATAGTCTGCATAAAAGATAAACCTTTCTTGAAAGTTACTAAGAAATATTGTATAAAAATGGCAAGTATTAGGAAAGATGTACAAGTGGTAGTATAGGATCTTGACTATCACCAATTTATCCTTGTTTGCCAATTCACAAAAATCCTACTTGCATATTCGGACCACTTAATGCTTATCAATATTTGTCTTTAATCTTCATTTACTCTGTAATACATTCAACAATACACTGATGTTCTCTATTAGCTCCATCCTTATATAAGTCATAAATCAGGTCAACAATTAATAATTACATGTTAATAATGTTACAAAACAGAAATTTGTAGTTTATTATAAACTAAAGATTATGGAAACTTTACGTTTCTCCGGATTGACGAGTACACCCTTGGGCGGTTATGGCCGGTTTGGCGTCTAAAGGGTTAACACTGAAACAAATAATAATTACCCATCTTTTTCCTCCAGCCGATGACCTGGAGGTGCTCCGTGACGTCACCACCATGCCTCACGGCCCTCACTCCACGTCCGACGTCCCCTACCAGACTGAGGCCGATTTCCTACCGCTATCGGCGTCTGCATATAGGGGGCGCTCCGCTTCAGGTAAGCTTGTTTATTATATATCACGTCCTACATGTGTGTAGCAGGAATTAAAAAACATCCATTCAGGAGTAATGGTTTAAAGAAACGGGGGGGGGGGGAATAATTATAGGCAAGGAATTAAAAAGTTGTCAACTCGTGTACACATACATAGTATTTTTCTCAATATGAAAGTAGGTCTCTACCAATAGGAGAGAGGGCGGGGGTCAGTACCCCCGGGAACCCCCCCCCCCCTCTTGGAACCTATTCTGCCATTGATTATTATCACTGGATTTCAGAAAGATAGGAACTGCCATGCTCAGATGTTAATATGTGTTAGTGTGTTAATCAATTTCTAAGTTATTTGACGTTCATTTACTTAAATTGTGTCCTTTCTATTCAACAATCATATTTAGAAAGAAATCTAAAGTAAAGCCACTGTCTATTACTTTCAATTGACATCGAATTAGTGCTTTTATACCATTTAAAAAATTATATAAAAGCGATTATTGATGTTATTTGTACAGAGGCAAAGAATTATAGTAATTAGGTGAATGTAACTACCGGTATCAACAAAAGGGTGTCACATTCCAATGCACAGACTAATAGAATCCTTATTTATGAAGTGCCACGTCAAGCGAAAACAAACCCCATTACAAGCCCTAACATTAAAATTTTGATTAACAGTCATAATATCATAGACCAGCTTTGATTAAAAAGCAACACAACTAACATTTAAGCCAGGCACATGGCTTTTACCAAAGCATTCCTGGTAAAGTTCAAGCAGCAGAAAAAAGCCTCATTGGCGTTTTTAGGGCAGCCACCGAGCGCTTGACTAATAACTCTTTACCCTTAAAATGAGTCATCTATCATCTGAGCCTATCGAGTATCCAAACCTTAATGGGGCTCAGATTCAGGAGGTTTTTCAGGCTCAGCAATATTGAAAGCATCAGATAAGGTGAGGGACTGAGGGCTAGGTGTTGTCTCCAACTGAGTTCCCACTGCTTGGAACAGGTTGTAAATATAATAACTAATGCCTGGTTTACACATGATTATGATAGGGCCCCTTTTACGATTATCTCTAATCTACTCAATCATAGTATAAGGATGTAAGTGTATACATAGTTTGGTGATCAAGGGTCTAGCAGGAAAGCGGTATGATAGTATAATCATAAAGAAATATTTTCTAAACACATTACAAAGGCTGAGAAAAAGAGACGTTGCCTTTACATTATGAGTGCTTTGGAGTATCTCAACCTCCCTATTGGCGTAGATTATCCTAAGGATTTTGACCCAGTTAAAACAGTAAAAACTATAGTCAGGCCCAGGTTGTAGGGCCTACTTATATTATTTCTAGCGCATGTTACCATACAATACTTTCAAATTCCATCATCAGGGTTATTGAGGTGTTAATATAGGAGACGTGATGCACCAGCCAGTGTCAACCCCAATAGCCCAATACCTAAGGTAATGTGCGGCCAAACAATTGTGTTTTTGAGTTCGTACCCTTCATTTTGTGGTATGGAATTGAATTGAAGCACCCCAAAAAAACAGGCCAATATTTAGTATAAAATATACTAATATTCAGCTATTGTATGTGCTGATTCAGACCTGCGCACGTGGGTGTAGGGCTTAAGACATCGTGCATTTAGATTTAGGCTTTATTACTGACTTAACCAAGAGGCCTGTCATTAGTAGGCCTGAAATAGGTGGCCCTTTACCTAAGTGTGGCTAATTGCAGCAGCTACTAGTACTGCCACTCCCACACTAAGATGGCATGGATAAAACTGTTATACGCAGAGCATACATTAAGATTCCCGACATTCACCTATTGTTTTACTGAAGTTGTGCTCTTAATGTAGTGTCACAATATTCCCATATCATGTGACAAAATTTACATAAAGCTCAGTGAGTCTAGTTCCAAGTTTTAACTTTACCATTTCTTGAGATATCGTGTGACAAAATTTGCTTATAGCTCAGGGAGCCTAGTTCCAAGTGTTAACTATACCATTTCAAATTCTCACAACTTATTTTTGTAGTGTATAATTTTCTTGTAATCACTTGCTTAGTATTGTAGGGCACATCTTCATCTATTTAAAGATATAAACAGCGGGCATTAGGGTATAATTGACCTCAGTAGTAGCAGGAATGAAGGACTGACATACTAATAAGCTTTCATGAGACAGCCCATCATAATTATGTTTTAGATCAACAAACTTTCTTGTTGGGAATAGCACCTGCATTAACGATTCAACCAGGATTCCATTAAGTAAATGCTTTACAAAGTCCATCAAGAGAACTTAAAACACGATTATGACTGACAATTGCTGACAACTGACTATGACTGACAACAGCGCAGGGTTTCGAGCTACAATTCAAAATGCATAGAAATCTGAAAAAAAAACGCATTTTGCAGTGATATTGCCTGGTTATCGTCTATAAAACTTAAAGAAACAAATTTTATTCACAAATTATTTCCTTTTTCTTTTAGGCTAACAACTGAGAAAAGAATAAAACTAAAGATACATATAACCACAAAAAAAGGGAAAAATAATTTATGTAAATTAAAAGATAAACCCACAAAAATCACGCAAGATACATTACAATCTAGAGAATATCAATTTGTTTTCGCCCCTAGTCTGGGTCCAACACCAAATAAAAGACACCAGAAATGTCCTACTGTTATTGCTAACTAGTGAAAGGCTGCAGCTACTGGTTTGTTAGGCCAAAAGACAGGCAAAAGGCCACCAACCCACGCTGAGTGTGATAATAGCAGCACCAATTACCTGGTAGTCTTCTCAGCCTCAATTAGAACAGTAATGAGCCAGGTCCTGGCAGGATCACTATTTGATACTATCCTGAGGAGGGGGGCACTTGGTTCTTAAAGGGAGACAAAACCAACATAAGTGACAAAATTGTCAAAACTCAGAAAAGAATAGATATATGTTAGATGGGTCTAGCTAAGGTCAATGGTAAAGTACTAGCTGTGAAAACTAGCTCAAACCAAAGTAGAATACCATGAGAGGTGGTAATTTTGCCAATTATTTGTAAACAAACCCCATTTTTGTGGATCCACATTAATTCAGTTGAGCATGGAAAATGTGTTTTTAATGATTTTCTATCATACTTTATGGCTTAGATTTTAAAATGGCCAAAAATAGGCCCAAGGAAATGATTTCCATTATTATTTGAGTTTGAAATATTACGTTTAATTTATTGGTATTGGCTCCCTTTAAAAGGTACCCGCTGCCAAATAGACTCGCAAAACATTACCAATGTATCAGCCCCCTCTCTTGCCCCACCCCTTCCTTTTTGAGTGGGGTTGACCACAACAACCCATTTCCAACTGGGGCAAACCCAACTCAAGTTTTGGGACAGAAGAAATACATTGTGAACACATAAAATGACACCCATCTGTGTATAAGGAACTGTTTTTCATACCATGGACACCTGTTTTTGTGGTGAAAAGCATGCGTTTTAGTCCGAAAACCGTTTAAAACCCATGAAATGGACTGACTTGTGCTAGTTCCAACATGGCTGCCTCCTCACTTCCCAGAGTTCAATGTTTTTTACCACTTTTTTATGCTGTGCTGTCCATCCCTGTACAGAGTCGGGGATGCATATTTCATCTAGTGAAACAGGACTTGTGAATGTAAAATTTGAGGGGCAGTTTATGTCTTCTTAGGCCAAAAAGGGGGACAGTAAACTATATCCACCTAAAAATATAGGGGTAATAACTTTAAATTTAGCCTTGCTGCTACTTTATTTCATACAACAACAAAATAATTGTATCAAGAGTTTTCCTGGTATTGACACTCTCATTTTTAGGGGCAGTTCTGTGTCCCCCTAAAATCAGTGGCTGTCAACTGAAATTCAGGACCTGTCAGTCATGAAAAGCAGGTATGGTAGTTTGCCAGTGGGTAGTAACCTTCAAAGAGTCAATCCCTCCCCCCTTCCCCACCGGGGGAAGGGGTATGTTGTGTTCCGCTCTGTCACTTGCCTCTTTCACCAAGAGAATAGTTTTTGCACTGTAGCTGCCACCTGGTTGGCCCCAGAAGTCCAGGCCCAGCCAGCGAAAACCTTGGGACTATTTTTGAGCCACAGGGTGTAGTAATCTTAGCCCAGTGGTCGTGAGTTTTCTACCCACACAGTAGAGATTACTCTCATAGTCTATGTTCCTGTTGCGGAGGGCATCCTCGTTGCAGAATGGCTGTTCTCATGGCTTTTGCCTGGCGTGTGCTGCCATGCAATCAATGAGCACAGTTTCTCATCTCCAAAACTAACATGTTAACCTGGTTCGGAATGTTGTCATGGATTTTGAATTCAGGCCAAATCAGTTAAGGGATTCATATTGTTCGGATCCTGTTGAACATTGGTAGATACCTGTAGTTAATATCAGGTTATAAACTGAAAAAAAAACATATTACAAATTGATATCCAACTGATGTTGATACGTTTAATACATAGTTCATAATAGCTAATAGTTCTAGATAAATTGTATATCCATGCGTCAAAATCCTTATTGCATTTGACTGATTAGCCTGAATGCTTAATCAGGTTTCAATATTGATTTAACCATTTGATTGATTAACCTGATTTGTTTACCAAATTTCAATATTGATTTGACCTCTTCCAACAAGGGAGTATTTGTTTTTTATTGTCTTTGCCTTTTGGGTGGCATCACATGTTTCCAGGGATGCCTTTGCTCAACAAACAAGTATCCACCTCATCTCTATCTGCCTAACATATTAATCAATATCCAATTGATAGACAAACTAAGATATGACCATAGCAATTGCAAAAAATTAGGCCTTAATTTTCTGCCAAATATGTAAATAAAGCCGAATCATAAAAGACTGTATTGGTAGTTTGAGAACATACTATTGACTTAATATCTAGTGATTGTATACAGTTTTCGGTCTAATAAGTTGTGTTAAAAACTCTTGCCATCTATAGTTCTGTTTTATTCTATGACACTGGGAGAAGATTGCCATCACTGCAATCTTAACGAAATACATAAACCTCAAAAGTGTTATATTATATCTATTAAAGGGATGTTTCTTTGAATATGGTACATACCATGCATCGGTTTCTGTCACATAAGTAAAGTATACCTATAGATTACCAATTTCCCTGGAGGCAGAATCGCCAAATATAAAAAAGGCTTTAGAGGACGTAGACCCACGCAGTAATGCAGCAGCTTAAAAGTTAATGGGATTCATTAAATTCCAATAAAATTTTGAATCACTGTAATTACTCTCTAGATAAGAAGCATTTGTGCAATCATGCTTTAGTAGCTGCAGTGTAATGGACCCCCTTGTACTCTGGGTACATATTCATTGATGATAATCACAGAACCCTTCTATGGACTTTGCATAAACATCGGTGATAATTAGAGCCCTTCACAAATTCAACATGGGATTCGATACCATAGATAGATTTCTTGTTTGTCCGAGTCATTAGGCCTATATTGACGATTCTTAAATTCATGTTGAGAAATAGTCCTCAGTCCAACACATAAAATGTCAAATAGCCTAATTTGTAAAAAGTCTTTAATTATCTTCACTTCACGAAAGAACCAAAATAATTATTATGATAAATAAATGGGAGACCAACCCATAACCATTAAGCAACAGTGACCATGACGCTCCATGGGAAATCCAAGTTTATTTTAGGTATAGATAAGCTTGGATTTCCCATGGAACGTTTACTGATAACACTCAATTTAGGTCTAGAGCTAACAATCGTAGACTTATATGAGAGATATGATATGCTAGCCTACACTACATCTGAAGGATGTAGATACTATAACCTCTTAAACAGTTAAAGTAACCACCGAATTGATGCAGAATTAGCCATGAAATTGCTTTGATCTGAATATTATTGAAATAGTGGCTCATGGCAATGTTTCTAGAATCAACCATTGCCAGCCATTGAATCTGGAACCGTTTGCATGTGAATATTAAATTGGAGCGGATTTCCACAGGCGCTGCAGCAATTGTAAGGTCTAACTGATTTATCTCTAGGGGGATTTTAGATGGAGCAGATTGGGGTACTGCTCCTATGGGAGACATGCAATGCTGAGCTGCTCGGAGCTGCTCGGAGCTAATCGGAATTACTCAGAACTGCTCGGTGCTGCTCGGAACTGCTCATAACGTCCAAAATAGACCAGACCTGTTCTGATCTGCTTGGAACTGCTCGGAGCTGTTCGGAAATGCTAGCAATTGCTCGGAGCTGCTCGGAACTGCTCAGAAATGTTCAAAACAGCTCGTACATGCGAGGACCTGCTTAGAACTGCTCAAAACTGCTTGGAACTGCTAGGACCTGTTTGAAACTGATAGCAATTGCTCGGGGCTGCTCTGAACTGCTCAGAAATGTTCAAAACAGCTCGTACCTGCTAGGACCTGCTGGGAACTGCTCGGAGCTGTTTGATTTGCTCGGAATCGCTCAAACCTTCTCGGGGTTGGCCGGAGTTGCTAGGAGTTGCTCAGAACAGCCTTAGAACCACTCGGATGTAAAGAGAGGTTATTAGATAAGGTCAGGAAATGAGGTCCACTCTACAGAATGGGTGATTTTCAGAGCTAGATAGGGGATACTCAGTGTGGCAATAAGGGCCCTATCTGTCCATTTGATGAATGTGAAGTTGTTCGCCAAATCAGCGACATTGAACCTTAATAATTATACATTGAATAGACATGGCTTTGTGAAAGCCATGAAACATAGCTCGGGTTTTCCTCTATAACCTTTCTGTTTTGTGCATGTTTTCTTAAAACTAAGGTACGTTATCATTTCTGAAATCTGCCTTTGAAAAGCTTTAAGATGAAATCTGTAGACCTATGTAGTCTGCTGGTTATCCAAACCCATATCATGTACACTGAAAACACAAGGTCGTCAGAGAGCCACTGCAAGGTTGTCAAAGGGTTGTCACAGGTCACTTTTGGGCTCTCATAGGTGACTTTTGGGTCATCACAGGGCTCATTTCAGGCCATCAATGCTGTGTGACTACCTTGTGACAATCCTTTGACAACTTTGGGGTGGTCAGAGGGTTGTCATTGTGAATTTTGAGGCTGTTTGACAACCCAAAGGTAGTCATTTTCTCCCGACTGCTTTAGGCCAAAAAGGTCGTCAGAGAAGCAAAAATGAAGAATGGGTTGTCATAGGGTTGTCATAGGGTTGTCACAGAAGTCAAAAGTCCTGCCTGACTACCCTAGGGTTGTAGGTGAATGGTGCCTAAAGTGACAGCCTAGGGTTGTCATAGCCTCTGTGTATATCAACCCAGTGCTGTAAGTGAATGGTGTCAGAACCATACAACTCATAGGCCTCCTATGTGTTATGGCCACACTTATAACTAGTAATAACATAATTGGATGCCATTATAATGACTGTGATATCTACAACATGAAAATATTCATAAATAAGATTTTTTGTCTAACAGACACAGACACAGCCTGTGACAACCTTGGGTTGTCGTTTTTGGCACCACTTTTGACAACTCTGTGTTTTCAGTGTAGTAAAAGCCCAATACCCAAGGACAAATTGACCTCGCCGATTGTGCTTTTAAATGATCGCTCGTCAGTATAAAGTATTGAAACACGCAAGTGTGATATGAATAAATGCAACAGCCAGCCATTCGATTCTTTATTTCATGCCGATGTTGAAGGAGAAACAAAGTATAGTCACAAGTTAGAAAGGACTTATACTTCCCTTTCGAATATTTTATAGGATGTATGGTTCCATGAAATATTTTTAAAACAAATTAAACAAGCGCAAAATCTGCGCTATCAAAATCGGCCTTTGGAATACAGGCTTAAAGTATACCCCCTCCCCTGTTTCCCCTTCTGAGCTGCTCATAGGCCCCCTAGCATTTACCTGAGAAACTCGGGAGCAGCTCCCATAGCGTGTACATGACGTTGACACGCAGGCAGATAAAACCCGGTCTATTGAATTATCCCCCTGCCACAACCCACATAAAGGACTGTTGCTATGCAATTAGGCCCATTCTATCAGCAGCATATTGTCTTTTTTTCCTTTTACTTAAATCTAGGGCTTTATGATTCCTGTTGCCAGTGTATTTTAATTGCACTGACAGCCGTATTATGCCTATATTCCACATGTCGATTTTGCTGCCAATTTTCAAAATCGGTAATGGGAATTAAGGTCAAATAATTATAGGGATGTTATACATCTTTACAAAGGTCTTGCAATTTTCCTTTGAATGGTATACATATTTAATTGTTCATCAAAATTTGTCATTTTCGATTTAAATTTTGTTCTTTTGTCAACTGTATGATTCATCGGAAGAACTTTATCTATGTAAAGAGATGAGGGAATAAAAGAAAAAAACATATACGTATATGATGTAAGGTTTCATGTCATATTCTCAGAGAAAATTAGATAAACACAAAATATGGAGCATCAAAATCGGTTTGTGGAATATAGGTTTTACTCTATGTGACGTTCATGAATTGTCTTTTTTTGTATGTAGGTTAAATCCAGGCATAATGTCTGCTGCATTGAATTGATCTACTTGCTAATGCTTCCTATTTGTTTTGTCCTACATGCATCTATGGGTTTTAGTTTAATTTCCTGTCAGTGATTGTATTCACCGGACATATTTAGTTTTATCCTAGAGTTTCAGCATTGTTATAAGATACGTCATATGGTGCAAGTATTGATTGTGTAGGTTTTCCATCCTGTTTTCGAGTAAAACTGGATTTCTCCAGTCAGGTTTGGGTAGTATGACCCTGTAACCGAGTTTTCAGTATTAAGTATGTCTTTCATCATCATGATACGATTTACGATACGATAATACCACTTAGTTCTATAAACCCGAGTTAATTGAATGACAACAGGATGTATTGGCTTTTCTTTTTTCTTTTTTCCCTTTTTGCACTCTAACAGCTTTATTATTCAATGCTTCCATCTGCTTTATATCAAAGCCAGGATGTCTTATTATTAAACATACACACGAAAATAAGATACAGAAGAGAAAAAAGTTGTTTCTTTTTTTCTTAAGAGCCACTCCGTCCCTCCTGTAAGTCCTTTTCAGTGAAGCTCATGTGGGGGCGGGGATGATTCCGATAGAAGAGAAGCCTATTATATATGATAAAGTACGAGTAACTGTTGAAGCTGTGATAGATCATTGTTATGAAATCGGCAGTAAACCGGCAATCCTACATACGGATTTGACAAAAAATCAAAACAAAAAAATCACAACATTTGTGAGGTTTTTTTTCATTTCAGTTATGTATAGCATGTCGATTAGTAACTCCTATTCCCAAGGCTGACTTATGAAGTCGGCAGCAAGCTTAAGGCCAGCGGAATATAGCCTTAACCTTCCAAGCCCCTCCACCCTCACCCCTCCCATTGCTAGCAATTGCTCGGAGCTGCTGTGAACTGCTCAGAAATGTTCAAAACAGCTCGTACCTGCTAGGACCTTCTTGGAACTGCTCCGTGCTGCTCTTAACTGCTCGGAGCTGCTTGGAGTGACTCAGCGTTGCTGAGACCTCCGCAGAACTGATCGAAATTGCCCGGAGCTGTTCAGAGCTCTGTAAAAATCTTCAGAACTGCTCGGAGTTGCTTGGAGTGATTTGACAGAATTTTTTTTTTTAAATCATTTAATTATGTATAGCATGTCGATTAATAACCCCTATTCCCATGGCCAACTTATGAAATTGGCAGCAAAGCCAGCGGAATACAGCCTTAACCTTCCAAGCCCCTCCACTCTCACCCCTCTCATTCCTATAGGCGCCTAGGGCGACATCGCATTTTGCTCCACGTGTTACCATGGCGACGCAATGTAGTTTGTCAAGTCGGGTGTCGCACGTCGCCGCGCGTGGCGCGTGCCGTGGCGACGGGTCGCCAACGCGACGGACATTAGGCGAGAGAGTATAGGAAAGGTGTCTGTATAGCTTTGGCGCTATAGGGTTGGGTATATTAAGGTGATGATCCACGATGCGATTTTGGGCCGATTTTGAAAATCGGTTTCTTAAAATAATCGTTTTTCTTATAAAATAAAAAGGTTTCCAAAGAGTTGTGACTAATCCATTTCAGAAAAAAAGGTATTTTCACTTGGAAATATCATTCCAAATATGCGAAAAAATCACGAGAAGAAAATCGGTTGGTGTTTTGTCGCATCTGACGCTTCTGCTTATTATTTCTTAGTTTGCAATTCAATACAGTTATTTAACTCAGTTATTTAGCCAAATATCAGATGACGTTTTAAGCCACACATTGATGTTTCCGGGCCCTTTTATTGACTGACCTGCAAGCGGGAATTCGGACAAAATGCCAACTGAAGCAGTTCACTTAATTGACTCTTCCTAATCCTCCCTACAATGTCACATTTCCAATTGGCCAGCAGCACCCACTTTGAGCCGAAAAGGGTGGCCGCCATTCTACTGACAAGCCCCCTGGTTTATTCTGCTCTAAAGATCGCTCATTGCGAGTGAGCTGAGGCCAGTATGCCGTGCCCCCAACTGGAATGCCCTCAGTCTCACTTGACCGTGCAATCAGCCAATCAGCAAACGCAATCTATGACAGGGTAAGATAACATTAATGCCCAGACGACTTTGGCTTAGCCGGCTTCCCGCGCCAAAACCACGTTTGGTGGGTTTTCTGCCCAACCGCAGATCACATCAGCTTTTTCATCACCCCACAGCCAGGCTTGATTATTCCCCAACAAAAATCCTCGGCGTTTTACCTCAAAAACCCCACCATTCACACCCACTAAAATCCGCAGGCATTATCCCTGCATCCTTCCGAGTAAACTTCAGTGAAAATGTTTGGCGATTACATGCGGTGACGTGGCGGGAACGGATGTGGAAGTTTTTGGCGGGAAAAGCCAGACGGTATTTGACCGTTTCCGTCTGAGCGCTCCATCACCGGCGGTTATTGACACCCGCATGGCCGGGTTGATAAAACACGTTCTGGGGTGAGCCTAGTCCTTCCATGACCTAGATACCTCTTATATAATGTGTCCTTACACCCACAAGAGTCCATGGCCACTAGCGGCCAGTGAAAACAGGGGCGGATCCAGGAATCCCAGGTAGCCCTCTTAGGTCTTGAGTTTTGCATTAAAAAAAATTGAATTTTGGTCCAGAAAGGGGGGGGGGGGGAGGGAGAGGGCATGCGCCCCATGTGCCCCCCCCCCCCCCCCCCCTCTAAATCCATCCCTGGAAAATCTGTAAGGAATTCTTTCATTGGCCTTCTTTAAATGGCATGGGGTACCCCTGTGATGATTATTTGGGTGCTGGCTGGTTTATGGTCCTACCTGCCATAAACCAGTGGCTGCAAAGCATGCTGGGATTTAGGTGGGAGTTCCCACCTAAAATGGTTGCTGGTGTACAGACACACTTTGAAAAAAAGTGGGTCCGACTGCGACAGACTAGGGTGAGGCTCCCGCTGCCAGCCGTCCTCGATCTCTCCTGCTAGCACCTCCCAAAGCGACCATCACTTCTTGTTTGTCCACATACATGGATTCTGATAGGTTCAGAAGCTTCTAAGCCTGTATTGCACGTAGTGATGTTGGCGATTTTGTAGTAATTTCGTTTGATATTCTCTGAGAATGTTGTATAAAAACCCTCAGATGGTAGGAACCATATACCATTCGAAATAGAAGAGTAAATCTTTACTAGGGTTATTAATATCTATATCTTACCTTTATACTGAATGTTATCATCAAAGTTGGCAGGAAAATAGGCATGTGGAATAAAGGCTTAAGAAGAAGCCACCTTCTTCTGCGAAGTGAAGCACCAACTTAACGTTTAAGAGGACCCAGGAGTTTGAACTGGCCCTTAAAAGTTACGAGTGCCTTAATGTGTAGAACTGCCTCTTTTCTTGTACTATTTTAGGGCAATAATTTATGCTACAAATAAAGGTTAAAGTGACTTGATATTGCTAACCAGTATGTCCGGAAGAGAGGGAATACATTGTAACTTAATAAGTTAATTTAAGAGCAAGATTGCCTTTTGTATCGACCAAACATTATGAAATATCATGCTTTTTTCTGACGGTTGAAATAAGAATAAAGTGGAGAGGAATCAACCTATAATACGATTAACAATTGATTCATTAAAAGCAAATCTGAATGGCAGGGATAACAACAGATTTGGCATATTGGATTATATTTGACTTCATTGCTTAAATTGGTATTTCATCTTCTTGCAGGTCTGTAAAAAAAAGGACTGGAAACATCAATGTGTGGCTTAAAATATTATCTGATATTTGACTAGATAACTGAGTTGGATAGATGATAATAATTATCATTATTTGGCTTCTTTCGAATCTACCACTGTGCAATGAGGGAGGCATGATTTAACATATCCAATGTTCGTCATCACATAGAATCTTGTCACACCAGGCAATTACAGCTTTTTGATTAAGAGAAATTGTGCACAGTGAGGGTGTTTCTTAAAAGCTTGGCAAAAGTGCTTAACAATAATCCAGGGTGGATCGAGTGGGGGGGAGTCGAGGGGTTTAAGCCAACCCTCCTCCACCACCATCAATTTTGGTGGGCACTTAAACTGCCTATATTCTGACCATCTCTTTTCCAAAAAACATGCATCGGCCCCTGTAATACAACAAAGAATACAGCAACCTCCCTCATTGACGTTTAAGTCACCATTATTCATTGCATATGACCGTAAAATATTGTTGTTGCAAAAACCATCCTAATAAATTTTACCGTTTTTAGGGACGTTATGACTTCCCACCAAAGAAAAGCTACCACGGATCTTGTTAATTCTATAAGATTGACGCATCCATTACATTCTCTGGAGGCCTTTTACACTAGAAAGCTTTCAACATCAATTTCACTCAGGCCGTGTTTCCTTCTTGAAAAAGCTAACTTGCCATGTTGGATAATAGCATATAATCGACGGCCCCAGACTCCTCCATCTAAAGTTTGTGGCTTGCGTTAGTTTTTCTTAGTTTAAACAGAAAAAAAAATCTCATTTATATAGGCCTTGCACTTTAGTTCTCAAACATCAAAACAGATTGGATTTATATGAAGAACATAATAATACAGAGAAATTATTTGCTTTATTAAGGCATTTATTTATAGTATTAAACATAATTTTCCTTTGCCCACTTTTAGTTTAATAATTTTGTATAAATATCAATATGGCAATGAACGAAGAAATGATAAGCCTACATAGTAACCTATTATAGTCATTCTAAACGGTTAAAGTACACTTGCAATTACTAAAAGCACTGTATGATATATGTTAACTTTCATAGTTGCACACTGTCTATTGAATTTGGACTGAGGAAGTTGACCCACAATCTTCATGAAAAAAGGAACAGAGCGAGAAATTAAATGATCAGTTTCTGCTCTTTCTTTTGTTTCGTAACCTTTAAAACGTGTCTGACTTTGTTTTATTGTCATGAAATACGAACTGCGGTCACTGATGGGTCAAGAAAATTGAATTTAACTATCTTTTGTTGCAACTACAAAGTTACATTAAACCTCACAAAACTTCAAGGCTCTTAACACTCAGATTCTTGATTTTAAAAAAAATCTTTATAAATCAACTTTATTCTTTCCAAAATAATAGCTGGATGTAACTTGTAAGGCTTTTGAATATCGATTTTGTTTAATGGTGTTGACACATAGAATATTCAATGCCAAAATATAATGTATTCGCAACCATTTAAGGCATAAGTGTTTTTTTTCGGTATTTTGGTGCAAGCAGAACATAACCAAGTGCTGGACCATAGGGATTACAAGAGTGTCACCACCCCTCATAACCTTCTTTACTTTATGACTAAAATAACTTTCTGTAAAAATTACCATAACTTCCTCAAAAAATCAACAATACTTACCCTGACCCCAGGAATTATGTTAACCATAAAACCCCTAGTTATAAAATCCCATGATCACAATTACTTACTATGATAATTGCCATAGCTTACCACAACAATCGCCAAGACTTACCTATGTTTCCCCCATACAGATAACCAAGTGCCGGACCATAGGGATTATGAGAGTGTCCACCCCCCCCCCCCCCTATAACTTTCTTTATCTTATTATTAACATAACCTTCTGTAACAATCACTAGCCTATAACTTCCTAAAACAATCACCAATACTCACCATCCCCTCTGTTTACCCCCACACAGATAACCAAGTACCGGACCATAGGGATTACGAGAGTGACGACGAGCCCTTTAACACTGAGTACTCTGCAGCCTCCAACCGTGAGCAGCTCACCGACCAAAGGGACCAGCCCCAGGACGGGGCGAGCAGCTCAGGAGGTGGGGGAGGTCCTCAGGCGAGTAGCAGTGAGCAGGGCAGGAGGTACCGCCCCAACAACCATGCCCCTAGGACCAAGGGCAGTTACCACTATAAGCACCATTATAAGCGCCACCAGGGGGCAAAGGGCAGGACCTTACAAAGGTCCAAGGGCATCCAGCAGTCCTCTGGTGACGCTAGTGGGGACGAGGTACCAGTGATTTGTGTGTCTCCTCCGGCTCATCATAAGAAAACTGAAGTCTTGGGTAAGTTTGACCAATATTTCTTCACTTTATTTCATAATACATGTACTGATTTTGTAATGCAAGTAGGAAGGGGAATAAGGCTCCATACCCTTTTTATATCATAAGAAAACTGAAGTCTTGGGTAAGTTTGGGCAACATTTTTTTTCACTATGTTTCATAATATTGATGATGTTTATATAGGTATGTGTGCAGATCCAGAGGATTTTGAGTACCCTGTCTGTTCCTTTGTTGGGGACACAAACATTACATAAAGTGGGAAATTATGTGAGGGTATGCATAGATGTAAAGGGTTTAGCATTATACTATGCAGGCGGATTCCTGGGATAAAATCTCGGATCCGCTGCTATAGGTAGATACCGGCCTTCTTGCTTCAAGAATTTTCTTTTAGATTGGCTTCAGAAATCATAAGAAAACTGAAACCTTGGATAAGTACTATTCTTTCAGATTTTTTCTTTTTTATAATTGATGGTTATGCAGATCAAGAGGAATTTTAGCGCCCTACCCCTTCTCTTGATGGGTGTACACTACTATACATAAAGTGAGGAATTTCGTGAGGACCTCCATAGATGTTAAACATTTTGCATAGCGTATAATAACTATTATAGGGGGATACCCTGGATAAGTTTCTGGATCCGCTGCTCTAGCTATAATTATGATGTTTCGTTGCCTTAAGAATTTCCTATCAGATTGGCTTCAGAATTGCATTATTTCTAGAGGGTGAATAACCTTCAGTCATCTTTAGTATGTGAACAACTAGTGCTTCCATTATCTGAGAGTTGAACTGAAGATAAATTATACTGATTCTTATTTGGATGCGACAGAATCCTCTCTTGAGGATTCATAACTATCTTCTTTGATCCCATAGTCTGTAATTCAAAAACGCTACGCTATTAACTTAAGGATATAGAAGGTCTTCCGCATGTACAGTTCAACATAAGAACATTATGCCTTACTGGAAAGAGATATCTTTGCAATGAGGAGTGTTTTTTATCCACCTATCGGATTGAGGCTATTACATTTTATTGTAAAGTCTTCTCTTTTCCTAGGATCGTTTATCATTTCTTGGAAAAGTGAAGCCATAAAATTCTATCATCTACCAAAAAATCTCTAAGAATAAAACCATAGTCTTTCGAAAAGAAAGTAACACTATGATATGAAATGTCAGGTCAATAATATATCATTCTTAACCATAGCCAGACAGTGTTCATGTAACTATTTGAAATCAGGAAAGATTATAACCATACCCTGAAATATACATGTTTGGAAGACAGGTAGGGTAACAGGGAGGGTGATAACAAATATGTCACTTCTAACAGTTGAAAAAGCTCTGTTAGTCTTAAGTGCCATACCCACTAGGACAATTTTACCAAGTCGGCTGACAAAACGGCACTAAAATCAGCTGGCTCTCCTAGGACAGTCGCCCATTTTAACACTGACCCATATCAAACACACACATTACAATATGATATACTTACAAGCAATCATAGGAGTCGGTCAATTCTCCCAGTTGCCCATCACCCGTCGCTGGTAAAATTGCCTTGTGGGTATGGGGCTTTAGTTTAAAGATTTTACCTAAACATTATGCCAGGGTATGGAGAATATATAAGCAACCTGTGTTGGAGTCCTTGATGGGTTCTTCGATGGGTTTCAGGGATGTCAGCTTTGGTCCTGCTCTCATGCTTATATATTCTTGAGACACCAGTGTTTAATATTAAACCCATCTCGGAAATCCTCCCTGGTTAGTTCTTACTCTAGTATCAATCTCCCTGTGGCATTCAGTAGACCCTGGAGAAGAAGTAGTGTGCATTCAGGCCTGTGCTCGTCCCTGAAGGACGCATCTTTAAATGCCTGGAATTAAGGCCAAGGGAGTTGGTAGCACGGAATCAGTAGCCCTTAACAGTAAGAATGCCAGTTGCAATAGGAGAATGCCCGTTTGCCTGTTGTTATATGTTACCAAATCATAACTATAACCATCTTATTAACCTTATAACCCTGCTATCACTAATATCTAATCATATATACGGTAGATAATGAATCAGTGTACATTCCCGAAAAATTGCTCTATCAAAATTTAGTCAGAGGAACTGGTAAAAATGTTTGTATATCAGTATTTATAATTGTAAGCAGCTTTCAGATCTTTTAAATATGCAGGCCTTCATGTTATATCTAAGGTTTCTTACTTCTGAGAATATAAATCAATGTGGAGGCTCTTTAATAAAAAAAAAACCTGCCAACCCGGATAAGAACCAACCAAGCAATATCCTAGATGAAGCGATGTAAACTCTTAAAGCCCCATACCCACTAGGCGACTTTTACACAATCGGCCGACTCATTGCCGCTAAAATCGGCCGATTCTACTAGACGAGTCGGCCGATTTTAGGGCTGACTCATATCAAACATGCACATTTCAATGTACCATACTGACAGGTGATCATAAGAGTCAGCCGATTCTCCCAGTTGCCCGTCGCCAGTCGCCCGTAAAATCGCCTAGTGGGTATGGGGCTTTATAAGCGACGTGACCGTAGCAATGAGGAGTCAGTCAAGCCTGGCAGCATTTAATTGGAAGCTATGAGCCTTACATGTCGATACATGCCATGTTGTAACATGCCTAGACCATCTACCATGAGGGTAAATGTAGTGAAACTCCTGGGCTGGCAGGGGTAGATCTACTGATAACATTGATAACACCACGCCACTCAAGCACTGGAGCATGATAAGATGCTTGATTAAAGGGGGAATACACATGCATGGGATCTAAAGGGAAGAATTGGATGGAGGGAAATCCGGGTTGGAGCTAGGAGAGAAGTTACTTTTTCCTCAATGGAATCCATTTTTACATATTTTTAGAAGGGCCTATATATATGTGCCTCTAAAAAAGGTTCTGGATAGGGGAATAGATTTGATATTGTATCTTTTCTCATTGACTAAGATATAGTATTACATACTTCCTTTCATAAATTTGTTAATCATCATTCTTGCCAGTACTTCTTTGCAAACATGATTGAGGAGAGTATAAAGTTTAGTTGTGGAACACTGGTATGCTAATCCAAAGGTCCTAGGTTCGATTCCCGGGTCGGTTTCCCACCAAAGACATGTATTATGAATAGGATTGTTACAGCCATCTTACTCTTGCCTAGGTCCACATTATAATGATGACCTTGGGTATGGCAAGTGAAATGGGTATACTTAACTTGATAAACACTGTTAATTTGTTGATAACCAGTGTGTACCACTTACTGAACACTATCTATCAAAATTAACTATGCAATTGAGTGATAAGCAATTTTGTTTTGAAAGACAGTTTTAATCAACTGATAAACATTGTTTGTCATTGATAAACACTGTTAACCCACATAGCTTGTCATATTTGAGTGTGTAGGCTATTGCACAAAAAGCTACCAGTATCCTCTTTGGATTAATAAAAACGTCCAGGGGGCAGTCCCAGGAATAATAATAGATGGTAGTATACTGTCCAAGGATAATGTGGAAGAACAGTTGAACAAGCTGGATAGTAAAGCCCCATACCCACTAGGATATTTTTAGACAGTCCGCCGTTTCAATATATTTCAATATACTGTACTAACAGTATTTAGATATTTACTAACAGTATTTAGATTAGACAAGATAAGTAAATATCAATAATGTATGTTTTCAGCATTATGCTAAGGATGTATATATCCCCTATCTGACAAACCTATCTTTAAAATTGTTTGTATTTGATTACCTTACTCACCTACAAGGAAGAACATGCATGTAATGATTGCGGTTAAATAAAAAAAAAAACATAAAAAAAAAACAGGTGATCATAAGGATCGGATGACTTTTATGAACAACCAATCCCTCGGCCGACTGTCTAAAGGTGTCCTAGTGGGTATGGGGCTTAAATGCCTGGTAAAATATTGATGAAGTTAGAAAAGGTTGTTATCACTATATTGGCCTTTATAACTATTTTCCCTAGGCTTAGCCTATAAGCCTTGATAAAATAGGAAAAAAAAGAGGCAGTTGCACCATCTGAGATTTTTTTTTTTTTTTTTTTTAAAGATTTTTTATTGATCGTCTTCAGTTATGTCTGATCTTCCAGACGATACAAGTGATTGTAATAAGGTTATAAATGTTCTTATTAGTGCTAATCTATATCAAATAGTACAAGAGTATGATAAGTGTGATCACAGTATCATCTGTGGGTTAAGAGCAGGCCATAAAATGCCTGCTCTTAACTATTATTTATGTGAATAGAATTAATAAATTCACATATAAATAATTATCAACACTGTATAGGCTTATATACCAATATTCCCTAGGCAGTAGCCTTATATATATACACTACATAAAGTAGAAAAAACATAGGCAGTTGCACCATCTGGGGATGGAGAGACTAATCTGAAGCAACATGCAGGCTACAAAAGTAAGCAATCATTCACAGAGGCGCGGCTGAACATCAGCTTGAAGGATCGAACGGACAGAAGCCTTGACTCATACAAAAGAGAAGGCTGATGGGTTGGTGAGGAGGTGGGTGGTATTCTGGTAAGGTCTGTTGGTGTGAAAGAGTTTGAGGCCTGCAAAATACATGAGGGGGAGAAAGAGAGAAGGGTGGGAAGAGGCTAAGGTGGATTGTGTTTCTAGGAGAAAGTAGGGTAAACATGGCAGTTTCAGTTTTCTAAATTGGGGAATGTTTCCAAATTGTAGGTCTCTGTACTTATGGTTTAGCAAAAAATCAATAAGTTTAAGTCATGTTTTTTACCCACAAATGTGTCCATGAAGAACTTTATCATAGAGGATTATTCATTTTGGCTCATTAGAACTTGATAGAATGTATTTTGATTTTTTTCACCCTTTAGGTTAACTCGTCAAACCCCAATACTAACCCAATGATTGTTTTCCACTCCCTGATGTAGCTTCAGCTTATAATTAAATCCTTATGTTTCCCTTTTGTTTGTATTTTGAACTACTATATACATTCTGATTTGAGCGACATATATGCATTAACATATACAAGAGCAATGTCATCTAAGCTTGATTCAAAAGCTGTAAGACTAGTACTGCAGGCAATTAAATGCTGGGGTTAAAATATTTCAAGGTTGTTCATTTACAATCAAGGCTGCAACGCCAAGGTCTTAATCCACTTCTCCCATCCCCTCTTCAGAGAAGAGGGAAAGTGTTTGTGAAAGCCTGAAAGCCTGGAGCAAAATCTGTTTCCAACAAAAACAATGTTGGCAATTGAAGTTTTTTATTCTTCTTTTCTCAAGTATTTCTACACAGGCTGCAAACAAGATCAGTGCATATACAACAATACTTATCTCCCAGCTCTAGTTAACCCTAACTTGTCCCTTTTCAGTTACAAAGGTTTCTTTCTTAATTTCCTTCATGTTTGGTTACTAAATTCGACTGTACATCTTATACTTCTTTTAGATTCCAATGTACATATTGACCGGCATGTAAGACTAGTACTCATGGCATAAAATATTTGTCTATAATGTAATTCAATATTATGCAGTACATTTTCTTGATGGAAGGATAAATAGACCAACCTTGCTTCTCTTTGTAATAGCCCACAAAGTCTAACAAGACTTCCTAGTCCTGCCTCCTGGTCACTAAAGGCACCAGTATGGATTTTCTCTTGTTCTTCTTTTGATGCTTTGGGAGAAAGCTTTTATGGAGACAAAAAGCAATGAACGCCTTTTTATGGAACTTAGCAGAATTATTGACTTGGCAATCCTTTCATTGAAAGTCAGATTAGGAGGCAAGGTTCATGGCCCTACCTTTCTGTTTTGGGAGGCAAGGAATTATTAAATGTCATGAAATGCGTTAACAATGGTCACTCGTTTTGTTTTTTTTCTATTTGAGGCCTGGACATTAATGATTGAGGCGATTGTCTTTTTCCTGAGGTGCTGTTTTAATTGAACGGGACCAACTGTCGGTTTAACAAATAATACGCTGTTTTTATTTTTACATGGTAAAATACACATAATTTCTCTTCATTGGTATTGCTTTTAGCCAAAACCTATAGATCGGAGCAGCAAATTGGGGACTTTAGACTTAATTAAGTATCATGATGATAAAATGTTGGAAGCTACACAGAACCCAACACAAGAATGTTGATGACTTGGTTTTATTAATCAGACGTGTTATAGTCGGCGAGTATTATGAGTGCAAGTCATATCTCCATTAGGTGGGCTGGGTTCCCCAGTTAGTTCTACATTTTGGAATTTAAGGCTACAGTTTTAATACTCAGTGAAAACGCAGGGAGTTTCATTGGGCCAGGTTCTGAAATTCCTGATTCTCAAGATATTAGGGATTTGACTTTTTCTTGTAGGGTTGTCCAAATTGTTTCTGCATGCAGAGGCTTTAATATTTTAACAACTTGCTGGAGATGACACAGGGAAAATTGCCGCAGGACAGGGAAATATCAGGGCTAACATAGGGAATTTGAAAATGGAAATTGGGTTTGTACCCTTATACTGGGGAGACAAATGCTGGAGAAAGGTTTACACATAATTTTACAAATCATGCTGACTAAAATTAATGCTTGCGACTAGCACTTGTTGGCAGCCGATAAGCGCTAACCCTTTCCAAATGGTTGCTTTTTCAGTGTCATAAAGAGTATTTTTTTTAAAAATGGCTGACAGGATTTACATTTTGCAACTGCAAAAAAAAACTAGTCACTAGGGTTAAGTCAGCATTTAGGAGTCTATATTTCCTTGCATGCAAAAGCAATAAACATGGACAGAGTTCATTTCAGGATGGAAAGATCGAAACAAATTAAGTTAGGTATCAAACTTTGGAAGTAAAACTTCATCCTCACTAATGTTCTTCTTTAATAATCAAAACGTTAAGCTGGCGTTTTATTCATTATAAGAAATATCAGATTGTCAAGATATTAAAAATGAATCCTTGATTGTTAAGGGATATGAAGTTCTTGTATCATGTTACATTATGAAGTTCAAGATAGAGTTCATGGATTGATAACACACTGTAAATCTGAGCCGATTTAATTGGCTCATAGAATCCTAGGATTTTCTAAGATTTCAAAAACTGAAAAATAGACAATAGACAAAATAGATATTTTCAGTTTCAACAACTCAGACTTACAGATATTCTTTCCCATATTAACCTTAAAACACTACTTGGATTTGCTTGGGAACCTCTCAGAATTTGAGAATGGGTACGATCCTTATTATGGATCATTTGACAATATGTACCCATGTTGAAGATCTACATAATTATAAAAATATGGGTTGTCAGGCGTTAGTGTAACTGTATATTTCGGATGGTAAAATGTTGAATATTGAGACACCTACATCCCTCCCACAAACACAGATCAGCAAAATTTTAATAATATTTTGACTACAAAGTTTCCAGTGTAAACGCCAAAATTTCCCTGCTGACACTTGCTTCCCAAAACTCCTTGCAGTGTAGATAGGAGTCTGGGGGGTGTAGATGGGGGGTCTCATGTCCTATGGCCTCCTATGTCGATTTTAAGAAAATGCCATGTTCCATGTTACTATGCAAAATGCAGTGTCGCTAGGTCACTAAGAGAATGATATTCCTACATAGTACCAACGGTAGTACAAAGGAAAGATTAATGACTGGATTACGTTTTTGGTGATGACGTCGTTAGGGGCGCCCCCTACGAGAGTCCGTGCAACCAGTTATGACGTGACGTCGTTTTGTACCATTTTTCGTGACATCATACATAAACAAAGAGGTGGTGACGTCACGAAAATGGTACAAAACGACGTCGCGTCGTAACTTGTTGCACGGACTTTTGTAGGACGCGCGACCAAGACGTAGTCACGAAAATCCCAAAGGCGACGGTCGTAGTTGCACATCTTTGTGTAGCTATAATATTTTTGATAGTACAGATTTGACTTTAGCTGCGTGCTTAAGTCTATGTAGTTCTTTGGATCCTTCTATCATGGCAAGCTGTGTACGTATGAGGAAGGGAGTAGAGACTTGATCATTTGGCTATGGTCTATGTTGTATATCAAATATAAAAAAGAGCCCTGTCGCCCTGTCGAATTTAAGGAATAACCATGTCACATGTTCCTTAGGACTCCATGTCCCATGCCAATTTTCAGAAAAGCCCATGTGGCCCTGTCGATTTTAAGAAAAGCCCATGTCCCCCTGTCGATTTTAGCTGCCTACACCCATATTCTTCAAGCTGATCGCTCCCGGCATTCGTCGATGTTCACCCAGCGTGCAATGGGGCTCCACCTCGCAAAACGTCAGAGTCAGCGCCACCCACGGACGCTCGCCGAACTACAGCGCCGCCGCTAGCAGCGCCACGCTCGGACAGGGCCTGAACTAAGGGGTCCCTAACCGGAAACGGAAAGAGGGTGTATGTGCGCACGCGCCGGGAAAAGGGGATGGCTCAGCCTCACTTTGGTCTTGGAGATTATTGGAGGGGGGGGGGGGCACTCATTGTAAAGCTTGATGTACCTTCCCTAGTTTTCCCTAGTTTTCTTTTCAGTTAGGGTGATGAGCTAGCCGGAATAACATGATACTATTGTACTGACGCGGGTGGCCAGCAGTCCATGTTTGGGCAGCATAGCGTGAGCTTAGAAGCGCACGTGTAAGCCAATGTTTCACTTTGACAGTAGTGAAATGAGGGAGGAGTCACAGTGTGACGTACCACCTTATAATAATGTGTTCCGCTCTTAGCTGCTTAGCTAGCCAGAGTAGCTGTAAACGCTGTGTGAGTAACATCCAGTGAAGGTTGGACCTTTAACCTGCAGTCTAGGTTCTGGATTGAGGCATAGAAATTATGTTAGAGCGCGGAGCGTTGACTGAATGTGTTTGAGGGGACTCTTACCTTGGGACTGATCATGGTCAATCGAGTTCTTGTCACGGAATGACTATACATTGGATAATAAACAAACAAAATCCTTTCACATGAGTGTTCCATCTTACATGATGTGGGAACTATAATTATGTATTGGATGACTACAGTCGACGAGGAGGAGACTGCGAATGGAGCTAGCTATTATCTATAAAATTAAATACAAATTTCACACCCTATCATTAATGGATAATTAACCTCCTTATAGTTCACTATGAGATGGAAATTAAAAATGATTTATTTGGGGCTGTAACAAAGTTAAGAAAATACTTGGAAGAGTATTTCATTTTAGAAAACGCCTCATAAGAAGCTGTTGAATTCACCAAAACAAGTCTCTCTAGGGGCAATTGGCCTATTCATTTGTACATCTTTGCTATGGTGCTGTTGGCTGAGGGAATATGGCACTTCAACGAAATAATAAGACTCTAAACTCTCGGTTGATAAATGGAGGAACACTTTTTGACCAAATATGGACATTTGATAGAATGAGGACAGTGATTAAAGAATGAGCAATGAGTAACTCCCCCCCCCCCACCTCCCTATAGCAATCTGGCCTTGAAGCTGATGGTAAGGGTGGGGGGCTGGGCTGTGTGTTAAGCCTTAGGGCCCAGCCATCGTTGATCATTGCCAAGGCTGTAGGATGTTTTCAATGTAAAGCTAGGGAGCTGTGGTCTTTAATAGGCAATTTAAATGGGGCTTAAGGCTCAATTGAAGGCTTGTAGTGGGGACAGCCAGACTGATGCAAGGTTTTGAGTGGGAGAATAAGTGGGGGTATGAAAATGGATGTTTCAGAGATAAATTACTCTGCCACATTGGAAAAAATAAAATCCATGATACATCTTGTCTGGTGCATTTGAAAACATAATCCCTGGTACATTGATAGCCTTCTGGTGCATATAAAAACATGCCTGCTGATGGCAGGTGCATTTGAATTGCAAACTGCTCACTCTGTCAGAGCAATTTGAGTTGCTCATGACAGGAGATAAATAACTCAGACCGATAGCTCGGTCCGACAACATGAGCTATTACCCCTTCAGTCTAGACCTCAGCTACCCAATCCGCTACCCGCTATGGCACGCATGCGCTTTGACCACTCCACATTTTAAGGCCCAAAATAAATGTCATTTTCTACAATAAATGTACCTTCTATGCATCAATCTCCATTGCACAGCTATAAAGACATTTTTAAGAATTGTAATATATTGTAGGATAGCATAAGCTTGTTCTCTCAAAAGAAAACATATCATAAGCATAAGCTTGTAAAATCCTTCATGCTCACATGTGGCTCATGTGGCAACATTGACATTATGTATTCAGAACCCATTTATTTGGTCCCTCCATTGATTACATATGATTAATTTTTACCTGATTTCCAGATCCCCCTCCCCTCTTAGATACATGGGCCGCATTCGTGCAACATCCATACTTTGTTCCCTACCTGACCTACTTCTCTTGAATGTCGATGCCCATAGCTAATTCATAGCATCAATTTGATGGCACGCTCACTCTTTGCTTGTGACACACATTGTTCAAGGGCAGGGTTGTATTTCATTTTGTCTGTGATAAGTTAAGTACAGGAGGATTACATGTTCACAGAAAAGGCATGTGAACAGCTATGGCAGAAATCCGTGATAATAATATGGTCTCCCACAGCATAGGTTGAATACATGCTTTGTTGGTTCTTAATCTCTCCACCAAGAAGATCTACATCGGGAAATATAACCTCAGGTACAGGCAAATGTCAGATTTGTCAGATTTTGACAAATGTAATCCAAACTGTTGGGCGTCAGCCAATCAGATTGCCAGATTCATCAACCTGCTAGTGCAATATGACATGAGTCACTGCGGGACCAGTGTTAGGGCACGATGACAATGAGATGATACTTCACTTGTGATGTTTCACGTGTGTATGTGTATCTGGTATCCTTTCCGGATAAGGGCCTGTATGACCCCCCACCTTTAAACGACATCCCTTTTAAGACAATGTAATTTATTGGTATAGAAGAAATGAAGACTATTATGCATATGATTAGTCAATAAATGTGTTTTAGTTGAAAGATTTACCTGAAGCCACTACACCGAGAATTGAAAGAAAGTTTATGATTGGTATGAATGGATGAGAATGACAAAAATGTGTCTTCGTCGTTTGATATTGTTGCTCTTCAAATCAAAGTAAAGAGACAGTAGTGAATCTAAAGTAGGTATCAATGCGGTGAATGCAGACACAGATATACTAGTTAAACCCAACCCCCAGCGGTGCAAATATTTATCTACATTGCCTTACAACAAACTCACTAGGCCCTCACAATTCCACAAATAAGAGAAACTACGGTTTTTACTTTTCTCCCAAGGTAAATAAGATTTGACAGGAATATTTTTAGCTTTCTAAATCCATCCTACTAAACAGAGCCACTCCAAGGTATTTACATACACAGAGCATTTCCTTCTAGCCTCGAGGAAGACTAAAAAAGAGCACACAGGTTATTCAACTTAATGTTCCAACAATAATGCTTACTGACAAGGCTATGCCCTTATAACTTAAACACCACCAGGGCGCCTCTAGCACAACACTTCTCTAAACTTAGCAACTACATATGTAACCTTTTAACCCCATTTCCGGATTGAAGTAAAGATATAGTACCAATACATTTATATGTTCAAGGTTTGTAACCAAATGACTATGAGTGTAAGACCCTTAGATTACTACAAATGGAAAATTGCTTAATCTCACTTTTATTCTTTCTGAATAGAGACAGTTCAGAATGGCCATACAGTCACAACAAAACCCAAACAATATTAGGAAGGCTGGCACTTCCCTCCACTTTTTACACCTTAGGGCAATTCTTAGAGGAAATAATTTGTTTACACTGAACTCCTTAAAAGCCCAAGAAGTGCTTGTCTCTTTCACTTATTCCACTTCCATCACCAACCCATAGACCCCTTACTTAATATGTGAAAGTCTCTATTTTCTTTTTATAATTAGGGAATAACACAATTTACTTGTTGTATTGTTGCAAGGCTGCAAATCTTCCTATTGCTTTCCATGAAACACCGATAATGTTTTGATGCAATATTATAGTGTGATAATAATAATCGCATTTAATGTTTTAAATCTCAACCATCTAACACCAGTCTGGCAACATTGCTTTTTCAAAGGGAGGTAAATTTACTACTTTCAGTTGTAACTAGGTACGTGAATACTGTTTGTAAACCGAATATCTGTATCATTTCCTTTACTAACAAGGGGGAACATCATAATACATCAGTGAATAACTTTGGTACCATTGCCATCTTCCTAGAATCGCCTCTCCCTAGACAAGCCTGTGAGATTTTTGGCCCTTACAGCAGGTGCCGTTTAACGCACCTTTTATTTTAAAAGCCCCAACGTCATACATCCCTTCCACCTATAAATATTCATGCTCGAAAGCCCCATACGTACAGCTGCAGGGCGACTTTTACACAGTTAGGTGACTGATCAACACTAAACAATTGGCCGATTCTATCACAATAATCACTTGTCTTTTGCGCTGATCCTGATCAAACATGTTCAGTTCAATACTGATTATTAATGAGCAGTCACTCGAAAGCACAATCAGCAAGGTCCAAATAGTCATAGTATGTATTGGGTTTAAACCTTTACACCTCAATTCGGCCATACCTGCTCGTGGGTATACTCCCTATTCTCGCCATAGCCACCTAAAAAAAACTGCCATTCTTTAAAAAAATAATAAAATAAAATTTCAATATATTCTCCAAGGAAAAATAATGGTTTTTAACATAAAAGCGGCCAATCTTCAGTCAGTCTCCTAATCAGTGGTACAAAACTACATTTCTATAAGTCAAATGATAGGTGCTGTGGGTCAGCCTTTGACCTTCCTCAATTACAAGGATTTTAGGGAATCCCAGAAGAAAATCTTGAAGAAATCCAACTATTCATTAAGGCAGTCTGTAGGATCTCAAAGGTTAAGCCCCACACCAACTAGCCTGATTTGGCACACAAATAGGCTAATTACTACCAAAATAATAGGCCGATTCTTGCACTGATTTGGGATATGAATCAGTACTTAAAAATCGGCTGATTATTCTGGTAAAAACGGCCAATTTTTAATATGATTTTTTTTTAGTAAGAATCATCAAGGTTTCCCTTGGCTTTCAGAATTATTACACATATAAATGTGCAAATTATATACAAGATCACATCAATTCATTACAATGTGGCTCATCTTTTTGAGGCCGATCCATCAGGTGACTTGGTCAAATTCCCCCAGTGGGTATGGGGCTTTAAGAACCCCACCCTGTCGCCCTCCTGTACCATACGATACCCCTACACCTGGCTCACCTGTCCAAGGTAGTCACAACCTCAATACTTGATGTACCCGAGCTGCTCGCCTCCCAGTAACCAAGGTAACGAGTCACTCATCTGTTTGCTCATAAAACACCTGAGGACAGGGCAGGAATGCTGACCTGGTGGAATTGAGGGCAGTGGCTGGCCCCTGCAGGCCCTGACCCTGAGGCTAAAATATACACAAGGAGTCTGTGGTGGTAATGCAAAGGTTTTTCTTTGTTTTTGTCTTTGCAGTTTATCACTGTATTTTTTTGTCTTCTGAGATTAAGATCCTACAGATGGTTTAGAAATCGGATGGGAAATGATTGGAATCTTATAATTTGCAATATACCATATGCAACATCAGGGAGCTTATCAGAGACTCCAACTCCTGTTTCTTGATTTAGTTTATTTATTTAACGATTAATCATGAATTTTAAAATTATATTTTGTATGTATTCACATCTTCACATACAACCTGGTTTGTGTTTTTTCAGCTGCTATATGGGTTAAAGATAGGCAGAGCATGAGATGAAAAACATCAATATACATCAATACAAATAAAGCTTTACCTGGTTGATGAAAAGACCTAGCAATCTATAGGTTAATTTGAATAATGGCTACACCTGGCCAGTGCACGGTACAGCTGTACTTACAAGTTATAAGAAAATAGTTTTAACGACCAGCGAGTATTTTGGTTCACACCAACATCCTAACATTATTTTTCGTGCACCCTATGATATATCTAATGCGAAGCTTAGAAAGAAACACATGAGGTTCATGAGGTATTGAAAAGGTTATTGCACATGAAAGAGCATCTGCTAGTACTGTTATCATTAAATCTTATAGAACACGGTAATATATATCCATGTAAGTATAAGAAAAACCAGCCAGTATCCGCAAGACTTTCCTAACGATTTTGCACACTTCACTAAACTATACCAACAACATGTTTTCCCATAATAATAAAAAACAAACTTCTTCATCCTAAGCCACTTTTACTTCACGAAGAAGAAAGGTTAAGACCCCCATTTCAGTCTAACAGATGTCTAGAACTATTTTTCACCCACAGTCCCCAGGGTCATATCTCCCCTCCAAAACATTCCTAGACCTTTTAGCAAGGTTCACTATGCCACAGGGACTGTCCCAAATTTAGCCTATTTCCGATAAATTCCCTTCGTTAGAAGGCTGCAGCGCCCTGTCCTCAAATTGCATTGATCTTCTAGGCTCAATACAAGCCTGTACCACTTTCAAGAGCTCCTGTGGAAAAAAATCAGGGAATGTGTTGCTTCTGTGAAGGTTGCACTCTTGCTGACATTTGCAGAAATGCTTTCCACGATATGACGTGGGAGTATCTACTTTTGCGAGGTATCTACCATATGGTACGCCTGCATGCATTAATTTCATAAGGAAGGATTTTAGTGAATTCACATGACTGATGTTAGATGATAGCACACATTAATGATTATGTCTGTGGTAACATGTGACGATGGATCATATTCCATCCTGTAATGATATTGGTTTGTGGTACCTCTTTGAAGTTCAGGTTTTTGAATGGTTCAGGTTTCAAGCAGGGTAACAGCGGAAGCCTTCTGATGACAATGCAAAGAATATATCAGTCCTTAAAATGCAAACGCACGGTTTAGAGTATGAACTTTCTGAAATCGCAGGAAGTTTTGATTTTGGGAAGACAGACGTATTATTCTTGACCGAAATGCTGGGAAATTCAAGTGTGTAACCTTTTAACTTCAATTTATTTTTGTTGAATTTCTTTCGCGAAAGCACCGTTTTGAAAGTGATGTCATAATACATAAGCCACATATTTATGTAAAGAAAACACGTAGACTATATAGGGTTCAATCTATCAGTCACTATTGTCACCATTATAAATATTTCCCTATGAATGGACATAAACCCTATTGAGATAGAATACAGATCTACTGACATTATCAGAATGCCTGTGTGAGTAACCCTAGGCATTGTATGTTAAGTGATACAGGCAAGCCCAATTGCAATAATAACATTGCCTCTTCCCCTCTGTCAATTTCTCAGAGAAAGAAGCTATTCATATCCAATTGCAAAGTGCCCGTTTCACTTGCGCAATAATACGGGTTTCATTTACAATTAAGGTCACTGCAAGTCAGCATCTTTGTGTGAAATCCGTATTGCCAGTTCACTTTGCTGCAAGTGTATGATTTACATTCATTATGGAGACAAAAGGAGAAATTGCTTCTGAAAACTACGCCAATAATGTCTCTTTATGAAAGGAACTGACAGTCTATCGTCAAGGACGAGTCGCTGTTGTGAAATAAGGCATGACATTTTTATATGTTTTCTCATTTTTATTTTGTTTTCCTTCTCTTGACGTGAAATGGAACTGTTGTTTGATTCATTAACTCTCTACCCATTCTGTAGGAGAATTCCAAGAAGTGACATTTGTTCTATAGCAACTCTTCAGTAGAATTGTCTTCTTTGTGTAAATATTCCCTCTACAGTCTGCTTTTCTATATTGCCCTTTATATGCTTGCTCGCGTGCCTCGATAGTTTGGCTCAAAAACACAAAGGGATTTCACAGAGGTATAGTCGTATATGTAATGCATTGTTTTATTCAAGGGGCGGATCCAGGGGGGTCCAGGGGGGTCCAGGGGGATCCAGGGGGTCCAGGGGGGTCAATGGGGTCCTGACCCCTACCTTTTTGGTGAAACTGAAACTGTAGACTACAAAAAGAAGGGAAAATGTCGCGTGTGCGCGCATGCAAATGCATGTCGTTATTGTACTTGGCAAAAGCATCTATGCTGACGCCCCTTCCCTTTTGGAAATCCTGTACCCTCTGTGTTCCCGCTCTCATTTCATTGATATTGAAAATAGTGAACCTCCCATCAATTAACTTGATTATGACATTGTGATCCTCAATGAGACTTACATTAATTGATGTCAATATTTTTCCATTAAATATACTTTCAAGGGAAATAAAGACTTTCAAATATTTAATCAAGAGTTACTATTATCTTGGCCGTATTATCAATAATTGACAAGTATAGGAGTACACTGTATTTTAGATGTTATAACCCCGAAAGTGTATGTCAGCCCAAATGCTTTTGCCGGGGTGATATTTTTTCAGCTACAACTGGTAAATTTCATGAAATCAAAATCATCTATCATTGCGTTAAAAATGCAAGATGTTCCCTTGTAAAATATCCCCTCACACTTAGAAGCCCTAGCAGCAGTTTTGATTCAATCTCTAGGTTCGTGATGCTGCCTATAGGTAGGTGGGTCTCCCCTAGAGGACGAATGCTATGATCAGTGCCTATTGAGAGTGAGAGGATGTAGGGGTAGATAGCAGAGAGGGGATCACCACGTATCGACTGATACTCCCCCAAGGATTCGGGGGAAGTCTATGAGGTGCCAGGCGTGAAGGGATATATCAACACTGCTAGGGGGACAGCTATCCACAAGCAAGACTGCAACGAACTGGTAAAAGAGGTAAAATATTGCCTCATACTCAGAAGACCTTGCATCTAGTTCAGGTATTTCAGGGGCAGATACATGATTTCAAAAATGGTGGGGTCCGCATATATATAATATAATACAGTAAACACTAAAATATCGTGCATTCACATATGTACTTGCAACTTTCTTTCTCTATGTGAAGTTTAAGTATCCACAAAATGGGGGGGAGGGGACAGAACCCCCTGGACCCCCCTGGATGCATCCCTGTATGTTTGTGACACTATTCTAGAGGTAGAGAGTATTCAATATCCCCTGGAGGACAATAGCTATGACTAGGGCCTATTGAAAGTGGGAGGATGTAGAGGTAGATAGTAGAAAGGGGATTACTGTGTATCAATCAATAATTCTACAGGGATTCCTGCTTTTCTATGGGGTACTGGGTGTTGATAGGTTAAAAATCATCATTTTAAAACCAAAGCCACTGACCAATTTTTGATTTGTATAACTATAAAGCCCCATATCCACTAAGCAAACTTGCCAGTGACTGGTGACCGCCGATCCGGAAAGTCACTGATAAAGTCGTGGGGCAATTGGAATATCAAGCAAGTTTGATATTTCACCGCTGATTTTCCCGGCAATCCCGTAGTCCGTCGTCACAGGAGTTGCCCGGTGATCCACAGACACCCGGCGATTTCACCGCTAATTCTCCCAGTCGCCCGTCGCCCAGCAATGGTAAAATCACCTTGTGGGTATGGGGCTTTGAGGTCATCCTGACCCACATATCTATAAGATATCATGTCAATGGTTTAATAATATCGACTCAGAAGCAGTACTAGCTATAGTAGCAATAGACCCTTCAGGACAAATACACCCAAACCTAGGTGTTCCTTCCCCTTCCCCTGGAGGTGAACACTCAGTTTCAGCCTATTGGGCTACTTATACAGTCACTAATCCACCCACGCCTACCGACTGAGCCGGCCACCCTCACACCCCGGAGGAGGATTGCTGGACTGTAGCAAGGACGGCTGTGAGTCGCCAATGGGTCGCCAATGGGTCGCCAATGGGTCGCCTTTCACTGCACGAAATTAGACGTTTTTAGACCTTTAATTTTTAAAATGGGGCCATTGAGGTTCATTGAAGGCTTAGCCTATGTCACCTTTCCAATACCTTTGTAAGACCTTTGATGAAATTTTTAAGGGTCACCTAGTAAAAGTGACCTTTCCATTACCTTTAGCACACCTCAATAGCCCCATTTACATAAAGTTAAAGGTCTTAAATGTCTTTTTTCATGCAGTGTTTGAGTGACCAATGGGTCGCACATATATTTTATACATTTATCTATATATAATTATATACACATAATGATGTGTTGCTATGTGTGTGTGTGCGTGTATAGATCTAGAGTTAACTTTTAAATTAAGATTTAGTCTTAAATGTGCTCCCATTTAAGGTGGACTGTATCAGAAACTTAAATGGAGCCATTTTCCCTTATCTAAAATTCAATAACCTGTACCCCAACAATGTTTATTGAAAATTAGACATAGTAAACAAAAAATAACCCTTATAATAGATCTAGTACCATTTGCATCAGCCCTCAAATTGTGCAGTAGCCCTTTTTTCTACAAACCAAAGAATTTAGCTAAAAGTCCAAGCAGAAAAATGATTTTTACTTCAACTTTCTAGAGGGATATCAATGCGGATTAACGTATACTTGATTACATTTTTACCAGCCCCATTGGTGTTTTGACCCATGTCACCGCTAGTTTCATGGCAAGCACTCATTCCCCACCTCAACCCTTAAGTGTTATTGAGCAGTGATCATTACCTCTTTTCCGACCCAAGTAATCCCCCCTTTGGGCCACCACTCCCCCCTGGAGGAGCCTAAGCAATGGACCCAGCGTCCGGCCCGGGCAAATGGGTGACCAGGGGATCTTAAGAAATAGAGAGGCGACGGTGTCCCGGCTAGGTAAAGCCCCATACCACTAGGCGATTTTGACCAAATCGACTGACTAGTCAGTGCTGAAATCATCCTATTATTTTAGCAGAATCGGTCGATTCTGCTGAAATAATCGGACAATTTTAGCACTGATTTATATATAAATGTACATTTCCATTTTGTATACTGATTGATGATCAGAATCAGTACAATAATGATTATTAGAGCTGATTCTATTGGTAGGCCTAATAATTAGCCGATTTTGCCCCGATTCAGCCTATATAGTGGGTATGGGGCTTAAATCCACATTCAATGAGAATTTCTTACCAAGTTGGCCAACTTACTGGCGATCAAATTGCAGTTGGCCGATTCTACCAAAATAATCATCCATTAAACTGTTCAGATTAAACTAGGACATTTCCTATTCTACATACAGAATGGTGACCTGAATTGCTGCTAAAATCAGTCTACTAGAATCGGCTGATTTTAGCTTCTAACAGTCGGCCGACTTGGTCACGATAGTCTGGGGTATGGGGCTTAAACCCAATACCCACTGGAATAAATCGGTGCAAACATCTGCCTATTGCTACCAAAAGAATCAGCCAATTTTTGCACTGATTCAGATCTCCGATGAGTATATTGAAATTAGAATGTTTGATATAAGTCGGTGCTAAAATCGGCTGATTACTATTGTAGAATTGGCTGATTTTAGCACCGAATCGTCAGCGGTCACAATCGCCTAGTTTGTATGGGTCTTTAATGGGTGCGCAGTTTTCTCCAGCCCTCCAGGCATACCCAGTAGGAACTGGTCAGTGCCGGAAAGGATATGTATTAAAAACTGAAGCCTTCGGGTGGTCAAGAGTGGTCAATGTAAGTCTGCGTCGGGCTGGACATTAGAGAACATCAATGGGGGTCCCCCATAGGGAATAGGGTGGATGTTTTTGAAAAGACGCTGCAGAGAGCGTGTTTGGACGTTTGGGTTTAAATAAATGGGGTTGGTATTTCTGTTATCTGTGAACTGGTGAATATGTGGTTACCTTTTTCTATGACATAAGTACACTGTTTTTATTGGTAGAACTGGTTTATCAACTCTTATGCAACGCATTTTTCTGACCACCTATCCACTGGATTATCAGCAATCTAAAAACAATATACACTGTTTAGGCAACATTACACAACAAAAACCGTTTTGCAAAATCGTCAGTGGCCCGTCGCATAACCAAACTCTCGCAAGAGGGAGCGATTAAGGATGGATTTGTTTTTTTCTCGCTGTTTTTTTCTCTCCTTGTTTTTGGAATGTGCCAATTGTCCCTGTTGCGATGGTTTTGCACACACTTTGAAGTTAATTTAATTGATTGATAAATACATTTCCGCCACTTACCTCCTATATATTTTATAAGATGAGGAACACTGCTATTATTTGCTGAAAACAGAATATTAAAATTAACACCCCAAAATGTCCCCCCGGGACATGAAAGAAAAGGGGTGGTCAAACCATCCCTGTAAGGATGAAAGGTGGATTCGCTCCCTGTTGAACAGGGAGAGGTCTTTTGAAATGTGCCAATGTTCGCTACAGCGAGACCCGTTATGCGACGGGGCACAGAAAGAACACAGAAACACTGTTTCAATGTTAAATTGTTCGCTTGGAGCCTCTTTCCTCGCTGATATCACGAATGTTTGAAGTAAACAAAATTAATGCGATTTAGGAAGGATGATATTCTAAAGTTCATTTTGAAGATGCTACTCATTATATCAATAATTATGATTATAACCTTTTTCGCCATAATTATATTAACAGATCTATAACATTCTAATGAATTACCCACCTGAAGTAGATGATGGGTGAACATAATAATAAAAAAATACAAACTACTCTTTGTGGTGCATTAACTGCAAACAGCCTATAGGTGGGGTAGGCATATTATATTGAAAATAATACAAACCACTCATTGTGGTGCATTAACTGCAAACAGCCTATAGGTGGGGCAGGCACCAATGTCCTCTGATTCTGCCATCCCTTTTCTCTTCTCTCATTTCACCCTTTCTATTCCCCAATAATCCGCTTAGCACTAAAGAGAGTTCTCAGAGTTCCCATAATTTCCTGGGATCGGTACCTTTTCACAACGACCTGGCATGTTACAGTATGGGAGGAGATGCAAATGGAGGTTGGCACAGAGAGGTGTTATAGAGGATAGGGTGTGGTGCTTGCATGATTGCCATGTCTGTTGAGAGTCATAAAAAAGGTTCCCCATTGGTACTTTGTCAGAGTGTAAAGGGTTAAAGCCAAGCTTTAAAGCCCCAGTCGCACTCTGCAATAAACCTAAAGCGGCATACCCACTGGGCCCATTCTTTTGTCGACTGCAAAATCGACCAGCGGTACACCTGGCGATTTGGTCCCTGATTGTGTTTTCAATTCATAATAACAACAGGCTGATTCTACCATTCGTGATTGTTGCTTCATGAATTGTTTGTTGATTAAGGTAGATGATTCGGTGGTGCAATATCAAACCTGCTTAGTGTTTTTGGTAGTGGGATGAATTGGTCAATCATGTTAGCTGTAATAACAGAGGCAAGATTGTTCTATGAGGATGAGGCTTTAGGTATGGAACAATCAAAGCTCTCTTGGGCTGGAGATGACTGGTCTAAAGCTAGACAATTTACACAATAAGATTAGGTATAATACAGTGTTCGAAATTAAGGATTTATTTCCTGCACACACCGGATTATTTTCTATCAGTTGTCACCAACTGCAATTCATTACCTACAAGGTACATAAAATATCACTTTGAGGTAATACACCTCAATAGGGAAACTGGTCATTTTCTACATACTGTTTGATATACATATAGCCTTTGTTCGGACAAGACTCAAACCACATAACATAGCTTACGTATAGTGAGTGCTGCAAAAATCGTACTGTGGAAGAGGACCACCACCAACCCACCACCACAAAACTCACCGACTCGTGTTAATCTTCAGAGACAAGGGGGAATCGAATTCTAACCCTAATGGCCCTGGCCCAAAGATCATTCTGCCAAAGCCCTCTTTTGTCTGAAGTTTCTGCAGATTCTCAGACATCAACAGATCCCAATGCTTGAGAACTCAGGAACTTCACTGTCAAAGGCCTCTGTTGAGCCCAACTCTAAACATGAAACGATAAGTAGGTAATCTGTTTAGATCTGGCCCTTTTCATTTCTTCTAGGCTTGCCATTAATGTTCAAGAATCTTCAAACAGGAGTGATCATTGCAGTTTTTGGTAAAGAGATGGGGTTAGGTCTAATTGCCTTTCGAGACTTCAGAGAATGTTGGGGGAACCTAGGCTAGACTGTTAACATGGTAAAATTAATGTATTAAAGACCATTTTTCCTTGATGAATTAAAGTTGTTGTTCCATCATGTCAAATCGGAATATCGTGGGCAATCTATGTATAGATATATAACAAGAATGATATTTGCATTTCAAAGCTGAATTGTTGATTTCCTTCTTTGATTAACATTTCAATTCAGAATTTGAATCTGATGGACAGATTTTGAATTTACAATATAACTGATCTTTTCTGTCAGTAGCCCATTAGAGCCTTTTGCAATTGAAAACAAGCATCTTTATCCAGAAAATCTATTACTTTTATCGGTTCAATTGATACAAATTTGATTCAATTTAAATCAAAGGGCAGGAACATATATATCTTTATCTCTACAGGTAAATATGATGTAATGTATAGAGAAACTGCCTACCTCAAGGCATTACCCAACCCCCCATTGAAGCAGGGAAATCATTGGTCTCCCCAAATCCTCAAATCATGTTTAATTGAAGACTCAAGAAAGATCCCCAAAATGACGATCCTAACGAAAACCAGGCGCCTCTCGACACACGTGCCGACCGTCTTTACCAGGGTCGAAAATTGAATTAACTCTGTTTTGACCAGGCCTGTTTTGGACACCAGGCGCCAAAAATAGTGACAGGCAGCCCGCCCACACTGGTCAACTTTCACCTGGAGACTATTAAGAGCTCCTGATAGCAGGTGATCTATTAGGGACTGGGTAGAGAGCAAGGGAGATGGGAGTTTTGTATGTTTCTTTTTTGGGTGTTATTTCTTGCGGAATGGAGAATGATATGGATGGAATTTGAAATGGATATGAAAGGGGATGTCTTTTTGAAGAGATACATAGGGAAGAGAGTTTTGTACATTTTGTTATTGGTGTTATGTATTAGGAATGGTTAGAGTTTTACATGTGGCTAGAGGATGTTAAGGATGGAATTTGAGACGGATATGGAAGGAGATGTTTTATTTGAGAGATACATAGGGAAGAGAGTTTTGTACATTTTGTTATTGGTGTTATTTCTAAGAAATGAATAGGATTGTGAATAAGACTAGTGATCTCCACGAATTCGAGATGGATATAAAAGGAGGTGCTTTGACGGGGGGATATAATTATTGGGAAGAGATATAGGAAGGGATGATAATTATGGAGAGAATGTTTTTCAGGTGAGATAATCTGAAAATAGTAGGATATGAGCAAAAAGATGAGAAGAGAAGAGGCATGATAAAATCGCAAGGAAATGAAAAGGAGATGATATTTCCATTTCATTCCCTCATGAAGGCATGGGATTTTGTAGACGGGAAACAGGCAGAGGCAAACATCAAGTCAAAGGAATGGGATATATTCCTAAATGGAGGATGATGGAAGGGAAATAGAGGCAGACTGTGAGGGAAAGAATAAGAGGGAGGTAAGGGGAAATAGAGGATGAATAAAATAATAACAAGAGTGTATGGAGAGACCTACAGACATTTTAGCAGAAGATGAGAGAAGAAAATGAGGTAAAACGATTCGGATGTACAACGACTCCAAATATCAAAAACAATAGAGATGAAATGGTGAATAAAATATTGTATTTTTAGCCATAGGGAAGTGATTGGAAACATGAACAATGTTTTCTTTATTACCTTTATCAAATAGAAGACCATTCATTTTGATACAGTTAAGATTTATTTTCAGATGAAAGCAGATACGTACAAAAGCAGACATTCAATAGGGGAAAACACAAAAGCTGTGCAAACAGGGAATAAATGAAACAACTGTTGTTTTGTATAGCAACAACACAGACTTAAAGGGAACAAATAGGGGATCACAGTCAAAGGTGAGATTTTACTTGCGTTCTTTCTCCCACTGAATAAGGGGAATGTGGAGTTAAAGGTGTAGTAATTGGGAGGGTGGTAGGGCACTGGAGGACGCTGGGGGCGAAGGGCGTTAAGGGAGACACCGTGGAGGCATTAAGACCTTTCCAGGGGGCACCTTGCCGACTGATCTAATAGACACAGAAACGTGCCCTCGGCCCTACGTGTCCTAACCATTGGGGACAGAATGGGGACATGCCCCTAACCATTGGAAACGGAATGGGGGTTATTCGATAGGATGCCCCCTTTGAAAAGGACCTGAAAAGTGTATTTATAAAGGCCATGGTCCACGTTGCGATTTTGGGCCGACCGATTTTCTTCTCATGCATTTTTCACATATTTGGAATCAATTTTCCTGATGAAAATACAATTTTTCTGATATGTATTGTTCTAAACTCTTTGGAAAATGTATGTTGTATAACAAAAATGATTATTTAACGAACCGATTTTGAATCGGTTCAAAATCGGTTCAAAATCAGCCCAAAATCGCAATTTGAATCATGGCCTTTAAACCTCCAGCATTCCTTGAATAGTCTGTGTTTGATAGGATGGCTCTTTGAAACTGGTAAACCTGGAGGAATTCTGTAGTGCTTCGTACATCAACTGGTACATAATCTGGTTTTAGGGCTGAATAATCTGCAAGGACACGCTCGTTTTCCTACATGGGCTAGTGATGGCTTAGCTGTGCATACAATGTTTCTTTGTGGTTGATGCAGGTTTGTTTTTTTTAGCTTTTTTTTGTGACCGGACGATCGTTAGCTGGTTTTATTAATATTCATTTCAAGATTTTCAAAGTTCGAAGCCGATACTTTCTATAGAACTTGCTAAATTAAATCTAATGCTCAGTATGATCCATAAATGCACCAGGAATGTTATGATCCCAAATATGTAGTCTATCCTCTTCAAAGAATGGTCTGTAAATAGCACTCTCCTGGAAATGATCATGTTTCTATTTGATCTAAACATGTATGCCTGTGACTCATGGCAGATGGCCAACATTTAAATTTTATATGACGTTATATAATGTTATTGTCGAGTTAACTTGAATATGTTTGTGATTGGTACGTCAGTTCCTATACGAACTAAATAGTTCCATGAAATGAACTCTCCGGGTAAACGTCCTATGACAATCATAATACAGACGTGACTTTAGAAAGTATTTTTAAAAGAAATATGTCGGGGAAATATGCAAATAGAAGGACTCTCAGCCAGGAAATATTCACAACAAGTTAAAAGTCAGTAACATTAGCATTACAGGGTAACTACATTACCCTAGCAGCATATCCTTATATAGTCCTTTGATCTGTTATTCTTTAACCTATCGTACCTCAGTTTTTTCCGCCACCATCCTCTCACATCATTTAATGGGCCTCTTCCCCATACTAATGATTGACCCTTAACCTTTTTCTTCTCGTACATAACGTTTGTATAATGTATACCCTAGGCCTTTGTTACATCCCATTTTGCATACCCCGTTATATATCCTCTTTTTTAGCCCTTTAATTAACCCCTTTTATAGGTATCCCTTTCTCTGAACGCTCTACCTGACCTATTTCTTGTGTCCGTATCTCCCCTATCCGAGCCATTTCTTTGCTCTAGTTAATTTATTTCACCTATTTCTCATTCATTATCAAACCTCAATATCTTACTCCTTCGTATTACCCTTTTCTCTTACCCCTGACATTTACCCTTTTTAGGGGCGGATAGCCCCCCCCCCCCCCCCCTAATTTTGGGCAAATTAAGATTTGTTTTAATGTTAAACTCTAGCCTCCCAAGGGGGCCCCTCAAATCTTTACATAAGGGCGGTCCCCCTTTCTAAAATCTCTGGATTCGTCCCTGCTTTTCTCTTACTGTTTCTCTCACATGTCCCTTACTCTCATCTCATTTCTTCTGTCCATTTCTCACCAGTCTTTACCATGCCTCATTCCCCTTACATTTTTTTGGGTAAAATCCCACGCGTTTTTCTCTGCCCTTTCTCCTCAACACCTTAATACAATTCTCTTGAAGCTGTCTCTCAATCGGCTCCCTTTTGATTCATATGCTACCCTACATATTTCCCTACACCTTGCATTCCACCCATGGTAGTATGTTTCATACTTCCCTTGCTCCTTTCCCCAACTCGCATTTTTCTATCCAACCAAAACCGACATTCTATACAAGGCGAGTGACTGCATGATTCACCCCCTGCATGTTCCAATGTTACCGCAAAACCTCTAATGTCCATAAGCCGCGGCTTATGTTAAACTTAGGTAAGTGTTTGATCAGCAGATCAAGAAGTCCACTTTTCCATTTTAACCATTAGACCTTAAATTGATGTTGTAGGGCATGTTAATAGCTTTCAAATGATATCAAGCATGTCCAAATCCAATAATTATTAAGGAAGTTGTGGGCACTTAAACCTAACACTCTCAGGTTCCTGGAAAATGAGGAAAAGCTAAATTTTCTTGTATTTATTGAGATTTTGCATAAATTATCATTAATTATCATAATAATATTATGATATTATAATAATATTATTGAGGAAATATTCAAAACCCCAATGTTATTAATTATTTTTGAACCACAAATGATAATGTATTCTGTTTTCAATGTAGAGACCAGAAAAGGATAGTTTCTCATAGTTAATACAGTTTTAGGAAGATCTCATGAATTTAAGTTTCCATAGCAACCAAATAGAATGCATTAAGTGAATTACCCATATAAAAACGTTCCGTTGACATCCTTCATGATGGAATGTTACAAGTATGGGAAATGAATTCTACACAAAAAGTTGGTTTAAGACAAAATTATCTCTATCTTTCATAAACCTACTCATAGCTCCTTAAATATTAGGTTAAGAATGGCAATATAGAAACCTTGGAGTACCCTTTCCCCTCGGCTGGTCGCAAATATTAAAACCGTGATCTGCAATTAGGGAGAATATATAGGCTATATGTATAAAGAAATAAAAAAGAAGGAATTCCAAAAATGAACTGCTAGAACATCGAATATTAGAGGTTTTACAGTAGCGCGCCGCGCGCACCCCGCGTGGCGCCTGTCGGCGTCCGCGCCCACCCAGGAGGAGGAGGAGACGCGCGGCGTCCTCCAGTGAGCATCCACCATCACAGACCGGGGGTACCCTGCCCCAACCACAGCGTTTGTGGCAGCGTCAGGAGCTGCTCAGAGCTGCTCAGGAACTGCTCGGAAACAAACCATGGAGTGGCAGTACGCCTAGCTCCAGCCCATGCACTGGAGGAGCCGTAAACGTCAAAGCTACTACTACTGCTACAAGCTCAACTCACAGGAGGAGTGGTGAGTGAGCAGGCAGTAAGCAACCCTGGAGGAGGTTTAGGTGCGCGCATCAGACGCTGAACATTGCTGTTCGCAGTACCTGTGCATGCATTGCAGGACCGTGGAGGAGGAGGCCTGTGGTTAAGATCACACCTTTTGGGAGGTGAGGCAGGAGGAGGGAGGAGCAGGAGGAGGGACAGGAGGAAGGGACAGGAGCAGGAGTAAGCTATGGATAGAATGAGAAGAGTGCCCAGTTAAGAAAGGAAGGATCAGGAAGGCAATACAGTTGATGCTATGTTGGAGACAATTTGGATTTATTTAGAATAAGCAAGACTGGTCAGTCAGGAAAGGAAGGAAAGCCCAGGAAGCAATGTAGTTGATCCTATTCTGGAGACAATTTGGAATTATTTAGAATTTGCAACAATTTTGGAGGCTGAGGAGACAGGACTACGCGGGAACAGGAGCGGTTGGAAGGTACTGGAGCAAGGACTGGAGTTGTTTTATAGGAGCGTAATCAGTTGAAAAAGGAGTCGGAAGCGATCCCTGGAGTTAAACAGATAGATAGAGGATTTAACCATAAGATACATCGATAATCCCTTTCCCCAGTGCAAAGAGCATTCTACTTATAAAACCAAGGTATCAGTTTACCCGGAGAAATATAGGGTTCATTCACCTACGGAATGACAATAACGTTTTATCGTTGACATACAAATAGTATTCTGTTTATGAAATGCTATGAGGATATGACCAATAGGCCAAGAATGCATATAGCATCACAAGTACGAAATAGACAGAGCATTCTACGTATATAAAAGCAAAAAGCTTTCTTTTTAGAAGGATCATTCTACTTATAATTATAACAAAAGAAAAGCTTTCACCTAGAAGGATAATTATACCTATATTATAGGAAACAAAGTTTTTTCACCCTAGAAAGAGCATAATACTCCTACATAAAAAAACTAAGCTTTCTAACTGCAGTATACCCATACATAAAAAACAAAGCTTTTACCAACATTCTACTCATATAAAAACAAAGCTTTCTACGTAGAACGATCATTCTACGCATATACACAAACAAAGCTTTCTCCCTGGAAAGAGCATTATACATAAACAAACAAAAAAAAAATTTTACCTGTACTTTTTTCAAATAAACAACCAGGTTAACTAGGCTCCCCAGGGTGGCGTGGCTGGAGCCAATAGATCGTGGGAACCTGACCGTGGAGTCAGGTGATCCAGTCACATACACCCAGGCCTATAACCGGTACACAGGTAGGGGATCAAAGCCTACGCCCTGGAGGAGATCCAACGGTCTGCGGCCTATCTCAGAGGATCTTGATGAGCAGATGTGGTGACGGACGCTGTTCATTTCCTATGGATTGATTTGGCATCTTGAGCTGCTCCTGAGCAAATGGATTGAAACTGTGAAGGGATTTCTGTTAGAGTGTAAATCTGTTCTTGGATTTAACGTTGTCTAGGGATTGTTATGTGCTGCGGTACTAAATCTATCTACATTGTTCTACTATAGTCTTATTTTAACAATATCCTTTGGAGTATAGAAGTGTTCAGTTCAATGTTTATACACTTGAAACATGGACGTACACTGTCGACGAGAAGTCATGAAGTTGTCAAAGGATTATGTATGCATTGTCACTTGAAATAGATCACAGGATTGCTCAAATCCAAAGCATTTCACAAAAGGAAAATCGTGATGCGGTACACTTAAAATCCGCAATGGCGAACAAAGGATAGAATACAAAATCCTTTTCAAAGAATGGCCTTGAATCCTTCGTACAAAAGGCACATCTAAAGCCCTTTAAAATCTTTATCATACTGGACAGGAATTCTGGAGATTTCGTGATATTGCAGGCGCGACCGAAAATTCAGTTCGCACATTAAATCAGAGCAATATGAAAACTGCTTGTTTTGGCGTAGCCGCAAACTTAATTTTATTTGTAAGCTTAATGTAACCGTAAACCCTTAATGTAACCGTAACCTTGATGTAACCTTAATGTATTCGCTGTGAGCTTTCTACTGTGAAGTACGTACATGGGCACCTTCCGCCCACGACAACATCTTAGAAACAGTACAGCAGTCATCGAGTGTAGGGCACAGGCTCAAGGATTGTTGACTAAGTGACATTCCTTTAGACAATCCAACGCCTTTGCCTACCTTGGAGGCTCCAGGTTAAACATTAAAGGGAACCCTAACCTAGATACAGTATAGGACACTTCACAGCTCTATCTCTCTGGATGGTTTTGAACCTATATCCCACCTCCAATTTGGATCTGAATTGTCATAGATCAAAGGGATACAACGAGCCTATTCGGACTATGCGGATTTGCCTGGATAATTTAAGAGCGGAGGCTTAACATTTGCAAAGGACTATTTATACCTATCTGGATATGTCTTAACCCTCTTTGCCGGCAAAAACCTCCACCAAAACTGGGCACATTTGAGGGCTCAAATCTAGGTGAAAACCGAGCATCTTCAGCCGCTTCTCTTGAATATTCTAACGCATTCTATCTCCATGTGAAACAGACGCAATTCTAAGATTTAATGGCTTTAAGCTGAGCACACTGGAGAAAAATGTGTCGGGTGGGGATACTCTGTAAGCTGCGGGTTCTCCAGGGTGACTGGATGCTTCACGCGTAGGATCAGGCGCTAATACAAAACTGGACCTGGCGTTTCCTCCAGGGTAAAAACAATGAGTCAGCCTTAGCGGGTGGCCACACTGGAGGACGGGTCGAGTGGGACGCTTCTCTCAATGCTCCAGTACCCACGGAGGCTCGCACCACTGCGTTCCCAAGCCCTGGAGGCACACATATATATATGAAGCAGGGCCAGTTCCCTCCAGGGATTTAAAGGTATATGGATCCAGGTGCTTGTTAATGCAAAAGGAGGAGTTCATAGCTCATTTGGAAACACAGGGAAATTAAGTGGGAATTGTGCTTGGATAAGTTTGGAAACACAGGGAAATTAAGTGGGAATTCTGATTGGATGAGTTTGCAAACACAGAGATATAAAGTAGAGACAGTGAGAGGATAAGTAGTATATAAAATACTCTGTATTTGGATACGTGAAGGATACACACCAGTTCAAGAGTATGAAAATGTGACGAATTATCAACCTTTCCTGGATTAACATTCTATTCTAGCACTATTCATGGATAGCACTATTCCTGGATAAGTCTACGGAAGACAGGAGGACATGATAAGAGCATGCATAGATAGGAGGACAGTCGGATTATTACTGCATAGCCCCCCTCCGTCACTGTAGCTATTATCTATTCTGTCACTGTGTCAATTATCTATACACTCATATATAACTTCCCCAGACACCTACGAGGATTACAGCTTATCAGTGTCTTATCAGTTTCTAGTCACTGTGCATCCTATATATACACTATGGGAATAGGGAAAGTAAAGGATAAGGATTGGAAATAGGAGTTGCCCCTCCCATATAATCCATTGGCCACTGGAGCAATGGAAACTAAGAACGCTACTTTCTATCTAAACTCTATTTGGTGAAAACCTCTTCCCACTCTGTAACTCCTGCTATTACAATTCCATGTGCATTGAGCTATTCAAACACGATATTATAGTATCCAGGAATTATGAGATATTCCCCAGGCAGCCTGAGGGAAAACAAAAGTCAAATAGAATGTCAGAATAGAAGCCTGGATAATTCTACCACGTTGTTGACGCTCGATAATGTCAGCTGAATTAGTGGATTGGCAACCACAAGCCTGGTGGCCTGGTATCCCGATTAGAGACTGATATTGGATCACCAGTAATTTCTACGTGAACACAAGGGAATATTATACTCCTAACTCAAAGGCCTGTTATTATAGCCACCATTGAGAGACTTTTAGGCTACTATTACTGTCTGGATTTTGGGGTATCTGATTCTAGTGAGGTGATTTTACTGAGGTGTTCTTTGGTCTCAAAATTGAATCTGTTAGGATCTTTACAAATTGTGTTCAGATCTGGGTTTTATAAAACCGTTTAATGTTCTATGGCCAGAAGATGCCGATCTACAAGTGTTGTACAATGATTAGGTACAGTTCTTAGATATTTAACAAATACCTCTTGTTCCTCTTGTGACCTACCGCTCTTTTTAATCTCATTCAAGAGAAACTGAATACATTTCAACTCCCCTATACTCGCAAGGGAAATATAATGCAACACAGATTGTTTCAGCACAGCTGTGTTCCCCAAAGTGAAGTGGTAGCCTGCTAAGAAATCGTCTGTATCACTCCTACTCCAGTACTGCAGGTAATATTTTGCAGTGGGCAGTCCAGGCTAGAGTAGATATATACTCCCATGTCCATCGTGGGTGCACTGTCTTGAAGCTGTTACAGGCTAAAAGTGTTTGTAGTCAAACAGATGATAACTTAACCCTTGCTGTGCGATTGTCATTGTTTTCACCTCAAACTGAATGTTTGAATTTTGATTAAGCAAAGCAGGTTAGATGGTGGCACTAGACAATTCACTGCCAGATTTCTACAGTGCAAAAAGTAAATTTCCCACTTTCACTGTTCTGCTCTCCTGCTGCTGAAAGACTGTCTAACTATTCACGATCGTATACCACTTGCCTGATCGACTCTTACTCCCACTGCTTCTACTGAGACAGTGCCACTCCCACTCTCAGTGCATGCACTGTCTTGCAGTAAACAGTGCAGGTCCAAGAGCTTTGGTGCAGGACGTAGTATTGGATGTACACTAAATATTTAGAACAAAGGTACAAATCTACAACTGCTTTGCACCGTCTTGCACTAAACGTTAGTATATGAACCACACAACTAAGCCGCGACAGAGTTACCTATAGATGGCTCCTACCTTCCACTCATAGAAACAGCAGTTCTGGATTAAAAACAGTACCCCTCCTGCTCCTACTGCTTTGCACTGTCTTGCACTAGCAGTGTCAGGGATTATCTTAACAAATTGCTCCTTCCACTCATAAATACAGCAGTTCTGCATTATTAACAGTACCGCTCCTGCTCCGCACTGTCGTGCGCTATCAGTTTACAGAATTGTCTACAGAAAGCACTCTTAACCTTCTAGCCATACATACAGCAGTTCTGGATTATTAACAGCACCACTCCTGCTCCCACTGCTTTGCACTGTCTTGCACTAGCAGTCAGTGCAGGCTACCCAACCCAGGAGGAAGGGTACGTCGGCCATGACCAGTCGCTCCACGGGCGATGGCACCTCCCACGACAGTCTGCTGTGTCCACCTTCCCGCCTGGAGGGCCTGGGCGGGGGTGGGGGCCAACAACAACAACCCCCCAACACCCTGGAGGTCATCCAGGAGGTGGACAACGGTCAAGCGGACCAAGACTTGGCGAATATGCCTCGGAAAAAGGCACGTAGTCGTAGTGTCGTTGTCATTAAGTTGGATACGGTGGAGGAGAACCAAGTGAGCGAGGAGGATAAAGGGCTGGTCCGCCAGATGAACTCGTTGGTGATTAATAACTTCAAAGGTAGGTTTTCGGAATAGGGTTAATTGTTTAATCCTGTGTTTTACATACCTCTCTTGGTGCTGCCGATTTTATATTTAGCGTTCCCCTTTCCTTTTTGAAAATATGCGAATGCTCCTCTAAGAATCCATTGCGTGCTTCAGCTCAATGGGCCCGATTTGGGTCACAATTTGTTTGAAAATGTGCATACGTAATTAGCAATAGAAGGTCCCCAAGCCTACATTTTTTCTGTTAGTGCAATAGTGAAGTTTAGTTTTCAGTGCACATCTCATCGGTGTTTCCACTGCCTAGCACAAACCATTGTGTTTTCATAATGTTCACGACCAGATAGATAGGGATGGGAACAGCATAATGCAGGGGAGGGAGTGGGCCCTAACTGCTCACCGTGAACTGCTACGCGACCCTGTGTTTTTTTTACCTTTCCTGTTCTATATAATTATGGTTACTGGTGATTGTCCTCTACTTGCAGAAATTTATCGTATTTTGATATAGATAACTGCATCTTTAACAAAATCTTTCATTTTACAGTCTAAAATTCATCTTAATACAACTGAACATATGCAGTGATTGATGCTGATGTTCAAGATAATGTTATTCTAATTGTTATGAAGCTTTAAGGTTAATCACATCTGATAGGTTTCTCGGTGTAGTTGAGGATTGATAATTACTTAGATAGAGGGCCTTCCACAAAAGTATTGATCAATCGAAGCCCTTAATGTCATATACGCACATTCCCAAAAGATTCATACCCCTACCCTCGTTGAGCATAGTTATTGGAAGGCCCCATGTAGAATATACGATAAAAAAAGGTAAATGTCCAGAAGAAGATGGGCATATGTCACGCAACTGCCTAGATAGCAGACACCTCATTCATACCGCTAAGTGAGATGGTTTAGTACTTAAATTCGTCCCTGAAGGCTTTCATGAAATACCATTTCGCACAAACACTCGTGACATGGCAAACATTTATTTGATCGGGCGTTAACCTGTGATGTTCATCCTACGCAAGGTGTCCAATTCCCTCACGTCGCGTGATAGAAAACAATTAGACTCTGCTCAAATGCAAAAAAAGCTTTTAAAGTAATTAATAAGAGACTACTCAGATATCCGGCCATAGTCTGTTATCACTGTACGTCTTCTTGAAGGATTGAATATGTTGTATTCATCCTAGACACGTCCTATGATATAAAACACTTGGACTCTGCTTAAATATGTTAAAGCTTTTACAGTAAAAGAGTGTTCGAATATTCACCCATAATCCTTTATGACTGTCTGTCATCTTGAGATATATTAGTTTGTTGTGAAGGTTATATCTCTTGTACATAACACAAATGGGATCCAAGCTACATTTTGTAAAAGGGAACCAAAATCAATGTAGTATAAAATCACTACATTTTCGTTAACTCCTATCATAAAAGAAATGCATCCCAAAAGGCTATAATAAGCTAGTGGTAAAGCATTTGTCTAGGGAACTAACAAAAACCATTTAAGACTCGCAGTAGACATTGCTATAACAGCATCGTGATAATGCTTAAGCTAGTTTTTACAAGTTATTATTTACCTTACATAGGCAAATAGGGTGCGTTTCACTATAATTATTTATGTGTTACAGAGCTAAGTTATCATTTGGTTTAAAAATTCTAGTTAAGTTTTGTCACTGCACTGGTTCGTTTTCCCTTCAAAATAAAGGGCATTTAACTTTTACTGCTATTCAACCATAAAGGGTACTATATATGATTCAATCCCTTACAGCTACACGTTCACTTGGACCTATAAACCATATAAACAGCCATAACCTTGTTTTAATGCGATTCATTCCGCAACATCAGATGTCGTTTTATGTCTAATTCCATGTATACAACCTTTGATCATCTGTAGTCAGGAATATCTGTTCCCAACCACTTTGATCTTAGCACTTTTTCCTACAGGCTTGCTCTGTCATTGGCTAACGTCATAGCAATTTTAACAGAGGAATAATTTTGTCCCTAAAAACTAAACAGGTCAGGAAGAAAATCCGCTGCAAACATAGAATTACTTCTTAAGATGTTGCAAATCTAGTTCAGATTACAGACTATTATTACATGTATACATTTATGAAGATCAATATTCATTTTTGGTCTGGAGACGGTGGCTTTAGGGAAAGTTAGGTAAAAAGAGAATAATATAATGGCTAGAAAGCACATTTCTTGTATGGAGTTTAATTTAGTATATCCATACTCAAATAAACTAAGTCGATCCATAGTAATCTTTATCTAAAGAATAGTAAAATAAAATGAAAGGGTTAAATTTAGAGTTGTTCTTATAGAAGCTTTTAAACGCTATACCTTAGTAAAAATTACCTCTAGTCAATTAAAGAATAAACACATCTTTTGTTGAGGGTAATTTACCATAGGGGTTCAGATTTATGATTTTGAAGGTGTCAAACTGGGCAAAGAATCAATCTATATACCTGGGTTAGTTGCCCAGTGTAAATCCTACCATTGAGCTTACTCCCAGGCAGTTTTTATTCTTTCATAACTATGCCCGCACTATCCTCACAATATAATGTAGTTCTAACCGGTCACATCCTATTAGGAATGATAAATAGCCCACCCCCTTTAAATCCCCATTGACATAGGCCCCCCTACGATATCTCAACTATACCCCTGAGGCGAGCCCTTTCCTCTTACATTAGACTTCCGGCGCCGCCTGAGGCTGGTCGGGTCAGCATCAATATGCGTAATACTAAATGATAAGTGCATACCAAAAACACTTCAGTTTTAAGCCCTGTTTCCACCAGCCGATTTTATTACCGATTTAAAACATCGGCAGTGGAAATATTAGTTAATCACAAACATGTTATATACCATTAGAAAGAGATTTTAATTCTCTTTCAAATGGTATGTAACATATATAATTTTTTTTATAACACTAGTCAAAAGTAATAAATTACCAGATAATCGGCTGTTAAATCGGTTGGTGGAAACAGGGCATTATACCCTGTGCACCGTCAATGGATTATACAGTCCTCTAGGGAGTATTTGGAATCGGGTTTACACTTCATGATTTGGATCTGAAACTTGATTTTTCATTTTTGTGTGTATTGTCATTAAAAGGAACCAAAAGCAATGTCCTGTTTTTCATTGTCCATACTTCAACTTTTAGACCTTAGTTGGGGAGTGTGGGGGGGGAATCCAATTTTAACAAGAGACTGCCTGTGAAGATCATCTTCGTAGCTCTCGTAGAAACCATTCTCTACCCGAACACCACCTGTCTTATTCCTCTGGCACGCACCTGCCTCTCTGATTTAGCAGGATAATTCCCAGGAAACCTTGAGAAAATCACTATAATATGTCGAGAGGCACCTAAACAGATTTAATCAAATGAGACCCTCTGGCAAGGAAACACCGAATTTCATTTGCGGCGGGTTATTTTAGGGAACGCAGGAATAGATGAGATTCCTGACCACGCCACCTGGTGAGTCAAGGGTGAACAACAGGGCCTGTGGACACAAAGTCAGACCTTTCTAGGGTAGTGTCTCTGTAGCTTTATGAAATTTACATACGTAAAACTTAGGGTTATTCAAATGCAAAAGGAATATTTATTTGTAACATGCGTCACAACATTTTCTTTCTTCTGACGTATTGGGGACTAAAAAGAGCGTTTGAACAACAATTCTATACGCATTTCCGATCCATTGCATTTTAAAAACAGATGACTTCTTTTGCCCTGTATTTCATAACCACATATCTATTAGGGTTAAATCAAGTCTGGTCCTCCAAGCCAGTGAGGAAAAAATCTTTAAACAACACAGCGGAAAAGCCATGTAGAGATAGAGATATGCTAACTAACACACTAAAACCCAATACCCACTAGGTGATTTTACCGGCGATGGGCGACGGGAAACTGGGAGAAGCGGCCGATTCTTATGATTGCCTGTTGGTACAGTACATTGAAATGTGCATGTTTGATATGAACTGGTGCTAAAATCGGCGGATTATTGGGGTGTAATCAGCCGATTTTAGCACCAATCCGTCGGCCGACTTGGCCAAATCGCCTTGTGGGTATGGCCCTTAAAACCATGATGGTTAGAAATGCGTATATCTAAATCCAGGATATAAACAGAGCTTTAGCAATGGCCCCGACACCCGAGTCGTTTCGGCCCCACCACTTACCCTCTCCTGCTGGGGGTCCTGACCCCCTTCACGACCCCCTACGGACCCCTCCAGGGGCCCTGGTCCAAAAGAAGTGGGACAAATAGGTCCTGCTGGGATGGACAATGGCGGCTGGCGCTATGTCCACGGGGGATGGGTTTTAGATTTGAATTTAAAATGCGACTGCCTGGTGGTTGATTTGATATATGGAAGTATAGGGTACATTATTTTACTGTTTTCTTCTTCTTTTGGATGGTGGTGGGGGGGGGGGGGGGGTTAGGGGTTAAGTGTGTTAGACATTGAGTGAAAGTAGTCAATTGCTTTCACTGATATTTGTATATTTGTTGTGGTTTTTTTGGGTCAAACATCAAGGAACTTCATATTCTAAAAGAGGTTATTTTGTTTTTGCTTCCGACGTAAGTCATAATAAAACATTAGTGCTGGCATTGCTAGACATACTAAATCGACTTCCAATGAAAGGAAGCATGATCTTTTGCCATTTCATTTGATAACTAATAATTATTGATGGCAGTCAGACTCACCTCATTAAATAAGATAAACAACATCCTTGGCAGAATCGCGTCCTAGAATACGTGCTCACGGAAATCACCGTTAGTATCAGTATATGAATACCATGTATCCATAGTATTATCGATGCATTGCATAGACTACACCTTCTTCATCAATTACACCACAAGTCAAAAGTCGAAATTCCTTCCCACCTTTCAATCTTCACCCTAGCCGTTGCAAAACATTCCATACTGTAAAACATCTGTCCTTTGTCCCAATTCCTCCCCTTTTCAGGGTTTTAAGATGGGATAACCTCTCTCATCCCTCATCTTTTTACCAGTCTGGTGGTCCTATTTCACTTAATCAGTTATTTTTGTCCGCTCCCTGTTAGTCCCGCCAGCTTGTGTTTTCCCACCTGGTCAGATGGCAAAACCACCATCTTGCTTTTTTATTTCATTTTTTTCCATATTTTTATTTTAATCTTTAACGGAGAAAAAGCTCTTGAAGAAGGAATAGCGGGTATGTTTCTCGTTTACTATTCGTTCAAACATCCCGTGCATGGATACACTTTGGTTGACAATTACTCAAAGTTCTAAAAGTAAATAGGCTAGATCTTTTACATCCGACGATTCGATAATTATCACTTATATCAAATATTAGCGGATGTGCCTATTAATTATTATTAATAGACATATATTAATAGCAATATTTCGTAAACAATTCAGTAAATAACATAAGAAGAAATGTTTATATGAAGGTGGATGTGTCTCATGCAATACCTCTTCATAACTGCCATCCAATAAGAAGATTTCAAATGAAATATACAATTCAATGTAAATTATACCTGTATAAAAGACATCCATTCGACAAGATTATGAGATAAATAAAAAGAATACTCACATCAATTAATAATTCATAAAGGCCTCGATCACACAATCAATCTGCCATATTTTTTTCATTCTATTTCATTTATACTATTATCCCTTTTCTTTATTTATGTTTTTTTTTGCCAACCCTGTATGGCCGAATTCCCGATGTTGCGGCATCATGCCAATTGCCGGCATGGGGTGCTGACAGGGACAGGGCTGACAAGTTAACAAGTATGACCGTCAATTACGGCGTATTTCTGTCAACTCCCCTTCATGTGGACATTCCCTGCTATAGGCTTTAACTTGAGGCTGTATTCCACTAGCCGATTTTCATTTTCGATTTTGGAAATTGTCACTATGAATAGGAAATAATTATATCCATGTTAAATGTTTTCTGAACGAATATTAGATTATCTTTCGAATGGAATATGTAGTCTGTATGTGTCCCTGTTATTTAAAAAAAGACGTAGAAATGTAGAATTACCAGTCATCCAAATTGCCTTGTGCAATATAGGCATTATGCTCGGTCAATCCCACCCAGAGTATCTATATTTAGTTCAGCTCTGTATTAATCAACCCCTGATTACTCATATTAGGCCTCATATTGGGCCTTTTACAATTTCACCTGGGGAGGCGTGGAGAATGGCAGGGTTTGAATGTTTTTTTTAAACGTCTTTGAAAATCACAGCCTAGGTAGGTGAATTTAGCCCTTTTCCTATAGAACGATGTTGATTGTGCTTATCAAAATAAGGCCAGTTTTGTAAGAAAAAAGGACAAAGAAAGCGAAAAAAAGAAATGAAATAAAATAGAAAGACATGAAATATTATCCATTGGTTTAATAACCTCTGTGGATTTCCTTATTTATAAAACATCATACTGACAATAACTATGTTTTACTTAACAAAATTTTCTCGAATTTATTCAGGCCCAGTCGTTCAGTGAAAGTTCAGCTTATTCAATCTCTCTTTGGCTGCACACTTAATTTGCGCCTCAAGGGGAAATGCCCTTGAAAGGATTTTAAAGGCCTTAATCTGAACCTGAGTAAATGCCATGCCAAGGGAATGCTGGCATCATATAAAAGTGCAGAGTCGGCATTTTTGGTTGAGGTAGCAGTATGGGCACATAAACCATACTTAGTATTGGCATGGCAAATTATTAAGCTGTCAGTGGGTGTGGTTAAGGTATGCAGTATCTAATACTTTTTGAGGTATTTAGACTATTCTGAACGCCAACGCAGATTTATCTAATAATGAAATTGTTCTTAAGATGTCAGTCATAATCTGTGTCGTCTCGAGAGCAGTGACAGACTAGGAACAAAGCATATATAGTGCAATCGTTATTTGCAATGTCCGTATCTGAGGCTTCTATGTCTCTTGTTAATGTAGCTGCACATTTTTGTCAGTATTTAAGGTTGACATTTATGGAGTTGATACCTGAAGGCATTGCCTGCAGGCGTCTATAGTCAGCAGATGCACTGAGGCATTTTAAAAAAGATCAAGGTTGTCTTGTTAAAAACTAAGTAAAATGATTGTCATTGTTTGGAAAATGGCATAGTTTATGGAGTGTGGTTATTTCTGAAAATGATCCCTCAAGGCATGATGCATCTACAGCCAATTCATAAATGCATAAAAACATAATACGTCAGCAAAGATAAATGGCTTTAGATAAAAATGAATGGCTTTTTATGTTTTACTTTGAATAAGTCTATTGGTTTATTGCAACGTCACATATCAGATACATGATCCTCCAATTGCTATAGCAAGAAGATGCACTAAGGCATTTTTAAAAAGGATCAACGTTGTCTTGTTGAAAACAAGGTAAAATGCATTGTTTCAACCAGAGTTATAATCATCTAACGTCAATTACTTAAACAACCAAGACTATTCAGTATTTAAAAAGCTTAGAATCAGCTCCCCTTCAGCCTTTAGTAAAGACTCTAGTAGACTCCCAATGGCAATTGGTGTCCCTCAGGGGAGAGACTTCTTCCTTGGAGTCTCTAATCTCCCTCGTCGCGTGGTGCCACGCGTTGTTGCAATTAGTGCGGCATCCAAACAATTAGGAGCGAATCATGTGATTTATTCGCTTTTCCTCGGCAGATAATTAGATAAGATCGGACGTGATGTCCTACCGCGAGGCCCATCTATCTTATAGAAAAGGCTGAGGCGACTGGAGCCGATTCCAGGCAAACGCCGCATTCACTATTTTTAGACAACCTCAATTTGTTTTTTAACGGTTTTTATTGTTGTCGCTGTTGTTATGATGGGATTGTTTCAAATGGAAAAGGGAATGGGGATTGGATAAGGCAGGTTCTAGTTTTATGTCAAGGCTTATGTCATTACATAATTATCAGGAATGGTAAAATTGCAGTTTTCAGAAAAAGCCGTCAACTAGAACATTATTATTTTTTACACTATCATTCATGTATTCCCTTTATCTGTCCTTTTATGGCAGTTACTTTAGAAATGGAAAGGACAATACAGGGTTTAGTTCTACATCAGCGATTATGATTGTTGCATATCAGAATTGCAAAGTTACAGCTTTCGGAAACAAACCGTTCGTCAACAAGAACAAAATTGTTTTACGTTATTTTTCATGTATTCCTTTTAAAAATGCCTACATTCCTATCAGAAACCAAATAGTATCTCCAGGCAAAGCAAAATGTCTAACTTGTCCTCCCATACAAACAATAATGAAAGGAAAACAGATTCTCTATTCTATTGTCTGGAAGAATGCTGTTATATTCTCCTATAAATGTTCCAAATGAAAGATGTTCTTTCTGTAAATGTTCTGAAAGAAAAGAAAGTTCTTTTAAATAGCTACTGAGAACATTTTATAGTCCCTCTAGCTATTAATTTCTTAAAGGCTTATACGTGTGTGAATCCTATGCTTGTGGACACCTGGCTGAACCATGGCAAAAGCCTAGCATAGGACCCTGGAGGCAGGTAAAAGCTGGGGGGTGCCAAAGCATACCTCTACATACAGTATGTAGTCAGCACATTCCCACGTCCATCACCCAGGCCCTATTAGGTGCCTCCTCCAGTCCCTTCCTCTAGTACCTTATGAACGTCATCACTCTAACCAACGATAGTACAAAGGAAAGATTAATGATTAGATTACCTTTCGAAGTGACGTCCCCGTTAGCAGCACCCCCTACGAGAGCAAAAATAATATAGCTTCACTAAGATATGCAACTCTGACAATTCCCTATGGCGTTTTTGTGACGTCTTCATTAGCAGTGCCCCCTACGAGAGTCCGTGCATCCAGGTACAACGCGACGTCAATTTTTGCCAATTTCATGACGTCATCTATAAACAAAGGGCCATGACGTCACGAAAATTGGCAAAAATTGACGTCGCGCTGTACCTGGTTGCACGGACTCTCATAGGGGGCACTGCTAATGGGGACATCACTTCGAAAGGTAATCTACTCATTAATCTTTCCTTTGTACTATCATTGGTTAGAGTGATGACTTTCATAAGGTAACACAAAACGTCACAAAAACGCCATAGGGAATTGTCGGAGTTGCATATCTTAGTGAAGTTATATTATTTTTGCTCTAACCAAGCAGTGCTGTTAGCTTCACAACTCCCCTCCCAGCCCCCTCTTTACACCTTCCCTTGTTCATCACTCAACCTGGGGCTTTATACTAAGTCCATATAAGCCACAGCTGGCTGGGGAGGGGCATATAAAAGGACGGGAAGGGATCAGGGCCTCCTGAGCAGAAATGATATATCCCATAGAAAGGGCAGTATAAAAACATGAGGAAAGAGGTGCTTAAGTTGAGATGATAAAAACAATATTCTGTCATCCTTTCCTCATTATCCTGACATATCTTTTAGGAAAGACTTGTCCCTTGACCTAACCTCAGACAAATCACACCATCACTTACGTATTGGGTGTTAAAGACATAGGAATAGTTACTTTAGTTTTTTGCTGACTTTAGATGATGCATATAAGTTTGGGGTGTTTCTAGTCAACGTGTAGCCTTGTCCAAAGTTTTTTTCCTTGGATATGAAGTGACACAAGCAGCTAATAAGAATTATGCTTAATTGAATTTAGTCTTATCTAGGAATATTTTCAGCTTAAACTCAGAATAAGACTTATCATGCATGTCAGTTTTGGGAGTATTTCTGGTCAACATTGTGACCTTGTCCAAAACTGTTTATTCCCTAGGTATCTAGGATTGTTTTCATCTTTAGCTCATATTAAGAGTTATAAGGTTAAAGCTGGGCAGCTGGAGATATTCAAACCCCAATGTAAACATCATACATAATGCCTTCAGTCAATCAAACATGGCTTCCCCCTTGTAACAGAAGCCACCTGACAGGAAGTCAGCAATATGATATAGAAGCACCATTCCTTCTCAACTGTGAAATGTGCATTCATGTTATCAAAGTTACAAGGTACTGCCTGCTCCAGAAGGAATGCATTTCAAGATGGAAAAGGGGGAAAAAGAGAACTCTGCTGAAAGGTCAGACACATCTGTCTGCAGAATGACGTGTTAGTTCGCCTGAAATATTCATGGCCCATAACGCGGGTGGCCATTTGTGATTTTTTTAAACACGCAACACGTTAGCTGCTTATCGGGTGTGTTTGATTTGCATCAAACTAAAGTTAACAGAGCAATTCATGAGCTCTGAGAGTCGACAATAAATGTAATTGCCCTAATACTCAATTTTGCTTGACTACATGTGGCGATATTGTTACTAGAAATGTGTTAATTGCATTCCAATGTTAACATTTGAATTTTAACATACAGCAATTGTCTGAAGAGTGAGATCATCGTTTAGTATTAATCCTATGATAGTTTACCCTAGACAACCTTCTAGTCTAGTCAACTTTGGTTGAACCAGAGTCTATTCAATAACTGAGATACGAACCATGCATTCCAGAATCTATGACACATGCCATGAATAAATCATAAACACATTCTCAACACATTTTATGTGACCATACCAAAATACTAATACTCCTCTGCAATACATTCATTACTCATGATGCCATATATTTTGTGATTTTTTTAAACACAACCCGCAAGCACGCACATACTTTTCATGCACACCAGAATTCCTCTGCGGAACCAGAAGGGTGCTCCGCGGGGTATAAAAGCGGGTTATTGATATCGGGGTGGTTAATATAATGGAATGATGGATGGTTGGGGCAGTAAATTGATGGTGATTTGGTCGATCTGTACATTGAGCTGCTCGCGTGATAATTGTGGAGCATGAGCTGCTCACTTTTTCAACATACTCATTGTTATTGGTTCTGTAAATAAGCAGAATGCATTCTGCCTCAGTATGCTGACTATGACAATTTTCATATTGATTTTTGTTATTTTGTGTATTAGTATTTGTTTTTATCTTTATTTTCACAGCACTTAATATCCAGCTAATTTAACCGACCTTGCACATTTTATCTGGACAGTTTTATCGTCCATGCATTTAAGGTGATATACAATGCCAGGGCCCATATCTTCGTAACTAATTTGGCTGATCAGGGACAATTTGATTTTATTTAAACAATACATTTTGGTGAAGGGAAAAATCACTGATCATGGGACCCTAGCTGATCAAATCTTTCCTGATCAGCCAAATTATTTACGAAGATATGGGCCCAGTGGTAAGGGAGTGCATCAAAAACAGAATCATATTGGCAAATAATCATGATGCTTGCCATAAGCAAAATACATAGTGTTAGACCATGCAGGAGAGCTATTAAGCTACCGCATACCCTGACCATTATCACTCTCTACACATAATTACCTATTAAAAGATTAAAAACAATATCATATAGGAACCTAATACTACCAATCTATGTCAAATTGCTGCTGAACATCATTCTAGGAAAATTATATCCTTCCAGGAAAAATCTATCAATTCCCACAAATGTTATTAAAATTGATAAATTGCTGCAGAAATAGGCCGCAACGCTCTACTGCCCCAGGCCTATGCGTGACACAGTGTTTCATTTAATATTTCTGCTTCATCGATATTGCTCTCAGCCTAGTTGCATGAGTTGTTTCATTGCAGCCACTTCCGATGTGTTATTACCCCCTCAGCTTTTAAATGATGAATTATTCTCTCCATGTTCATTTAAATAATCATGATGTTTGCCATATCATCGAGATCTAATACCCAATGGGATATCTCTATTTGTCCATGGTTTGAAACTGGCTGGTGGAAACTATAGCCTGTATTGCACTAGGCGATTTTGACAAGGGGGAATTCGATCATTTGAGAGGGAATTATAAATCCCTTCTAATGATCTTTAAGGTGTTATTAATTAGTCGGGTAATTAGTCTCGAAAAGTTTCGAAACCAGGAGTCAAATCAGATAATGGAATATAACCTTTTCAGCTTATGTGTCACAAAGGTGGGGCGTGCTGAAATGATGGGGATTTTCGTTTGATAGCTTAAAGCTATCACAATTACCGGTGTTTATAAAAGCAAAAGAAGCAGAGGTAAGGTGTGAATCTACTTATTTTTCTATCACAATTCATATGATATCTAGACAGACATTTGAGCCCAAAGTCAGCTTACCAGATGCCAAGGTCTTAAGCCCTATACCTGATATAGTGAGCTGAATCTTGCCGATAGTTTTCATCAGCGATCATCCGCCTGAATAAACGCAAAAGTCGGTCGATTCAGACTAATGGCTAATTAATGAGCTTGAGGGTAGTACGCTATAAACTATTTTCACCCAGGGGACAGTCAGTTGCTCGGCTTTGGACCACTTTAGGAGGGAGATGAAAGAAACATATATATATATATATATATATATATATATTTAATATAATTATAGTGAATTATCTAAATTTAGAAAGTACTAAAACTCAAAACATCGATAACAGTGTAATAAATGTGTTGCACAATAAACTGGTACTCCAAGATTTATATTCTGCTTGGACTAGAAAGTCCATGATCATATAGAACGTTTTTTGATGACTTCCCACCCATGAGAAAGAAATCACTTTAAACTGTATCCAAATTGTTTATGTTTCTGTAACTTTTATACGCTCGCGTCCGTCACATCTCTAAACCTAGACAAGCGCGGCAGTGCCAAAAAGCAAGACTAGCGGAAAGAACTCAGCAGGAACCGGGAGGTGGAGGGGGGGGGGGTGCACTTGAGTACCCATTTCCAAACGAAAAGTGAGGGGCGGTCATCTTGTTTTAGGTAAAAAGGGCACGGTGACCACCATCAATAGAACAATATAGGGACAATAACTTGTTACCTCATCTTATTAATATTATTACTTTTAAAAAAACTAATGAAATCTTAAAAGAAGTTTTCCTCAGCATTATGGCAATTTTTGTATAATTATAATTATCCTGGTATTGAAGTAGTGATCTGTGTCCCCCAAAAGTAAGGGGTGTTCAACTAAAATACAGGACTAGTCAGTCAAAAAAGTAGGGGTGGTGGTTTGGCAGTGGGTATAACCTTCAGAGAGTCAGTTCTCCGCTCCCCCTCACCCCTACACCCCCACCTCATCGCCCCTCGCCAAACACCATCAATAGAATAATATAGGGACAATAACTTGTAACTCAGTATTATTATTACTATATTCAAAAGAAAAAAATAATGTTTTCCTGAACAAATTTGGTAATTTTTCATATTAACATACTCTCATTTTTAGAGCAGTGATCTGTGTTCTCCAAAAATAAGGGGCGGTCAACTAAAATACCAGACTGGTCAGTCAAGAAAAACAGAGGCGGTAATTTGGCAGTGGGCATAATACACTAGTAAGGAAAGGGCAGATTTTGTTCATGTGATTTTATTTCATAAAGAATCAAAGGGATCTGATTATAAAGGTATGAGCACTTGAATATACCATTAGGACAAAATGTCAAGAGGAAAATATGTTTGAAGATTCTCAGTTATAGATCAGACATTCACAGAAACATATAATGACATTGCAATCAGCTTTTGCTATAGGACATAACACATTTCAAGTTTTAAGTTTTTCAGTGCTTTCTTAGTCAGCAGACCTATAGTAACCTTCAAAGTATCAGTGCCCCCCCCCCCCCCCCACCCCCCTCCCCCCACCCTGGAGCAGGAAGTACTTGGCAGGCCCACTACCAGCGTAAAGCTGTCCTATCAGTCAAGGTATTTACAGCTAGAAAGCCGCCAAGTGTCGGACTTTCTCATAGTACAATGAGTGAAACGCCGGCAACAAGCCAGCAGAAATCCTGAAAGTCTGACAAACAGTTGGCGAGCTCGTTTTTCACCGGCCGGAGACCACCGCGGCTAACTTGCAAATTTGGTGGATATACTTTAGCATTGCATTCCGGTTCCGGTGGCGGACCACCGACTGGTTAAACGAACTCACCTACTATCTCAGTCTCTACACCTCTTAATGGTTTTAACTCAGCTTCTCTGATAAATCTAAATAGTTTTTATATTTAGAAACAAGGATGTCTGTCCCCCCCCCCCCAGGAACTTTATACAGTCATGATAATTTTGATAGGGTACGACCATTAAGAGATATACATTTCTTTTTAATAACTAATAGACCGCCCTAGTGACACTGCTTAAATCTTTGAATTATCATAATAATATTATGTCATAATTATAAAGAAGCCACTCGTATGACATCAAATCAATAAAACACTATCTACTCTTGATAATTTAGATAATGATGCCACTAAACCGAATTTATGGACAGATTTTGTCAGTGAGCGTCGCAGATGTAATTTCATGTAAGAGCATGTTATCTCAAATCTCTCTGCTGATGCTATAGGAAGCCCCTATCTTTTGTTGTAAAACAAAGACAGTTAAACGGATGAGAGGCATGTTATACTCTTTTTATCTCTGGTCACGCAACTACACAAGTTTCTATAATGCAAACTAAACTAAAGTCCAAGAACCGCTCCTTTTACGTGGAACGGAGAAGCTAACTATAACGAGAACAAAGAAGCCAAATATAACAAGTCACTTTGATCTTTTGCTTTCTTTTTGCCTATTTAGTGGATACCTAGCTTAAATATGGCCACTTGCTGTCACCACACGCAAGTTAGCCAATTGGAGATTCGTGATGAGAAGCCAAAGTAGGTTCGTTTAATGCCTGTGTTCCAGTAAGCAATTTTGACTATGGAGAATTAAATAAGTTTTGGATATTTATAAGGAAAATTACAGGAATCCATGCATGTTACATAACTTTTGAAAAATAATTCAAAATTCTTTTTACTGATATATACCACGTCTATATAAACTAGCCCTTATTCCAACTGGCAATTTTTGCAATCACGATTAAAATTGGATGGAGAAATACAGGCTTATTGAACTCTTAAGGTTTAACTAGCCTCCTAAACATGAGTTTATATACATGAGTTCATAGTTATGGTTCTACATTGGTGCATTGCCATTGACATTCAATCAGTTGGAGATGATTGATGTATTTTATAGTTCTTTGTTATTGTGAGGTAACTATAGGGATCTGGGGGAGTTCCAATTCAGAGGAATACCTTTAGGCATGACTAAATCATGGCTGAGTATGGTGAACAATGTGTCCACTAACCAAATTCTTTCAGATATGAATTCTAAAAGTATCACTTAATATTATTAGCAGTGTGTGCACTCAGTTCCTTGATATTTTATGCTGCTATTGACATCTTTCTGTAAAAGTTTCATGAAGTGACCCTCTTATCCCAGTTTACTTAAGTTAAATGTATATTCCAATCTTGCTGCTTATCTTAAAAATCAGCAGGACTTACAAGCTTTAGACACCTTATACAACATTAAACAAGCTAATTCAAAATCGGCATTATCAAAATCAGCCTATAGCATACAGGCTTTTGGACTACCAAAAGGGTGAGGAATCAGGAAAAAGAAACCTAGAGTACCCCTTCCCCCCAATTGTCTTTATGATCCACTCCTGCACAAAAGTGCCAATTTAAATACCAAATATCATGATTGAAACTGAGAACACAGGTTGCGCCTGGCTGAGGTTATGTGCGCGGGCACAGCATTGGGACCCCACGCGTGCAGTATTTCTTGTGTACGCGGTAGTAAAGTCCGCGCATACTTGGGGCCTTGTATGCGCAGAGTTTTCTCCGCATATATATAGACCAAGAATATACATGCGGACTTATTGTGATAAATCGGAGGCTTTGCCCCCTAACCCCCTTTTCCTTTTTTTCTTTTTCTTTTACTAAAATAAGAAAAATGTTTTGCTTCTGTAACCACGACAATAAAACATGATTCATAGACCCATAAATATATGTCCGCGTATATAAGGAAATCTGTACACGCGGACATTGCATCTGTAATATAAGAAGTCTATTATGCGCCGACTTTACTCCCGCGTACGTTAGAAATTCTATATGCGCGAGGTCCGCGGTGCGGGGTCCGCGCGTGTAACCAGTCCCGTTGTGCCTCACAAAAAAATCAATAAAGATTCTTTACATGTGTTTCAAATCCACTGTAAAGATGTATTCTTTCTCAGTGTAATTCAATGTTATGACATCAGGTACCTCATAACGTTGGAAGGTGGGCAGACAGCTGTGCCTGAGGGACTATAATAGACATTTGTCCTTGTCAAAGGCTATGCTGTACTTTTGGCAGAAGATACAGAATCAGTTGGTTGTCAGACAAAGAGACTTTTGTAAGAAAGATAAACTGCTTGTTTTGAAAACTCTAGTTGACGTTTTACAAAACAGAGGTTAAAGGGACAGTTCTGATGTAAGTATTTTGCAGACTCTTTTGAGTTATATATTTTAAAAGTATTGGTGTTCAAGCTTTCAAATGTGGTATTTATAATAGTAGACTAATAATATCTTCTAAGTTGATTTGATAATTCAAATTTAAGTAGTTGTACTTCTGATAGTCTCATGTATAGTTGACACCATGACAGAAGTCTTATTATATTGTGTCTACCACTCTTTCTGTATACCCGAAATAAATATGTAAACCAGGTGGCAAATGAGTTGTCCAAAAAATGAAAATACTCGTCAAGTTAATCCATATTGGCAACTAAAGACAATACCTTTCAACCCAATTGTATAGAAGGAAGAACCTTTCTTTGTTAAGCTATACAACATGATTTTAAATGCAGTGGACACCACTATTTGATTTAGAAACTGTATGATATAGGCCCCAATAACCAACCTATGGTAAAGATTAAAAGGGAAAATACATGTTCTTTTACACTACCAGACACAGCCTCTACTCATTCTTATTGCACAGTCTGCGCTGGGCAATTACAGTGCCATATGGTAGACTGATGTTTGAGTAGAGATAGTAAAATTCGTGTGGCCTAAAATCACTATGCAATTTCCGTTTTTTTCTAATCAAGAACTGCTAGTTAGAAGCAATATGTACAAGTAGTGTACAGTCATTCAAACGTGATATCCAAAGAACCATATAGGAGATATTTACAAAATCTAAATAAATATTATTAGTGATAATAAAGTGATCAATGAAAAAACCAAGTCACAGTTAGGATGATGCTCAATAACATCAGGGAGCTGATACAAAAAATAGATAATATCTACACGCAAAAAAGAACCAATACTATCTCTAAAAGCTATAAAATATTTGAGGTATAGCCTATAAAAAATAATTCAGTTGATTCACCCTAACCAAAATAAACAAAATAAAACAAAAGGCCCTGGCCATAGGCGTAGGCATGGTGACAGGCACATTGGCCACTGGGGCAGTTTTTGTGGAGGGAGAATTAAGCTTTGTCACCCACTTATTATCCCCAAACACGCTGGCTTAGTCCCGACATGGGCACCAATATGAAAAGGCTTTAAAAGCAGCCAATGGCAGGGTGGCCTCTGCACACACTCACACGCCTGGAATCGTTAATAACGACCGAAACTAGGCTTAATAAACGCGGCTTAATGCGTTAATGACGACCGAAACTGGGCTTAATAAACATGGCTTAATGTGTGCTCTATGGCAGTTTCTGATCAGTGATGCTGCTGGGAGGTTGTGGTCTAGGAATGGTGGTGATTCGCTGATTGAATGTTTAATCTAACCGCAAAGTGTTGTATATCTATAGTTAGATATGTTAAGGAAATATACTAGTAGTATTCTGGTACCTGTTGAGCTGCCAAATACGAAATTGAATATCAAGTTGTTGTTGTTTTTTAAATTGTATTAAAACAATGTATTTATTCTGAAGCCACTCCATCCCAGGGCCTGTTTCACGGTGAGCTTGGTTGTTTGCTTACCAACAATTCTCAAACGCAATCCTTTAAAATGTAACCATAGCTACGTCAAACTACAACGATAGCTCTGTAGTTTTTGAAATGTGTTTTGCAAATCCCAAAAAAAGACTACGAAACAAGTTCTCTCAGCGTAGGCTTATGCAAAAGGTCAAATATAGGTATGACTCATGATACCGTACCCAAGCCCTTGACATATTTTTTCAATGAAATATCAACCCTATAGCAGATAACCCTCATAGGGACTAATGGAAAATGACGGAAATAACGTAATCATATGAAACAGGACACTGAACATAAAAATATGAAATATAATCCATATCCATAAAGGACTAATTTCATGAAACACATTACATTAGGGCCGAAATACGTCTAGTAAAAGCTGTAAACAGTGTAATAAGATTCCCACTGTATAATAAAATCCACCCTTATTTTGCTGCCTTGTTCATTCGCCGAGAGGTTATTCACATTGCCAATAACACATATCTTAACCCAAAAAATCTGGGTTGACCTAGAATCAGAGACTGCAAACCAAAACCCTCTGAATTATGTTCTTATTTTTGATACTACATTGTAAAACATAGGAGGAAATTCGGAATCAGTTTCAGGTCTTTCCTATGAATAAAAGCATGCATATGTGGAATGATATGTTTGATAAATTCCTAGAAATGCATGCATACTAATGCAACAGCTTGTCAGCTAGAAACTTAAAATCTAATAATGATATGATCCAACATTTATTCAATATTATATTAATACATTCCTAGAAATACTGCCTAAACGCATTAACATGAAACGTCAATCATGTCTACCTATATAACACAAAAAAATGTAAAATGTATGTTAGATACATTCCTAGAAATGCATCTTTATGCATACAACAGTACATATGAGCAAGAAACCTTGAAATGGTACTTTCACAAACTCAACTGCGTGGGTGTGTCTTCTCGGAATGATGCATTGCAGTGTTGTAAGGTTAGATCACCAGGCCACAACAGTCTACCCATATAAAGGTCCTTCTAGGAAACATCTGAAAAGGGCCCTGGCCTTTTCAAGACCCCTTTTCCTGAGTCAGTCCTGGCCTTGCATTACATGCAGTGGGAGACCACATCTCTGTTATTTTGGCTGACGGGCTTCTGTGATTGAGGGGGTGGGTGGGGGTACTGCCTATAACTTTGGGTGGATGCAAACTGAATGAGTAGTAACTGTGTCCTGAGTGTATGTGATGGGAACTGGCCTTCAATTTTGTCTTCAAGGTTGAATTTGTTATTTATTTCTTGTTCAAATCTTTTGCAAAGAATTACTTTATGTTCAGCTTACCAACTGGTCTTAGGAAAGTAAACTATTATCATTCTATAAATGGCAATAAACTGGTAATACAGAGAAAACTAGCAATGTTTTGTTAAATTGTATCCAGTTCTGACAACAATTTAATAAAGTATTTAAAAACAAAATAATATGCCAGGGTCGCCCCCTGCTCTTAATAATTCACAAAGGAATCACCGATCTTTTTTCATCGGGGACAGAATCAGGACAGTTTGGAGAAATACACGGAAATTTGCAACTCTTGATCTAACCTAGCCTTCTTTTATCACCGTTTGTTATTTCAAGTATAGTTACCGGAGGGAGCTTTTAGGAACCCATAGCTAATGGAGGTTTTGTGGCCCCTAACAGAGATTATGCAGCCCCTTACAGAGGTTTTTTGGCCCCTATCAGAGGTTTCCTTTAAGAACCACCTTCATCAAACTTCCCCTATATTTCCAGAAAACTCCATTTTGACTGACGTTTTTGTATAAAAAAAGGCAGCAGTACATAATGTTATCAACTCACAACCATGTTAGCAAACCTACAAGTCATAGCAAAATTCATTTTCAGAAAACATACCCCCTCCCCCCTCACCAATGGCAGGGTTCCTAGAAATCTGCGAAGAAAACCTATAGAGCACACGGTTCTGATGGGAATGAAAATATTAGCAGGCAGTAGCAACACAGGGGCATGTTCAATATTTACCCAAAGCCTGGGATAACAGTGGTGCCATTGCCCACATAATACACCCCCAGACCCTGTCCTCCAGGGCAGCAATCCACCTACCACCCGGATATAAGCCATCAGCTACCCAGCTATAATCCATCTGTCACCCAAACATCACCTGATTCCCAATATATGAGTCCTTTGGTGGGGGGGGGGGGGGGGGCACCAGAAAAAAATATATTAAAATTAACGCCCCACGAAAAGTTGTAATACCCACAATAAGTCCATTTCCTATCGTGGGTTTTAAGACGCCAAATATTTTTGTGGATTTTTTTTTCACATATTTCATATTTCATAATTTATAATTTATAATTTATATTTCATATTTTATTTTTTCATATAATTTATATTTTACCACATAATACACCCCCAGACCCTGACCTCCAGGGTGCCAAATATTTTCGTAGATTTTTTTTTCCAAATAATTTATATTATATAATTTATAATTTTATAATTTATAATTTATATTTTATTTTTTCATATAATTTATATCTTACCACATAATACACCCCCAGACCCTGTCCTCCAGGGCAGCAATCCACCTACCACCCGGATATAAGCCATCAGCCACCCAGCTATAATCCAACTGCCACCCAAACATCACCTGATTCCCAATATGTGAGTCCTGCAGTGTGACGCTTGGAGCGTTTTCACATTTTGGTTTTGGTTTCGGATTATGATGAAATTGCACTATAAATTTGAAGATGCGGGTGTATTCCACTGCATGAAAATAGACCTTTAAAACCTCTAAGCTTCTGTAAATGGGGCCATTGAGGTTTGCTAAAGGTCAACTTTACAAGACCTTTCCAAACCTTTTTCAGGTGACCTTTAGAATTCATCAAAGATCTTGCAAAGGTATTGGAAAGGTGGTATAGCGTATGCCTTTAACGAACCTCAATGGCCCCATTTACAAAACTCAAGGTCTTAAAGGTCTAATTTTGCACAGTGTTCAAGATATGCAATAGTTACCCTAATATGGTAAAATGATACAGAATCCTTTTCAAATTTAATGTGATAAAGGATACCCGGTGTATTAAAGATGATTATTATTCATATATCAATTGCTGGTTGTTTAAGTTATGAAGCATCCTAATTCTGAAATACAAAGGATTAAAGATCCACTCAAAGGAAACGTTTGTATCAAAAGATGGTCGTCCCCTCTATTTCACCATCCTTGGAAAAATGGTAATTCGAAAAATCATGTACTTACGAATATTTCTCATGAGCATTTAGCAAAAGAGTTGAAAGCCATAAATGGCACCTTTTCACTATTCAGTTATGCTCAGGATAGTCGTGTTGGATACTAGAATCTAAATTATAGACTGATCTATCCGCTCTCGCGATGTTAACTGGTACCAAGTTTGTATGACACTTTACAACCCAAAAGTGCTGACATTCCACCAAAAAAAATCATAACACAGACCAAATTGCTGCGTCAGGAACATTTTGCTTTTAGTCCTTTTTCCACATCAGAGGCTTTAGAAGTGCGTGGACCGTGGAGGACAATGTACTGGAGGTGTGGATCCCTCCAGGGTTAACTGAAAAGTCTGGTACCCTATGGTTCTCCATTGTTTACCATAAAGCCCTATTTCCACCGGCCGATTTTACTACCGATTTCAAAAATCGGGAGTGGGAATATTAGTTTATCATTTACATTTTATATACCAATAGAAAGCATCTTTAATTCTCTTTCAAATGGTATACAAGATGTATGATATTTTGTTATAATACCAGTTAAAAGTAATAAATTACCAAATAATCGGCGGTTAAATCTGTTGGTGGAAACAGGGCTTAACTCTGCTCTCACACATAGAGGTGCGACAAATTTCAAAGTTCATCATAAAACTGCTCTTCCCTCATCGAAAACACCATCTATTTATGTATGAAAATGAAAAATCTGGGAAACGTACTATTTTCGCCCTAAACCTATCAACCATTGATGTTTTTTTCCTTTAAAAAAATGTATATAGATGTCATTCCCAGTTATTATGTTTTCCGACATTCAAGTAATGAGATTTGTGTACTTTTTATCTTCCAGGGAGATTATATGTCAGATATTGTTTTATGGTTGACAGCTACTGTCATGTTATGGATGTTTTGCATTCGGTATTATATCTGAACCTTATTAATACCATGATACATATATAGAATGACCTTCTCCCTTTCATATTCATGAGACATACGACATTGACGACGGCTTGTTTTACTTTTGTATTATTGGTGTCTCCAAAGGCAAGCTAAATTAATTTGCAAAAAACATATATTACATACATGTATATATACATACATATATAGGTCTTATTTGAACTGACTCGTCATATTGAATTCTTGATCTTCCGACATGGAAGAAAATCTTTAAAAGTGTACTACTTCAGATAATTCTTAACTAAATCAAGCAGCTAAAGATAATACATTCAGAAACCAAAGGGATCTGCATATGAGTACCACATTTTCCCCTTTCTTTGGAACATCTTTCCTTAATGACTTTTTGGCCGAATTATACATTAAAGAACGTCATTTTTCTTGATCCGTATCACTCACCCCGTCTTTTCCTGGCATCTCAATCAATCACTTGGTCTTTTTGATCCATCCCAACACACAGAAAAGACAGCCTTGATCCTCTCCTCCAGACCATCCCTAATTACCAGTCAACATGCTACCCCCCTCCTAATGAGACTATCAGCAGGTGACTGGAGGTAACTCCCCTCCTGACCTAAAGGCCCATACCCGCTTAGCGATTTTACCAGCGATGGACGAAGGGAAACGGGCAGAGTCGGCCGATTCCTATGATCCCTTGTTAGTATAGTATATTGAAATGTGCAGGTTTGATCTGAGTCTGCGCTAAAATCGGCCGACTCTTCTGGTAGAGTCAGCTGATTTTAGCACCACTGAATCGGCAGACTCTGTTAAAATCACCTAGTGGGTATGGGGCATAAGGCGTGATGGCGTCTCATTCATTTAACACCAATTTTTACCTGGATTTTTGGAAGGCTTACAGAATCTCCAAGTTTATAGGTGTACTTGTGTCCTCACCTGTGGTTTGGTATACTGAAATACAGTAGCTCCCACTCCTAACATAAGGTGTGATGACTTTTTTTTGCTCATAACTTTTTACCTGGATTTCTTTTTTCTTTTCTTTCAATGGTTTTTATTAGTAATAATCATCAAGGTTTCCCTTGGTTTTCAGGGTTATTACACTTACAAATGTGAAAAATATATACAGGCTGACAGAATCTCCAGTCTTGAAGGCATCAGGTCCTTGTATCCTTACCTGAGGCCTGGTATAATGAAATACAGGTAGATCTTCACATGTACAGGCTAGTATTGTATGTTTGCATGTGTGGCAGTTTGCAACATGCCACTGCACGCAAAAAAATAGGGAAGAATCCAGTATTTTCTGGCTGCCATACTAACAGGCAAGAGATAGAATTATGATTGCTGCCATATGTAGGTACACAGGAATGATGAGGAACATGGTTTTAGGGACAGATACTAATCAACAAATACTAAGCAGAACATAAATGTTTATCAGATAATGAGTTCTAGATGCAGAAAGACTAAACCAGCAACTATTATATCAAGACTTAACATTATGTTAACAGTAACAGTGTTTGAAAATAAGCGTTTGCCTGGCACTGGGGGGGGGGGACATTTTGCCAATGGGCACACAATTTCTAAGACTATGCACTATAATGTCTACAATTTTAATGTTATTGTAGCACCCATTATACTGGTAAATGCAATGGCAAATTTTTATGAGCATACTATGAGGGGAGTGCGCCAGGGCATTGCACTATATGAATAACTTTCACTATGAACACTGTAGTCTCAACATTGTATTGACAAATCTAGAAACAGTCAAACAACCATGCAGACCAAACCTCCAAAGCTAACAGAAGCACACACCAGTCCAGGTAATAAGCCATCAGGGACCAGACTGGCATTTGGCCTTCTGTTGCAGCTTTTCCACAAAAATAAAAACCTCCCTCGGTCTTTAAAGATCAAATAACCTGCGAGTGAGTCACTCATTGAGCTGCTCCCCAGGTAAGAACTCACCTCTCTGGGAGGTTATGTGACAGGTGACCTCAGGCACAGAGTATGAATGTATTCTAAAGCTGGGTTTCCACCGAACGACTTTCATAGAGAGCTGTGGACAACTGCAAACGACTGTAAAAAGTCTTTGTTGGTCCATTTTGGTCTTTTATGGATGAACGATTTGTTGTTTCCACTGAACACCTAAAATAAAGATTTGGACAATTCTGACACATTGTGGATAATTATTTCCAATGACTAGATGTAGAAAACATAGGAAACAATTACTTAATTAATTGCTTTTAATTGCCTTTGAAAGAAATAGTTTGCATTAAGGCCGTATTCCACACACCGAAAGTGCGCCGCCGAAGTGCCGCCGATACACTTTCGCCACTACCGATACATATTCGGTGACCCTGCCGATGAAATTTACGAACATGTTGGTAAATATTTACGGCTGATTATAGACCGGCCGCCGATAACGCACTTTCGGCCGCCGATTACGCACTTTCGGCCGCCGAAATTGCACTTTCGGCCGCCGGAAGTGTGACGAAAGTACAGGCCTCCGGTAAATAACGTTGCCATGGTGAGGGTCAATATCGGCGGCCCGCACTTTCGGTATGTGGAATACAGCCTTTAGTCATAGGAAAATATTTAACAGCTTTGATATTTGGCCGTGTGTAAATCTTTTCTTTTCTGCAGTCATTTATAAATGTATTAAGCACCGATTTGTTGTTTCCACTGAGCGATTCTGTAAACGATCAGAGAAGATGTATGACTCTTCCGCCTTCACAGAGGGTATACATTAAGATCCATACCCACTAGGCATATTTTATCCCTAGATAAGAACTCACCTCTCTGGGGGCCATGAGACAGGTGACCTCAGACACAGAGTATTAATACATTCCAACAGAGGGAACACTTTGGGATACCAACAGCAGTAATTGTATGATGGTATTTTCATAGTATGTTTTACACATGATTTTTGTGTTTGGCACAGCCCGTGCTCTACCAAGTCATGGGGTAGTGTACTACTATCAATTATTGAGACCGTATGTATTCCTTGAGTCACATCCCACCTTTTCAAAAAATTTATGTAGGATCTTTGTGCACAGGGGAAAGAGCCTATACATCCACAGCCTTTGGTAGGCTGAGGACTACTCTATGAAATAAAATTAATGCTAAGATTACCAAGATGATAAACTGAATATAATATCTACAAATACTGTTAATGGCTTAAAGCATGAATTTCAAAGACATATAGTTGCACTCTTGCGATCACATAGTAAAGCATCATTCTATTTTACATTGTAAGATTTGTGTTTGCAACACGCATTTCTAAGTTAAAACTGTAGATCTATTGTGTAAGAAATTAAAAGCATGATTCAATAAGGCAATAAGAACAGGACAATAAGCCAACACATTAGTGAATGCCTCGTGATTCCCTGTATCGCGTGCATATTCCTGTATGTTTTTCCTAGACACAATAGGAAAAACGGACTATAATATGCCCATCCCAGGCTTATCTTTCCCTGCAGTTACTCTTATTTATAATGCAAAGTCTCTTGTTGCGTCGGCTAACAATGCATCTTATCCATGGGGTAAAGCTTGGTATTAGCTTAGTTTATTAACCATACAAAGAATGAATTGAGATTATGAGACTTAAGGCCATATTCCACTATGCGGTGGGTAAACAGTCTTTTTTGCCACCGCAAGCAATTTGCATTTCAGATACAAACATGACTTATTGTTGGTTTCTGCCACTGCAAGCATTCAATAAGAAAACTATATAAAATCCTTTGCGGTGGTACTTGCGTTGGTTCAACACAAGTATCACCGCAAGTATTACCGCAAATGAATCCCTATATTCCATATTGCTGTGGCTGCTTTTACTTGCAGTAGTCATGATGATCGCTAGTAAAATGCCCACTGAGCACTAGCAAAACACTGCAAAGTGGAATTTGGCCTTAAGTCTTTTCCTATATTAAATAATATACTTTCAAACTCTATGTGCTATTGTTAATACAGTGTCAGATGTTTAATGTCTGGCTGCTTTATATCATTTCTTTCTGTAAGGGCAGCTGTTACTGATTCTCTCGCAGTAGCAAAACCCTGCAAAGTGGAATATGACCTTTACCTTTAGTCTTTTCCTATATTGATATACTTCAAACTCTGTATTGTTAATACAGTGTCAGAAATTTGATATCTGGCTGTTTTATATCAATTCTATGCAACAATGTGAACATTAGATTTCATTCTATATGGGCAGCTGTTACTGATTCTGTCAGGTAGGTGTGACCAAAGGTCGATGGGGGCAATTTGATTGAATGGGGGGAGGTCAAGTGCATTAAGGTTTAGAAATGTAGAGACGAAAAGGTCCTCTCCCTTCTGACGGCTTCTGACGGCTGCATTAAGGTTTAGCAGACCTATCTAACGTCACTGCTGTGAGGTCTGGCTCCTCCAGGGTCCCAGGATGAATGGGGTCTGATAGCCCAGGTGGTCCAGACCCTGGAGCAATCATAGCCCACAGATAAAGCCGTGTGGGGTGCTATTCCACTGGAGGAGAAAACCTGATAGGATGTGACTGGAGTGGAGGCTGCCAGACTGGTGTCCAAAAGCAGCAAAATATTTGGCCAGTTCTGTATCTAGGTTCTGGTAGAAAAACTGGTTAAATCAGTGCGTATGCTTCTAGTATTGCACTTTAGGAATACATGTTACGGAAATGTATTATGGAAGAGCTTTACCTTAGAGGTTTATATTGTGGATACTTGTTTTGGTTCCGAAATAAATAATGCATGATTTATTTCGGAACAAAAACAATTTGTCCCTTATACTCTAGCATATTATAACATGTATTGTTACAAATTTCGTCCGTCTTTAAAATGAGGATAGGATCTACTATTTCAAGTATTTTGGCAAAAAAACCCAGAAAAGTTGCCAGGGGTATACTTGCGTAGATATCGCAGATTGCAATGTGAAATGTTAACCATAAAGGATCGGTCTTTGTAAAGTTTTGAGAGTAATACCTCCTAAAGTATGTCAATACAAACGAGGATTCTACATCTATAGTTTTTACCAATTCATTATAATCATCATATATGATTTATATATACAGATAATAGATTTCAGTCCATATTCTTACACTCAATTAGATTGTCGTTTCACACAAAATGATTAGTTTAATAAGGGTGGTTAACATTAAAAAAATTGTTTAAAAACATGCCGAGGACAGAAACAACGAGAATCTGAGGAAGAGGAAAAAGTATATCTATTCTATGGCAACATAAAGATAATAATGAAGCTCTTCCTTTTGGGGTAGAAAACATTGTTCACAGTCCTATATCTCATATAGTTTCAGGAATATAGCAGATAAAGCCTCCATCAGTCTTTCTATTTCCCCCACTAACAACCAAATCATGAAGGGCGACATGGCAAATATATATTATCAAGCGAAACCGTCCCACCTCATAAGGAAACAAAAACAGATTGCTCAAGATACCATGTAATCAAAATTATATGAATCTCATCTTCTCAAATACACTTTGATGAAATTAATTAGAAAGGCAATAGATCTCTTCTCAAACTGGTACCTCGGAGATGGAACTTGATTAAGTAGACTAATTTAGAAGATAAAGAATGCCCATATGGATTGAAATAGACTCCCAAGCCTCTTTCATTATGAAAGCAGAGACGCGCAGAACCTTTTACATTATGGATTAAGACTGGGCTATCTCTTAGGATATCAAGGTTCCAATTTATAATGAGCCCACCTATTTTGATTTAATCTTAATGCATATTAACAATTGTAATTTCAAACCTAGTGGTAAATTTGGACCATGTGAATTAAATCTTGCTTTAGGTTGTGTGACATGGTGTGGGGTTTTCATTTACAGATTTCTAATAAGTATCATTCTTAACCTTTCTGTAACGTTTAGTTTATTAAAACATGCAGTACCTTGAAAACATAATTTTCTGTAACCATAGATTATTATCTCAATGTAGACTTTCAGTCAATCATTCGGAACCCATATTTAAGAGTCGGCAGAGACGATCAGTTCTCCAATCACTTGGTAGAGTGGATATTGAAGAAAGCTAAAGAAAAGAGGGGTATTCATTCACTTTGTGTCAATGCAGTACTCCAGCCCCATGTCCATGTCAATCATTGAAAACATTACTTATTAGTTACTAGTAATCTCCAAACCCATACCAGCTCTGGGCACTAGCAATTATGCATCCAACTCTGGGCACTAAAACAGTTGACTCCCAACACTCAACACCCAACATGCCCTAAACAGGTACATGATTATGGGTAACAGGAGTCAATGGCTATTTCCCAGAGTGAGGTACATAATTATGGGTATTGGGAGTCAATTGCTAGTGCCTAGAGTCAGGTACATAATTTTGTGTGTCAGAAGTCCATTGTTAGTACCTAGAGTTTGACTCCCAACACCCATTTGTACCAAACCCTGGGCACTAGAAGTTGACTCTCAACACCCATAATAATATACCTGATTCTGGGCACTAGCACTTGACTCCCATCACCCATATCCAGCAGACTCGAAGCAGTAACAGTTGACTTTTCAACCTTTTGTGAACCCAATTTAGGGTACTGCCAATCACCAAACCCATATGCACCATGGCCTGGATACTAAGAATTGACTCCCAACACCCAATATTGACTAGTGCCCTACATATAATATATGTGCATAATTATGGGTATCGGGAATCAACTGCTAGTTCCCTGAGTTTGACTCCCAACATCCATCTGTACCAAACCCTGGGCCTGAGCAATGGAAATTGACTCTTGACACCCATAATAATAGTCGTTTAATCCTTTTGTGAACCCAATTTAGGGTAGTACCAATCACTGAACCCACATACACCTTACCCTGGATATCAAGAATTGACTAACAACGCCCAACATCCACTAGTGCCCTGGGTGCTAAATATCTGCAAGATTATTGGTAATGGGAGTCAAAAGGTAGTGCCCAGAGTTTGACTCCTAAAACCCATCTGGACCAAATCCTATAGCTAGGCACTAGAAGATGACTCCCAACACCCATAATAATACGCCTTATTCTGGGCACTAGCCATTGACTCCCAACACCCACCACCCCACACTGACCAGCGTCCTCCAGTAGGTGGGCAGTGACTATAAGAACCTGACAAGGTGTGTGATTGAGGGTACTGGAGCACTCCACGGTCTGATGTCAAGACCTAATTAAGGCTCCAGCACTGGAGGTGGGCGTGGGCTGAGGGAATGGGAGGTAATTGTATATAGACACCTAGGATGAGGTTCTTTACTCCTGAAACTCAACTGATAGTGTTCTCCCCTTGTTGTATTTAAAAGTTGCTATACCTTGGTTAGTGGGTAAACTAACGTGAATGTCTAAGTATTTCTAGGTATTATCTAAGTTCTATGACAGATGGATTTGTTCCCTTTTGAATGAGGCAATCAAGAAAGTTTAGAATTGTTTTTCTTGGATATTTAAGTTTTGAAAGCGTAACATAGTAGTATTATTGCTCTGTGATCTTCATAGGAAAATAGATAAATTGAGAGAATGATTCAGGTTTATTCAGACTTGTGATTAAGTTCATAAGGAATTGGAACGGCTCTTGCCATCTTTATGAACATGAAATATAACTACATGCTTGCATTCACATCAGCGGATGATTGCAAAAGGAAAGAAATCTTATAAAGAAATCTTAAAGTTTTGAAACCTACTACTTATGGCTAGATTTCTTCATATATAAACATATCTAGGAGCACTGGCAGTTAAGACATTTTGCACTCAGGTTACCTCTTGATAATAAACTATAGCGTGAACAGATAAACTGGCAGGCAACTGAGGTAAGAAGTGTGTTGCAAATTTGTGTTCCGACACATTTCTAGGAGTGCCAGGAACCGCTTATTTCCCGGCTGATTGGAACCATATGCCTGGCACCAAAAACCAGATGCATGTTTTGATCCCCTCGGAGGAAGGTACCTGAAAGATTTATGTGTGACCTGGTTTCTGACCACAAGTGCAAGTAGCCTATTTATAGACATTAAACGAAAGTTCACCGACCCCCTCAAACCCTGAAACTGTTATGGTTTAAATGCCTGTATTACACAGTGTGATTCTGGCTTTCTGGAATTTGCTAATTTTGAAATATGTTTCCTTAAGCCACGTCCACACTTGGATGACCAACTAATGTTAGTCGTCCGAAAATTAAGAAAGTAGTATGTCGTTGGGTGACTAGCTAGTCGCCAGGCTACTAAAAAGGCTAATCGCCACATTGGGACGCTCTTGTAGTTAGTCGCCGGGTGAACTTCAGTACATCACCCGACGATTAAGTAGTCACCCGTGGGTATAGAAAAATATTAAACATGTCAAATATTTTGCTCTAAACCCTCGGCGACTAGTGATTTAATTGCCAGACATCACGGCACCAGTATCTTGTTGGTCGCCGGAAGACTAATGATGTTTGTCGCTGCTGATTTTTGTGTCTTTAATCGCCCAAGTGGGGACCATGCTTTAGGTATATGAAAGTTTGCATCCCTGCGTGTTACATCGTTCAAGGAGAATTTACACTCCTTTCTAATGATATGAAAAATGTTCTGACCATTATTCTTTTTGGCGATTTCTGGCGATTTTTGAAATCATGAGTAGAAATCAGGCTGTGAAATACAGCCCTCAGCTTCCTTTGGGTTCCAACCCTTCGATCCATGTATCAATAATTGATTGCAAAGAGTTTGAGTTTAACGATTTCTTCATGGTTTCAAAAGAAATCATGAGGCAAGAATGGCAAAGATTGATACGGAGGGTTAAAATAATATAATTGCCTTGTTTCACTGCCACGGCTTTGTCCCTAAAAGTCAGCAACATAATTATTGCTATTACTAGAAAGGAAGTGATGATGAAGTGACATTGAGAATTTGCCTTCTTCGTTTTATATTTGACTCAAGCAAACTTACATATCATAGATAACTGACATAGTTCAACGAAATAGAAAATAAAGCTTCATAAGTTCTGTCGTTTATACATGGTTGAAATCTTCTGACTGCCAAGTTGTACATAATTATTTAGTAGATCTTTGAGAAAACAAAGGAAATTAATATTTGTTTTAGAAAGCTACAGAACCAGTTGCCTATATCAAAAAACTAGTTACTGTCATGATATTCCTTCGATATACAAAAATACAGTAATACAAACTTTCATATATAGAGTAATATTTAGACCAACTCTTCAAAAGCATTTTGAATATTAATTTCCTTGCCTGCTATGACATTACAGATGAAAAAGAAGATACTTTAATCGAGATGCTTCCAGTCAATCTAGGCTTATTATCTACCTAAATGAGCCTATCTGTACCCAATGGCTGCTTCTGCCTTGGAATGCTCTCAGCGATAGGAGTATCAGAGATGTTTTACTTCCTATGGTGCCAGGCTAATTGAGTGCTATTCGGTTCTAGCCCCCAGCTGCCGAGCATCATTATAGATGACTATCTGTCTGTTATTGTACAAAGGGACCATAGGAATCCTGGCTCCCAACCACAGGGGCATGGTCGTTGGATTTTGGCCAATTCACACTAGGTGATTCTCATTGGGGAATATTTGAGTTGAGTTTGACAGAAAAAAAAGCAAGGAAGAGAGAAGTTATGCATTTCAAGGCCCACCTAAAAATGGTACAGTCATGCTTATAATTATAACCTTGAACCATATTTGAATACATGAAACCGTCTTATATTATCACACTGAATCCCTTCACTACATTTTATCTTCTTATTTGCTACTCGTTTATCATTGGGGGGGGGGGGGAATTCTTGTGGTATCAGAAAGCAATCCTTTCTCGCAGAGGCAAATCTAGGGGGATTTAAAGAATAGAAGAAGTCTTCTGGCCCTTTTTTGATGTGCAGCTAAACTGAAACACGCTGAGTGCGTGCGTGCAGGCTAACGTTTTAAGGCCATATTCCACTTTGCGGTAGGTCCCATTTTCGGCCCCTTTATTCACCTACAGCAAGGAGATTGCGGTTTTGATACCAACATGTTGGTATCCTTAACCGCAAGCAAACTGTAGAAAACCTATATAAAATAGAACCTACCACAAGCAGCTACCACAAACACCTATATTCCAACTTGCGGCACCCTGTCTCAAACAAGTTTGCGGCAGTTTCCTGGCGTCTTTTTATGGTGCCGCAAGCAAATACCGTATAGTGGAATATAGTATTTAGCCTTTATACAGAAACCCAAATCATGGAGGGCGACATCGCAAATACCTTATTCTCCCTTCTCATAAGCAAAGCAAATTAATATTGCGAAATCCTGTCTTCATTGCTGTCGCGCAGTCTGGATCGAGATTAACTGCCAATAATTATGCTCGCTAGAAATCGCCGGTTCTTTTTCTCAGACTCTACCCTGGGCTTTCATCACAGCAATGTTATACCACCACCGCAACTGTTAGGAAAATTGCCTGGACTAACTCACTGGAATAATCTGAGAAACATTACCATTAGGGAGTCTGGTAGGTTTTTAGACAGCCGCAAAGTTGAGCGGAGAGGTTGGACAGAATTTTTGTCATGGATGAGTGATAATGAGTCGATTGCCTGGCACCCTGCTAATTAAAATGAGAGGGGAATATTTCACATTTTTATTGCCTGAAACTGTCACCTCTTCTCATGGTTTATGCATTAAGTCTGGCTCCAGGTTTGTAAAGCTCCATACCCACTAGGCAATTTTGACTAGAGTTGGCCAATTCACAGGTACTAAAATCAGCCAACTCTACTAGAACAGTCGGCCGATTTTAGCACTGACTCATATCAAATATACACATTTCAATATATCATACTAACTGGCAATTCTAAGAGTCGGTCGATTCTAGCCAGTTGCCAGTTGCCAGTTGTCAGTAAAATCGCTTAGTGGGTATGGGGCTTTACTGGCAAGACTCAGATGGCTACCATTAAGAAATAATGGACAATATTTTAGCACTTTGAATGGATATAACGATGACTGCCGTTCCACAGAAAAATGACAGCCAAAGAAAAAGTGCCTTTTATTTGATCTTTCTTCAATTTGAGTAATCATAACAGAAGGAATACCTCTCTCATTGCAATTCCGTAATGTTTAAGCATTTTCAAATAGGATCAAAAGCCAGACATAAAAACACTGAAGATGGTTTTATTAAACCATCCATACACAAAAATCCAAGAATTAAAAACTCCGCAAGTTTCTTTTCCCTTTTCTTTTTTTTGGATTTTATTGTTTCATTCATCTGATCCTGTAATGGGAGATTGGTTCAGAAAGGGCATTCATTGAACTGTATTAAAACCGCTCTTGAATAATTGAGACCAGAGGGAAAGGGATAGGTATTTCCAATTTTTTGAAACCATTCTGCATCACTAATTACTTCTCAAAAAGGTCCCTCTCTTTCTCATTGCTACCAATGACCCATACCAAATAGGCGATTTGACTGGCATCCGCTGACTGCCGATAGACGATTGATGACAGAATCGCTGGTTAAATCAAACAAGTTTGATATTTTACCACCGATTCCATTGGTGATTCTATGGGCGATGGTCAGCGTGATGCAGATTTGTACTGATGGTATGCATATTCGTAGAATTCATGAGTTAACAATCGTTTGCTGACGATGATTGCGAATCGACAGTAGTAGATCTGGTTAGCAAGAAACAGCTCATTTTGTGTTCCTTTTATAGTGACATAGCGATAGTTAAGAGTTCTGGCTAGATATTATATGAAGTGTTGTACATTAGCAGGACACATATTGTCATTACACTTTGAATGTGCCATTAGAGTTGCATTTTGGTGGATTTACGAGAACATAGTAGACAAACTAACAGGAGGTGACAGAAAATGTTCAAGTTTTTGAGCTTTGGCTCACTCCAGGATCTCAGTGTTTCACGTCTCCTCCTTTTCTTCATAAAATCTCTAGTATTTTCAACCAATGCATGGATATGAAATTGGTTTTTAAGGGATAAAACATGGCTCTAAATTGTATTCTTCCTCAAAGATACATATATCTCATACTGAGGGTCGGGTTTGTAATATTACATTGATGTACCTTACCATTAGAACGAACAACTGAAGCCCAAAAACAAATTTAGGCGAATTGATAAATCTTTGCACGTGTACGTCATTGTTGAAGCTAGAACTAGGATATATATCATAAGAAATATATAGAAGATCAATCGAGCAAGTAACAGGACAAATAAATAACAATTTACAACGTCAGCTGCAAGTTCTTAAGTTGATTAATAATGAGAACAGGTTAGATTGGTTTGGGCATAAATATGATAACAAAATATTTATTAATCCTTCCTAATTACATCAACTCTAACATTTTAAAATACAGGAGATGTGTCAGGTGTGGTGGTTGGAACAAAAATGAAGGTGACCATTACAGAACCAGATATTTATAGTGACACGTCAACAAGTGGTCATCACCATGGTTATGTGGTGGTGACGTCACGGATCCGTTGAAATAATAATTTTGCTAAGGCGTCGCACCACAAAATAATATATAGATGCTTATTGCTGCTATTCACATAAAAGAAGTATTCATATCTATGTAATATCAATACCACATACTTATAGGCAATCACTTTAAAACAATCGACAGGCTACAGCTTTCCCTAGTGGCCATGGGGCTTAAGATCATATAATCACAAAAAGCGGTTACCATAATATCGCAGTTTTTATTACTGAGAATGGAAGCCGTCCGATTTAGAATAAAAACTCAGCTTAAAGCCAAACCATTGGGGTATTTCTTAAGGAAAATGCGGAGCCCTCATCCCTAGTGTGACACATAAATGGTTATCTGACTGCGCTCAATGATGTTTTAGCGGTCATGATTAAGCAGAAATTTAAGCCCTTTATGGTTGCTTTCGAGTGTCAACGTCATTCAGTCCCAGGCACTTTCCCAAATGAGACGAAATCCATTAGAAAATCGCATTATTCCCTCCGAAAATGTTTTGTCCTTTTTTTGGTGGTTCGGAAGAAGTTGTTCGATGTCCAAATAATGCGGCCCACTCTATTGTCAGATCTGATGCGTCAAGCTTAAACATTGTAAAGCTTTATACTAAAACCCGTTTTTTTTAATAATTAATGTTAAAGCTCAATCATTATTGTTTTTAAGTGGTTTTGATGTCACAAAAGATATATTATTGTATTTTGGAAAAAGCTATATAAATGTAATGGTTGTAGGATGACCACATTTAGGAACATTCTACAAAAGGTTATTTCATGCCTATATTACAGAGGCCGATTTTTTCTGGTATTTTCTCGGAGAATATGACATAAAACCATACAAACTATATACTATTCGAAGGGGAAATATGAACCCTTTCTAATGATACATACAATTCGTATGCCTAATTACTACTGCCAGTTTTCAGAATCGGCAGCAAAATCGGCTGACGGGATACATACATGCTTTAATTCGATTTATACTTATTTCTCATGGGAGAGTCTAAAACAGCATGCATATGTCCGTGATAATGTTCGATTAATCAAGGTGACTTGGCCCTTCGCTAAGGACACATATATGTGCATCTCCCTTACTAGACACGCATAACTGACCTAAGTCACGTAATTGTATAAGTATGAGTCACTATATTCCCCCCAACTTCTCCTAGAACTTATTATGTTGGACTCACTTCCAGGGAAGCACTTTAGTTTATTTTACCTGTCCCCTTATATGTTATCAGTTGAAGAGCACATGCACTTAAAGGATGTCTGGGACTTCAAAGAGGAGTTTCTAAAAACTTCAAAAAAGTAATAAAGTACTCTAGGTTTTTTTCCATGGGATGATAAGTGTAGACACAGTATATCTTCCTCCCACGGATCGGATACATACGTAGCCATAAACATGATAGTTCTAGTATAGACATGTCTACGTTATAATTTCCCTTGTGGACAGATAGGTAAAACCCTAGTTGTGTTTGAACACGGAGAGTTCCTTATTCCAGATATGCACATCTATGGTGAATACATTTGCAATGTAGATTTTCACGCATTGCAGCATTTGTCTGGACGTGGACAACTTTTGGCTTTGCTCGTTGTCCTTGTTATAGGCCAGATAGATAGACGATGTACCATAGTGAGTGAAATAGTACAGCAGGATAGGTTCTTCTACATGTTCCAACATTTTACTCTTAAAGGTATGTGCTGTGCACATTTCAGCGCACGTATTCTTTAGGCAACTCACTGATGGAAGAGCTATTCTTGTATTTAAGGCTGTATTCCACCCTCTGATTTTAGCCGCGATTTCAGAAACTGACAGTAGGAGTAGGAGTAAGAGGGCTAACCAGTCCTAATTTCAAACATCTTACATATTATCAGAGGGATTAGCTTTAAAATGGTATGTAACATGCATGGTTTCATATTCATTTTTGGATTTCTTATGAAACCTTAGCAAAATCCCACTCAAAACATCCTGTTAAATACAGGCCTTATTCCTTATGCTATAATGTACAGGAAAAGCCTGGCACAATCACTAGGATGATTTACTTTATCGGTTTGGCACTTGCTTACCTTCAAAATCCAATTAAATGTTCGAAATTGATTTTTGTTTTTCTTCTGTCAATAGGATGACATGTAAACCACCCACTTCATATGTTTGATTAAATTATCGAGCTCCTTTTTCATGAATTTATTTTCTATTCAGATAGGAATTGCATTATTAAACTTGACGTGTTATTCATCTTCATAGATTTATTTTTCAATTCCTGTGTTTTCCAGCGTTCAACATCTCTATCATCTGACAAGATCAATTTAGCTATAAATGAGAATGATTAGAGTAAAATTTAATATTCTCGAGCTGATCCTAGTTTTACATGTACTTTAATTAATTACTTGTTTCTCTACGAATTCGAATCCATTATAAACTGAGAGAAGGAAATGTTAAAACAAGAGAACGCTTCAACTGTTTAATACCTGTAAAGCAACTCCTCGGCTTTTCTATAGTAATTGGCAAAGCTTATCACAGACCATGTAGGCAGATAATATTATCCAGAATGGTACATAACAAAACAAATTCATATATCTTTACAGCAAGTAAATTTTATACACCCCTACATAAACTACGATAAGATAATTATATGATTTATATGGAATCAGTGGCTGATCTACGTGCACAATCGTTTCCCCAAACCCATGCTTTTATACCGATTGTCACATCAGCTCATAAATGACCCAAGTCTTTCTCAATTCATGCTTATTATATATTAGTACATGTATCATGGAGAATAATTGGCGTTATGATTTCTTGCATCGGCGTATAGTTGTGCACCATTGCAAGGATTATCTATCATTCCTAACCTGTACAAGAATGCGTTAGCAAAATACAGTATAATCAGGTTTGGCAGATAATACCCGCCGTCGTTCTCGGACGTCAGTATGGGATGTTTTGGCAATGCACAATGATTGTGGCATGTTTTGGCAATGCGCAATGATTACATGATATTCAATCCCAGATAAGTAAAAGACACCCACCACCCCATCCCTGGTCGGCGGTAGCTTCATCTATCACTCCCAGTAATGGCATATGACGACCTGGCGAATCGGATTCGGGTTGGCCATATTGCTTCACCTAAAGGCCGTATTCCACCATCTGATTTTACTGGCGATTTTGCAAATCGCTGCCAAATCGCCATTGGGTTAACTGCTAACCATAGGCATGTTACATATCATTGGAAAGGATTTTGGATTCTCTTTCGGATGGTATGTAGCATTGATGGGTTCCTTTAATATTACTGAAGACAATTTTGAAATTGCAAATTTTTCGGAAGGCAAAAATCGCCTAGTGGAGTATAGGCTTAAATCGATCCAGAACGGGCGTGATCGTCGGGACAACCTTCCTCTCCTCCCGTCTCATATTTCACCCTCAACTGCCCGGCATGCAGTCCACAGCTTTCCAAGAATTCTAGGAAAGTGTGGTCATAGACTATACTATCAATGGGGCAAGTGAGATTGTTTAGAGAATTATGATACTCAGATGGGAGTTTTCTTAACGGCTTCTTTTTTTTAAGTCAATATCCATGTTGATCTAAAGAAGATATACAGGATACATTGCCAACCGCTTATGTTATATGTCGACATATTAGTTTAGTTAAGGTCCGACCTGAAACTAAAATATTTACATTTAAACAGCCTACACTGATTCATGTCAGATTTGTGTTTAGTTCATTGGGAAAGGCCGAATTATGTTATTTTATCAAAAACTGTCAATTGAAATGTTGTTGCAAAATGCAAAAGCATCCATACGAAATGAGTATCAATTGAATTTCCAAAGCTTGATATGCCTCTCAACGTTTTAAAACGTTTCAGTGTCAGTGTAATCAATCCTTTTGACAGCTTTGCTCATTCATCCATCTTCTAAAGTGAACTAACACCCACATGCAGAAATAACATGTACTCACAGTCCCTCCAATGTCACGGAATCCTAACTACAAATCAACAACCACCACTCCATCATGTGGTGACAACCCTTGTTGGTCGTAAGTGATTGACTGAGGATTTGGGATGCGGCAGCGAAAAATGGTCTCTGTGGTTCGATTTGTTTCTGTTACCAGGCACCTGAGATGCCTAAGGATCTGAGATTAAGAAAACAGTCAATTTGGTAAGATTCCTTGCTTCAGGGCTATCGCCTAGATCCCATAGAAAACATGGTTGGCAACGAAATCTTCAATAAGTTGTCATTCTTTCCATAATAACTATGACCTTAATAACTGTCAATCCGGAATTCCATCATTCACATAAACAGTTCACGTTTTGCCATAGTAATTATGATGGTAGGTGCGGATCCAGCTGGGAGATGGATCCAGGGTATGGGACGGATCCAATGCATTCCTGAACACTCCTTCCCCCTTTTTTAATGGACATCTTGACTTGAAAGAAAACAGTAAATAATGCACTCATGCCAAGGCAATCATGCAACGTTTTGATACCTAGCCTCTATGCAGGACCCCCCTCATTCCAACATCCAGGAGAGTGAGTGAGTGAGTGATAGAGGTTTTACACCATACCGACGGCCAGGGTCATTTTCACGGCAAAAACAGGTTGGGACGAATTCTGTCTTTGACGATTGCATCTAAGAGATGAATGTGTCAGAGTAGGCACAGGGGATCAAAACCTGGAAATCATTTTTGCTGTACCTCATCCCTTAGTGAACCAAGCACCAACCTGGAATTGAACCCACAGAATCACTTGGTCAGTGCTTGGTCCCCCCTATTGCCGCTTTGAAGGATCAGCATGGTCTACTGCAGGCCTATATTCTTCCCCACACGGGGTCTAAAATCCAAGATCCGCCTGTGACTAATGGCATATCAATCCAAAATCCTCCATCCCCTATCATCACGGCGATCACTTTGGGCAGGCCCAATCTTTAAGTGACACGGTTGCACCCCCATCAATCACTAGCACCCCTTACATTGCACCCCTTCAGTCACCCCACACCCCATCACTGACACCTCCACTCCCCACTGCTGACAAATCACATCACTTCCATGGCTGACAAATCACATCACTTTGAAAGGACACGGTCAGGGGTACAAACAAGTTGATTAGGTCCCGCATCTTCTGAATACTTTTATTTCAATAGGGTCCTTTCGTTTGTTGAGGATTAATTAAAAGGTCGCTTGTTTTAGGTCACAACTTTGGTTATTATAACTTGAGAATCTACCCTTCATGGAATCGTACGTGTGTGATGTACATGTCATTTAAAGACCTGCATCATCATACTCCAAAAGATTATTAGGCCTATTCATGAAATTAGTCGACAAAGATCCACCAGCAACCAAAACTTGCTTCATATCACATAGCTTCCACTAAGTTGAAAGATTATAAACGCTAATGACATCTTTATATAATCACTGATAATCTACAGACTATGTGGACGTTTTGATGATATATTAACAATTAGATAAACATTGTTTTATGTTCTTAACATATAGATAGTATTGATATAACCCAATCTAGTAATGATACATAATCAGCTAGAGATTCAGGACATTACACTCAAGTAGTACCATACAAAAAAATCCCAAACACATTTAGTATGGTTTGCCCCATTATCCCACTAGGTGGTGTTGCATGGAAATTCCTCTATAATCCCCCCCGCGATTTACCCCGCGTTTTTACCCTGCCGACTCGACGAAGTCACCTGACCGGTCACTGACCAATCAGCGCAAAGAGCCCCCGCAATCTATCACCGCGACCCCTAGCGGCCAGGCACCGGGAGCAACGCCAGGGGCGTGAAACGGCGTCCCCGACTACTATTAACCGTGGAGCCTCCAGCGCAAGGTTTTCCCTTGGGGATTTTAAGCAGGGTAATAGTAGAAAACGACCGCACAGTGTCTGATCTTTATATAGTAGGTCTTGTTTTTAAGGTCTTGTTTTTGAGGTCTTCTTTTCTGTGAGGTTTTCCCTTTGGGATTTTAAGCAGGGTAATAGTAGAAAACGACCCCATAGTGTCTGATCTTTATATAGTAGGTCTTGTTTTTAAGGTCTTGTTTTTGAGGTCTTTTTGAGATTTTGTTTTCTGTGGGAGTAAGTGTAAAAACACTTTGATTCACAGGAGCGTGGGATGCTTGGGGTTTTAACATTTGGAAGCCGACTTGGGGCCAAGAGAAAATGTAATTTGGTTCATTAAGTTAGCGGGAAGAGTGGGATTGTAGTTTTCCCAGAGCGCACTTAAAGAATGGAACGTCTGGATTGTTTTATCTACTGTAAAAGCAGTGGGCAACCTTGGGAATACTCCTCTCGCATCCCAGCAATAAAAGCTGATGGTAAAATACTACCCAAGAGTAGTCTGCCCCAGGAAAACGTGGGAGATTAGCTATTCAAATTAAAATAGATTGTCTTGTTAACAGGTTAAATGAAAAAAAAAGGTAATAGATGAGTCATATCACTAAGGTGACTGACTCTTTTTCAGCTCAATGTATACATGTATAATAGTATAGGTTTCCCACTCCCTATACGACACAATGTCATGAGGGTCCCGATTATCACCGGAAATACATTGTATTTGACCGGAACTAAGTTGTGGAAAATCTATAAAAGAAAATCTGATCAGGGAAAATAAGTTAATGGTAAAACAATACTTCAGATATGATCAATAGAATGTAGGTGAAAAGAACACCTCACCAAGTATCACTAAACCCTGAAACAAATATATATATATATATATATTGAAAAAGAAGATTGTGGAACCCACATTGCCGCTATACGCCCCACCCAAACCCCAGCGGACCGACCACAACCCCCACTAGACCTACCACCAATGTGGCCACACGTCAACCCCACTCTCATGCTGGTCACACCATCTGCTCGTTAGCTTAGTCCCTCATCGCGAGCTGCTCACAAAAGGGGCTCCCACCCCCACAGCGAGCAACTCACTCTGGGACTTGGCCCGGGGGGGGGGGGGGGGTACGGAGTCTTATACTGGTACCGATGTTAGGTACCAGGAGAGGATCCAGAGATTTTCAAAGTGGGGAAGCCCCCCGGGGGAAGCCCCGGCTATTGTAATGATTTCCAGTGGACCCTCCAGATGCAGGAATGCAAGAATTTCACATTAAAAAACGTTGATACTTTTGGCTGAAAATAGTAGGGGGACGCACCCCTGCGCCCCCTCTAAATCTGAATGCAAAACTACAGTCCCCTGCTTTTGCGATATGACAGCTGTGTGTGATGCCTGTATGGGAGTTTACAGCCCCCTGTTTTCTCAGATGTCAAGGGTGAGTTGATTCTTGGCCATTGGTTTGGTACTGACTCTTAGATAGTAGGTACCAACTGCAAAACACGGCCTCCCCCGGCCGTTCCTATTTTGCAATATGCCAGCCCGGTGTGATTCCTTTATGTCATAGATCCCTGTTTACTGAGATGCCAATAGCCCAAAACTCATCCTTAATACAAAAGCATACCACTACACCCCTTACAGGGCAGTAAGCCTTAATAGTCCCCCTTTTATGAGAGAGTTGGTCAGTGACAGCTCCCCTTTTTCCTGCCTTTGCCGAGATTACATCATGCACAGCTCTGGAAGTCAGTTGTGCACTCGGTTCCAAACCCAAGTAAAGTACCTACCCCCCCCCCCCCCCCTGCGCCAATTCTAGGCCCAACGGCTTCTTTTATGGGCGGTCAACCTAGGGCACACTAGGAACAGGCCGTATTCCACTACCCGATGTTATTCCCTGTTTCAAAAATCTCAAGTAGGAATAAAATCTAATCATAGACATATCACATATCAATAGAAAGCATTTGAAATTTGCCTTCGAATGGTATGTAACACTCATGGGTTTCGAAAATATTTCTAATGAAAATATTAAAATTTCTAAAATCTTAGTGGTCAAAATCGCCTAGTATAGTACAGACTTACTTCAATGGCAGTAAATCTGGATAGGATCAGTGGCGGCGACGGCTGGGTCGAAGTGGTCGGATTTGTCGCTAGGGTCTGGATGGTAAATCATTTGTAATAACCCTCCCCCCCCCTCCCCCAGCCCTCCTGGGTCTGGTGTCCTCCGGGCTTATAGTCCCAGGGGGCTGAGGGCACTGGAGGGTGATTTGGGCTGGCAGCAGGGGCAGTGGCAGGGGACACTGCATGGAGGGAAGGTATCAGACCGTTGAGGGGGATGGAGGGGTACTTGGTTTAGGATTTTGTATGGGGACATGCTGCGGGCCACTTTTGGTGGACGTGCTAAAATGGCTGAAATCAGGGACTTGTGCAATCATAAACACTCAATATCTTATGTAAAGTAACGTGTTTTAGAGATTACTGAAATGAAAGTTATTGAATATTTAGATAGTGTATAGAAATATTCCTCGATATTTTTAAGGTATCAAATATCCGAACTTGACAAAGTTTATGGTGCTTTTTATTGAGACATTTGGGCCTGCAATTGGCAGAACAAAGGCATGGAAAAGCTAGAATGGCCACTTTTTTACTGTAAAATACTCAATCGTGAGGGATTAATTGTCTTGGAATTCCCTTGGCCAAACAAAAGAAAAAAATACAAAAGAATAAATCAAATGATAACATGCATTATGGACGAATATAGTTAAGTATGGAGAATCCACCAATGGAAACTAACGAGTACCCCCCTCTCCGAATATTCCACTACACACCTTCCACAACTCCTCTCAGTGCTCCTCCAGTGCATCCGCCCTCCTGGGCCTACCATCCTGTGTGCTATCCCATAGGATTAAGGTGTGGAGGGGCGTTAGGGGCAAGACGGTATGGATCTGTGGGAGGTCCTACTGGAGAGGGTTTGTGGTAGAGAAGAGTACATCTCCCTTACGAGTTCCTCCAGGGGATCCAAAGCCTCCAATGATCTGGGGTGGAGATTGGGCAGAGTCCGTAGACATAATGAGGGATGGTTTAACGTATAAAAACGCATTTAATTAAAAGAAACGCATTAAACAGCAAAAACTTTGCGGCCTCACTAGACTATGGAGAGGTGATACATTAAGCTATAAAACCATAATAAGGGTCTGAACTTCAATTAGGCCTATATCTTATGCATTTCACACTTGCATGGAACCTTGCCTTCAATATTTATTTACTGAGTTCCGTCTACTGAAGTTTATAAATACTCTGTAGAAAAGAGGCAGTTATTCATTATCGTCTTCAAGAAGCTTGCGACAATTCTCGTCTAAAGCGATACGATTTGGGCCAGTACTGAACCAATTTCAGAAATTGATTGATTGACAAAATCATCCCAGCCAAGGATGCGACATTATTATAACATTGCAGCAACATTCTGGTTAGTTCTGTATTTGGTTCTTAAGCTTGTTACATTCTTTTGATGACTCCCAATAACAATAATGTTATAATAACATTGATATTCTGATTTTGTGAAGTTCCAACCTCACCATCAATAACGTAATTGGTAAGTGCCATCTTAGTGAGTAACAAACTGACAAAAAGTATGGTTGCAGAACGTTTCTGTTATGTTGCAAGCTGGCTGGGATTATATATCCTTATGAAATATTGAGTGTACCACAAACCTTTAAATTATATTAATCACGACAAAGAAAGCTTGACCCACGATGAAAATCAAAATATATGGTCAATGTATGAAGCGGGAATGGGTTGGTTTGTGTCGCATCATGCATCATTTAGCTTAACACGTCTAGATAAATAGCATGCTTACCCTACCTATCCACTTCCAACAAGCATTCATGATCAACTGTTGTCTCTTTAAACAGATGCAAAATTCTCAAAGGACGTAATATCATAGCAGTACGACCATAAAACATCAATTATTAATAAACTCAAATAAAAATAAAAGATAATTATCTGCGCTACAAGTAAACACCCAATGCTGTCTGTTGTCTTTTATGTCACAATAACACCATCGTACATAACAAAGCAGTGGCATAATTTAGATTTGCTAGAGTATCTGAGGAAAACAATACCCTGAGATAATTGAATCCATCAATCATCTCAAATATGATTTGCTCAGCACTTTAGCCGTTGTGGTACTAAAACATGATTAATATCATCTGACGTTTGCTTCTGTTTATCAAATCAAATGAGCAGATAAGTGGGTAATTAAATTGTAGATTATTCGTAATACATATTGTGGGTCCCAAGCTATGCTTTCAAGCGTGATTTTATCATTGGATGATTAAAAGAAGGTTACATAGTTTCCTATCTTTGTATTTTGATTTTATTCTTAGAAACAAATCAAGATTATGTCTTTCATTTTGGTATAGACGATGCTGCTTGTGAATACAATTTGAGCATTGAATATTCTTTGATCTGAATGGCTTTTAGTTGTCACAATTCGGATCCACGTATTATTCTGAGTACATTGTGCTCCGTATTTAAAACATTACTCGTCTCGGACCTATCGTTTCTATAGGCCTATGTAATAAACTTCAATCATGGTCACATAAACACCAGCCTACTAGATGGGCATTAAGCAACAAAAATGAGATGGTTCAATGTAAGCTTCAATCAGATTATGAACATTTAAAACTTGATTTATCTTATACAAATTTACATTGCCAGTTAAGTAGGATATATATACTCGTATCACCTTGAACAAGCTTCCTTCCTTCTATACTCTCTTTAAAGCATTCTCTGCTACCCCTCACATTATCACTGATATTGCTATAACACCCAGCGGCTAAGGGTTCAGCCTCTCTCATATAACTACCTTCTTAGCATGAGCACTTCCGAGCAGCTCTTCCCATAGACTTGAATGAGGTGCTCAAGGGTTATCACGTCTCTACTAAGGACTCACAACGTTGACTGCACCCTCGCCCCTCAGGATTCCACTTCTCCCATTCCCACACCTTATAGCCTATATGCCACATGCCGATTTGAGGAAATACAAGTTAAACATAGATTTGTTATTTATTTAGAGAGCGTTTCTATAATTCTCGTTGAATGTGATATAGTATGTATGGTTCCCTGCAATAGCTTCTAAAAGTTCAAACATTATACAAAATCTGTGGCACATTCTATATGCAGCCTTCCTGGTTTGAACAAGTTTTCTATTTTTGGTGCATAATGGCATGAGCAGCACAGCCTTAATTATCCATTGTGAATACTTCTAAATTATGAATGTCAAGGCCATGCTATAATTGCATGTTACCCTGTCACATCGCATCTGTGGCATGTCTCATAAAAACGTCTTTTTATACACTCTCTAGTCTAAAGGAAACTTGGAGTTTCATAAAGACAACATCGTTTATTAGGGCTCCAAAAACTTCTATTATAACCATAAAACCTGTGTTAGGTATACCAAAACTACCATCAGCATCAGCAAAAAATAGACCCATTTGCCTAAGAAATGCACGCTTATGGATCCATTAATTTTTCTGTAATTCCTTATAAACCATTCTGGTGGTATGAAAACGGCTTATTCTTTCACACACAACAACCTCCTTCAGACCAGTTAGACCCTGGAATATTGGCTTCTCCCGGTGGCTTCTATATTGGTAATCGCTGGAGGCAGTCCATAGGAAAGGAGCCATTGAATCGTTATGGGCGTGATTCCATTGGTGCACCCACCTTATGAGTGTTGACAATGCGATGATCACCGTGTAACGGTATTATCTGAGACTCCCATAGCCACTGGCTAAGGCTTCTTTACAACTAAAGGAATCTTTATACCAGACACGGTTTCATGATGTGCAGCATAGGTATAATGTGATCATCAGCTCGTAGCAGTACTGTTTTGAATACCCATAGCCAATGGTTTAAGTGTCTTTACTACTTAAGCAGTCTTTCCACCAGACATGTCTACACATGGCATAGAGATACATAGAGATTTTTATTGATGTATAATATACCTATATTTACCATTTATTTAAACTGCCGATTTTCAAAATCGGCAGCAAAATCGTTATGTGGAATACGGGCTTTATGGAGTATTAACACAAGATAATATGACATACTGGCATGCAGCATAGTTATTACTTGAGCATCAACATTTTAACAGTATCATTTGAGACCACTATAGCCAGTGGCTAAGGCGTTTTTGGAGTGCAACAATTATAGAAAACTATTCTAAACCAGAAATACTGTACATTCAATATTACCATTCTACCACGCAATATTCAGTGTGAATATGCCCTAAAGTTGTTTAATCAAGCAATCCCAAAAGCACAAAGGGTTCCAGATTGGTACTGCTGTATCGCTATCTACATATTTTCCTCTAATGCATCTCGTCTATTTGAAGACCTTATAGTTATCATCTTCTATGAATAACATGAGGGAGCTAGATCCAATAGCTTCTTATTTCATATAAAAAACGAGGTGCTAAAGCAAAGTTCATGTTATGTCGAAAACCTCTAACAACGGATGAGGATTCGCAAGGTGTTTTGCAGTCAAAAGGGTTCACCAGTTTCAGTTGACAAGTTATTTTTGTCAACTTGAATGGATTTCTGAACCCATTGTTATTAAAATGTCAAACCCTCCCCTTTGAGAATTATTGATGTGGATAAAAGTGGCGATCTCATGTGTCAGACTGCCCCAGGGTAACCCAAAACATCATCTCAGAAAGACCTGTTTGATTATTCTTTTCTTGGGAAGATTGTGTAAATCCAAGACCATCTGGGGATGATAATGATGATGATTGTTGGAGTTTAAGGTCCACTCAGCAATTTTTCAACTATATCGGGACCAACTCACAGTTTCTTTAGTACAGAGTACTGGTGATTTTGCAGCTAAGGCTCTCTAAAACCTACATTTATAATACCATGTAGAGGTTAAAAGATTTCCACTATATTGTCAAAATGTTTGTCATCAATGAAAACCAATGATATTGCGATAAAAAAAATGAAGGAATTGCACATACGTTGTCAAAAGCAATTTGCAAATACATGAAACTATAAAATCAACTTTGCACAATATACATTGTTTATATTTTTTTCCATTTCATTCCTGTATATAATTTAAACCTGTGCCACTACAGCCTTTTCAAATTCTATTAGTCAACTATCATTACCATCACAGTTGTCCCAATTTCCATTGAGAAACTAAGCACTTCCCCTCATTCGATCTAGAAACAGGTCAGCCTGAATATCTGTAGAAACCAAGTGTTCATACAAGTCTACAACTGAAATAATGATTCCTATTTTTGTCTATTTTCAGAGGATAACCTTCGACGCCTACACGAGATTCACGACGGCATCCAGCGGCTCAGACAGATTAACAACACCCAACAACTAGATCTAGAGGTAAGTCACTCACCCCCTTATCTCCAACAACACCCAGCAACTAGATTTAGAGGTAAGTTAAGGCCATAGTCCACTTTGCAGCGTTTTGCTCGCGGTGGGAAGTTCACTTGCAGTGTTTGACCCCCTCGCAATCAGGGCACCGCAAGGTGGAATATCTATTAGAAAGTACTTGCAGTGGTACTAGCGGTGGTGCTTGCGGTGACCAGATGCTAGCACAACCGCAAATGATTTTATATTCTTTTATATGATCTTAATTTTTTTTATACGTTTTTATGATTATATTATGACTTTTATGAATTTCTTATTATTTTATATTGATAGTTTACAATGATTTCATATAATTTTCTATTGAATGCTTGCGGTGGCAGAAACGAACATGTTCGTTTCTGAAACACAAATTGCTTGCGGTGGCCAAAAAGACCACCGCTAGTGCCTACCCAACGCAAAGTGGAATATGGCCTTAACTCACTCCCTTATCTCCTCTACGCACATAAACCCATTCTACCCCATGGGGGTACCGGGGTGGGTCTTCTGCTCCGGCCTGGGAAGAATATAGGCCTCCAGTAGCCCCTGCTGATTGTAAAAGTGATGGTAAGGGAACCCAGCTCTGAACAAGTGGTTCATTGGATAGGATTCCTGGTTGGTGTCCTGCAATTGGTTCACTAAGGGATGAGGTACAGCAAAAAATGATTTCCAGGTTTTGATCCCCTGCTGTTTGCCTACCCTCTCACCCTCATTGTATGGATACAATCACCAAAGACTGGCCAAGTCAAAACACATCTGAAAAGTTAAAATTCATCCTAACTTGTTTTTGTGGTTAAAATTGACCCTGGCTGAACATTGGTACGGCATTAAACATTCACTCACTAAACCCATTCTACCAACGATTGTCTAGGGAAAGATTACAAAGTTCAGGACGTTTAGGTCTGAATATGACAAGGGTGGTTCCAGCTGGAGAGTCCTGCAAATTGTTTCTGCACCTATAAAGGGGCTCCAACCAAAAAACTTCCACGATACAAGAAAATTTATCGTGGGGTGTATGTTAGGGCCCACGATACAAAAAATGCTGTCCAGAAAAAATCCACGTTACATTTTGGACATGAAAGTTAAGTGTTAAATCTTATCAAAATTGTTCACAATGTATGTCAAACTTGTTCACAATGTGAGAATAATTGACCATGACAAAAACAAATCGCGAACATGACACTGATTTTTATACGTTTCTTCTGATGTAAACTTCATTTATACTATACATCTTACTATTATTAACAGTTTGCATTCGCTCTTATGTACGGTGGGATGACATTACAAAGTCACTGTAGGAGGGTGCAACGGTTCCGTATCTAAGTGTAGCTACATTATTTTTTCATTCTACTTCGCCTCCCAGCAGGACAGATCTCAAGGCGAACCTTATCAGGATTCTGCAGGTCCAACACTTATTCTGAACTAGGTTTTCACGCTCATTCAAGAGTGATTACTATTTGTTAACTGTCAATGGATACGGTGGTTTTTGTGGTTCTAGAATACTTCATCTAAACAACAGTTTTCCATGCACTTCAACTAAGATGTTGACCTATCAATTGAGGTAGTTCTTGATGCTATTCCATACAAATTTCGCAATAATCATGTTTCAGATACGATACGATACAAAAAGATGTTATCGCTTTAGATTTTTTTTCTTCAAATTTTTAAAAATCGAACTATATGTGATCCTTCCTTTGTCTCATACATACATTTTCAGATGTTATTCTTTGTGACGAAATATATTTTGAAGATCGCTATATTTTGAAATTATCAGCCCGATATGGTCTCAAGCTTTGTTTCGCCTAAAATCTTTGGAAGTGGAACTAAAACGTCCAATGTCCCTTTTGAAATACATTTATAAGCGTGGATAGAAGTAGTAGGATTACATCCCGGAGATTACATGTCGGATCATTAAAATCTTTTAGTGACAACTAAAGTTATGTAACCAAAAAAACTTTTATAATGGCATTTAACTCAAAAGTTTTATGGGTACAGTAAAATTAGAAGCCAATCCCTTTTCACTTGATCGATTCTTCCATAACCAAGAAACAATAGCCAATCAGCCTTTAGAAAGTGCTCACCATGGTAAGGTTTCGCATTGCCATAACAAAAGCATTCATGATTGTATCGATTGAAAACCTGCTGCTAAAATTAGAAGCAGTAAATCCTTATCAAGCACATTGTCTTACAAGGATTCCCTGATTGCCTCCTGTCCGTTTTTCAATCAAATGAGATTAAAAGAGACAGAGACCTTGAGCTGCTCGAGCTCTCCATCATAGAGATGGGAGCAGCTCAGCATTCAAATTAAACTGAACAAGCCCAAAACACCCAGACCTTTACATTCAGTATAGAACTGTGGCCTGTTTCATAACAAACCTCCATATATTTTGCATTTCATAAACTTACGATCACCTGCCGTAGCTGCCGTAGCTACATGCTTTTTTTTTTTATTTTACTTACTTGAGTTTGGGTGGATTTATGGAAGTTTTGGGTGGATTTATGGGAGTTTTGGGTCAATTTACACGAGTTTGGTTAGGAAACGGTGAGATACAGGAGTTTAAGTCTCACACAGTTTCCGTAAGCGCAAATAAAACCTACATAGCTATGCAGGTTATTATGACACACCCCATTGTGGTGGATTGTCCCAGGCAACAATAGTTTACATCAAGGTCAATGGTAAACATTGCAAGGATAAGTAACATCTTTCAAAGAAAGCTTAGAGGGATCCATAGATAATTCTTATTATATATAAGTACACATAAAAATGTTATTTTTATGTGTAAAGCTTTAAAATCTTCTTTCCAAGTCTAGATATCAGTGCTATTGAGGTAGAAACAGGTCAGAGATATTGCCCTTGTCATGACCAGTGTACTCAGATTTTAGGTGGAACATATTAGCCTAACAACTATTCTGAACATCCTCTGTTTTATCATGTATTATCATGAACTCCGCTAGAAAACCGAAAACTAACTTAGAGATAACATCCAGATCCTTCAGGGACTATCCACATTTAAACAGACAACAAACAAACCGTGTATGGTCCCAGAGGTCCCAGAGGACCAAATAAAGGATATAGACAGATAGTATGGAGTGGCGCTAAACTATTTTACAATTTTACTGCTTCAGTCACACATAAAACCTCTAGATATCAAGTGACAAAATGAGCTGTTGAGAATCCATAAACTGGACATAATTTGATAGCTACATCTAAAGTTATTTGCAAGTGTGATAATAACGAAGGAATCACATTGTCTAGGTCTGGCAATAAGCTTCCAATAATTAAAAAATCAAGTTCCAAATTGCCGATGAGAACCTATAAACAGACACCATCTGCAACAACACATCTATTTTGGTCTTCATTATTGTATAACCCATTATTTAATCACTCCCATAAATCAGTGGCTCAAATAATCTACCTATTCCCTTAAGGGACTGAAGCCATGTCCCCCGCAATCCTCAACACTAGACCGAGACTGATGGATATATTCTACCGTTAGCCTGGGGATATTTGCGTGGCCCTTGCTCAATTAGATTTCCAATGGCCATAAATCTAGCTATGTTAGTGCTCTTATACCACAGTGCTTTAGAAATAACCACTGATCTATGGAGACAAAGGAGATATGTTAATGTATAAGAGATGGGTGGATTGAGTGGGTGGATGGCAAGGTGGAGCATCATCTTGATGTGGTTATGCAAATAGGGCTAGGCAGGGGGTAAGGGTCTATTGCAAAACACCTCAGCTGTTGTCACTGTTTTAGTCCCTTATTGAATATGTAAGCAACTCTGAGCAGTTCCGAGCACCTCTGCGCTCTTCTGAGCAGTCTATTAGACCTGTCCACTCTGCCAGCTAGCCCACCTCTTATTTCTATGATATCAACATTTTTAGAAAAATGTTAATCATACTTGATGCACAGTAATTTTCCTAGTGCTATTATCCAAAACTAAACTTTATAAGCTTTTACTTTCAGTATGATGTTAAATATGTAGCTGTAGGACTATAAAGCAAAGATGGCATTTTCCCATAGGGAACAATGTTACAGCCCTTCAGCTTTGTTCACAATGGCCAATTCTAAAATCATAAAAAACATACCTTATTTTGGTTCAGGTAAAATGGAGGTAATTACCTAATTGAGAGAAAATAATAATTCATCCTCATTTATCAACACCTTGTTGACTTAGAAAACACAAGTACTAACTCATTCACTCAGATTTGTGTCAGTGGCTAATTTGCAAAGACTGCAATTATGTCCAACCTCTGTATCATGCCAGCAGTACATCCCAAAGTGGACGGGTCTAATCAGTAATGAGCAGCTCTGAGCAACCTCGAGCAGTTAAGAGCAGTTATGAGCAGTTATACATTTGACAGCACAAATTCAGTTTTCCTTTAAGAAAGCCACCTATTTTCCTTAGCTTCCATCGGTTTAGGGAGATCTGGTCAACCGTGTATTATCATGTAATATTGGAAAGTCTCAAGCAGTTCCAAGCAATCAAGCAGTTACGAGCAATCGAGACGACCTGAGCAGTTACGAGCAGTTCTGCTCATATCTCAACATAATTATTAACAATTCCAACAAACTGTAATCCCGCTGCACCACCTCTTTTGTTATGTCCCACTCCACTTAATGTTAGGATAAGTGCAGGAACAACCTGATAATTCCAGCCATCTGATTGGTTGACAATTGGCACATGACGTCAACTTCATCCAACTTTGATGAACTGTGGATAAGCTTTTACCTGCGGGCTAATCTCTGTCTAGTCCCCCTAGTGGAGTGTTGTAGGACTGTGTAATCCCCACATTGTTCCAAAGACCTTTTAAGCCTGGTCCCCATGCACTTGGGCGTCTAAAATTTTAGTTGCTGGGCGATAAGTGTTAACCCTTTCTGCCATGGGCGACTAGTGCTTACTTTTGCTCTTGGTCGCCGTGGTTGGAAAGGGTTAATACTATAGTCGCCCAGTAAATAAAAGCTTGATCGTCCAAGCGGGGACGCGGCTTTAGAAAGCCTTCTATAATGTGTCCAATCTACAGGATCTATACTTTTCCGATAGACTGGTTTCTTAATTGGTTTCTTAATTCACCTCTAAAACTGATCTGCTGCAATAAGCCTATCCCAGTCTACACCAACGTTAACATTTACCATGAAAACTTTCAAAATTGCATCCACATTTATTACCTGAAGAGGGTTAGATAATACAAAAAAAAAACAATTTTGTTGAAAGATGTCCTAAAATCTGTAAAATACACCCTTCTATTTTGACATTTTTCCCATAAGAACCAATGTTAAAGCCAGTCAGCCCTGCCTATACTGTCCAACCCTATTTTGCCATGAGATACAGCGTTTTGATTGGTTAGCAAACCTACAAATCTGCTAATGAATATAATTATTTAAGAAATCATAATGTTTAAGCCATACTTGAAGATGAAGAAAACACAAGTCTTGCTTATTTCAGTAACCCCAACCCCTGAAGACAAGGATTACTTAAACAGCTATTTTGTTCAACCCTTGTCCAACCCAGGGGTATGCACAATGTGGGATGGGCTCATTGAGCAACGTTTTGGCCTCAATACCAGACAGATGGGTTCATTGACCGAGCTGCTCGTAAAATGGCTCTGATTTATTGAGCAGCTCAACATCAGCTGCTCCTACCTTTCACCACACATTGAATTACTGAATAATTAAAACCCCTCACCTGCTGGCCCTTTTTAACACCTTAGAAAAAAGACTTTTCACACCTTGCAAAATACCCTGGACGCGCTTTGATCAATAAAAAAAAAAGTCGCATGAGGGAGTCGTAAGAAAGCGTTGCCCTCTTTGAAAGTATATTTTTGGTTCGTTTTCGAAAGGAATTTTAATAAGGAATAAACTTTGATAATTTGTTATGAGCTTATTTATTGTATGGTGTTTTGTGCTAGAGGGCAGGCCCTGTTAGAATTGATTAGTTGGTATTTTTATGGTGGTGCTTTATAGGATCTTCATTGCCTTTGTTAATTAGTGTGTGGTTAGTAGGCTGGGAAGTGAGTGGATGTATAGGCAAATAAATAAGGACAATGGAAGGGAGATTCAGACCACAAAAATGTGTTGCTTATAATTAGTCTGTATTCTCCAGACCACATATAAAATTTAATGTATGTCAATGTACCTGCAGGGCCCATTTCTTCGTAACTAATTTGGGTGATCAGGGAAATCTTGATTAGTGTCTCATGCTTAGAGATTCTGTCTATCATGAATAAATTTTACATCTGAGTATCCCTCTTTGATACTATTTTGCAATAATACCATCAATTTTGGTAAAAGACAAAATTGCTGATCTTGAGCCCCTGATCAAAATTTCCCTGATCAGCCAAATTAGTTACGAAGATATGGGCCCTGGTTGAATAAGCATGCATAAATATTCTGTCCAGGACATCGAAAGAAAAGTCAATATTCTCCATCAGTTTTAGATATAGGCATTATTTTAACTCTTGTCATTTTGATATGCCAGTGTAAGTGGTTTTCGCTTTTGAATCTGTATATATGTAATATGAGTCTTCTTTTCCAGTCAATATCAATGCAATCAAGACACCTATAGATCTGGTCAGCAAGATACAGCTCATTTTGTGTTCCTTTTAGTGTCCCTTTTATAGATAAGAGTTCTGGCTAGATATAATAAATGTTATTTTATATGAAGTGTTGTACATTAACAGGACACATATATATAATCATTACACTTTGAATTTGCCATTAGAGTTGCATTTTGGTGAATTTACAGGAATATAGGACAAGACGAACAGGAGGTGACAGAAAATGCTAAGGTTTTTGAGCTGTTTCTTGTGTCCCAGATCTATAGCTCACATCAAATAAAACCTTTATACCAAAGAGTCAACTCAAACAGTCAATTTGTATAGACTTCCTGTGTTTCTTAATACATTGTTGCATTATGCATTTCCTGAAATGAGAGCTGGAACAAGTTCTTGAAAGGTCCTCTGGCACAACTTAATAACTAGAGAACTTTAACTGAATTATCCTCTTCATTAAGAAACCTAAGATTATACAATTACCTAACTAATTACCAATGCTAATTACTCCCAGCTGAATTACAAGTAGACTCCCCAAGCCACGTCCTGAGAATTAGGATTGTTTTAGACTGGCAAATGTCAAATTAAGAAATAAAAGCATCTGAAATTATTCTAGCCTGAGAGACGCTGTTTCATAATGACAGCTAGATTATGTTTTGAAAGAGTAATGACTTTAGAACTCCATCAGAAGATGTCTTAACTGCTCTTCGAGACTTGGTATATGTATGTTGTTTGAACATTATTATTTGTTGTTCCTATCAGAAGCCGGCATAACCTATTAAAAGCATAAAGATACATAGAGGAAAATTATGGATATAATATTGCATGGTACAAACAGCAAAGTGCATGGTTAAGGCTCTTAGTAGGACACAATTACAAGGATGTTTCTGGAAATGAAGTCAGGTTTTATAATTATCTTGAGCTCAAACCCACCTTCATTGTCATTACTTAGCAGAACATTATAATATCAAGAAAATACAATATTTTCTAGCCACTTCAGATAACAAACCAATGAGAGTTTCCTCGCCTACCCTGATCAGATGGCATGGCTTTCATCCTTCCCCACCCAGCCTACTGACACTTGAACCTACCTGGCCCTGATAATGACATCCATTCGTCACTTTGACTGCCATCCCCAGTCCTTGACCCAGGTGATTTGGGCCCTTCCCCACCTGAAGTATGGTCATCACCTGTGACAAATTAGCCATCTCAAAGACATCCATTTGAGTCCAAGGGGAAGCTCAGGTGACATCTAGGTCATCTCAGGCCTTGTCCCCTAGTGCCCACTGGAGTGACTTTGAAGCCCTATTCCTACTAGGTTTTTTTTTTTTTACTATTTTGGTTGATCAGGCTAAAACCAGCTGATTTTACCAATCTGAACCATAGTAAAAGTCGGCCAATTGTTCCGTGGAATTTTAATTGAAATTAATCAGTGCTAGAATATGCCTGTTATTCTAGTAGAATAAAGCCCCATACCCACTAGGCGATTTTGACCAGAGTCGGCCAATTCACTGGTGCTAAAATCGGCTGACTATCTAAAAGAGTCGGCCGATTTTTAGCGCTAACTCATATCAAACCTGCGCATTCCAATATACTATACTTACAGGCAACCCTTAGAATCAGCTGATTCTCCAAGTCGACCATCACCCGTCGCCCATCACCGCTAAAGTTTCTTAGTGGGTATGGGGCTTAAGCCTATTTTACTGCTGATCAGTTGGCTGACTTGGTCAAAATCACCTAGTTGGTTCAGGACTTTAATCGACAAGGCATACACAGATAGATACACCTACACATAGATCACCACTAAATTGGTGAGTCCCCTGATGCCTGGCATCATGTCCAACATACCATGTCACTAAGGCTCCCCATTTGTTGCAGCAGCTCTAAGCATTGCTGCATCTGAAAATAGTGAGTTCTCTGCACGCCAACTTGTCATCAGGCAAACAGGCTTAACTCTGCCTAGACCTGTGATCCTGAAGGCTATGACGTCAAAGGCACATCTATATAAAGGTGCACATGCAAGATGGGAGGGTGGGGGGGGGATGATCACCTTATACTGCATCCAACCTACTAATCATTTAGAGAGGGTCATTGACTGATTTATTGGGTCATGTTCCTGTGTTGCTGTACAGAAACGGGGAATTGATACTGGTAGTTTAATATTTCAAATGTATGTATGATTAAAGAAAATGTTCTGGCAAAATATTATGGCATTCTTTTGAAAATAATATTTCATATGTGTTCATAAAGTAATATAAACCTCTTAATCAAAATATTGAAAAGGAACATTCTGAATATTCCTTTTGAAAAAATAGAGTCCTTTATATTAATGTACCAGAGATGAATGTAAAGCAAATGCTCCAGCCCTAACAAACTGTAAGAACAATAGCTCAACCGTTGAAGTCCCAGGGCTGCATAGTTTCTCTAAAGTCTATTGCTGGGCTGTACTCCCTTTGTACCATTGTGAGGTAAAGGTAAGGGTAACTACCTCTGTTTTTCTTTAGGAATATCAGTTTATGAGAATGAACCTCAAGTATATATATATATATAATTATATATATATAAATATATATATATATATATATATATTCATACTAGAGAAGGCCTCTTATTTTCCTTTGTTATTCATTAAACCACATTCATTGTACAATTAATATTCTTCCATGTAGGTATATATATTGAAATATTATTTCTAAAAATCAAGCTCAGCCGTCTAAGTTAAGAATCAGCCAAACAATTATTAATACAAGCTTAAGATGACTGTCTAAATTAAGATTCAGCCATATAATTATTCACAGTTCAGGGCAGAAGTAACCAAATAATTAATCAGATCCGAGTTTTAATAATCTGGGCCTGGTCTGGTAATTCATTCCATAACTAGGCACCTACATAGTATGGACTGGTCTCATATCTATTGATGGTTGATATTTGGGAATGGCCTCTTGACCTTCATGTCATAAAGTTTATACAAGACTTTCATATGAGGGAAGGTTGGATTTGATAAGGTCAGAGGGTTAACATCTGGGATATGTAATATACTGGTTGCGTGATGTACTATGGCAAGGCATGGGGATTATAATGTTTATAGCCCTCTCCTCTTCTCTGTGAGTAAAAATAAAGGTCACTTATTTTAGACTGGTAATATAAAACACTAGAGCAGATAGTGGAAAGAGGGGCAGGAACTTTGCTTCTGTGTGCCAAAATAAATATGACACTATCATCGAACCATTTTCCTAAAACTATTAATCAAAAATCCCAGACTGCCACCAAACATTTTCATATACCTTAGGGCCTCCCTACGATATCTGGATGGGTCTCTTGCTTTTATTCATCAAAGGCCCACAGAAAAGGATTTTTGACATTATGATGCCTAACTATATACTTTAACCATCTTTTTTAAAATAAACATTAGTATACAAAAGTTGAGTGCATGTGTTCATGGCATAACCTCCAGTTGATATATGGGAGCCTATCTGGGAAAAGGTACCTATTGCCAATTAATGAGGTCACATAATGACATGAAACATGGGGAAATGTGTCAGCATTATTCTTATTGTAGAGAACCTACTCTTTCAAATGCTGCAAATCATTTTGAAATATTCCTGATAGAACCTGAGATAAACATGTATGAACCTACCCATCTCTTGTATATTGAGAACCCCTTATTCCCAATTGCTGTTGCTACTTCCATGTTATGGCGACTTAAAGTTTTTTTTTATGTTTATCAAGAAATTAAGTTTTCTTATTTCTGAGAATATTAAAAGTGCCAAAACTATTGACAGGAATGCTTGTTCCACTCACTGTTTTCAGTTTTGAGAAGGTAAAAACATTTTCTACATTACCTGTGAAAAAATGTTCTTTTTATTTTTTATATTCTTTTTACCGTAACCATGGTAACTCCCTAACCTAAATTATGTGCAGAAATTCTGCTAAAAACGTTCCATTTTGATTTTCCCATGATGCATTGCTTATGAAAATTTTGATTTTATAGTAAATATCATGAGAATCTTCAGAAAATTTCATGTAAGTCAAAATTTTTCACAAAATAACTTAAAAAATAGTTTTCCCCCTTACATTTTATGATTAATGTAACAAAGAGTCAATTTCTGCCAGATACTGCCAGATTTGGCCCAAATTGAGCATAATGGCCTATATTGTACATAAGATTGGGAAGGAACTAAATATCGTAGAATGATAAAACAAAGAGTAGAAGAATCCCTGGGACTTCAGAAACATTATAAAACATAACTTTTAGCTGCATGTTAAGTGATTGTTTCATGATATGAACAAACCTCCAGAACTAGCGGCCACAGGGTGGCCAAATATGTCATTAGGTACCTTTTCCCAAATATGCTCCCATATGGCAAGTTGAATGGGTAAATTCATGAGAGTGTTTTTCCCATGGGAATCAAAGGTATTTTGGAAAGGCAGTGTCGCCTTGTGCCGAAAAAGAATGTTTCTCGAAAAAATTGTTGATTCCTATTGAAAAAAGCATTTTCTCCCCCTAATTGGGGTCCAGGAGCTCCTGACTCCCCCCCCCCCCCCCCACACACACACACTCACGCCCTTTCCTTTGGGAGACTTAAATATTATATTACATTCTCCCCTTTCCCCCTCACATTTTTTCCCAGAATCCCGGATACATACCTCTCTAAGAACATCCCAAGAACTGACCCTACTAACACAAAAAGCACAATACATAAATATCTTTCAGTAATTGACAAGACCCTCTTGTAATTCAGACATTTTATGGGTTTCTGAGGTCGAACTAAGGACATTTCCATACTGAAACCACTTTACACTGGTGGGTAACGGCTACCGATAAATCTTCAACTACTTAGATCGTAAAGTGCTCCTTTGGGCCTCCTCACTGAGCCAGTAGATGGAGCTAGTTAGAACGTTAACTCTCCAAGTACATCCTGGATCTCTCTGTGATAAACATAAACATTATTTACTACTACTTACACCACTTTCAATAAGTCCATGCCACATTGGGTATATCCTAGGGTTAGTTAAGGGTTGGATAAAATTACCATATGGGCCATACTTTTCTCCTAAAATTGGCATAACTGAAATAACCAGGAATTGTATTTTTCTATATCCCCAAGTACTCATAAACGTTATGAATTCTACTAATTGGTTTGCCAGCCAATCGAAATGCTCTATTTCAGGGCAAAATAGGGTTGGACATTCCAGGTTGGGCTGACATGCTTTAACATTAGTTCCTATGGGGGAAAAGCCAACATATAAAGCTACATTTTACAAATTTTAGAAGTAGTTTGTCAGCCAAATTACTTTTGGTTAATTTGTATTATGCAAACATCTTCGTGGAATAAGCACAGAAACAAATTTGAAAATTCATGCAAAACTTCAATGTTGGTGTAAACTGGGATGGGCTTATTAGTTTGGTTAATGGCCAAACGATTCCATCCTCGCCACTTTAGATGTAACCAGTCTCTACACCAATATCCCCAACTTAGAGGGGATTAACGCTGTAGCTCAATACCTCTTTCGGGAACGGGACCCCTCTGAAAACCCCACGAATTCTTCTATTTGCAAACTATTAGAATTAGTCTTAACTCTAAATAATTTTGAGTTCGACAATAAACACTTTTTACAAATAGGCGGCACAGCTATGGGCACTAAGCTTGCCCCTTCCTTTGCCAACCTCTTTATGGGTTCTTTTGAGGAAAGATTTGTCTATTCTTACAAAATCCAACCCCTATTATGGAAAAGATTCATTGATGATATCTTTTTCATTTGGACTTATGGGGAAGAATCTTTAGGTGACTTTATAACTCACCTTAATTCCCAACACCCCACCATTAAATTCACCATTGAAACCTCCACTAAGGAAGTAAATTTCTTGGATCTCACCATTAGAAAGGGGCCAGAAGGCTCCCTTTCCACTACACTTTATTGTAAACCTACTGACAGTCATAATTATTTATTGTACTCCTCTGAACATCCTAGACACATACTCCGAGGAATCCCTTTTTCCCAATTCCTACAATTAAAACGAATTTGTACCTTTGAAACAGATTTCTTCAAAAATTCTTTGATGCTCAGCACTCATTTTGTACGACGAGGCTACCCTAAACACCTCATCCATGATTCGCTTATAAGGGCGTCTAACATGGATAGAGAAACCCTTTTAAATAAAAATCATCTGCTTGGCTCTTTACCAACGACTAAAAAGGATGATGTTTTTTATTGCATCACCACGCATAATCCCAAGAATCCACCAATCGCGGAAATCATACGGGATAACTGGCAACTTCTAGGCCGGTCAAAAACCACCCGCAATATCCTTGACTCCAAAATTATTTTTGGACTCCGCCGAAATAAAAATTTAGGCGATGCCTTGGTAAGAGCGTCTACTCGAGACCCGACCAGGAAGACGGGTCTAAGTGGTCACCCGTGCAACCGACCCACTAAATGTCGGTATTGTCCCTTGATTAATAAATCAAACAAGGTTAAGTCACACTGGGATAACTTCAGTCACACCCCGCTTTACAATGTAAATTGCCAGAGTAGCAACCTGGTATACTTGATCACGTGTAAAGAATGTGGCATTCAGTATGTCGGCCAAACTAAGAACCGTCTTCTTACGCGATTTCAAAGCCACTTCCATGACATAAATCATAACCTTGACACTACAGTGGCCAGACACTTTAATTCCTGCCCACCGGAAAATCCGGGCCTCACTCAAGGCTTCAACATTTCTGTCCTATCGTTTATTAGGGCCCCACCTGACTCAACGACTGCTCAATCAGAGCGGGACCGAGAAGAAAAACGATGGATGCAACGACTCTCATCCATCGTCCCCAAGGGTCTGAATCTAATGGACTAATCCATGTCTCCGCCATATTGTTCCAACTCCGTTCCTAATTTCAATCTCAAACTAACAATACCGCGCTGACACTAGGCATTTCTCACTTACTTTTTAAGTGACTGGACATAGTCCTACCACGTTGACCAACCTCCCATTTTTCCTTGCTTAGCTTTTCTGCTCAAACCGTGGAAAATTTACCAATATTCCTTAAAATTGGAATGGGCCTGCTTCATTATGCATAAACTTTTTCTTGTTTTTTAATTTTTACATTTTTTAATTCTCTTTTTAATCAAAATCACGAGGTAAAATTATTTTCATAATTTATTATGAACTATTTTTACCAAACTCGCACCTGATGAGCCATTTAAGGCGAAACCACTACATACCAACAATAATTTTCAATTATCTTACTAACTCCACTTAATGGAATCACCTTGGAGACATAATTCATCAATGTCCCTGAGTACACATCTTTACCTGAGTCACATCACTTTTTCATGATGTCACACCCCTGGTTGCTACACAACCAGTGGTAGTTAAGCAGGTTACTGTTGGCAACTTCTAAGTGACAACTGTCACTTGGTGTGGTAGTGCTGGCAAGAACAGACACACAAATCCGTTATTTCCTAGTTTGGTTAATGGGTTAATAAAGATATTAGCGTAACTTGTTTTTAATTAACTGGGTTTTGAAATGAAACCCATGCAAGAAACCCAAAACTAGAGGCAGAGTTCAATTTACATAAACATTTTCTTGTTTCCGTGAGATAAACAATTATTCACTGAGAAGAGAAAAAAGTATTAGATTTCTTAAGTGTACTGTGATGAATGATAGCTTTATCTGAGTAATACTTTGTCATTGATAAAAGTAAATCGATCAAAAGGACAGCATTTTCGGGTCCAACGGCAATAGGTCGTATTCCGCATTTTGAACTATATGGTTTCTGTGTTATCATTTAAAGCTTAAATTTCAAATATTACCAAAGGGCCAATAACTTTAATTTCACGTTTGAAACTAATGGATTTCCTTCCACATATAAATTGGCTATGTAGGTTATTATGTGCGTCACTTTTAAGCAAGATATCTGGGCACAACAACACAAAAAGTAGTAACCTGAAATTCCCGTCTTTTTAGGATATGTATTGCCGTTTAGCGTATGTATTGGTTATAGCATCAAATACCAAAGATCAAACATCAGACCAGTAGAATCTGCAGCCTACATCTGCTTGGAGAGTGCACACTTCTTGGACCCATGGAGTGCGCACGCGCCCCCTCTGTTTCCTTTTCCGGCCGTTCCACAGACCGCAAATATTTTAAAATTGGAAAGAACTCTCTTCCCTGTCACCATAATTGATTTCATTACAACCGCCGAACCTAGTACCGTCGACCGTCGGTGAGGGCGCCACTGGCTTTGATGTGGAAACGAGGCTAATGCCGCCATTTTTTTTCTAAAAAGTAGGTATTAATTTTCGGCTGCAGAAAAGTAATAGAAACGTCACTAATTATAAGAGGCTTTAATGAAATAAATATTTCGTACTTATCTTGAGAGCTACTTCAGACATATTTGAGGTCGTTTGATTAAGTGGCTATAAGCAAAGGAAATATTTCTTTTTTTGAAATGAAAACTTTGATGGTTTTTTCATCAATTTTAGATCATCTTCACCAATATGTTTTATTAATGGGATAATCATTCACTCATTTGCATAGCTGTGATCAGCATCCAGGATTGGACCTTAACATATTTACTAGTACTGGCTACTAGTAAATCTTTCCAGGCTATTAAGGTTTGTGAGCAGCTAGCCTGATGAGCTTTTGAATTATATTAAAAGCTTAGTTTATAGACTAGTGGAACTTGATCAGGGCTAATGTAGTGAAAAGATAGGACCAACAGCCAGATGAACTAGTGAACAATATATTTAGGGAATATTGAAGAGTGAAGACGTTCCCATATTGAATTTCCTTTGTTCACAAAGCACAATGTTCAGATTTCAAACGTTAAGCGTATCCACCTTCAGAAATATCCTTTATACAAAATCCGATTCGGTCAAGGACTTTAAGATGTTTACCCCCAAAAGAATGAAACAGAACGTCACTGCAACGTTATAATAATGACCCATCACATTCTTAGCTAGGTATGCAACATGTAAGGTTTATAAAAGCAATGTTGTCAACATGACTCCACTCTCTGTTTCATCCATCAAAATGGTTCTCCTGCACACCTGCAATGATAGAGAAACAAATTATTACTTTGCAGACTGTTATAAGGTCAGATGATAACTAATATCCCTAATAAAATTACAACAAAGTTAAGATTCAAATAACAACCCTTGTGTTTAATAACTCGCAATCTGGCCTCTGCAAGAAGCGTGCCTTATTTCAACACATGACGCACACAAAAGGATGACGTCACAACAATTTATACTTCCATGACGTCAGGGTGAAATGTAGGCTTAGGGAATTGAATAGGACTTGGAGATAGGCCTCGGCCTACTGATTCTTACTTAAGAGCTCGGACGCCGGCTTCATTAGAAGTCTGTCTGGCCCTAACTGCTGTTTTAAGGGCAAGCCCGGTGGGCTTTGAAGATACCTTTAATTAGGTTTACTAAGAGTAGGGCTCTCATGTCCTACTGGGGACTCCAAATCCTAGAGACTGAAGGCAGACGTACAAGCCTTTTGCATAGAGACGTCACTATAGATCCAGAAATAGTCATCCTTGAGACAATTAATTTAAGTGTATTCCCAGCCAAGGTTGTGACGTCGCGGAATTGTTTGATAATGTTGCAGGACGTCACGGAAGGTTATTTGAAAGGCAAACTTGTTTGGTGTACATTTCGCCTGAAAGAGGTACTTTTTGTTGTATCAAAAGCCTAAATAGTAAGCCATTAGCTAGAAGCATACTACTGCCTTCTTACTGCATCCATTTGGATGCTGCATTAACTCAACACTTCTACTGAACTTCTACCTCATCATTTGTACCGGAACTTCTATGATTTATCCTACCTTCTTACTTCATTCTTGCAGCATTCCTATTGCACTCTACTTGCTGTCTACTGCATTATTTATGCCAAAAGCTCAACAATTGACTACCCCTTCCTTCTAAAGCTCCGTACTCACTAAACAACTCTAGCATTGACGGGCGATTGGCGACTGGGAGAACCAATGATAAAGTCGCTGGGCGACTGGGTTATGAACAGATCACCAGGTAATTTCCCCCGTTTGTATGGTGTACTTTCTGGGCGACGGGCGACATGGCGCAGAATTGCCAGTAAAATCGCTCATAAAATAACAAACTTGCCTGATATTACAGTCGCCCGACGACGCTGATGTTAACGTTGGTTCTCCTAGTTGCCCGGCGACGATAAAATTGCTTAGTGGGTATGGGGCTTTACTGCACACATGCTGCATTCTCAGTCCACTACTACTGAACTTCCACTGCATATTCTATGCTGAAACTTCCATGAAACTGAACAGAATCATGACCTTTGACACCAACAATTCATCAAAACGTCCAAGGGAAGAGTTCAGGAATTGCTACCTATATAGGAGCTAGGCAATGTGCAGGTATAGCATGCCATCAGTTCCCTACCCATCTACTCCATCTGGGAAGTGATGGATCTACGTAATCCGTGATGGTTTTTGCCTGGAAATAGCCCATACAAAATGACTGATCAGTAGGCCTGTATTGCACTAGGCGATTCTGACCGCCGTAAATTTGGAAATTTCTAAATTTTGACTACAAATGTTACAGAAACTCATGCATGCTACATATCATTTAAAAGAGAATTTCAAGACCTTTCGAATGGTGTGTAGCATGTATACGTTTATCCAATATTGCCACCGCCGATTTTTTTATATCGGGAGTAAAATCGTATAGTGGAAAACAGCCAGTAGGCTTTGGATGGCCCTGATAAGCCCCACAACCTGGCTGCTGGCTTGTTTTATTGGATTAAAGAAGTCAGCAGGGGGTATGAACTCAGAGATAGGGACAAGGGATGGGTGGGGTTATAGGGTAAGGTCAATGGATTTCTGCTCCCAAAGGGGCCTGGAAAATAACAAGTATAGGGAATTCATTTTATCCAATGTGCCATGAATAGAAAGGGTTTCTTCTCCTAGGTTTGCATATAGATTATAGATTTGGGCTGAGAGAACAAATATGCTGAGAATGTTTTCATCTGGTTTACTACCATAACAAGTCCATACTTAGGTTATGTTTGGAAGATCGTAATAGATACAAGTTCCTTTATATGCAATCTTTGTTTATTGCGTCATTAAACCACAACATAAATCATACCTTTTTTTCTTACGCATACATATTTTGATATGCAACTCAATCATTTCGATTGATTCGTTCATTGTTTCCATAACATTATCGTGGTCTGCATTTCTAATAAGGTAAAAGAAGGTCCTAGCTACAAAATATTATCAAAGGTTGAAAAGGTATCATACACCAGGCATTCCAGTATGCTTTTATTATTAAAGAACGCATTGCATGTTCAAAAGCGCATTACAGATTCAAAAGCGCATTACAGATTCAAAAGCGCATTACAGATTCAAAAGCGCATTACAGATTCAAAAGCGCATTACATACAGTCAAAAGACACAGAGAGAAGAGCATACGTCATTCTATCCTAAACCTTCAGGCAACACCTTGAAGGCGCTCTGTCACCATGGAGACGACGCGTAGTTGTCAAGCTCTTCTTGTCAACTTGTCAATGCCATCTTGTCAACACTCTACCATAGCAATCCGACATAATCTTGTTCTTGTCCGGAAGGCAGCTGCTTGGTGCATGACATAGGGGATAAATCTTGCACTGAGACTGTCTGGATCTTCTATATTGCAGGGAAAGTGACATGCAGAGGTGTATGATTTTTGGCCCATACCCACTAGGCAATTTTTACATAGTCGGCCAACTAATCAGCAATAAAATTTGCCGATTCTAAGGGTAGAGTCGGCCGACTTTAGGGCCGATTCAGATCAAACATCCACATTTCAATATAACAGGTGATCATAAGAATTGGCCGATTCTCCCAGTCGCCCGTGACTCAGTAAAATCGCTTAGTGGTTATGGGGCTACAGGGAAGGCATATACCTTTCCATAGGTTTTGTATATGTGAAGCCCCAATTATAATCATTGCAGACATTATAGGAGAAAGTAATTATAATGCAGACTAGAGCATAGATTTCTCATTCGCAAAATGAATATATTGAACAGGTCATATAACCAACCCAAATAACTTAAATATAAAAAGAAACTTGAAATGTTACTGTGAATTTCTATAATAGCGTTGTTATTCACATTCACATTCTCATTTCAAAAGAACACATTACTAAAAACAGTGGTCTGTTAAATTCCATATATTCACAATCAGACCAACTAACTTGACCTTTGTTTCATTATTAAATAATAAAATGTTCTTATGATTTAGAAAAAAAAATCTTCGTCTGACATAAGAAAATTTTATGATTAGAACATTATGAAGGTCTAACCCAAAAATATCTGTAAATATAATCTCTTACCAGACTGTTGAAAACAGTCTCATAAAAGACAATGTACAAACGAATGTACAATGAATGTGTGCACTACAATACCCAGATAAAAAGAATGGTTACGAAATAAGAAATAATGGCGTCGCAATAAGTAAGGTCCACGAATAACCTAAAGTTCCCCTAGTGCGAATATGATCTAGGGGAAGGAGGCAGACTTAATGAAGATGCTTCGGAGCTAGCTCTCGGGTAAAAATCAATTAAGCCTCTACAGTTAAGGCTCATCTTGGGACAGACGAGCAGATGGCCTAAGGCCTAAAACATAGCTTTTCTCACATCTTAGGCTTAGATCTAGGCTTGCGCATATTTCACCGCCTTAGGGTAATTTGGTATGACGTTGCTAGGCAATAACATGCTCATTAAAGGTGACAGAGACATGTTGAAAGATAATTGGGGCATATTTATTGCAACCATATATTTCCATATTGCTTTTTTCACCATAGGTGGTGCCTATAGATATATTGCGCCTTGGGTGTGCTATTATATCACGGTTTGGGAACTAGACACAGAATATGAGACACATGTGTTTATCACCTGCTTATGAAGAGAAGATATCGTTAAATCAAAAGAAATAGATATTTAGAACAAATAAATGATGATCTATGAAAACAATAATCGAGAAATTAATTTGCAATAATTATTGTGACAGCAAAAGGATCTTTTCTATCAGCGCTTCTATATCTACCGGTTTGACATAACCTTTAGGTGAATAGTACTTTAGTACTCTTATTTCTATACTAATAGTTATTACAGTTGAACCAAACATAGAATGCTTGTTCTGAAAAATTGGATAGGTCATCGCATGAGAGGTAACTGGATATGCGATTGGTATTCAGTGACGTTTGTAATGGATATAACGTGTATCGAAGATGGATCAAATTCCATTCTATATCAGAAATCATGATGATATACAACATTCAAATACCTTTGCAACCTAGCTGGTAGCACCTTATGCTTTATCATTAAAATATCCCGAGTTCTGCAAAATTACTTTGCATAAGTCGCGAGGGAGTTTGATGGCCTTAGACATTTCACATTTTCATTCAGTGACGTCCCAATAAGCCTAGACCTATTTGCCTTTTGGAGAAGATGAATGGCTAATGAAAAAATATTTAATTGCTCATTAACTATTGAATTTCATTAAGAAAAAGTGATATAAGACGTAGATTATTTTCTAATGCCTTTTATTGCCTAATAAGTCCCAGAACATTGGACATTTGGTAATTCCCCTACATTGATGTCCCCAAAGATATAGACCTAAATATATCGACCTTTTGCAACATAACAATGGCACATGAGCAGCTATTCAATAGCTCATAACATATCAAATCTTAGGTAGATTTTTCACGTATATATATCCTTATATTTCAAGATAATTTGCTGCCTAAATAATTCACAGAACAAAGCATAGAATTCCTTGGACATTTGGCATTTCCCTACATTGATGTCCCCATAGACCTAGACGTATTGGCCCTTTGCGGCAGTCGAATGGATGCCGGGGGGTTGGTGCCCACCCAATCAACACGCCATTTTCACGCGCCACAACGCAAATGGTCAATTTGTCCCCACTCTCAGACCCTGGAGGAAACCTCCCCTGGGGCCTGCTGCTCCCAAGGTTGTTACTATTCTGGTGCACCCAAGTCAATGACCTTTAGTAAGGTATGATATATGGTTTTGTCATGTCTTAAGAAAACACTATGGATTGTGATGATATACTAACAAGAAAACATGTGCTTTCATACATGCTTTCATACATGACTCTAGTATATGTAAACCCTTAACTTCGACCATACCTAGAGGTAGACAGTGCTTATGGTTTTAGCATGCAATATCAGATCACTATTGCCTAGCGAAAATGTTATTTTTGTACAGAACGGAAGAGTTAAACTACTTAATAGAACCCGTATGCTATCCATATCTTTGAAATAACACGGCCTTGATTGATAGGGATAATTTCTAAATGTGCAGTATCAAATTACTAAAATTCTGAGAATTACAAGTTGCCAGCAAAGCGAAAACCATAATTCTTATAGACAGTTCCTTTGAGTCCCACAAAACTCATTCCTCGCAAATCTGCAATTGAGGGAAAATACTAGACGTTTCACCTAGGGTATTGGGAGATCTCTATAATGACGTCACATATAAACAATAACTCAAAAATAAGACACTTTGACATTTTCTTACATGCCCCATACCCATTATATTCAGCCCCAAAGCTCCCAGCTGCCTTCCCCACCTCATCCCCCTCCCCTTCATTCACTCAGAAGGCATTGTGGGGTGCTTTGACATTTCCAGAAGGTTTCTGTTTTTTTTCTTTTAGTTTTTAACAAGGAAACCCTAGGTGTAACCATTACTTATGCAAGTCCTCTTGCTGCTGAATTCCTGGAGGGATTGGCATTTCGAACGACAGCCGCTGTCCCTAGAATAATTGAGCGGAATCTGTTTGGCTATAGGTATACACTGTTATATGAGTTTCACCATTTACGTTAATTATATGGTTAAAAATCATGTGAGATGATTTGCAATTGACGAAACAGAAAGTTGTACTTTAGGTAAATGTAATAGACATTGACCCACTCTTCATAGAAATCATAATATTATGTAAAGGTGGCTGAATGTCGTCTAAAGACTGCCTCTATACATGCAAGGAATCAGCTGTGACATAGAATGTTCCTGGCGTGTATACTTATTACAACTGGGGGGCGTACCAAAAAACATCCACGAGAATTTTGTACCCACGAGAACTTTAAATACCCACGATTGCTCATTTTGTAATCGTGGGTATTTAAAGTTCTCGTGGCACAGAATTCAATTTTTTCAACTATTAAAGTGTTACAAAATCATTCTAACCTATTTTAAACAATATTTTTTGTAAATAAATGTATCATGGGACTGATTTTAGTATGATATTTCAAGATATTTTCATGTCCAAAAGTTCTCGTAGATGTTCTTTGGCCGAAATTTTCTTCTCGTGGGCATGAAATAACCCCTACGAGAAATCGTGGATGTTTTTTGGTCCGCCCCCCAGGTCCGTACACAGTAGCCAGGAAAATGTGCTTTTCGGACACAAGTTGACAGACAGTAGTATAACATAGTGTGTTGGGGAACTACCAGAAACAACCATTCCAAATACGTAATTTAGCAACCATTTCTGGGAAAATGTCTTTGTAGATGATTTTAAAGCTCCTCTTGCAAAATAAACAGGCAAACTAAGCTAGTCATAAGACACTGATAAAAAATCACCAGATAAGCCTACTTAGCTAGGAAAATAAGGGCCAAGGCCACCCAAAAAGCCTGTCAGAAAAAGACCTAAAATTACCCCAGAGGAAGTGTATAGACCCTTCAATAATGTCAGATCGCAGGTAGATATTACTAAAATATTAGATGAAAGACTGCCAATTATTGCAGCCACTTCATGATTACCCTCATCGCCAGGGTCAGGGTTGGCTATTTGTATGGGTAACATTTGAGCTGCTCTGAACTGCTCAATACCATTCGGAGCTGATCAGAACTGCTCGGAGCTGCTCAGTTGTGCTCAGAATTGTTCGGAGCTTCTGATCAGAGCTGATGGGAACAGCTCTGAATTTCGCGGAGCTGCTCACAACTGCTCTTGGCTGCTCGGAACTGCTCAGAGATGCTCGCAATAAGCCCATCCCAGTTTACACCAACATACAACTTTACCATCAAATATTTTCTAAATTGCCTCCCTGCTTATTCCATGAAGGCAAATGCATAATACAAAATTAACTAAAGCAAATTAGTGGAAGAATTACTCTTAATCTGTAAAATGCAGCTATTTTGCCCTGAAATGCAGCATTCTGACTGGCTGGCAAACCTGCAAAACAATCAATTGGTTAATTCTAAGAAGCTGTAATGTTTTATCAGTACTTGGGTAGACAGAACAAATACTATTCTTATTTATCTTAGTAACCCTAGGAAACGAAGGTGACTTATACAGTAATTTTGTCCAACCCTTGTCCAACCCTGCAATATACCTTATGTGGGATGGGCTTATTGCTCAGAGATGCTCGCAACTGCTGAGGCATTCTCTGAACTGCTCAGAACTTCTCGGAACCTTCAAAATCGCTCACTATTTCTCAGAGCTGCTCGGAACTGCTCACAACTGCTCGGAACTTCTCAGAGATGCTCGCAACAGCTCAGAGATGCTCGCAACTGCTCGGACATTCCGGGAACTGCTCGGAACCCTTCAGAATTGCTCACTACTTCTCAGAGCTGCTCGGACCTGCTCATACACTAAAGTGCATGGGAGCAGCTCACGATTTGTGGTTATGGCTGGTCACAAAGAAGGAGTCATGACACGGTAATGGACCGCCCATGTTTAGTCCGTGACGGCCCTTTGATCAACGACACGGCGAGACCCTGTTCAACATGACCGATCAATCAATAGAAGGATAAATCAAGCGTGACGCCTGATACTAGATCCTGGGCTTGTTAACAGAGTAGGGTATGGGATTGAGGGGTCTGTCCATAAGACTTGTTTAACGTGATTTTTTATAAAGGTAATCGTTATTTATAGTCTAGATTAGGAATAAACCTTGAGCGAATGAAACACAGCTTGAGAGGACTTTTAGGTCTTATCTTTCTTTATCTAATTATATTTAACAATCTGCTTAGGTATTTAGATACAGAATACACAGTATACAATCAACATGCTGAAAGTCAATGTTTTTCCCGTTATTAATGAAAAGGTCATAAATATCAATAATTATTGATAAAAAATGGAGCTACATTTGCCCTTTTTTTCTTCTTTTTCCATTGTGTCATTATGAAGGAGTTGATATTGGTCATCATTTTTATGATGGTTAAAGAAAACAATATGAGACACATCCACATTGCCAAAACCAACCCAGGATATAAAATAATATTCCATATCTAATCGACATTTGTGTTACAATAACCATATTTGCATTTGGAATCGACGTGGGACAATATTTTGTTTATGTATTAATTTAAAATAACTTATTGCTTAACGTATCCGAATAGCACTATTAGATCAGCTATACAAAGTGAAAACCCAAGAGGTTGCTTGCGTCTTGTAGATACCGTCGCCATAGTCTAGATTCAATTACAGTTCCTAACTTTTTATATCAAGTCGTAGATCCAGATAACGTTTCAATCTACTTTGGTCCTATATAGTTGTAGATAGCGTTTTTAATTTATTTATCTATTTTACGTTTGGCTCGCCCAAACCAGAAAATGTATTAGCAAAGTCTGCATTCCCTTCTAGATCAGCATTAAGTTTTTATGTCAGCACCTTTCTTGCTTTCTCTACATGACAGAAATCACAAAAAAAGGATATAGCCATTAGAATGCATGATTTTTTCTAAGCACAAAAATAAGATATAATAGTTCTATGTTGACAGACCTAACAGCCGAAGGCGGCCATGTAAAGCCTTAAGTGGAAAGAAGAAAGCCGTATGAGGCACACGTGCTAGGAACGTGTTTTGTACGTGCCACGTACGTGTTCTCTACGTGTTCTCTATGGCTGTTCCCTAGGGGTAGCTCAGACTCTTGTTATCTAGGATTGTGTAGGTGTATCTCTGTTGAGGATGGACTGCATGGATTCTAAGACATTATTTCTTAAGGATTGACACGTTTGTGTATTGTATTTGTACATAAGTTAGGTATATGGCGGCTCTAAGACTTTATTAGGATGGAGGAGGGTTTCAAGTAAGTTATTCTGCCCAGATACAGCCAAAGAAAAAAAGAGTTCCTTTATTAGTCCCCCGTTTTTGCCTGCGGGTTTTTTGTTTTTTTTCTTTGTTTCAATAAACCTTACCATGCGTTTACCCGGGGTTTGTATAATAATTGTCAAAATTCCGAGGTTAAATCTGTTTAAAAATAATCATTATTTTTCTGTTAGCATTTTAAATATCAGTGTTTTGAATGAATCAAAGAAAATGCAATCAAGTAATTATGTGGATATTGAGTCTCCAACGTTGACAGGTTGAAGCGCAACAAGAATTATGTCATTCTATAGACTATGTCAACATAATTTTAGGGGTAGCATTCTTTCCTATGATATGGACTAATACAACAACAATTATTAGGAAAGCGCCATGTTATGCTGTCTTCAGCTCAACGGGCCGGGAACAGTATGAACTGGTGGAACCACCTGGTGTAAAAACAAAGAAGTATTCTGATCTCTGTAATGGGATGGCATAGCGAAAGGGGACACCCGGGGGGGATATCAAGGAATCAGTGGCCTATCACAGAATACTGATTGCAACAACGAAAACTTTTATCATTTATTATTTATCCAAAATGATTGCTGCTATTTCTATTTTCACACACAAAAACAAGCTTTAGAATGTTGTTCTGGGGCTGACAATTTGATCATGTACATAGACATGAACTTTAAAGTGATATTAAAGTTTTCTTAAAGTGTGTTGTCTATCCATTATCAATCTATAGCCTTTAATGGTGTCCTACGACCAACTTGGATAAATAAACAGTACCTCATGAACCCAAAATATCCAGGTCAATACCTTCGAATCCCAAATAAGGAGGAGCAATTGTAAACGGGGTAACATATACCTGCCCTTAATTTAAGACTACACTGATCCTTATGTTCAGGTAAACAACCCTATTATAGGGGTTTACAGCCTCACGATGAACGGCTATCCGGAAAGCCTCCAATGTAAAACCATTGCTCATATCTAATGAACTTAGTTTGGTAATAAACCCGAGGGGTCATTATCATTTCAAACATTCAAACTATACGGTTAGTTTGTCCATGGCTAGCACATAAAGGCCACAGCTTATTTGATTTCTTGTTTTTTCTAAAGTAATCTTCAGGGGTAACCCCCCCGGTCTTCCAGATTAAGTGAAAAGAGAAAGTTATACAATTTTTCATATTTCAAGCACAAGGTACACTAATTTCAAATTAGATTAAAAGAATAATTTCATATGTTTACACTAACCTGCTAACAACTTACAACTGACTCCCAAGTTAATATTACAATAACTTGTAACTCTTCTCTAAATTTGATTGGCAGCGCTATCAATAAAAATCCTGCATATTCAAAGTACGACAGAATAGTTTGTTTGTATACAGCCAAGGCAGCTTATGTAGTCACATATCTACGTAATTTCATTTAACAGAATAATTTATTAGTAACAATCCGTTTCAATTTCTTTTCATACTTTTATTTTTCGATCATACTTGGGCAAAAGAGCATTTCCTATAATAAAGTCGAATGTAAGCATGCAGCATAAATTAGAGTGCGGCTTACATTAGGGGGTATAATGGTATACAACCAATTAAGGGCTCTTTAGTGGTCGTTAAAGGTAGACAAGGGGTGACTGCGCAGTGGTCTAATGCCACCTTGGATGCAACGATGATAGCGTGGGTTTAGTTACATGTCCTTATTGCATTGAGATTATTTATGATTCAATGATAATTTTAATATGTATGATTTGATACCATGTTTGACATATCTTGACGCTCCTTGATATTTCATTGCTGGGGCAATATTATACAGGGTCATAAACACTCAAAATGGGGGGGGGGGGGGGGCGCTATGAATACTCAAAGTAGTTCTTTTCAGCTAAGATCGAACTATTGGAATATAAAATCAAAGAAAGATAGATTTTACAGTTTTACATAATTAACATAATCTGTTATCAGGGTTGTATATCTTGATTCTTGAATAAAAAAATTGTATCTATTTTACAGGGCTTTTTCCAGCTTAGATTGATCCAAAATCATATTCTTTTATAATATTTCCATAATCGTCGTTTATGGATAATGCAATTCCCATAATCAGGGAGACGACACAAAATTAAACGACCATTGTATTTAACCCCTTGCCTACCCTTAAATCACACCTGTAGTCTCCCACCCCCACCACTAGGGGGTGCTTCAGGTGTATACGAGGGTATTACACAGCAGCGATTGAGAGCTGGGGCCAGAAATTGTGAGACTCAGTGTAATAGCCCATTCACTATGGCCAACCACAATCAAACCAGCCTGCCATGTATTATTAACTAGGAACCGAGACCTATGCGCCACTCAATAGGGCTACATGAGATGGCTCGGATACCATGTAAAATTCAGGGATATTGCTGTGCAAAAGAGGCTTATACATCGGATAACTCTAAACTTCAAGGATATGTGTACGATCTGTGTGTTAAAGTACCCTACGTTGGATAGAGGATAAGTAAGGGTTTCGTTTGCATGGAAGAGCCCTGCAGTGCACGGTTCAAACTCAATTGGATTATTTCTATCCTGGAATTATCATCGATACCGGGCAAGCAAAACTGGATTATCAACCTGAGGATTCGACGTATCTACAAGTGTTTTAAATCGGTTTTCAATGTATTGGACAATCGGGAATTTTATGATACTTTTGACAACCATGAGGAGAAAAACAAAAGTAAATGATTTACATCGACAGAAACTACAATGGAATTATAACGTATCAAACCAGGACGTATTATAATAGAAAAAAACAGTGATTTTTAAAAAGCCCATCACAAGAGCATCAGGAATGAAATAGAGGATTATACAGCACCCAGAACAATGTTGAGTCTGTTTAAAAAGCGACGGCATTTATCCCTGCAGGTGGGTGTTTAGGGGTTAAAATGGGTAATCCAACAATCCTGTGTTTACAGCAAGCCCTTATTCTGTTCCTCTATTTGTGGATGTGACCCACTTCCTATAATGTGTATTGTTGTTATAGTTGTGCGAGGAAGCACTGCATAGTAAAGTGATTATAACCATAGAAAGCTTGTGTATCTCTAAATTACATGCAAAGATTCTCGGAATATGGGAGGATTTTGCAGGTTGCCTGCGCTGTGAGTCATTTGTATTTTTCTTCTAATTTCTCTGGCGTTTTATGACGGCTTATTTAGGCTCTTGAATAATTGAAATGAGAAATTTATATTAACAGTCTGTTAAGCTGTGCTAGAGTTCTAGGGCTAGACTGGAACTAGCATGGATCTATAGGTGTTGATTACAAACATGTTTATGACGAGGTGAGACTGAGTCTTAAATAATAAGAATTTATTTTTTTTTTAATCTAAAACTGTGTTATAATCCATTAATATCAATTCAATAGTAAAATAGACAAGGGGTAGGTGTAATACAGCTGATAGGTAGTATAAACATTTATTTCTGATTTTGACCAATTTGTAATGTAAATATTAAAAAGAAAGATACAATATAACACGATTTTTAATAGGATATGAAATCTTAAAACCACCATATTTCACTGCCCATAACTAGGCCCTCTATATACGATAAAAGGGACAATTAGTTGCATTCCAACCACCTGTTCAGCCCTTATATTTCCCATGTGTTTGGTTCAAGTGTTTGACACAAACTTAGGTTTCCGGTCCGAGCTTTAGTTACCCTTTAGTTACACTCTGGGCCCTGGAGGGTTCCCAAACAAGGTTTCATATCTTGGTGATCCTTGAGAGCGTCCACTAACAGATGATATAGACTATTTACTATCCTCTCAGGCAGTCAGTATGGGTTAGGCTTATAGTGTGATATATGTACATAATCATCATCTTTATCATTTTATATAGACCTTTGATAATGGTTATAGACATGTATATTATAATAATGATAATCATATACCCTTTCACCAATTTACAACTAATATTTGAAAAGCACGATGTATATTGTGAGATAGTTTGACTGAATAAAACAAGATAATTTTTTCATTCGTATTTCACGGAACATAGTTTTATAATATGTTTATATCATACTCTATAGTACATTGTTATGTAATTGTTTATCGAGTTTCCTCTTTTTTATCGTTTTATAAGATTTCACCAGAAGAAGGGGATGGGTCTAGACCCCCTAGATCATGCCCCTTCCCCAAACGCCCGCCCCTGATGCTCAAATTAGACATTATTCAGAACGTTGAGTAACATCCAAAAACTGCTGACACAAGCAAGTTTCATTTAGAGCTACATAAAACATGTAAAATTCTAGGCGTCCCTGGACCTTCATACACTTGCTAATAGGCTAATTAGAAAACAGTCAAGTAAAAAACATCTTCACAGAAAGACAACAAATTAAAGAATAATTCAAACCAGGCAAGTCTCATACAGAAATGTCTGGGCAGAACATCTAAACCTTTTAGTCAATAGAAAAAGAAAAAAATAGAAAATAACATACAGATTTTTTAACATTTAGCTGCGCAGCTTGTTTTTCCTCTCTAGAAATAAACCTTAAGGGCATGTATATGCTTTCCTAAAGTTTTTAACTGGCAAATTGCTAGATAAGACAGAAAGGTAATATGTAAAGACATGCCAACAAACTTGGCCCTGGCCTGTAGCCTGGGGGATTGACAGCAGGGGTTGTTTACAGAATATAAGGGGAGAGTTAGCTCAGTAGTAGAGCACTGGTCCGCTTATCTTAAAATCCCAGGTTCGATTCCCAGCCTTGCTTCCTTAATGGGTCTTGAAGGCATGTTAAAACTTTCATGTATCTTACTCCTGGATTGGTCCACAACTTACCAAATGCTGTGAATCTGTATTGTTTTATCTCTATGCACAAAAAGATTCCTGATTTCTATTCTGATATAGAATACTATAATACCGGGCCCATATCTTCATAACTAATTTGGCTGATCAGGGAAATATTGATCTGTGTCTCACGATTAGAGATGCTGTCTATCATGAATAAATTTTACACCTAATAATGCCTCTTTGACACTATTTTGCAATAACACTATAAATTTTGGTAAAAGGCAAAATTGCTGATCATGGGATCCTAATCAAATTTTTTGCTGATCAGCCAAATTAGTTATGAAGATATGGGTCCTGGTCTCTCGTCCTAATAATTTATTTCAGTAAACTGACCCAAGATTGTGTTGAAGACTAGCTATGTTAAACACAAAGAAACAGGTAATACATACAACGACTAAATAAAGCACTATTGGAAACTTTACATAGCCTTTGGACTTAGCTAGATTACTTAAAAATCACCGTAACACTATAATATTACTGTCAACATGATATCTTTGTCCATATCCATGTTATATCCCAGAGGGTGGGTGGGTGGCGCCACCTGTCAATTGCAGGCAGGACTAATGGATAAAGCCCTATACTCACTAGGCGATTTTGACCAAGTCGGCCAAATGGTAATTGCTAAAATCGGCGGAATATGCTTGAATAACCGGCCGATTTTAGCAATGATTGATCTTGCAGATCAAGCCTGAGCCTTTTCAAAACAACATAGTGAATGGCAATCATAATAGTTGGCTGATTTTGTGTCAATTAATTTTGTTGAGCTACTATGTAAAAATTACCTAGTGGGTGTGAGACTTAAGGCTATGACCTGAATGGGGTCTTAAGGCTGTCCTAAGGAGGTCCTGACCCCACCTCACCCGGTTAATTATATAATGTCGGGTAGATACACATTGAAGGAGGTGTTAACCCTGGATTCTCTGAGGCCACGACCCTTTCAATACACCCTTAAGTTAACAGCTTAAGGTGGCAGAGCTGTGGCTGTTAATGGGGGATAAAATAAAGCAGGTGGATCTCAGAAATAAAGAAGGGGTTCATGCATATGGCTCATGATTCTGAATATTCACTGGAGATTTAACAAAATTAATGAATTTACGGTACACAGTGACCACGTTGATCATCGTGGGTTCATAGTAAACATCGTAAGTAGATATTTTGTCCCATGGGCATGCCGTCATAATGGATATGATATGATTTCTTTCTTTTGTACCCTTGATTTCTTCGCATCTGTACAATCTATGATAACATTTGATTTAGATAGGTCGTATTCAAATTCACAGTTTGATTTGTATTTGCCTGATTCCACTTATTTACAAGATAATAATAGACCTTCATTTAAGGCAGAAAGGAAGGGAGCTCGAGGTATGATCATTTCTCATGATTATTATAATATCCCGTCTAGAAGCTTTGAACCAACCCCTTAAAATGTCCATTCAAATACATGATCATACACTACTGTATAGTTACCATTGTTACGTAAAAAGGTCTTCAGAAATAGCATGCTTTTCCTGGAGAGAAACACAAACTATTTTTCTCTTTTGAGCTTCTAGTCTAAAGCTGGCGCCCCCTAGCGTTTCACTGAAACACTGCAAGCTCGTCGTTATCAGTACCAGTGACCAGTGGAAACAGGATTTACTATTCCAATAGGGGCATTTCACCGGCAACGCTCATTGTGGATGAGTTTACAAAATAATATTCAACAGACGTCAAAGCCTGTATTCCACATACCGATTTTGCTGCAGATTTAAAAAATTCGGCAGTACGGATAAAGGTCAAACATAGAAATGTTATACATCATTGGAGAGCTCTTACGATTCTCTTTCGAATAGTATATAGGATGTATACTTTCATGCTATATTCTCAAAGAAAATCAACCAAATGCAAAATCGGCAGCATCAAAATCAGTATGTGGAATACGGCCTTGAATGTAAACAAAAGCTGGAAATTGTTGCATTATTCAGGCCTTTTTGTTGTTCTGGAAATTAGAGCATTATCCATACTTTTCCACTTATAGAATTCAAGGAATCGTTCCTGATTCAAATGTTATCGACGTTGTTTCAGTTATTTTTAACTTTTGAGGGCCTAACCACATCTATACATTTCTCGAGGTAAAATAAAACATTCTTGAAAATGATGGCAACAAAATAAATTCTAAATTCTAAAAGAATCGTTTTGATTTAGTCTATGCAGGTACCGTTCTTAGGCATCGCGTTTTAATGTCGGAAGATTTATATGATATTCACAGGGAGAAAAATATGGAAAATACTAATAATTATGATTCAATTATATCCTTTTTTCTATTTCAGGATGAGCGTAAGGACAACTTACAGCGGTTCAGCACGTCCTGCCCATCCCTGGCCGACAAGATATTCACCCCACTGTCACTGGTCACCAACGATGACGAAGGAACAGGTAATTACTGCTCTTAATGAACCATCCTCTTAGATAAAGCAATTTGAAAATAACTGTACTATTTCTCTGCCTGTATGGACATAACATAAATCAGCTGAACATCTCAGCTATCTAGTGGTAACACTTGCTGGGAATGCAAATTAAAATAAGAGGGAGAAAGTAAGACACTTTTATTTTTGAACCTAGATTTCCCCCTTCATATTGGGGTAAGACATAATATATAGGATTCTTCCTACTATTCACATCATTCTCCATCCGGGAATAGTGCTCAGAATTTTGATTTGAGCCTTTTGTTTGGAGACGTTAACATCAATTTGAAAAAGTTACCATTTCGGCATTATCGATCCGTGTTCAAAAATATCTTCCGTCGGGACTTTTTGTTTTCATTTATAAGACCATACTCATTTTACATGATCTTCCATGTAGGTGAGTTATAGTTTCATATAGACAAGTACACAGAAATAATATTATGATAGAAATATGATCATATAATTTCTTGTTACCTTAGCTAAATCTTTGATGCACCTAACATACGATCAGACTACAAACTCTTTGGGGATAGCACCTCCAGACTCTTTCCATAGAACATTTAACATAATTTACCCTTTAGGCGTGCATGGTGGTGTAGTGGTTAGAGCGTCCACCTGTTGTGTGGGCGGCCTGGGTTCGATCCTGGGCTGTGCTGGACTGACTGCTACACCCGTCTGTATGTCACCCTGTGACAATGACAGGGATATCAAAGACTCCTTGAGGGCCACCAGCTGTTGTGTGTATGGCCCTGTCTATGGGACCATGCACATTAAAGAACACCTGCCTCGGTAAAAGTGTAGGGGTATGGTCTCTACCTTCTCATAGATTTGATCACCATCACCACCCTTGATATGACCCTGGCAGTTAATTAGAGTGTAAAGCAACCAATAACCAACCAACCAACCAACCAACCAACCAACTTACCCTTTTTCCTCAGAACGTTTCAAGTCGATGTTGGACCTAACAGACCAGCAGATGGCCAACTCTGCCGGGAACCCCCCTACAGATGGCAGGATGACGTCACGGATTTACCTCGACCCTCACTCAGCCCTCACCCACCAGAGTGACGTCAGAATCTGCATCAATGACGTCACAGTCGATAGCACCGATGACTTCAGGTAGGTTACATAATCTCATACTAACAGGGAAAGTATATCAAACACAACTCCCCAACTGCGGGACAACAGATTATGTTTTTTAGGGAATTACTTTACATACACAATCTCATAATCTCGTACTGTATCATTATTTAGATGTTATTTCAAAATGTCATTGGGGCTATAACAATTGTCTTGAAGTAAGTCGAGAAATACTTGGAATTAGCGACTTGCAATTAATGGCACTTCATATTGAATTGCAAGTATATATCTGTCAGTATGTTAACGATGCAGACGTGTTACTTGCATACGGCTAATCAATTCTCTATCTTTCTCTCCAAGTTTCATCATTCTTTCAAGTGAAATCTTTTTTGTGAACAGACTGTATACGAGCATAATTATATCAGCATATCGAACAGATCCGCAGAAATACAAACCTAAGTCTGCTACTTCAATTGTATCTTCAATTTTCTTTTAAAATCGTATGAATGTTAGACAATTATAAACTTATGAAAAATAACGAAAACTTAATGAATTATAAACAAATTATAACATGATCGCTACAATATATCTTGAGCCATTTTACTATTGATATTATCTAGTCATTGCATTGCTACTGCATTATAAAGGTTATTTACTTTGCGGCTAGAATAAGTAGATAGAGTACTAGTGATTGGTAAAACAAGGAAACAACAGGTGATTAGTTTGGACACTAATAAATAAGGTTATCTATTTTATCCTCCTAGTTACAATGACGCTAAAAAATTGTGACAAAGTGATGGGTGTGCCAGTCAAATCACAAATGACCAATAGTTACATTGCACAGATTTATATAGTGAGGTGACAACAATTATTAAGTTGGCATAACCCCGGTAAGGGAACGGTTACGTCACTGCAGCTCCCGAAATAACAATTTTTGTTTAGGTCTCGTTAAACAAAATATCACACTTTGAAATAATCCCTCCCCTACCTCCCCCCTTACAGCAGCGGCCAGGACCGGGAGGAGGAGGACGACGACGTCATGTCGGCCATCGAGCTGAAAAAGTCCCGGCGCCGCTCCAGCTGGTGCCCGGAGGAGTGTAGGAAGAAGGAGGAGAAACAGGAGAAGCAGCGCATGTTGGCCGTCTCAGGCAGGAGGTGAGTTTTGTTTTATCTTATTTCTTTTAATTTATAAAATTGATGTTGATGTACAATGGTTTTCTATATGGGTATATAATTCTACCTACCACGGATTGCTGATTTAATATTTTAGGAATCTGCAGGTTAATTTGGACCAATTTTTTCTTTCGTTTTTTTCTTCTGAATCAATCTTCAGGGGTAAATCCCCTGGTCTTCCAGATCAAATTAGAACAATAATGACAAAATGATTGTGCTATCGACAAAAACATGGAAAAACTATAGAAAATATATAGACTTTGCAATGTATCAATGTGTAATGAATCAATTTTCAAACCAACTAAAAAAACGATTTAAATATACAGATATAACATAGAAAGTTAGTTTATATTGAAATGCATCACCTTAGACCACAAATAATGCCATGATTAATGGAAATTTGTATACTAAAGCCTTGTGGTTTGTCGACATAATTTCCCCGCATGGACCTTGAATGGGGATAGTCTGCAAGTTAACTCCATGAAATAATTATGATTGTTATCTATGGTATGGAGAATTGGATATCAGTAGAGAAATTCTACGTTGAAAGCACCTTTCATGTGCAGGAGGTGGATTCTATTATTATTGTTTTTCAATGTATTGAACGATTTTGATTGACAATGATTTTCCATGAAGGTATGCAGAATATAATCAAGTAGAGAAACCCTATATTTATGTTGAAAACACCTATAAGGGTTTTTCTTTCTCTTTTACTTTTTTTTCTAAATTTTGAAATAACGCCATTGTGATTTGGATCTAGATAGGTATCATCACACATCATTACACTCTGAACCAATACAAATTAGTACCTCTCTCTGAAATGTACATTATTACCAAATTAGTTTGAAATACTCAGTTTTATATGAGGTCGTGAAAGTAGGAATGATGTACCCAACCTATTAGTATCTCTATTGGTATCTGGTATCAGTGTCAGTACCAATTTGCCAGCCCACACAATTAACAGCATTGCCATCCGTACACAATCCTTTTCTTCTTGTTTCCTTAAGCTTAATCTTTTTCTCGCCTCACTTTAATTATCTAATGGGTAATTTGAAAAGACAGATCGCAGGAAGTGGGAAATTGATCGATTGTTTGCCAAAGCCAAAGGTTTTTGGTTGATATTAGTCATTCAAATTGTTGTTTCTATTAATACTTGGATTGATTAGATTACTGGACGATGTCTCCAAAATAAGGTACCGTGTTGACCATGAGATCACATTTAAGTTTAGGATAATACTAGAATATTGATTAAGATATAGGCTTTCATTTTAAGTTATAATTACATGCATAAGAATAATACATTGTTAAAGTTTCTGCCAAATTGGAGGGAAATGAAACATATATGTGGATTCTGATTATTTTGGTGAATGTTGTTTGGGCTTTGGCATGACATGGTCACTACAATTCTATTACACCGACATATAAATTCATAACATTTTATGTTCTTCGATTATCGATTTCACATCAGATTTTATGTTTCGCGGAACTTTAGATTATATTCAAAACGGTGGAAATGATAATAAATTAACCAATTAATATTAACAAACGTACAAAAGAAAACATTGAAATAGGAAGTTAGTTAGGAGAAAATATATGAAATGTTGAAACCTTTATAGATTCATAAGGCCAAGAAGCTTAGTATTAAGTTAAGGTTGATTTGGGATAAGGTATATTAAGAGCTCAAAATATACTTCAGTATTGCTGCCGTAAATGATGTTATAGATACATATACCTAATATTCAGTAATAACTATCTTCAGTAATATTGCACGGGAGATATGGTGAGTGCTTGATAAGGAAGTAAAGCAATAACTGCATAATTATCTATTTGTGTGTCACATGACCGTAATACCTATTTCCTATAAAGTGCAATCTTACATCTAATACAGATATCAACTTATAAACTGCATTGCCTTGAAGGGCATACAAATTAGATTTAAGCAACAAATGTAATCGTTTCCAGAAATGTTGGCTATCGGTAAAACTCATTTTCCTATGTTTTGTACACCGGTAACCTGAGATTACCAACCAACACTGTTGAAAATGTTTACCATTTTAATAGAAATACAAACGTTCTTATAGGCAACTACACTTTTAGCCATTATTACTATTACACATTGTATGACCATAACCAGAAAGATTTTTGCCCGTCCTCCAGTTCATACCTTATAAATACATCTCGTTACATTTGCTGAACTTTCAGAGTTCCCACCAAAATAGAAGTTCCAATTATAATGACATAAGACATTAAATTGTGTTCAGGTATATGTCGGAATTCAAGTAAGTCAATGCGTGGGTGGGGTTATGTATACTTTACCTTAGGTTATTTATACCTTTATCTAGTGTAAATTCAGATCTTATTTCCCATTTAATGAAAGAGCATTCTAAGGCCTATTATAATTGAAAACATTGTACTGACGCCGGGGGCCAGTCCATGCTCATGTAGGCTTGATAGCGTTAGCTTTGGAACAGCACACGTGTTAAGAGCCATAACTCTCTGTCAAAATAGGGGTTTAAGGAGGAGTCAAAGTGTGACGTATCATACTAAAGGAGCGTAAGCGGCTCTAGCTCGGTCAGTGTCAGCTGAATTTTGAGTGAGTAACCATCCTCTAAAGTATAGGTCTTAAAATCTGAGTCCTGTTATTTGGAATAGAAGCAGTCAGACTGTGTTAGAAGGCGGGAGCGGTAACTGAATGTGTTTGATGGGTTTCCTTCCTTGGAGCTGATCATTGTCAATTGAGATCTTGTCACGGAAAGGCAATACACAGGAGAATATTAATAAAGAACAACCTTTCATGCGAGTATTACGTCTTACATGATGTTGGAACTATGATTATGTATTGGACAACAGCAGTCGAACGAGGAGGAGACTGCATTTGGAGCTAGCTATTATCTATAATTAATTACGACTAATTACATACACCACATATAACAGATAATTAACTCTCTTTAGTTCAACATGCAGCAGAGAATTCCATTCAATTTATAAATCATTTTAACCGCTGCAACATGAGAGTTTTCAAGGACAATCTTTGAGTAATCAAACAATTTTCTAGACAAATCAACTCTGGAATATAATTAATTAGTAAGGTGGGTCCTATATCTAATGAAAACTGCATAATCCTTATTCATGTGATATAAATAACCAACGGCGGACACAGGATTTCAGAAGGGGGGGGGTCCACATATAGGTTAAGTACTAACACGGTGTGCATTCGTGTGCATATATACACACAATGTTTTTTTGGGAGTCCCTAGTTATATCTATACAGACCTTGAGCAGATGTGGTCACATGATCACTTTTTGCTGATCACCACGTGCTTTCCATGACCATGTGGCTACTATACAACTCTAGAATTTATCAATTCGAACTGATAAAGGTACTTTAATATGACACCATTTGACTCTTTTAGGTATATTCAGCATAAATATGTGTTTTAGTGGCCCTTTCTTGGAACCCCTCCCTGAGCTGTGTATGACAGCAGTCCTGGTGGTGGTCAGCACCTATAGCCCATATTACACATAGCCCTCTGGTATTAGGAGGGCCTTTAGTTTACTGAGTTACCATCGCTCTCTTTGGCAAGTTTAAGTCCCCACCAAAAGGGGGACCCCCCCCCCCCCCCCCACTGGATCCGCCCCTGATGACCTACCCTGCTTAACCAGCAGTTGCAGTCAGGGTACTTTGTAATAATTATATCGGTGTTTATCAAAGGTTAACTGGCAGTCAAATTTGGAAGATAAATTTCTGTTAAGGAGAGGTTTTCTTGCCAAAACAAAAAAACCATTAATGTTTTAATTCATCTTTAGCCCTGTGAATCATAGGCGGATTAAATGTTTGACAAATGAGAAAGCAATAAGGATTCCAAAACGTTTATGGACCACAAATTATTCTGTGGTATAATTATATTAACAACAATTGCACTATGAATAATCTTGTTAGTAAAGCATAAACAAGTGCTGATCTCCCAGTTTCTAAAGCTTCACTATATAAATATTCCATTTAAATATATTTCTTTACAATTTATTTCATATACATAAAATCATATCATAATTGGAGTGAGCTATATTTTAGGCTACTCGAGTATCTCCAAAACTCATTATTTCATTATTTCAAAGTTATCAGAACTATAAACTATTATAATCGTATAAACTTGATAATAGGGAAGTTGGTTCTCTTGGGTAGTGGCCCTATACACGGCTTCCCTTACCTGTCAGGCCGAGGTACCTGACGGCACGACCATGGCTTAGGGGTAACTTGATACCTGTATCTATATGTGATCCTTCATTACTAAATGATACATAAGTTACTCATTTCAGTCAATTTAGGATACAATTGTCTTTTCTTTGATCAAAAGCATTCAGGATTTCAGTTTTTCATCGAGATAATGAATTATTTCAATTCTAAAAGGAACATTTTTCCTGAACCTGTTCCATTAGAACATCTTTTATTTACAACTTATGCCTTCGTTGATGTTAACGGTCACACATAGGACATTTCAAACCCCCTGATGGGTATAGTAGCATATAGGAGTTGTGCTTAGAGAGGGGCAATTATTTCTGTTTTAAATCTTCGGATTTTTGCAACTTAGGCCTAGTTTCATTGTGATTGCCACAAATGACATTTCAAACTTCCTGATGAATAACTTGGTGAACAACAGTCGTGCGGCTAGAGGCAAACTTATTATAGTTTTCAATTTTCTGAAACGCACCTGAGTTATGTGAAAAGTTAGAGGACGTCATATTCGCCTCAATACTGAAGCAAACCTCTTAATAACAGGTTCATGTTAAAGGATACACATTCGTAGCTAGGTGGCATTTCAGACGGGTCCTAAAATTGAGTTGTATTTGGTGTAATTCTAATCATTCTTAATTAAATGAACTAGTTTCCGTTACCCTCCAAATTAGAGCAATTTAATTCGACAAATTTTATCTCATACAACATTTCGAGAAGGGGAATCTATAGAAATAATCAATAACCTTTATAATCCATGGAAGATTAGAACGTGTTTAATTCAGTTAAACTTAGAAAAAATACTATTGCACATTCATTTGGAATCCTGTATATGTAATATATAAAAACAAGAAGCAAAAGAGCTACAAAGTTCCACTCATGCATGAGCGATGGTCGTCCCTCAATAAACTGAAGACCTTCATACAAGAAGGCTATATGGGCTATGAGTAGTGATCACCACCACCACTCCTGCTGTCACACACAACCCAGGGAGGGCTTTAGGAAAGGGGCTGCTATTACTAGTACTGGGTCCCTGCACCCAGTGCTGAGTGACCTATCACTCACCCACCTGGACCTGCCCACCTGCTGGTGACAGTGGAGGTCCTAATGTGGAGGGGTGAGGGTTGATTGGCTCAAGTAGTGATTATGTAATCCACTTCTAGCTTCTCAAACTGCCTGACTCTAACAACCATTGTAGGACAATGCCCTTCAACAGCTGAACATGAGATTGTGTAACCGGTCATTGAGAACAAAGAGAATTAAATGGCTAAAGACATGACTGATTGAGGGAGTCCCCACCAGTAGCTATAATACTACATAGATATAACTAGGGACTCCCAAAAAATCTAGATATTGATCAAACATTACCTTAAGGAAACTCACAGAGAGTTATTATGAAAGTCCCTTAGCCTGAGAGTGTACACCTGACCTTTAAGAATGTACCACGTAGCCTGTCATAAATGGTAAGACCTTCTATAGAATATTCTTCAGATACCTAGATCATAAAAGCCTAGAGCCTTTGCTTTAATGATTACAATCCTAACGCCCATACTCAACAGGGCGATTTTCCTGCTGATTTTTAAAACTGCCAGGGGAACAAAAGGTGAAGTGCTGACGTTTCCGCGAATATATAATTAGAAAGGTTTAGTAATTCTATTTTGAATGTTATGTGGGATGTATGGTTTCGTACAATAATTTATGAAAAATATAAAAAACAAACACAGAATCACTAGAATCAAAATCTGCCTGTAGAATACAAGCTTAATTACTTCTCATCCAGACAGTGGTATTGGAAGAATTGATGGTATGCTAGCGATTTTCATTTATGAACTCATAGACTCATCAGCTGATGAGGCTGGGAAATGCCACCAATACTGCCTGAGTACTGAATTAATACTGATTAGGTACTGCATAAACTCTGCGTAAAGCCTGTATTCAACTAGGCGATTTTGACCACTGAAAATACGGTAATTTCTAACATAATAAATGTCACAGAAACCCATGCATGTTACCTACCATTCAAAAGAGAATTCAAAATCCTTTCTTATGATATGCGACACGCCTAAGATTAGACCATAATTATTATTTATGGCGATTTTCGATTTTCAAAATCGGGAGTAAAATCGTATGGTGGAACAGAGCCTTCAGTACTGCCTGATGAGCACTGCGCGAGCTGCTCGCATGCTCTCCCCCTACTGCTAGCACGCCGCCCGGTGCCACGCACCTCAATCAGGGACCCCCTCCTGCTCATGACTAGTCCTTCCATGACCTAGATACCTCTTGCATAATAGTTTGAGCACCTAGTGGACTTGGACGTAACTACAGTCCTGCTCATCACCTGCTCACTGGTGAGCTGCTCCTCCAGAGTACGAGTAGTTAACACCTGGAGGAGTGCTATGGAGACGGGGGGACGCTCATCTGGAATCATAGACAATGGACACCTAGCTCCTCCTTCGTTTCCCTGAAGGGTACTGGAGGAAATGGACATCCTATAGTGGCATAGCTGTGTTATTGTGTATCCATGGGATTAATGGATTTAGGGTTAGTTGTTGGATAATCTTTGGATTATCAGTGAGTGCCTTAATACTGAATAGTACTCGAATGGTCACCTTTAAGACGCCAAAACATCTGGAGTTTTGAAGGCCATCCAGCTGATGGAACCTGTGTTAGTTAATACACATAGGCTTAGTTCCTGCTCAATGGATCATATCATATTAAGGATCAAAGGATTAGAGTTTTAATGACTTGGGATGAACGGCCATACCTGTCCCTCTATGGGGTACCAGAGGACAGTAACGTCGTAAGAAACCACCTCACTTCAATGGATTTACCCCAATGGATTATCTGACTTATTCTTCTGAATTAGTAGCCTAAGAGGATTGACTATATTAACTAGAACATTTACCACCTTACCAATGGTAGTTATTAGACTCAATGGTGAAGGTGACAGTGCCTTGTCACATAACCAGTAAGTGTGAATATTTACAATGATTTCTGGTATCACCTTCAGAATGCTGTGACTTCTGACACTGCATTGAAAATGTGGTGATTTTTGGCACTGTCTTCAGAACACAATTATTTCTGGCACTGCACATCCTTCAGAATGTGGTGATTCTAGGCACTGCCCTCAAAACCAATGCTTTCAGGAACTGCCTTCGAAACATGGTGATTTCAAGCACTACATTGAAAACTCAGTGATATCTCGCACTGTCTTCAGAACGCAGTGATTTCTGACACTGTGTTGAAAGCATAGTGATTTCCGTCACTACATAAAATACACAGTGATTTCTGACACTGTATTAAAAACACAGTGATTTCTGGCACTGCCTTCAGAACATACCGTTTTCTGGCACTGCATTGAAAAAACTGTGATTTCTGGTACAGCCTTTAAAACACGGTGATTTCTGACACTGTACTGAAAAACACAGTGATTTCTGGCACTGCCACCATAATGCGGTGATTTCTGGCACTGCCTTAAGCTTAAAGCTTGAAGAGTCTACCGCTGACACATCATTAGATTACCTACGTCATAGTGGGCGCTCTTATTAGTGGTGATTAATCAGTGGTGTCACAGCAATTAACTCTTCAATGCCCGTGTCCCAACGTGTTAAGAGTGTGCCTATTGCAGCCACCTCCCAGCCACACGTGGCTACCAAGGAAACCATTGTTGCTATTGCTACTTAATTAAACCAAGTCAACTCTGCTCCCTTAGCATAATGATGAACTCAGCAAGGTGCTTGAATGTAGGGGAACATTTACCAAAGAGATTGGAACTTGTTTTATATTATTAAGAGGGGTCATTGGGATTTTTTTTTATCCAACTGCTGCGCTACCCAGGAGACAGTTTGGTTGGTCTAATGAATTTAATTGTTAATTAGTATTGAGAATAAGAGGAAAAGAATACATATGCTATATTATTTTACTCAAACTCCCATGAAACATAAAGGCAACATACTACCAGGCCTACACAACAATAATTTTGTTTTTACTCAAATTTTAGCATATCTTACCATTTTGGTAATTTTCTCTGGAAATATTGATGATAGACCTATCACAGTGCATGTTAATAGGCCACAAATTCTCAGAGCTGGTCTATAATAAGGGTGTTTCTCATTGTTTACTCACCAAAACATCAGCAAGGAGGAAACCATGTAGGCCTTCTGAAGAAGAGATAGTAATTGACATCTTCTAACTATAGGTCAAAGGTCTTTGATCATGGTTTATGTTGAAAACACTCCAATGCCCGTGTCTCCAAAGGTCAAAGTATGTTTTGCCCCGTCTTTATTATGCTCTTATAGCACATTATAGGATTTACTCCTCTTTGGAAAGAGTAATGTATGGTTTCCTTTTAGATGGCTTACACAACGTCTAAGCATCGTCGATTTCTTAACACGTATATAATCAAAGTTGGGTTGTTGCAACTTGAACAGATAAAGACTGTATACATACAAGAACCAGTGTGCGAACTAATCATCCAAAATTATTTAATCCATTTACAATTTGAAATATATGCAACGACATAAGGATATTATTTCAATCCCAGATGAACAAGAAAAGGCCTAGGATTATTCATACATTGGGAGGAAGGGGAATGAAGATAAATTGTTTACTTAATATATCACTCAAGGCATAGACTTCAAGGCATTTCTCATTTCTAGGATTTAAGACTTCATACAAATAACTCTTAAGATTCAAGACATCACGTACATATGACTATTTAGACTTAAGGCCTGACTCTGTGACTGTCAGGACTCAAGGTCTCACACATATAACCTGATAATTGTTAAGACTCAGAGCCTCATTCAAATAACTGTTAAGACTCAACACTGCTCAAGGCCTCATTTGTATGGTTCATAAGACTAGGGTTAAGGACCTCATATTTATGCCTGATACGTTGGCCGCCTCATAATATATTGTATCCTATATCCCCACTTTTGACTTAGAACCTGGGTGGAGACTGAAAGAGCGGCCATCTGCAATCTGTACGCTTTTTGAAAGGGAAGCTAAAAATATAAAACAAATTTCTCTCCGAAATTATATATGTTAACTATACACAATGACTGGCAACCACTGGAAGATCGGCTGCTGAACATTTAGCCGAAGGGTTGTATGTTCCTCCAAGATTAATTAAAAAAGAATTCCAAGTGAACCAAGTATATACAATATACTACAATGCCGCGCCGGCCTCTTCTATTCCGTTCTAGCCAAAGCATGGGCTCCTAATTTATACCACTCAAATCGTCATATATATATATATTACTGTTTAAACTCCTGCCACACATTTACATGGGCAAAATATAAAACAAAACTCTCTCAGAAATTCCCAATTGACCCAGGATATACAATACACTACAATGCCGCGTCGGCCTCTCCTGTTCCGTTCTAGCCAATCCCTGAGCTCTCTGGACGGTCAGGACGACGACTCGGACGACTCAGACGACGACGGGAACCTCAGCGACGCGTCGGGGTCGTACACGGAGCCCAAGGAACACACGACGTCGTCGTCGCCTTCCGCCGGAAGGAGTACGCTTGTGACGTCATCGTCGGAGGCGGGGCGGTCGACGTCGTGTCCCAGCGTCAGTAGTGGTGGATACGGCGGGTCGGCCGATCATCATCATGGGCATGGGCATGGGCATGCGCACTCGGCACACGGCGGTATGTTACTTATACTGTGTATTGATCTAGTACTGCATAAAATCAGACCTTTAAGACCTTTAATTTTGTAAATAGGGCAATTGAGGTTCATTAAAGGCATAGGGTATGTCACTTTTCCATTACCTTTGCAAGATTTTTGATGAATTTTAAAGGTCACCTGAAAATGTTTTGGAATGGTGACCTTTCCATTACCTTTAGTAAACCTCAATGGCCCCATTTACAGAAACTTAGAGGTCTTCAAGGTCTATTTTCGTGCAGTGTAGGCTTATATTTGACAGGTTGATTTTGAAGCTGATTTCGACGATTTTGCTTACAATTTGATAAACTATAATTATTTGGAAAGGTATTACAAAAGGTAAAGACAAGTAATCATTCACTGCTATCTGTCAATTATATTAAAAGTTATAACTAATCGATATGCTTTTCACAAATATTTTTAAAGAGCCTAAGTTACTCTATATCGTTAGACTAGACAGTACCTCAATAGGGATCTCTGCCCCAAAAAATCTGTTTCCATTTGCTTGTATATCATAAGAAAGCCATTGTAATTTCTTTCGAACCGTATACAGGATGCATGTCACCATGCAATAATATTTATTGAAAAAAGTATAAAACAAATAAATCGGGAGCATCAAAATTGGCAGTGAAATACCGGCCTCAGTTATATAAAAGTCTAATAATATGAGATATCACAAACTAGCACAAATAAGAGTAAAACGTGTGTGTGGATGTCACACATGCGACGTCGCACCTGCAGCCGAGACTGTCATTTCTTGACAGTCAAATTTGCCATTTATAGACGGTCAAAAATTCCTTCCTTGCTTGATAATTATTAAGCCAATTGCAAGGGTCAAGCTTAAGAAAGGAAAACTGTTTTTGATCTAGGAACCATATTATTAAGACTTAATTTCAGTATTGTGTTGATGCTCTCTAAGATAATTATGATGCTATTGCATAAAGATATTCAAAATATCAATGTTCAGGTGCAAATGCTTACATGTATATAAAATTAACATCTTTTTATTATTTCCTTCACAATTGTAGCCTTTATGAAGTGTTAATGGAAGTGTGAAAACAAGAGAATGGTTCCCAACACTACATTTAACACTCAGAGATATTTAGGTCCTAGTTTGCCTTGTAAACAGGAAACCTTTAACCAATTGAAACCTTTAGGGTGACCACCAATTATCAAGGGCCATTCGTGATTTCTTTCTTTTTTAATTATTTGACCTGTTTTTCCCTTTTAATCCACTACTCACTAATGACATTATTTGGAAATAAAACTGACATTTTGCGACCACTTATAAAATATCCATTTATCTGAATAATTATAAAGTTCATAATTAAAAGTAAAATAAATCAAAATGTGAGCACAAGGGAGTCTTGGAATCTGTGGAACCATTGAAATGTCAGACCAAAAACGTTTCCTGTACGTTATAATTACTTTGAACTCATAGACCTAAACCTTTGTCAAATGTCCAAAGAATAAATAAAAGAAATAAAACACAGTGATGGTCACTCTATGTAGCTGCCATGCTGAAGACAATAAAAATAAACAATAAGAATCCATCATGGAGCAGCTCAGTTCCTTTTTTGATTTGAGATTAATTTTAAGAATCAATTAAAAATCGAACAGGTGCCTGGGTGAGGTGTTAGAAACGTGACTCCATGTCTTCTCGGTTATCCAGCTTGTCACCTTGGAAACGGGAAGTGCAAACATTGGCATTTAGGGGAACGTAAATATGATGTATGAATTTGCCTTCTGTATTCAAGAGGTTGCAAAAATTATGTCTAAGTGTGAGAGTATAGAAGAGGGGTTGTGTGCCATACATGTTGTGTATAAACTCTGAACCATGCTTTCAGAGATTTAATTTTTTAGAATTATTTAACATTATTGTTGCACAACAACAACAACAACAACAACAACAACAGAAACGGCAACAAAACAAGAGGAGATTTTGTTGATGTAACATTAGGCAGGAGAACAGGAAAACATCTAATTTAAGGGAGGAGGGCAACATAATTATTATTGAATGCGAACAATAATGCTGTCAAGTAAAGAAAAATCCATTCAGAAACCATTGTATTAGTAACTGTTTCTCTCAATTTAAAACCATACCTGTGCCAAAAACAGTGGCAGAGGCCGAAGGGGAGTTCTGTATCAGGTTTCTATACTTTTTGCCCTTCTTAACTTCCATGATGACGTCTTTTACGCTATTAAGCTCTTTCCATTCTTTCATTGAATTTCGGCTACACTTTTTAATCACATTTCAATTAATAGATTTCCTGATTTATTTTGAGCTTGCGGCTACTACTATCGCACACGGAACAAAAGATGTTATTGCTCTCAATTTAGGCAATCTCCTGAAAATTATCTACTTAACCAATACGGGCGATCCATTTTGAAAGGATGTAGAATATCATTTATTTTTAATTATGAACTAAGAATATTCGTGAAATCATAAAGGACAAAAGATGTGTATTTGAATTCCTAAAATCTATGTAAACGTAAAAACTTGTTTTTACCGCAAACAAATATTACGTAAACTCTGAATTAGATTGTATTAACATAATGATAGAAGACCAATGACGTCTTCTATTAACATTCTGTTCAAGGGAAATTGGGAAACATCTCCACATGCATATTCTCAAATAAACATCTATATTTCCCACAAACCTGCCTCTCTGCCTAGCTACTATAACTTTTAGGATGTTTATTAACTGGGACACTTCAATTCATATAACTTTAGTATAGTGAAACTCAAAAAAAGTCGTTTCAAACTTAATTGATAAATACAAAATGTATATAGGCATTATGTTAATTTGCTAACGCCAATGACAGGATATTATTACAAGAACTAGGTAATTGAATTTGGACACAATAAGTAAGTAAGCAATATTTTATTGAACATCCGTACATACATCAACTCTAGTAAAACTTGAAATTACATGCATAAGCAGCTCGGGAGCAGGTGAGCAAGTGATTCGAAACCATTGGTCTCTCGCTTTATAAACCTTTTTCACGAGTTTGCGCAGTGAACTCTCTCATAGACGCCCTGTAGCTCAGGCCCAGCTGCATAGGAAACTATACCCCAACTCTTTGGTTCAGACAAAACCACTAGCAGGCAACCCTGTGGGAGTACCAGGGTGGGGCTTTTGCTCCTGCGAAGGATATAGGATTACGGTATTCCCTGTTGATTGTGAAAGGTGACGATAGGGGGGACCCAGCACTGACCAAGTGGTTCTTTGGGTTCAATTCCCAGTTTGTGTCTGGGTTCTTTAATGAGGTACAGCAAAAATTTCCAGGTTTTGAATCCCTGCTGTTTGCCCACCCTGTCACCCTCATCTCATAGATACTTGTAATCATCAAAGACTGAACAAGTCAAAACATGTGTCTGAAAAGTCAGAATTTGTCCTAACTTGTTTTCTCCATGAATATGACCCAAATTGTCAGTATGGCGTAAGACATCCATCACTCACTCACTCTCTCAAATATGGCAACAGCTCCACTTCCTCAGTTATGATTTCGTATCGCTTGGTAACTAATACAAACATCAAAAACTAAATTTCTATATTTTCTTCCAGGGGTCAGTACTCCCGCCGACTTACACAAGAGGGCGCCCCTGTCGTCTTCCCTACGTCACGGACCTAACGTCACCCCTCTGGGGGCCGGACCGGCCAAGTCGGACCGGTCAGTTCGGTCCTTGGGGGACCTAAATACCTCCTCCGACAACTCTGAGGTAAGTGAGCAGCTTATGAGCAATTTGATTGTACTTTTTGGATTCGATTTTTCTTTTCAGGGTTTCCAGATTTGCCAGACCCATGGAGTAATGACTGTGCACTACACTGGATTTTTGTAGGCTTTTAACTCGGTTTACATAATATACATAGGCCTACATATAATTATATATACATTACATATGTTCATGTGTTATTTCTATTCAGCCAACCTGTGGGCCATTCGGCCATGCGCCTTTGCATATAATGTCAGCCTGACTATTGGAAGAACTATTGGATACGCTGGTAAATTTGTTTTACTGGTTCCTGCAGAGGCAGTCATAATCTGTTTTGGAGTCCTTTCAACTTCTACTGGTCCGCGGTTTCATCAATGACTTATTTATTTTTGGCAGATGTATAAGGGATAAGCTTTAAGCATAAATAAATTTGTTTTACAATAATGGGAGAATCCATGACTTCTTTCATTTTTAGCTGATGTATATATATATATATGGGATAAGCTTTAAGCATGAATTTACAATAATGGGAGAGTTTCTTAATCATCGTCCAATTATGTTGGTGGGTAGGGAAGATAGTCTTTTAATGCTATATCAACAGATTTATTTAAGCAAAGTAGGCACTTCGAACATTGTCTTAGTGTTTCTTATTCTGGAGCTATTGCCTCTTTAGTATTCAGTTAATTTGGGTTTTTGTACAAGTCTAGACCACTGTGCGGGAGGGTTTTGATTTTGTAATTCAATTCGTTCTTAATGCAATAGTAACATTCCATATTAAAGGGCAATCTTTTAATGTTGAAAATACAACGTTAACATAAACAATAAAATTACGTCGACATAAACTGATAAATATGCAGAAACGTTATTACGCATCATAACACAATACAACCGACAATGACTTCTTATTTTTACCCGACAAAAACACTTTAGTGTTTCTCAGTATTTCAAGCGGACTTTTGTTGCTTATATACCCACAGGGGATTTCTTCGCAAAACTTTCTTTGGCATTTTGTGCTGAGTTGGCAGAAACATATACCTGGTCACAGGTGTAGTGTAGTCCAGATGGGTCAGTAGGTATCCCTCCAGGTGACATGAATGACCAACGGTCCAAACAGGTGCGCCATTTGACCACTGGACATCTCCTGCATACATAAAGATGAAAAAGAAATCTAAGAAAAAAGAAATCTTAGAAAAAAGAAATCTAAGAAAAAAGAAATCTGAGAAAAAAGAAATGAAAGAGCCAGTTCAAACAGTATTCTGCATACAGATTCTGTCTACTGACAAAAATCAGAGATGCCATTTTTCCTACTTTTGTAGGATTTCCTACTTTTTGGTGATTTAAGATTTCACAGCTGATTTTCCAGAAATCGCTTTAATCTTTATTTTAGAGTATTGTTGTTTTAGGTTCAAGGTATTTGAATACTCATTCAGTGCCAGGACTTTATTCCTGAAGGTTATTTCCCTGCTAGTTGCTTCTAGAAGAAAAGTAGGAAAAGTGTTTCTATGTGTCCTACTTTTTCATCAGATAGCAGTGGCATCTCTGAAAAAAACAAAGATATTGTCACATGCTATTGCAACAGTCAACTTATTTTAATGGGACATTCACTAATTTTCATTACAATATTGTTTAAATGATAGATTAATCAATATACTGACCTATAGTGAATGTTGCATACGTCAGAAGGCATTTCTTTTTTTTTTAAAGTATTTCTCTCTCAATAGATTTACGGTCTGTGACGTCTGTAGTATTTCTGTTCTATATATAATATGTATACATAATGTCAAACCATTATACATCCACCATCCAACAAAAGTTGACATTTCACAATATGCCCTTATGTAAAAATATAATTAGGATCTATGAAGTAGATCTCGGTCTTATCCAATTCGGTACAGGTCCTGGACACAGCATCATACAATTTGTTATAAGATGTCGGTCAAATTTGGCATCGGGTGATTAATTGAGATGGGTCTTTCAACAGTTTTGAATTGATCTTAGGCTTACCAAAGTATTGTAAGGCTGCCATATGACCAACAACAGTCATGACATTAATTTACTTCTTGAGCAATTACTAGAACATGCACTTTTTCCAGATTCAGTATATTACAGCAGTATAGCATTAAAAGGGTTCAAGACAAGTTGCTACCATTTGATTTAAAAACGAGGAAAATTGAAAAGCACCAGGTTGTATCAACTATCCCATAGTATTATACCTAGCTTATAGAATTATAGTTTTAAATAATGTTTTAAATAATATAATGACATTAATATTAAATATTTGACAGATTGTATTGTGAAATATATGTATATTGTATACTTTGTAAAATGTTGTTGAACAAAGATTATTGGACGTATAATATTGTATTTAAGCTATCGGAAGAGCTCTGTATAAGAGAGATAGAATAAAGATTAAAAAAAAAAAGAAATTGGGCAAAGTCCTACTAAACTAAATAAGTCTGACAGTCTTCTTAGAATAAAAAGTGGAAAAATAATGGTATAACTTTGAATTTGATTCGCTGAACTAATGACAACTAGTATGGCTTTCATATAGACGCTGATGTCATTAACAGAACCAATACATTTTTCATTAGCAGAGTCATGTCAGGAACTAGTAAAATGAACGTCATAGCATGCAGGTGTATTATTGTCTAGGCAGGCATGTATCCATAAACAGTGAAATACTTCTTCAAGCAATACAATGCTCTAGTAAATTCATTGTACATTCGTTTCTAGTAATTCTCACTCATTGTTTTGACACTTCATTTGTGTCACATCAATGGAATTTGACCTTTGCATGATACTTTGAGAAAATAAACCCCTTGTTAAAGAAAAACTTAAGGATAGAAAACTATCAAATACTATCACAGTATAGGTATAGTAGCCAGAGGTTTTCTCCCTCTAGTTATATTACTATTATTACAGCCAGGTGTCAATAACTATATTTTTAAGTGAAGACAGTTTTACTCACTTAATAGCTCACTGCCTTCAATCTTCAATGCATTCCATACACCTAGTAACCTTTTAGCTATAGGTGAGTTTCAACATACTGACTAATGCGCCAACGACTATTAGTTGACACCGACTGACAAGTATTAACACTTACAGATGAGCAATAAGGGATATCTTGTCATAGGGGTCCGACGGGGCTAGTTAACACTTTTGATGTGTCAAAAATGTTTGTTGCCCAACAACATTAAACAAGCACTAGTCGCTAGTCCAACAACATTAAAAAATCACTAGTCGCAAGGTCTAGTCGGCATGTGGTAACCAACCATTACCCTGGCATGTATCTACCAGGTGGTCTGTCTGTGGTATGTTCAATCAAGGCTGATTGAGAGAATTCCACATTTCCCACGTAATACCATGACGACATCGTTTCATAATTTCGTCCTTACTTGTACTAGTGATTGACCTTCCAGTATGAACTATACCCAGAAAAGAAGATAGTTTTATTTTATTTCAACCACTGTTAGAATAAACACCAAGACATTTCTAACCAGGATATGATATAAACTGCCAAAGCAACAGAAAGAAATTATCATTCACAATTCATCCATCAATCAATCACGCAAATGTAACAATGCAAAAATGATAAAATTTACAAAGAAAGATGAAATTAATCTTTTCAGTATAATGCAATAAAGCTGTTTATAACTAGTACTAACCAATTGAGAAGGTAAACCTGTTACTTTTTCCATTCAGTCAGTGTGAGTATACAACACAAATAAAGCAAAATAACTTTTAAACAAAACAAGAAACAATTATAGCTTTATACTCTATATTCACATTTTTCTTTTCTCTTGATTTGTCCTGATATTCCTGATTTGGCTATTTTTTTTCATTATATTATGTACAAAGGTGACTGACCTAGGTGGATAATGCTACAGCCCTAAGCCTATGTGACGGTCAGGGACCTTGCCAGAACCACTCGTATCCAACAGGTGGTGGTGGGCTGGGAGCAGCCATACCTGTGTGACAGGGCCCCTTCTCAGGTGGTCCTGGTGGTACTGGAGATGGTCCTGGGGGGCACTGACTCTTTGAATGTTGCTACCTAGGGCCAGTTTACTGTCCCTATTTTTCATGACTGACAACTCCTTAGCTTTGGTTGACCACACCTCATTTTTGGAAGATGCTTATCTTCTTTTTTTTTGAATGTACATCTTACATACATAAGATCTTCCTTTAGAAGTTCAGTTTTGTAGGTATACATTTAACTTAGAAAGTAACAGGAACATAAATTGGTGATGATGCTTTGATGCATGTAATGAAAGATGATCATGTCTCTACCCCCCGCCCCCTCCACCCCCCACACTACCCCCCCCCCCCCCCCCCAAAAAAAAAAAAAAAAGAAGAAGAAGAAGAAAGAAATGGAAAAAAAGAAAGAAAAATGTCTCACTACCATGACATTTATAGACAAAATTCACCTAAATTTTCCATGCAAAACTTAAGATTTTTGTGAAAATGCTAATTTTTGGTCAGTGTTCCTATACTGATATATGGAGGTAGTTCCCCTTTATTTCCTGACAAGAGGCTTAATACCCTTTAATTTTGGCGTTAAAGTGCTGCCTCGGCTTCACTCGCCCATTTGGCAATGGGAACCCTTTCAAGACCCAAGTGCCCCCTCCAGTTGGTTTGGTGGTTCTTGGCCCCACCAAACATTGACCTGTTTACATAATGGTATTTACCACAGGACAAATAGACCCTTCAAGGTAAACAAGGTAGATGACCGAAAGGAAACTTAGAGAAGTAAAGATCTTTTTGTATGAGGTATCGAAAAGTAAGGCATGAATAGTTTTTTTTTGTGAATTTTTTTAACATGACTGCCATGATCTGATGATGCATCCTGGGAAGAATTAGCCTATTACATGGCCGCCTCCTATTCTCGGGGCCTATCACAGTCTTGAGGTGGGAATTTCTACCTCCCCCAGAATCCTTTGCAGCCCACTTGTTTCTGGCAAGCTTGGCGTTTACAAGTTAACCAGCAAAGGGGTTTTCCTTACTAAATATAGATAGCCAATGAAAATATTCCTTCTAACTGGGGATTCCACAAATGATAGCCATGTTGTTTCAGACTTGTAAAGTCCCCCTATCGAACAGTTGGATGCACTAGAAAGTCTAGGGGATAATGGTCTTTTTCTACTTTCTTTAAGCACCATAATAATAGAAAATGGCAGATTTGAGATTCATCCTGAATTTTCATGGATTTTTCAGTAAGAGGTCGAGAGGAAATTTGCAGGCTACATACCCTTTGAAAGGCAATTGAAAGCGCCTCTCAATGCTATATAAATTGTCCATAATAAGCACTTAAATTTCCACTGGCGATTTCTAAAATCATGAATACAAATCAGCCAGCCTTTAATCCATAGCTTCATTCTGGCCTCACTAAGGCTTGTTTATTGCGATTCCCCAGCTGATCAGTGAATAATAATATAATGAGGTGGAAAAATGCCCAGGTGCAGGTGGTTTCTTTACAGCTTTCCCTGCTTTATTCTCGGCCTGGGCCGTGACAGCACTGAAGGCTGCATGTAACGATTGCATTACACTATCCGATTTTACTCGCGATTTCAAAAATCGAAATCGTGAATAATTGATTAGCATAGGCATGTTACATATCATTAGATCGCATTTTTTATTACCTTTCAAATGGTATGTAACATGTATATGCCCCTATAATATTCCTTCTGAAAATTGAGAAATTACAAAATTTTCGGATCTAAAATCGCCTAATGGAATACAAGCTTAATCCAATGAGCAAAAATCTGCGGTGAGCGGCTCGGGTTCATTTATAGAGTGCGGCCTTGTCGTCGCCAATCTTGAACGGCCACCACCACCATCGACACGTCCTTGTTGGCTGGAGTAAAGAGAGGAGGGGTTACTTTAGTGGGAAAATGGACCTATTATGGTCAGTTTCAGGAGGAGAGAGGAAACAACACCATTACCTCCACCTCCCTTGTTGACTGAGGTAAATGGGGGAGAGGGAAGGGGGGGGGGGGTACTTTATTGGCAAAATTGACCTACTGGAAAAGCCTCAGGTTTTTCAGAGTATGTATGGTACGGAGCATAGGATATAGAGAAAATAATATAAATGTAGTTTTGACCTCTTCTGCATTAGGTTGATCCCTTTCTGCATTGGATAGAAACCTTTCAGCGATAGGTGGAACCCATCATGAATATGAGGTGGAACACCACCAGTGGAACCATCTTAGATATAACTAAGGAAGGGCAGATAACAACATAAATACATTCTCTTTTCAATCCAATGAGCTTATCATGCCTAGGTGGACTAGGGAGTAGTTCGATTCAGCGAATGTGCATAAGTTATCAATAGAACATGCTGCCGAAACGTTAAAACCTTTAGAATAGAAGGGAATGATTTACAGTATGCATTATGAAGCATAGTTTACTGAGAAGTTAAATCGCTTGTAAATAGAAGGTTCCACACCCTCCCCTCCTCTCCCACTGACAAACAAGTGGGATGGGGGAAACTGCTCTTAGGGGCCAGGCCCAGCTCTGGTGTGCTCAGAACCGGTTTGGGAGCTCTTCATGGGACACCAGTATTGGGATCTGTGTGGAGAAGTACTTCTGAATCATGGGTCAATAAACCATCTACCTATGAGAACCTGGACGTAGCATTAGGCCACTTAACACCCCTATGTAACGTACGTACACTGACCATTCACTTGAATTGAGAGGACTTGTAAAACGAAGCAAAAAAGTACTATACAATTTATCAGGCAGATTCTAGAGTGACTAATTGATTGATTCTCTGTGTGAAGGGCTATATATGATCAAAGAATAAACAAAGAAATAAAATAAATTTGTAGACTAAGTGCCCCCGCCTCCCCCCTTTGCGCCACCATCACCAACGTCGTTGTCGTTACCGCTTCTGGTGTGGACGCGGCGGCCGGCGCTGCTCCTCCCGGTGCGGCCTACCTATAGACTACCTCTCCTCCTGGGTCCCCGGCCCCCTCCTCCACGGTCCCCAGCCCCCCCCCCCCCCCCCAGGGGGGGGGGGGGTTACTCGACTTAGAGTTGGGTACCCACTGCAAAACGGACTCTGGGAGCTGTGGCTGTGATCACGCAAAGGAAGGAAAATTAGGGGCTGTCACTGACCAGACAACTCTAAAAAGAGGGGCTGTCAAGGCTTACTGACTGCATAAGATATCTTTTGTAGTCTGAAGAAAGCACCAAGAACACATTTCAGGCTCTTCAAACTCCTACATAAGGTTAACTGTATTATAATCTTTGAAGAACACACTTGATTTTTTAGCCAAACACAGCAACTGTAGTGAAAACAAGGGGCTGTACCTTGACATGTCAGAAAACAGGGGGCTGTAAACCATCATCTGGAATTTCACAGAGCTGTCATATCATGATAAGGGGGGGGGGGGGGCTGTAGTTTTGCAGTGGGTACCTACCATCAAAGAGTGAGTACCCCCCCCCCCCCCACCCACCCATGGTCCCCAGCCCCCTCCTCCAGTCCCCTCCGCCACCTTCAGGTCCAGCTGGCAGCATAGGCCCGTGTCCCCTGGTCTTTAAACTGCCAGCACTGAATGGTAACAGTGTCTGAGGCTGGGCCACGCGATGCCCAGGCCAAAGAGTCACTCATTTGGAGTCAGGTTGGCATATTGTGAGCAGCTCAGGGATATTTATAAGTAACTGTGATATGGGTAGTGAGCTGCTCTTTGTATAGTATTAGTAGCATTTATATTAATGTAGGGATGCAGTGGTAGTTATTCTATATAAAGGAGACTAGTCAGGTCAAGGAATCACTCATTTGGACTCAGGTTGGGTTATGGTGAGCAGTTCAGGGATATTTATAAGTATATGTGATATGGCAAGTTAGCTGCTCTTTGAATATAAGCTGTGTAAATATGGGGAGCAAAGGGTAGTATAAATGTCTAGTTATACTATATAAAGGAGACAGGTCAGGCTAAGGAGTCACTCATTTAGAGTCAGGTTGGGATATGGTGAGCAGTTCAGAGACATCCATAAGTAATTGTGATATGGCTAGTGAGCTTCTCTTTGCATAGGATGTATGTTAATGTAGGGATGCAGTGGTTGTTATACTATATAAAGGAGACTGGTCAGGCTTAGGAGGGCATGTGGGGTGGTGTAGTGGTCAGCATGTGTCCGCTTGTTGTGTGGGCCGCCCGGGTTCAATCCTGGGCTTGGGTGGGCTGGCTGCTACTCCCCTCTACATGTCTCCCAGTGGCAACAACTTGGTTATCAAAGGTCTCTATTAGACCATCGGCTGTTGTGTGTAGGACCCTGCCTATGGGACCCTGCACATTAAAGAACACCTGCCTCGGTAAAAGTGTAGGGGTATGGTCTCTATCTTCTCATAGATTAGTTCATTCCATAGATACAATCATCAAAGACAGAACTGTCAAATCCTGTTCTCGCCGTGATATGACCTTAGATGTTGCTATGGCTTTAAACCCCAATAACCAACCAACCATCAGGCTTAGGAGTCACTCATTTGGACTCAGGTTGGGATATGGTGAGCAGTTCAGAGACATTTATAAGTATCTATGATATGGCTTGTGAGCTGCTCCTTGTATAGGATGTATGTTAATGTAGGGATGAAGGGGTAGTTATTCTATATAAAGGAGACTGGTCAGGCCAATGAGTCACACATTTGGACTCAAATTCTGTTGTAAGGAGCAGCTCAGGGTTTTTATAAAGAACTGTGACGATGTTGATTAGCTACACTTTGTACATGATGTGTGTGTATGTAAATTTAAGGATGCTGGGAAAGTATGAGTAGTTATACTATATGAATGAGGCTGGCCAGCCCAAGAAGTCATTCATTTGGACTCCGGTTGGCCTACATTGAGCAATTCAGTCACATAAGTAGCTGTAACACTGCTCTATGTATAGAAAGTATTCAGGAATGTGAGGGTAGTATGTGTAGTTATTATGAATGTAGTGATATGCAGGTTATAAAGGTTGTCCTCAGAAAGCTACTCAGGGATATAAGTATCCATAACACTGTCACTGAGCTGTTTTTTGCATAGGAAGTACCTGAGCCTGGGGATGTCAGGATAGTATGTTTAGTTATACCATAGGGAAAGACTACATGGTGGTTCCGAAGAATAAGAATAGGCCCCCAGTAGCCCCTGCTGATCCTATAAGGCGACGATAGGGGGGACCCAACACTGACCAAGTGGTTCTTTGGGTTCAATTCCCAGTTGGTGCTGGGTTCACTAAGGGATGAGGTACAGCAAAAATGATTTCCCGGTTTTGATCCCCTGCTGTTTGCCTGCCCTGTCACCTTCATCTCATATTATATACGATTACCAAAGACAGAATTTGTCCCAACCTGTTTTTGCCATGAAAATGACCTTATTTATCGAAACGGAATAAAGCATCCATTACTCACTCACTCACTTCCATAGGGGAAGCCTAGAGGAGTTTTCTATTGGGCTAAACAGCAGTGAATTCTGAGCTCGAGGATACTACTGCACCTAGCTATGTCAGGATAGTATGTTTAGTTATACCATGGGGAAAGCGTAGAATATCTTTTTATTGGGCTAAAACAGCATTACATTCTGAGCTCGAGGATACTACTGCACCTATGTATGTCAGGATAGTATGTTTAATCATACCATAGAGAAAGCCTAGAAAATCTTCATTAAAAGGTAAAACATGAATCAATTCAAGCCATTGGATACCGCCTACCATATACCTGCAGTGCCATTTCCCAGGTGATCCTTATGCCGCATCCAGTCCCCTAATGCGGCGGCCTAAGCACCACCGTCACCACCACACCACCACTACTACTCTTACCATCTCCCACCACAGGACCCCACCATCACCACCAGAACCGGCGGTAGCGGCCAGTAGCAGCACTGCCGCCGCCAGCGGCACTATGGTGTGGAGGAGAGGCTCTCCCATAGACAACAGCTGATCACATGTGTCTTTATATTATGAGCAGCTCTTGTATTATGAGCAGCTCACCTAGGAGGGAGAAGGTGTGTGTTTTTTTTGTATTATATTTGAGCTGCTCAGTGGCGGATAAAGTGTGATTTTGTGAACCCAGGAGGTTTGTTGGGGGACGGTATGCACCTAGCCCTATGCGTTTGGACGGAGCATATTTGGTTGGAATGTACGAAGTTCATTGGACACAGCCCAGCCTCCTTGGATTTCATAGCCTGATGAAAGGAATACCTCACCTTGAAGGTTTGAAAAATGTATTTTTTGAGACTATTTTTAGCCTGCTTCTGGGATCTTTAAGATATACTGGGACTGACCAGTGGTCAAGCAAGCATTGGTCAGCCAGTGATATAAATGCTGACCAGTTGGACCCTCCGGGCTATAGGTACCAGCGATGCGTGTTTAAGGCATGTTACATATGGATCTGGATCAGGATAGAATCCCCCTCCAGGGTCTGTGACCTGTAAACGGACCGTTCTCCTCCACGGTTAAACATATACACCACAGGTGACATACATTGGCACTGGGCGCTGTGAGGTTCCCATGGACTCCATTTATAAGCTGAGAAACACCTGTTAGGAATATATCTATATAGGTAGGCTATATCATAGTGGCCAGAGAAAAAAAATGAATGCAACGGAGATGTATATCTGAGTAGCCACTGTGGACTTCCCCTCAGGATATTTATCAGCCAAGCTATGCCCTTTACCAATGTTTCTTAACATAAAGACTCCTGCAGCTGAGAGTGTAAGAATGAAAAGGTCAGTGTTTTGATAGGGAATTCAGCGTGACTGTTCAGTGTATATACATACACGCCATTAACTTTATCTGACACCTGTCTCTGGCTATCACACTGATAATACATACATCCAGTGTATATTTTAGGCGGCCCAGAAAACTTCCTAGGTGCCTTAGTATGGACTTCTGCCCCATTTTGGGTAGGGTCTAGGCTCTAGTGGTATTTATATGTGTGTGGCAGGGACAGGTGATTTAATCTACCCCTCCAGGGTGGATCCATCCAGGTGCCACAGGCTCCCTTAAGCAGTTACAATCTGTTTGTATACATAACACATGATGAGCGCTGGAGCATTAAGCCTTAAGGTGGGCAGGCACCGTGGATGTATAGCACCCTTAAGGCATGGATAAAGAACCACAGTCTTGTCACAGGATAGTACCAGTATACAACGACAGGGACGTGCCTTAACGGAATTGGCGGCCAGGGCAAGGCGTTGTCGCCTAAAATGAACCTTGACAATACTGGTAGCAGTGGTATTACGGCTATATCCCACTAGGCGATTTTCACTAGCGAAAATTGGGTTGTTTCTAAATTTTCATGAGGAATATTATAGGAACCCATGCACATTACATATCATTTGAAAGAGAATTAAAAGACCTTTCTAATGATATATAACATCATTATACTTTGCACAAGGCGATTTTCACTACAGAAAAATTGGTTATTTCTAAATTTCATGAGGAATATTACAAGAACCCATACACATTACATATCATTTGAAAGAGAATTGAAAGACCTTTCTAATGATATCTAACATCACTATAATACGCCGTTATTACCACTCGAGATTTTGGAAATCGTGAGTAAAATCGTATAGTTGAACACAACCTCAAGTACGTATTGGAGACTACTCCACGGTAGCTTCCTCCTGGGTGGAGCCATGCCGTTGTTAACCGGGATGCGGATGCTGGGTCTTTAAAAGTGATTATCAGGTTCATTATCCAACTCATCAGTGCTGGAGTCGGGAGCGGCCAGTCGCCGTTAGTCTTAACCAACTCCCCCCCCCCCCCCCCCCATCCACCTCCCTCCATCGCCCCCCTCCCACCCACCACCACCCATCATCTTTTTCCACCACCATCACCACCACAACCACTACTACCAGTTGGTTACAGGAGGACCTAACTACCACAGATCCTCCAGATCCTCCAGAATATTAAGGAGATACCATGGAGGATAGTACTACACCCATTTAGTATCATTGGAGAGATACACTGGAACAGGGATTGATTGAAGAGACTGTTATCTTGGTGTGTTTGGCTTGAGGGGGCAGCTGTTAAACATCCCCAAGTGTATACACAGATTTATTCTGGAGTCCCAGCGCTGGTGGATTGCTTCCAGACCGTTCAGTCCCCACAGGAGGACTATGATACCAGTAGGACACGTGGAGTACGTGGTTGCAGGGACATTTAGGGTGTATACTTAGTCATTGACAAAGAAGGAGTAAGGCTTGATCATTGGCAAAGAAGGAGTGAGGCTTGATCACTGGCAAAGAAGGAGTGTGGCTTGATTACTGGCAAAGAAGCAAAGAAGGAGTGAGGCTTGATCATTGACAAAGAAGGAGTGAGGCTTGATCATTGACAAAGAAGGAGTGAGGCCTGATCATTGACAAAGAAAGAGTCAGACTTGTAATTGATCGTTAACAAAGGAAACTTGACCATTGACAAAGGAATAGTGTGGATTAATAATTAGTGAAGGCCTGCAGCCTATTGTTAACAAAGGAGGAATGACATTAGTTGACACAGAAATATTAAGGCTTTACCATTGGCAAGGAAAGAGTGAGGCTTCATCTTTTATGAAGAAGGTGTGAGGTTCAATCACTTCCAAAAAAAGAGTGAGGCTTGATCATTGGTACAGAAGGAAGGAGGCTATATCACTCACAAAGAAATAGTGAGGCTTGTTTATTTACAAATAGAGAAAAATCTATTTTGCATTTTCAAAATAAGAACAGATAGCCTTGACCAGTGAAACAGAAGGAGAAGGCTTGATTATTAATAATGAATCAGTGAGACTTTATGATAAACAAAGAAGGAGTGAAACAAAAAATCAATGAGCCTGCATTATCTTCAAGGACTGAGTCACACTAATAATGCACACAATCAGGAGTGAATCTTGATCATAAACAAAATATTGGTGACTGCGAAACTGAGTCAGTCTTGTTTCCTAGCAATGAATGATTGAGGCTTCCCCAAACAAAGAAGGAGCAAGACTTGACTTTCTCCGAAACAGATGCAAGGCCTAATCATTAACAAATTAGGACTCAGTTGGTAATTGGCACTGACTCATTACACTTTTCATTTCACCACAGCATCCCAATACATTCCACCCTCACATGCCAATGGATAAAAATGCTACATAGAAAACAACGATCCTGAAGTCAGTTGATTACCAAATGGCCATTCCTTATGTGATTTATTGAACCATGAGTGATATACTTTTGGAACAGTGGATATATTAGGCAATCCTTTAGTCAGTTAAATACCAAATGGACACTCCTCATGTGACATATTGAACTATGACTGATATGCACTGAGGAAACAGTGGATGTGTCAAACCGGTTATATATTATATGCGGGTGTAGACAGTCTGTATAATCAAAAAACCTTTCAGATAAGATACAAAGTATATGGTGGGTGTTTTACTAGTGTTATATCCATACTACCCGCAGCTTGGATACAGATGTGCTGACACTGATGTGGGAGAGGGTGGCATAACATAGTGTGTTCGTCGTTAAAGACCTCTCCCACGCACATTCTTAAACAGCGGCGTGCCACAAAATAAAAGGTCGAACTGACCCCCTATGGAACACTATAGAGAAGCTCCACATATGGGACAGTGCACTGGAAATTGCATTGCCCTTGTGTTAGTTTTGACACTGTAAACCTTGTTTATTGTGACACCGTTTTGTGTTAGTTTAAACTGGTGACATTGTTGAATTTAAAAGGAATCCATACAATAACAAAGTTGCAGTGTGATTGTGAACCCAAATTGCTGATAGTATACATAACCACACCCTGATAGTGAATTGATCTTGTTGCAAGTCATTTCTGTAGGATTTTGATAGGAATTCAAAAGACAGAATGCCATACGTTTAAAACATTTGCAATTGCTTACATACATGAACATCCCAAAGGATTCTGCGTTACCAAGAACTACCTCTTGCTATACAATTCAATTGGAATAACTCCAAATAGAGAACAAGAAGCTACCAATGATACCTATTATGGATGTGGCCCAACCTTAACATGAGCAAATGGAATCAGTACAATTTGACTAGATTAACCTTGTGATTAAGGGGAGACAAGTGTCTCCCTCTAGTGGTGTCCAGGTACACTAATAATAACCCCAGGAGTACGTATGAGCAGTAGTGAGTATGAGATGGAAGAGGAGCGGAGCAGCTCACTTCGTGACGTCACAATGACACCTGAACTGCGCGTGCGCCACTTGAGCTGGCCCGACTGCTACCTACAGGTTAGTCCTTCCATGACCTAGTTACCTTCTTTATAACTAGTTTGAGAAACTGGCGGATTTGGATGTAAATGCAGTCTAGCTACAGGTATGCCCTTTAAGGTTGGGAGGGTTTTGGAGGGGATGGGATGGGATTAAGGGTCAGCGAAATTTGATATAAGATCACCCAGAAAAGAATTATTAGGAGAGATGTGGTTTAGAACTAGTTCTAAGACGCCGCTGTCAATGGTTCACTCACCTTTGTTATCTCCATGACGATGATGCATGTTATTCAAGAGATAATGTAAAAGGAGCATTTAAATGTACATTGAATTGTATTGGGAGTTAAGGACTTTCGGGTTTTGATCACATACAGCTGTGAAGAGCCGAAATGATATCATTTGAATTTGATATGATGAATTGGGGAAACTTTGTATATGCATATTTTATATACAGAATTATATGTTTTCCTATTGATTTTGCATTAATAATTTTTAACTGACAGATGGAAACACGCAAATCTTGTTTGCCTTTACTAAATGCTGGTAGATTAGAGTAACATGACCTTTTCCAAGTTGTGTTATGCACTATGACAAATTAGGTTATCATAAATAGCAACTGTTTGTTAAGCAAACAATTTTCTCACAGAGCGAAGTGTCCATACTCTCACATTCCGAATTTGTCGAGCGTAGGACCTAAAACAAGCTTTCCCAAAATATGCAGAGAAATGATAGAGAAACAAAATGACATTTTGAACAGTTGAAGGTCAGTGGTTTATGTATCTTACAAAACATGCACACTCCTATACAAAATAACTATAACCCAATTGTACCAATCTATAAGAAATACCCATAATGATATCAAATAGCTATTTAATTTCCTTTAATTATTGTGGATAATTACACATGTAACATGTCTACCGGTCAGAATCCTACACCCACACCCACTCACTCCATTCGAGACCAGCTCACATTATTTGTAATACCGGTCGCCGCATATTGTTACAACCGTAGATGATGTACTCCTGTCGACCAGTCGACCGATGTGAAAACTTGGTCTGACTTTATGAATATTTGGTGGGCGGTGGACAGGATTGGATTTACCCACCGTAAAATAGCTGGACCCAGTTCATTTGATGGGGTGTGTGCTTTCATAGGAGACTATGCGGCAAACAAAAAATCCAAAGAAATATCACTCTTTTGCCGTTTTTTAATCATAAAATGTTAACTAAGGCCCTTATAAAAAATGTTAGACCACGTTCCCTGCATGTGAATGTTGTTAAGATGTGTGTAAAATATTGTACGTACCAGTCAAACATTAACCAAGATATCGATGTTCAAAAAATGAAAGTAAAAAAATAAGTTTTTATTTGATAAAACTGGAATTCCAAATACATAACAACTATACATGTATCAAGATAGAGAAAAATCTTACCTTTATCATGATGTCTTGATGATCAGAACATTAGTAAGAAAGGCATTAATGCTTTAATGAATTGGCCACCCCTCACTGGGGTCTATCCTTAAAGCTAGATTTGAATGACATCTATAGTCGTTCAGGGGAAGAACAAAAAGAGTTGGTGTGGACGTCGATAAGCTCTGCCGGGGGCAAAAACTCTATCGGAGATATTTTTCTTGGAATATTTATGGACAAATAATAATATAATTATTCATAGGTCTGTCCCAGTTTCTATAGGCTCGTGAGAGCAAAGCATAGATATACTATTATGTACATTGCTCTGATGAGAGAAATTCAGGTTAGGAAAAATGTAAACTAAACCAGGACAGACTTCGCCTGTAGCAGATCCAGAATGATATAACATGATAATTATTATTTCTTTTACCGATCCCTATGTTAGGTGTTCACCAAAAATAAGGTGTGCGGGGTGGTGAAGTGGCTTGAGCGTCCGGACACCCTGCACATTAAAGAACACCTGCCTCAGTAAATGTATAGGGGTATGGTCTCTATCTTCTCATAGATTTGTTCATTCCATAGATATGATCATCAAGGACAGAATTGTCAAATCTTGTTCTTGCCATGATATAACCTTAGATGTTGATACAGAGTTAAACCCCAATAATCAACCAACAAACCAAAAATAAGGAGTCAGGACCCCTGCTGAACGGTCACCATTTCATACAACAGTATTCCTAATGCAAATTAGTTTGATTTACACATGGCTCCCCATAAAGAAAGCCCTCAGCTACATGATACTGTAAAAGTAGACCTACCCATAACGCACCTGGGGTTTTGGTTGGAGCAGCTCCGAGCAGCTCGGAAATTACTATGGAAATAAGAAGATTACATTTAGGCTAAAGGCCGTATTCAACTACGAAAAAGAACAACATAAGAACTGTCAAAGATCGGGAGGTTTAAGGTCCAAAAGATCGGGAGTATGTCCATTTCATCTCTGAAAGATTGGGAGCAGCACTTCTGAAAGTTACCAACATGTTGGGAACTATCGGTAGGAAAACTCCCGATCTTTGGCTCCTAATTTTTGAGATGCCAAAGATGGGAAGTTTTCTCAGGTATATCACATCTCACGATGTTTGACAGTTACCCCCAAAATCGAGAATACCTCCTGATTCTCTTTCTATTTTTTTGCCAAACATCGGTAGAATTGATAGGAATCGTGAGCCAAAAATCGTGTAATGGAATACGGCCTTAAATGTAGGGTTCATTGACCATTGCAACTAGATGCTGGTCCCACTGCGTCACCACTCAAGTTACGCTCGATGCCAAAAAAAAACATTAGGAAAAGACGCAGGTAAATGCTGATGAATCTGGCAATCTGATTGGCTGATGGGCAGTACGTGGGGCTAAATTCATCAAGATCTGACCTCAAAATCGGACAATTTTGACGTCGGCATGTACTTGGTTTTCAAGCATGTCTGCAATTTGTTCCCCTAGTGGGAGCCTTAGAACCAAACGTAGCATGACTATTGTATTTTGATAGTGTGCTCAATTGGAATACAGGTATATGCATGTAAAATGATAACGAATAGTATGTATCAGGCAGTCGGAAATGTCCTTTATCCACTGATTGTGATTGAAAGATGAAGGTGCCACTCAATAATTCTCAAGCTTATCTTTGATATTACACTTTGACTTTTTCAAATCCATAGTGCTAGGCCATTATTCTATGGACAGGGTAAGGATTCATAAAAAGGCAGTTTAAAAAGATTTTATGAAAATGGTTTATGGTATTCTCGCGGCGTTTATGATATTGTTTCTACTAGCCCTTACAAGGAATTCAGTTCCCTTGTCACTTACCTAGCCATGTTCAGCATACTATTCCTTTGTCCTAAATCAACCATAGCAGTAATTCTAGATCTACCCAATTAATTATTGCACCAGATCTGTATAGAGATGAATTATATGAATAGGACAGCCTGGTAGGATAATTCAATTGCCTCAATAGGGCTAAATGAGCCATGTCAGCGGGTGGGGAGGCAATGGCTGGAACTTTGATAGTGGTTACCCATAGCGTCCCCCTCCGCTCCTTGTTGGGGGCGGGGACTTTCGGCCCAATATCTACTAAGGAAAAGCAATCCCAAAAGCAATCCAATCCCCCTGTTTTCAAATTGCTGGATCCGCCAGTACCCCCTACTCTTTTTTTTTCTTCTTTTTTTAAAAATCTTTTTCGGTCGGAGAGATGTCCATCTGTTAACTTTGTTTTTTTCTGTCGTTGTCATGATTATTGCCACTGCTCCCATGCATATGGTCAGTTTTGCACTGGGTACCTGAACCCATATTTGGCACCCCCAGGATATATCAGACCCTTAGGAGACTGCCTTCTGTACTACAGTATTACAGCAGCTGTTTTGCACTAACAGGGTCGCACTGCATGTGTATGCAGGATTACTCTATTCCATTATAGGGGCCTGCCATATAAAGACTCCTTTTATAGTTCAGAAGGACATCAGGTTTTGCTGATGTATATTCCATGACTCGCCCCCTGCGTGGTACATGCCCATTCCAATACACAGTATGATATATGATATCTGTAATCTAGATAGTGTGACACTATTTACATGGATTGGCGACTAAAGGTCTACAGGGCAAGAAAGGGCAAGAAAGGGCTGGTTTTGCTTTTCAGTTCTATTTTGAGTTCTATTTTCCAAAGATTTGCAGTAAGTTTTTTTTATATCAATCACATGAGTTTACTGGTGGAGGAGTGCATGATTGATGACTTTTTGAATTTTCTAAGTTATTTTGTGTGTCATTTGTGGCCATTTATCATCTGAAAGTATTTTATATTTTTTCCCCTTTGTTCCCATTAATTATCATATTCATTAGCGATGTCACATGGGAGGATGCTCAGATTTTGAAAACTTGTGCCGTCTTCGCAGATTCTTCTTCCATTTCTTTATCAAAATATTTGTACCTGACAAACAATTTTGGTATTGAATGATAGAAAAAAACATAGTGAATCTAAATATAGCACTTTTATTTTCATCATAACGTTATTAACAGCGCTACGTTTTTAAGACAGGTAGAAGGACCAGATATTTCAAGTTTTTCAGTCCTTTCTTGCCCTGCAGACCTAGTATTCTTTGGTGGTGTGCACCTGCTCGTGTTCATAGGGGACAAGACCCTATAACGTCATAGGAATCACAGACCTGGAGGCCGGTCCTTCATTAACAATTACCCCTATATGAAACTTGGCCTGCAATCAAATCAGGAACATTCTGATAAGTGGGTCAATGTTCAATCAGTCACTCACCCTAATGCGAAATATCATTCTTTTATCATTTACTTTGTTTTGTTATTTCGAGTTTGATACACTTAGTAGACTGCTATAAGTTGAAAAAGGTAATGCTCATTAGCTAACATTCACAGTTGACCATAGATGTACATGTGAGGAGTCCAGATTTCATGATTTATTATATAAGCTAAAATACTGTTACTCCTATTTTAGTTCCCTATTGTGGGACATACTAAATGCCTTTGATTGAGATAAGAAATTGGAAAAGTGTCTACTGAAAAGAGTGCAAAGTCTGTACCCCATCAGAAGTACTCGCGATTCAGGAAATTGCCGTTAAAAGTTATGGTTTGTTATACTTGTGGATATGTTTCACATTACATTACATCATTATAAGGGAGTATGGTTTTTCTTTCAAATGTATAATGTAGCATAGGCCTATGGGATCCTGTCATTTTCCTAATGATAACTTACAAATTACCAAAGTCGCAAATGTAAAGTACCATTGGATAACAGACTGTGAAGCAAACTTATGATTATTATAACAATGTTTCATTTAGATTCATCCTGCCGTTCCCATATCCTGGTATTATCTTGTTCATTAGACCACTTGGTGACCCATATTTACTAATGGTACTACCCGCAGTATGTAAGACCAAGTTATCGGACGTTAAGCCTGTATTCCACTACACGATTTTGACTGATAACAATTAGGTTATTCCTAGTTTGTCAATAGAAATATTACAGGAACCAATGCATGTTACATACCTTTGGAAAGAGAATTCAAAATCCTTTCTAACAATATGTAACATGGCTATAATCGGCCCTTATTCGTACCTGCAATTTTCAAAATCGGGAGTAAAATCGGATAGTGGAATACAGGCTTTAGTGGTCGGTTGTCACCGGATGCGAGGTCCGCACTCATGCCAAGTACTTGTGTGCCAGATTTCATGTTAATTAAAAATGTATTAATTTTATCTGACCGCCCCCATGTATGGGTTACATATGATTACAGTTGACTGTATTATATTTGGAACGAGTTTGGATGCTTGCTTACCATGATTCATAAGATAATTGTATGGTTTAAACATGTGTTTTATTTATTTATGCAAACTCGTCATTGAAGATTAGAGAAATAGTAAGAGGGAAAGATTCCTCTTTTTTATTATAAATACATTCGACAACACTTCAAATTCGTCCCTTTTCTGTGAACAGATTGCATTTTCCATGTATTGGGCCTATAAGTCCTGAGAGATACTATAAGTATATTCTATAGGATGTCACACTTAGTTATAGAACCGCGGGGTTATACTTATACAGGTTAGGTTTAAGCTTGTCACTGACAACATTGTCATATTGTGCAGCACTGCTAAAAAATACCAAAAACTAGCACTGCAGGCGGCTTGTTATCTTGCATCGTTGCTAATATCAATACTATGACTTGCAAAAACGTATATCATATGCAAAGTGTAGTTTGATTTGAAAAACGTTTTTGGTTAGAACAAATTCTAACATATATGGTTACTTTCTCATTTAACTAATGAATAGGGATCACGGAAATCTCATTGGCCATAAAATATGATCCACATACAAAGATATGTACCAAAAAAACATCCCTACACAAAGGCATTAGCGACCCCAGAAGACAGTGTAGTCCTACCATTTCCTCCTGTTCCCCCACTAATCCGTCGGAAACCCGGACCACGGCGCCCTAATGCCAGCTGTAATTAGGGCAGTTTGGGCCTGAGGGCGAGCAGCTCGGGGCCACATGGAGCAGCTCACGGCCACAGGGAGCAGCTCGTGGCCACATGGAGCAGCTCACGGCCACAGGGAGCAGCTCGTGGCCACATGGAGCAGCTCACGGCCACAAGGAGCAGCTCGTGGCCACATGGAGCAGCTCACGGCCACAGGGAGCAACCGTATTCCACTGTCCGATTTTACTCTTGATTTTGAAAATCGTCAGTAGAAATAATGGCCAATTAAAAGTTTGTTTTATAGTTACCTCCTGTAGCTGTGAGCTCTTTGTAGCTGTGAGCTGCTCCCTGCGGCCATGAGCTAATCTCTGTGGCCATGAGCTGATCTCTGTGGCCGTGAGGCTGCTTCCTGCGGCTGTTAGCTGCTCCCTGTGGCCGTGAGCCTCTACCAGTGACTGTGAGCTGCTCCCTGTGGCTGTGAGCTGCTGCTCTCTGTGGCCATGATATGCTCCCTGTTGCCATGAGCTGCTTACTGTGGCCATGAGCCACTTCCTGTGGCTGTAAGCTGCTCCCTGTGGCCATTAGCTCCCTGTGGCTGTAAGCTGCTCCCCGTGGCCATGAGGTGCTATCTGTGGCCATAAGCTGCTCCCAGTGGCTGTGAGCTGCTCCCTCTGGTGCTGAGCTGCTCCCTCTGGCCTTGAACTACTCCCTGTGGCCGTGAGCTGGTCCCTTTGGTTGTGAGCTGGTCCCTGTGGCCATTAGCTGCTCTCTGTGGCTGTTAGCTCCCTGTGGCCGTGATCTGCTCTCTGTGGCCGTGAGCTGCTCCCCGTGGCCGTGAGCTGCTCCCAGTGGCCGTGGTCTGCTCCCTATGGCCAGTAGCTCCCTGTAGCTGTGAGCTGTTCAAAGTGGCCGTGAGTTGCTCCCTGTGGCTGTCAGCCTCTCCCAGTGGCTGTGAAGTCTATATTCCACATGACGATTTTGACTACTGAGAGTTTGCTAATATCTAAATTGTTATCAGAAATATTACAGGAAACCATGCATGATTTATACCGTTTGAGAGAGAACTAAAAAACATTTCTAATGATGTATATTCCATTGTCCAATTTTACTCCCGATTTTCAAAATCGTCAATAGGAACAATGGCTAATTATAAGCATGTTATATACCATAAGAAAGGTTTTTGAATTCTCTTTTAAGTAGCTTATAGCCTGCATGGTTTCCTGCAATGTTTCTAATAGCAATTTGGTCCGTTTATCCCGACCAGAGAAAAGGTACTTTACCTAATACAAGATTCTGGATAACTCTTGATGAAATTTGACATTGCATCTTCTTGTGCGTGTGTCATTCCTGAATATTTTACACAGTCACATTTTTTATCATTAATTTTGATAAATGCCATCACCGTTTAGGATTTTATAAGATTCATAAACTTGCTCTTTTAAAGTCCTTGAAATACACAAAGAATTGCGCATTTTCCATAACAGTTTAATACCAGCGCACGTTTTTCATCCTGCAATAAAACTACCCAATAGAAATACACATTCATTTTCATTAAATCACCATGAATCAATTTAATATCAAAACGATTTATTTTCCGTTAGCAAGCAAGCGCAGGTGCTTGGTTTATTAATGCGATCTCCATTCCATGTTTCCATTCCCCAGTCGGCCTGCCTTGAATCCTAAGGTTTTCCTTTATTCATAATGTTGACGAGCAGTTGGCCGGGTTTTGTCGCCAGTCTTGTAAACAGAGGTTTTATTCCACTGCCGCCGACCGAAACGTTAATAGAAATTCCCAGAAAAATAACGGCACCTCAAGTACAAAAACCTTGCCAAGCTGAGAAATGAGCAAATGAGGAGGGAGGATGCATTGCTGAGCAAATGAAGTGAGATGCTCAGGAGTGTGTGTGAGCAGGTGTGACCAGGTGGTTGGAATGTGGAGAAATGGTTGTTGGACTTGGGAGAATGTATGTGTTCTTTTAATGAAAAAGTGTGAGTATATTGCTTAGATGTTATCCTTTATTGAGGTATTTCTATAGCTATAATTTCAGGACTTGCTATGAGGATATTTGGTCATTCAAACCTGTTATGAATTATTCAAACACACATACATACACACACCCACAATGTATTGCCATTACAATATGCATCTAGACATGTAGGCATGTATATAACATTATAATCTTTACATCTGGAACCCCAAAGATTACTATCCTAGACCTCTTACACTCAACCTCCTTGAAGCCATTCAGAGGACCCATAATTATTTCAAAGATGTGCTGAAAGGCATAAATAGACAATGAGAAAATAAAAACAATGCATTCAATGTCTGAATAAGAATACAACACGAGTGAGTAATATGGCTGTAAATTGTTACCTTATAACAGTGTTATAGTCTTAATGTTGCTATATTAATCCAGGAGGTGGGGGTACCTTTAGGTTAAGACCTACATACTCTAACCCTCAAAACATTGTTTTGCTGGACACAATATTAACTCTACAGAGAGGAGAAATCCTACATACATACATGTGTCCGGTGCTAAAACGGAAATATTTCCTCTTATACAAAGCCAGATTAAGGAACAAACCAGTGTCTGTTTACATGAACAATGCATTAAGTTCCTCCTACTCTGATTGAGACCAGCTGTGGCAGTAGTGATTTATTTAGGAGTTGCTCGAAGCGCTCTCATACATCATTTATGAGCAGCTCAGTGCTTGAAGCATTCAGATTGTATGCTTACCTGAAGCAGCCAGAGTCCATAATTGTGTATACTAATTGGTTAGGGACGAACATATAGGGCAATTAACTGAGAGATCTAGAGAAACATACTTCATTTTGGCAAAATGTTCATGGATATATGGATACCCACAATAGGTAAAGGCCTCTCATATAGGTAAAGAGATTTAAGGATACTTTATTCTTGAATATGGAGCAAGCATGAATTAAAGATCATGGGTATTAAAAGCCTCACATTCGAAAGAGTGAAGGAGTGAGTCAGTGATGGATGTTTTATGCCGTACTGACAGCCAGGGTCATTTTCACAGCGAAAACAAGTTGGGACGAATTCTGTCTTTGGTGATTGTATCTATGAGATGAAGGTGACAGCATAGGCAAATAGCAGGGGATCAAAACCTGGAAATCATTTTTGCTGTACCTCATCCCTTAATGAACCTGGCACCAACTGGGAATTGAACCCAAAGAACCATTGGTCAGGGCTGGGTCCCCCCTAGCGTCATCTTCTATGATCAGCAGGGGCTACTGAGGGCCTATATTCTTTCCAAGAGCAGAAGCTCCACCCTGGTACCCCAACTGGGCGAAAGAGTGTAGGTTGTATGCCACAAGGATGTTCGTAATTTCTAGATTGTCATTTAGAATATGAAACGAACTTATGCATGCTACATACCATTCAAAAGAGAATTAAAAATCCTTTCTAATGATGTATAACACGTCTTATTCTCACTGGCAATTTCCGAAATCACGAATTAATGATATAATGGAACACAGCCTTATCAGAAGTTTAAGTTTGCAGCAAACATCAATAGATACAATACAGAAAAAAGCCCACCCACTAAACTGCTCACAGTTTGAATAAATGCTCACATTTAACATAAAGAGAAGAGGTGAGCAGCTCAATACGGTCACATCTAATATAACTCACTAAGAGCTGCTCCTCCTATGGACCTGGCCCAGTAAAAAGCCACCATTTTGTGTGAGACATGGTGCTAGGCTGGTCGCCATTGTCGCCCAGGAGCCGGGATAATGAGTTGATTTGATTGCGTCTCTGTGGTGGTGGCCGGCTGGGGGAGGGGTGGTGGTGGGAGGTGGTGGTGGTTGTGGGGGGGGGGGGAGGTGGTGGCTTTAAGGAGGGGTGGTCCTCAGTGGGGAGGTAGGGGAAGGAGAAGGTAGGGGACACTTGTGGTCATGGTAAGGGGGATACCCAGTACATAAACAGCTGGGAGGACGGCTCTGTGGGGTTATAAACGTTTACCTTTATTGAAATAATTGCATTATTCATATCTTTTACCAGGCACTTAAAGCCTACGTTCCACATACTTGTTTTTATTCTCTATGCTTATCTTATCTTTCCCCAAAAATATGGCATGAAAGGATCTTTCCTATAGACCAGAAATAACAAGGTTCTTTATTGTACATAGGGGCTCAATTTCAACATACCCACAGCCTTTGGTAAGTTACGACTACACCAAGAGCAAGATTCATGAAACATGCCTGGTCATCGTCCGTAACCCAGGTACACACTCAGGCTGAGAATTGAATCTGGGACCTTTGGACTAGTAAACCAGTGCTCTGATGATGAGGACTTTTATATTAACCTAATAGATGATTTTTGAGGTTCCTAACAGAAGTTTTTAGGGCCCCTATGTGTGGTTACCTTCAGAAAATGCCGTTTTCAAAGGGACGCTCTGCCACGTTTTCATTTGGGAGGAGACAATTCTCCATATTGGTGGGCGTTTTTATGAAACAAGCCACTAAAGACTAGTGCCTTTCAATACACCGCTAAATACTCCAATAATAATTATTCGGGATTTTTGTAGCTCATGCCAATTCTTTTTATGGTGAGTAACTCCTACCCATCTGAAGGAGAGAGGTAAAGAATGGAGGTAAATGAGCTCTGTTTATTTGCCTTACGCCTTGGAGATGGTTCTGTCCTTGCACGATAGGGGGCGACTCTGTTTCATTGCCCCGAGCTCATTGGAATGTAAACTGGGGTGGGTAAGAGAAAGGCGTCATAAAACTATCTAGGTTACCTGATGATTTTATATATAGTTTACGTGTTTCCATTGTTTTCGTTTTGTCATGGCTGAGACATAAGCCCATCTGCTTTATTTGTTGAATTAGTCCATGCGAAAATTCACCCTGTGGCTTGGAGATCACCACAGTTTGAATCAAAACATGCTCTTGTCCATGCATTTATTAAGAAATATACAGTATGTTAATTAGAATTATTTATTGTTAGGACAAGGCTTCTACAAAGTTCTAGTGTTCTTTTGACAATCGATGACACATTTATTTTCTTTTTTTTCCATACTAAAACGACAGCCATTATTCTGGCATAGTATGCAGCAAAAGGATAGAACTTTCATTTGGTTAACAACAACTCGATATTCCTCACTGCCACCACCACCCATTACCCTCTTTTTTAATGTCTCTATTGTCAAGTCTGTGATCGCAAAGATATTGACTGCAACTTGGGATAATTCCACTCTCACTCCCTCTATCCCTGGATCATACCAGCATAATGATACGCACATGTATCTTGTACATAATACACCAAACTGCCATATCCGCTATGATTACTTATTAAGGTTCATATTTGCGGAACCGATTACAGGCTAATCACCTGACCTTTGATTAGGGATGCTATATATCATGTCTACAATTTGCCCTTATTCTTACCAGCCTAATTACTTACGAAAATATGGGCCCTGTTAGCCCTTGGGAAAAATAGGGTTCTAAAGATAGGATATGCGCAGATTATATTACAGACATTGTGCAGATATGTCACCTCCGCTGCGTTTGGTGACTACCAACGTCCATATGGTAGGAATTTAGCTAACGCAATGGGTCTAAGGGCTATATAATAACATTGAGCTTGTGCAGACGTGGTCACCTTTTGGTGATCACCACGTGGTGATCATGACCACGTGGCTATGAAATGAATACAATATGTATAAGTTCTAATTGACAATGACTGTTAATTATTATTCAGTAAGATTGTTGTAGATAATTAATTATGTAAAAAGATATTTCTAAATGCATTAAAATTGAAATTAATCATGTTGATAAATTGATCACTATAATGACCGCCACCTCATTTTAGGAGCTGTGACGGCTTCTGCACAACTTCTATATATACTAGGATTCGATTCACTCCAATACTAGAAATCGCTGATGGAAATATGGCATATCAAAATCAAGCTATAATCATTATGCCTTTTATTCGTGGATTTTGAATTATCTTTCAAATGGTATGCAACATGCATAGGTCCCATCACAACCCACCAAAAAATCGGAAAATCCATAATCCCCAAAGTCGAAACCGCCTAGTATAATATGGCCTTAACCAGCTGTTAACATCAGTAGTTAATACATCCTCACTTTGTTTGAACACGGTGCCTCCCCTCCCATGTGTCTTCTGACTGGTCGGAATGAGATTTCCCTTTTAACACGGCCGTTGTTCCGGCCGTTATTTCGGCCTCTAGTTCGTCGTCCGGCCGATGCGCCGCTGCCGCCGTCGGCCTCTGACATTTGCCGACTAATTCCCGGTGATACCGTCGGCTAATACTGTTGACTAGAGGCGATATTCAACTATGCGATTTTACTGGCGATTTCGAAAATCGTTGGTTTGAATATGGGTTAAATATATACATGTTATATATCGTTAGAAAGGATTTTTAATTCTCTTTCGAATGGTATGTAACATGCATGGGTTATATTCATATGTTATATTTATAACGAAATCGAATATAAATCGCTGGTTTGAATATAGGTTGAATATAAACATGTTATATATCATTAGAAAGAATTTCTAATTCTCTTTCGAATGGTATGTAACATGCATGGGTTATATTAATATGTTATATTTATAACAAAATCTTGTATTATATTAGATAAATCTTGGAGGCAAAAATCGCCTAGTGGAATACAGATTTCATACTGTTGATTCCGCATTAAGTATGGTGGTCTGATTTGCAGACGGTACGCTCCCACCCTCCCTACTAGATTGTGGTAGCTGGTCGACGCCAAATTAATCTCTCTGCAATTAATTGTGACAAAATTGCCTTGAGGGATGTTGTGAGGGGTTATGGGAGTAGGGAAGAAAATGAAGTATTTGCAGAAGAGGTCAAATCTTGGTTTTAAGACAATTAAAGGGAATTTTACTTAAAGGAGGACGTGTGTAGAGTGTCGGGGTTTTAACTTATGATCTAGGGAATTTCAATTTGTAAGTATAATTCAGCATAATGGTAAATGTTTTTACTAACACTGGACGCAAAATCTAAAGTCATTTGAATTTGTTATACCTGGTCAATTCTTATACACCTCTTGAAATCTTTTTTACATGTCCTCAAACTTTGCAATTGGTTAATATATATATATATATATATATAAAATATGACATATTAAACAGGCTACACAAAAATAAAATGTACAATGAAATTGGGAAAAAGAGTGGGTGGGTCTGAAACCTATGAAAAAACACCGATGTATTTGACAAAGCAGTTCCCCAGCCGGCTCAGTTCTTCTGTTCAAAAATAGCCATGTGCAGATTCCCCTCTTGATCAGGCTTTGGTTTAATTGCCAACGTTTAAGGCTAATATAACATGTAACCCAGCAGAAGAGATATGACTTTTCCTCTCTTCAGCACTTAAGTTTGATTATTTGACACACAACCCAAGACCGCTACTGTTAAAAACTATGCTTTACACTTTTGTATTTGAATTTCTTCTGATGTTATGATCGCTTATGAATCACTTGAAATCAGGCGAAAAGTTGTGTACTTAATATCTGAGAACGTATAAAACGTTTAAGCAAATTTAGATGATAAATGCTTTTCAATTCTCTTTTTTTTCCCTTTTTATTTCCTTTTTCAGGGAAATCGAGTAATCTGGGAGTGACTTGCTTTCATGATTACCTTATCATAGTCTAGTTCATTTTGTAAAAATTGTAATGTCATTGAAGGGGATATTACCTAGCTCTGATATCCAATAAAGTTATGGATTTATCCTGGAAATCAGACCCCAAACTATTCACAATTCTCCATTATCATCATTGAGCAAAGTGAAATGACATTCTGAAAATTTTCTCTGAAAACGGTTTCAATACTCCCCTAGACTTATAATTACATTTAAAGCCGCTGTGTCGACCTTCTATTCTTCAGTGACGAATATAAAAGAATGGGAATTTCTTGTTAGACGGAGCTAATGCGTCTGATTTCCTTTTATATACTTTGAGGCAGAGTTTGAATATTCTCGACGGTTGGCGCCACCTTGTGTGACTTTACTGAACCTCTTACGTAACAGACAGGGGATTAAAGTAAAAGGTTTCGTGAACCCATGCCCTTTGTTAGAGAAATGCTCTTATAATAAAAACTTTTAAAAGACTATGATAAGTACGCCAATACGGCGCAGGGTTTGGGAGGGTTTCCATGAAGGAATCGTCTTTATAAAATAGGTTCTGTGATAAGGGTTTCGTTGGAATCACCTTTATCTACCTTTGTTATCAAGGGTTCTGGGACAGAGGATTCGTTGGATAACGTTGTCCCTGCAGGTTTCAAGACATTTACATAATTATCAAGTCAAAGGAATTACTCTTGCATTTCGCGTTTGAAGTATTCTAATGATATACAGGAAAATAGACACAGTCATGTTATAAGTCATGGTACATTGGCAAATATTGATACTCTAATTCTCATTATCAGCATTGCATTATATCCACACATTCTATTGAAGGTTTATATACATTTATGCATACAGATCTAGAAAAACAAAACAAGCTGAATGTATTTTATACAAGATCGTATATATATAGGCAGTCCATAGAAGATCCCTATTCATATCCAAAACTAGGTTAATTGCAACCCCTCTCTAAGCGTATGGGTGGCCATGGGTACCTGAATGTAGTGAGCCATATGGGGCCACCCTGGGGAACACCTTTGAGCATAAGCAGATCGCCTTTACTATAAAGGGTGGCGGGATAAGGGTTTTGTGGGAAAGGATTGTCTTTGAAGATTTCTCTGGCCGTGGTGCTGCTGCAGTTGTATCAGCTATCTCTCCTATCAGCAAAAATGTTCCCTATTCACCTTTTCCACGAACTTGCGCAGTGATATTTCCCATAGAGACTGTGTTCCTAAATCCTTTAGCCTATGCACATTGCAATAAGCCCATCCCAGTGTACACCACCATTGAGGTTTATTATGAAATATTTTTTAAATTACTTCCACACTTATTCCCTGAAGACAGTTGTATGATACAAAAGTAACCAAAAACCAAAGCAGTACTTAAGGATATAGAAAAACGTATTTCAGCGACCCAATTCTTGGAAAAAAGGATGGCTTTGGCAGTTATTTTGTCCAACCCTTGTTCAATCCTAGTATTATATCCAATGTGGGATGGGCTTATTGGCTGCCTATCCCAAAACAGAGGTTCGGGCCACAATGCTGAGAAAGCTCTATAGGTAGAAAGAAATTCAGACTGAGCACAAGCTTAAAAATGGGCTTTAAAATGGCATCTAGTGTAAAGCTTAAAAATGGGCTTTAAAATGGCATCTAGTGTCCTATGTGAGTTCATCAGCTGACTTTTTCAAAGATTCAGATCTTCCTTATGCCAAAGTACGCCGTAGATTTGTACAAGAACATCCTCTCATTTTCAATAATTCCAGGCTCACCTTGACGCATACCTACTTAATGCAAGGCCCCTCAGAGATATTCAGGTATTGCGACTTCCCTATAATATCTACCATAGGCCTATACAGTATGTCCTTGTCCTAGTTAAACATATATAACAAAGCCAGTCGGGCTCGAGTAAGTTTTTTTCTAAACCTAAAGGCAGGGTTAGGTTTCTACACAGGAACAAAAGGAGAAACAACAACAGCGAACTGTGATGGAGATGGGGTCCGCCGCTGGTGACTTCACGTGAGTGCCTGTTGCGTAGTGACACACTCGGGACGGTCGGGAATCAGCGATCGGTGAAGTCCTTTCATGACCTAGATAACTCTGGCATAATAGGTCCTTACACCCACAAGAGTCCATGGCTACTACTGGTCACTTAAAATTTGTTAAGAATTTTTTATTGGTCCTCTAGTTATAGCATGGGTAATCCCTTTGATGGTTCTAGGCCTGCTGGCTGCTTTATACTCCTCCCTGCCATAAACCAGCGGCCCCAAAGCATGCTGGGATGCAGTGGGGAATTCCCACCTAAAATGGTTGTTGGTTAACAGTCCTAGTTTGAGCACCTAGTGGACTTGGATGTAACTACAGTCTACGATGGGTGACGACAGGAGGAGCAGCAGCAGCATCAGTAAGAGGACCCATAGTATCAGCAGCAACCTACTGGAGGACGCCAGGCAACAGGGCATTCACTGAGCACTGCCATCACCCTGTCCCTGCGTCCCTCCTCCAGCTGCATATCAACCTATTGCCTTCTTGGTTATAACACGGATTGGTCATACTAACACTACCTGCCAGCCAGCATCCTGTTGTATATGTATAGGAAGCTAGGGGATTTTCATTGCCTGCTACCTCAATTGCCTTATTGCTGGCTGCTGAGTTGCTGAGGCCTTGCTAGGATGTCCTAGGATTATTATCAGGAAGCAGGGACTTATGAGTTAGTAGGAGGAGGAAGACATGGCGTTACTGTTGCTGTGTAGTCACTAGTGCATTAGTCTACACCATTCTCTGTGTTAATATGTAAACCCTGCACACCTGATGCTTAGGACGTTCATTGACTGACACCTCAATTGCCTTTTTGGAAGTCTGGCGGACTTGCAGCTGCTACTTTCCTTACCCAAAGTTGGGGACTCTGGAGAACCTGGGATTTTAATGCATAAGGTAAAGACGCCATGGCCTGGAGAGCCCATTGTCATGGGGGCTGTAACTAGGACTGCCTTCCTCCTGCGTCTCCCCCGCGCCGCCTTCAGTGCCCGCCGCCCGTTATGTGCACATGTGAGCGGCAGTCAGGTCCCTACTGGAGGAGGACACACCCAGGAGGAGAAGTCAGCCTTAGCAGTGGCGGCGCTGTCCCCAGCTGAGGTTACTGATTCTGTCTCGGTTACTGATAATGTGGCCGTGTCACCGCCGCTGCTGCTGTCATTGTCACACCTTCTGCTCGCGAGCTGCTCGGTCGGACTGAGCTGCTCGTTAAGACTCTGAGCTGCTCATTTTGGACTCTGAGCTAATTATTCGGACTCTGAGCTAATTGTTCGGACTCTGAGCTAATAATCCCGACTCTGAGTTGCTCCTTCAGACTCTGAGCTGCTCATATACTGTTTGGAAATGCTCCCATCTTGTGGGCTTTGTGAGACTGAGGAAGACGTCGTCGCATGTGTTGGGCGAATCGCCATGATTTCGCCAGTGTATTCGCCATTTTCGCCAACAGCGCTATGATCAGTGAGGCCATGGTTTTAGTGACCATCAGCGGCCGAAAGGTAGGTATCTAAACCCTCCTGCACCCCCATCCATGACACACATGTGTATATGACACCCCTCCCTACAGCTGCAATCACCAACAAGCTTAAGCGATAGCCTGCTGCTAACTACCAACTGCTTATACTGCTTACTCACTCATACCCCTGATCTGGTACGACTAACTCATCAATTGCTCATTGCCTATACGTTCTGCTCCTAGGACCTGCTCACCTTTCCACCACCCCTGCCACTGACTCATGCCTCCAGGGCATGGCGTCACATGTGACGGTGGATGACATCTTATACCTTTACCCTGGAGGAGCTCAGGGCTGTCAGCCAGCCACAGGAGGAGCTGTTAAACGAGGAGCAGGAGCAGGAGGAGGAGCAGGAGGAGGAGCAGGAGGAGAAGGAGGATGAGCCTTACACTGACGTCAGGGCTGGAAATAGTCCCCAGCGATCACGACGCTCACCTTTAGAAATATTACCAATTCTCACCTGCGCTTGCCCCCGACACATGATACAGTGTAGATTTAATTGCTTGAGGCGCATTTTGCTCAACTGAATCTATTGCTTACTCGACTAGAGAAAACATACTACGAAATTTACCTGTGTCTCAATATTTACTGCTTGAAGAGATCTAGAGCACACAGGATCACGGTAGTTATATCCTTAAAACATATGATGGCTTAGAATGGCAGTTTCGATTTAAGTTATATTAATCATATTAGACCTGAATGGAACATCCTAAATTTATTAGGATACTGACATCATTTTCTATTAGAGGACAAGAGCAGTCTGTCTTATAATTACCTCCACAGCTATGGAGATTTCATGTCATAATAATCCGCCATAATGATACATTTTAAACTTCAATTAATAGCACCGAAATTTCAGTAATAAGTGCTGCAAAAATCTCAGTGAGATTAACCAAACACCTTAGACGTTCACAAGGACATAATTATGGTCACTGTGCGGTTATCAAACACAAACTTCCTTAATGGCCTTAACAATTTTCCGTGACCCGAGATTTGCACCTAGTATTGACTTAACATTGATACACTGCGCTTTTGATATATGCTTTACAAAAACCTAAATATAGACGTTGACAACAACATTCTTCCAGGAAGGTTTGTAAACCGGACACAGCTGTCATGCAAAAGACTTTTATACAAACTCAGAGTCATACACAAACGCTATTGATGCAACAGTAGGATTATACTAGACATTTCTATAACAATCAATATTTCAGAAGTAACAATCAATAATTCTGAAATAGCAATCAATATTTCTGAAATAGCAATCAATATTTCTGAAATGACGTTGATCCATTGGCCAATATTATAACATCACATATTTACCAGTTTAAAAGTATGTGCGGCACGTATCCCGACTTGCAACCCACGGACATCTGTGAAAAGACCACTCTTGTTCAGTTTTGAAATGACACATAGTTGAAATGAAAGAATGTCTTGTATTGAGCACGTAACCCAGCCCTCACAAGGTGCGGTTCACATTTACATTTGAGAAAAATGTGAACTACAAGGAAACAGATGGCCCTTTCAAACAGACTTTTGGTGACCTCAGCTCAGGCCAAATCTCAAAGTGTTTGACTTTGACAGTTTGTATTTGATCTAGGCCTTATCTGGGTTGTATCAGGTTAGGTCGAGATTTTGAAGAGCCTTTGTTGATAGGCGGCGCCGCCTGAAAAATATGAGAGCTTGTTGAACTCAAAACTAGTGATTGATAACGCAACGTTAGTTTATGTAAGTTTATGACCGTAGGCGTTCAGTTTATATCTATAAAAGATTGGATCACTGCTATCATAAATTGGCATTAAAGATTACAATCTGCTGATCTTTCAATTTTCCCCGCTATCTTACCATTATAAATTTTCATTATAGTTCCAGAAAAACTCACGGCATTGTTACTAGATACCAGTTAATTCTATATTATTGTTAATATTTACAGTATGTCTGGACATGCCTGTCAACGCACATAGTGTCATGTTTACCTGATATAAGTGCGTTGTTTCAGTCTCACACCTATGCCCTTGTATAATCGCGAGGGATTGAGAAGGTCAGGCAAAGTGATATCCATAACCCTCGAACAAGGTGGCACCAAACAGATACAAAAATACCTAGGTGGTACAAATGACCTATAAAACAATGTGGCACCAAAAACCTTTAAACAAGGTGGCAACAAAGACCTAAAAATAAACAATATGACAAAACATAAATATGACACCGAGTATCTAATCTCTTTATATCAAATAGGATAGGAAACAACGTCCTCCGTGACAATTATAACACCATAACAACGTCAGAAACAACGTCCTAAACAACCAGCACCAATAAGTGAAAACAACGTTAACCATAACAACGTTAATGATAAAGGTCCTCCATGTCTTAGCACCTTAAAGTGGGTCGGTCCAGGTGTCCTGGAGGAGTAGTGACCTCAGGTGAGGCCCACCTGGCACCTCCACCGTGGAGGAGGTACTAGATAGCCAGCCAGGTAGGTAGGTAGGTCCCCTACCCACCATAACCTACCTTTACATATACCTGAGTGGTGACTGGCGCTGGGACGACGTGTAGTGCATGTACATACACTCATACCAGTGGGAGAGGACAGCGGTGCCACAGTGGATGTCACACACTGTGTCTCATGATTCAGACGTCGGATCAGTTCCCTATACTCGACCACTCTGCCAACAGACATACTTACAGAGCCATCAGGGTGGCACATAGCAAGCTGGTGACCGACCCTGGAGGAGAATATAATTGAGGAGGATAGGAGAACAAAGGGGGTCGTTCTTGAGGTGCGTCGGCGTCGTCATTTGGTGACGTCATATGACGATTGTGACGTCATATGTGGCGTTCCTGGATAGTGACAAACAGTGTCAATTTTTTATTATCCATTGCACGTTGGAGCTGTACATTTTGTCATTAACTCGGGAGATAGACAGGAGGTAGAGGTTTTAATCTAGGCCGACAGGGACCGTGGAGGAAGATATACTTACTGGAGAAACTCCTAGAGGTGTCAGTAAAACATCAATACATTTACCAAATCATCTGACAACCATCTCACCCAGTGGTCAACCTGGTTTACCGATGGTCAACCTACTTCACCGACGGTCAACTACCTTTACCAAGGGTCAACCAACCATCTGAACACCACCCCAAACCAGGTGTAGGAGGAGTACATACTGCTGTGACGTCACAGTAAGAGAATTGTCACAGTAAGGCAGTTGTCACAGACTGTGTATGCCCCCCCCCCCCGTCCCCAACACACCCACATACACACCTCCTAGACGGTCTAGCGTCTAGCTATGTATTTAGACGCACCTGTCCCTCCTCCAGGCGGGTGGATAGAGGGCCGGCCTGGCGGTAAGGTCTGTTACCTATACCTATAGCATTAGTCCCGCCTAGGACGCTTTGTAGGATGTTTGACACACAATGGTCTCTATGTATGGAGTAGGAAGGACCATTGGAAATGCTGTGGACACATTACTTACAGATATAGCTGGATTATTGTTTGTTTTATTTGAAGTGCCTCTTGTGCAGTGACGTTAATTGCAGGGGTGTGATCCTGCTACAATTATAAGGATGACTTGAAATATTGTAGATGACTTGGATTAATGTATAATATATTCTGCTGTCCTTACAGGATTGAATTCCTTACTGGATTGACTTAAAAATGTCGGATACATTGGAAGGATTGTAGCAATATGTGAGGAATAGCCATGTAGTTCTGCTTAAGGCTACATCACACTGATTCGGTGAAAATAAGCACTACTGAAAAACACTGCTAGTTTATTGAGATGAGCACTGCAATACATCTAAACACCAGCACAGCAAAACACCTTGATATCTAAACAGCAGCACAGCAAAACGTGGACTACTTCTCATATTATCAAGACTACAAAACATAAGCTCTATGAGGATGAGCTATGGATTATAAAACCACACAGGAGTGACAGTGAGCCAAGACGACTCTCCATTATGTGAAATGTGACATTGTTCTTTGGACCCCCTTACCTGCATGGTACTTTCTTTTGTCTTGCTATTGTCAGACTTGAGTCTAGGCTGACGTGAGAGTACCATAATCATACTAATTGTGCGGCAGTTTCACTGACAGGCCTGTCATACTGACTGTGAGAATGATGTGTTTTCCTGTTTATTACAAGCTGAAGACACACAGTGACTAACAGTTCACTGATGTAATTGTGACTGCAGTGATAAACAGCCTACTGATGTAATTATCATGACTAGGGCTGGCGACAGATTGGGTGTCTCTATTAGCAGCAATCAAGCCTGGTACAACCTGTATCAGAAAGGATATGCTCATTTGGAGAAAGGTTAAAAAAATATGGATGAATTATGAAGTGAGGATACTCCAAATATGTGACTCTAGAATGGTAAAACCCTTATAAATTCATATATCTGGTGTTATTATCTTACACTGCGGCATAAGGATTACTGCTGAGATTAAAATCTGCACATTCGTAAGGCTATGTTATAAATATGAACAGACTAGTTAGAAGAAAGGAACCGTGGCCTCTAATGCATGGGCCCTTTCCCCGATTGCTCGAATGTGATGTTTGAAAGTGCAGTATGACGTAGAATATATCAATAAGCTATACAAATCCGGGATAGTAGAATTTAAGTTTCACTAAACATGCACGAGGGAGGACCATAAGTTAGTGAAGACTCACTAGCTGGGAGTTAACAATACTAAGCTTCCTATATAGCTAGTAAAATCTAGTGCAGCGGATGGTCACTAGTATCTAATGAAGGTTGACAAGTATAAAGCCAAGCCTTAATGGTACAAAACGAAGGCCTAAAACTAGTGCATAATGGCTCACTAGTCGCCTATGGATGTTACTAGTGCACTACTTCAGCTAGTGTATAACGTTTCACTAGTCGACTATGTACTAATCAGTATACTAATACTGCTATGTGACAACGACTCTCAGTACTATGTAAATAACGGATTACAGTGAGAGACAAGTCTACTGAAACACGAAGGGTAACTATAACACATGAAGGACAACTAGAATAAATAAAGAAAAATCAGATAAACGGAGGCTAAGGATAACAAATGAAGGACAACTAGAAAATATAGAGAGAAATCAGATACACGGAGGCTAAGGATAACAAATGAAGGACAACTAGAAAAAATAGAATAAAATCAGATACACGGAGGATAACTATAACAAATGAAGGACAACTAGAAAAAAAATAGAGAAAAATCACATACACGGAGGCTACGCATAACAAACAACGGATAACTAAAAATAAATAAAATCCGAAAAAATGGCAGAAATGGCCACACTAAAACGCCAGCGCTCCTCCTCCTTCTCCAAAGTCGCCCGGCGGCTTTTCCACAAATCCCTCACCCGCCTTGACGACATCACGGAAACCCTGGATGACGGGGCGGCGGATGGCGTACACCTGACACACTGGAGGAGCTACCACTACCTGGCCAGCTCCCCACCCTCTCCTGGGGCCGAGTCGGACTCTCCTCCAGCGTCCCCGGGCTTCCTCCAGGTGCCCCCGGTACGCGGTTTCAGGCGGTCTGTGTCCGAGGACTGCATGCTACGCCTGGGCCACATACTGGAGGCAGGGGCCCTGCTCGACTATGAGAGCAGCACCGACGTTGAGGTAAAAAATGATGGAGATGTTGGATGGAAAATAAATGTTTTTTTCTGTGGTGGAGGTATGCGTATATTGCGTTGTTGGTGGTTTGTTGGTTTTCTGGGCGTCGTCTTGGGTGTTCTGGTTTGGTTTGGTAAAACTGTTTGTGATGTGTCCAAAAGTTTCCATGTCAATGATATGACGCATTAACTTGCAGCTCCAACGTTGAGGTAATTATATCTAATGACAAAATGGAATGAAAAATTGATGTGTCTTTTGGTGATATTTGAAGGTATGCATATATATTATTACATTGTTGGTGAGTTGTTGGTTTTCTGGGCGTCCTTTCGGGTGTACTGTTTTGGTATTACTCTTTGTGGTATACCTATTAATTTCCTGGTTGTCTTGTGTACAAGTTAAGGCATCAAAGACCAAGAATGTGCAATACCCTGATTATGCACAAAAACATGATATGACGCATTAACAGTGCACCATATAAAAACTGTCAACATTTTACTACAATGCGTATGTCCTTGTAGGATGTGCCCAACACAGAGGCAGTGAGGTCTGACACACACACGTGTACACACACACACACACACACACACACACACACACACACACACACACACTTTGTTACAAATCATAAGTTTCCTGTTTGAATTAAAGAAGAATATGGTCGAGCTCCCCAGTTTACTGAACAAACTACAAAATAGATGTATTTCTTTACCTTTATCTCATCTTTTGACATGTAATAGCACTGGATACGCCCTACCTCTAACTCTATTATCTGTTTGTCTTATTGCCTGAACAATGGGCATGGTTCGTTGCACCGACGTTGTTTCACTGATCGCGACTCTTGATTGTATTGGGATTGTTGTATTGGATGATTGTTTGATAATTGATATCTTGTCATGGTTCATATATATATGAGTGATATTCGTGGTCTCGAAGTGATACGATAGTTCTTTGATTTGTTGTTCTTTATAATCTTGGCGATATACTATGTTAATTGTTTGAATCTATATGGTTGTTGAACGCAATTCAACTTAACTCTTGTTCTCAGTTTGATTACGTCCTGTATAAATCCGATATGCACGGGGAAAGGGGTCTAAACTTACGGGGAAATGTACATCTAATTAATGGAATAGGTCTAGTAAAAGTACAAGGGTGTTCCAACGTAAAAACAAAAGCAATTTGAAAAATTCCCAGCGGCAGTCACCATTATTTGTGAAGTAAGGTTTAGTAACCCTTCACAGATTCCGTACATAATTTCATAACACATCATGGAATCCTACCATGCCATAGTATTGACTGAATCAAGGAGACTCAAGACAATCTGATTACAAAGTTATCTCATGATCAAAGACATTGAGCAATCCAGGTTAGGTTGAATGTCCAATAGGCATAGTACAAAGGAAAGGTTTACAAGCCTACACTAACCTAGAAAAGTTGTAAGATTGATAAATACTCTGACAAATTGATTGTCCTCAGCAACATGTGGCGAGATTACAAACAGGTCCAGGGACCTTTTATGTACATATTGACCGTTTTGAAGAGACAATTAACTTGAAAATTGTTTGTTTTATACATCATAGGTGTGGTTGGGTGACTTCCTACCAGATCACATGCATACATCATTACATGCATACATGCATACATGCATACATGCATACAGACACACATACACACTATATAATTTACATACATACATACATACATACATTACATCATATATGCATACATACATCCATACATAAAGACATAAAGACATGATATAGTCATACATATATTTATAGATATGCATATACATATTGTCATTGTGCAGACATACATAATACAAACATGTATATACACATGCATAAATGTATACACACATACATATATGTATACTCACATACACACATGTATACATGCATACATGCATACATACATACATAATATAATCATACAAAAGACCTATAGACCCGCATCTGACACTGGGATAAACTAGACCTAACATACATCCACATTCCAATTTCCTGGTTACGGTTAAATCAGAACAAACTAGCCACTGTCTCACTTGACAGTAGCTACCCCTATGTCCTTGAACATTATGCAAAGGCTGAAAAATACCTGCAACCGTTCTCAGAATATCTTATTTTAAATATGACCTAGTAACCCGATTGATAGAAACACAAATAAGCAAAGGTCGAAAAGGGCATATAAAATAGCATCATTATAAATGTATCTGAATAGATAAACTGTTTGTTGTTATCTCATAGCACAGTTTCAATTAGAATGCCACAACTATAAGCCCATGAACCACCACATTTGATAGATCCTTAAAATCTATCATCGTTTAGAATCCATCAGCCCAGATACATATTGTATTTCTATCAAGCGTTGACACACCCTCGTTAATTGCAATTGTATCTCAACACATGTGACATATTAGAATAAATGGCTTTATGTCAAATCACAGTGGGCCTATATGAAATTGGCACGCATCATTATGAGACACCGACTGTTAATCAACTCCAAACATATATTATTGCAAAAATTGCATTTATACTAATATTATGACGGTTTATACTCATTAACGTTCAGAGAAAAGTTAATATTCTAACCCGTAACAATGGTAAATTGGATGGGGGTATTAATTAATTTCATATTATTTATATCTAATGATAAAAGAGGACTTGGTAAATGGGCACTATCATTATCAATTATACTGTTATACACATATTCATTTTTAAGCCAGTAGCATCAAAATACAAATCAAAATAGATCTAAACATGATTAAACAAACATTTTAGGTGGTACAATGGCACTCTTAATGATAATGTTACATCTCATAATTGCAGGATAGTGAGTGTACATTCGGCGTAACATAAAATGATATGTCTGTGTCTGTAACCTGCACATTATACTCTGCTGCCAATTAGGTCGGCTGGTCATAGTCAGTCATAGGGGTCTGTCCTGGCTGGAACACTATGGGCGGGGGGGGGGCACTTCTAACCAGATCTTAAAAAGGCTCTGCCGAATGACCCTGCAACGCAGAATTGTGAGTGTAAACTTTGAAGGTATGGGTAGTCAACTTAGGTTCAAGCAGAAAAGTTTGGGACAATTACTTATTCTGAATAAAATAGAGACAATATTTAACTGTTTATCTTTTTTGCTGATATCGTTAGTTAATAACATTTTATCAGAAGTTTTCATGGACGATGTGGTAGGACTTTTCCCCCTTTTTACCTGGGATCTTCTGCATCCCCAAAATAGAATCATCGGTCGACTAAAATTCAGAAGCAGTACATCAGTCAGGGTCAGTACTTTAGAATTGAGAGAAGTGTATGATTTAAAATCTGCAAGTTGTACTCTGTAGACTGTGCTCTGCCTTGGTTGTACATAATGACGCGTGTACCCAGTGTATCCATGACATAGTTATCAACAGCCATGGTAGGTAGTGCCCTGTTTATAGGACATTACATATTAAAAAGATCTAATTGCAGTAAAAGTACAGGAGCATGGTGCATGATACCTTGTCATACACTCCATCAGCCTAAATACAACCCCCACCATACTGGGTAGGTCAAAAACCTTATTCTCACCGTGAAATGACCATGGATGTTGCTACAGCAGTCAACCACAAAATCGACCAACCAAAAACCCAACCAGATTTCTGAGAATCAGTACCCCCCCCCCCTCTTTCCTATTGGCAAGGGGCACCTCCTGATCCAGGGAGATGCTGGTATGTGAATCTTGGCCCTGATCAGCAGATTAGTGCAGATTAGAGCCGCCAATGGAGGCGCGGATACAGCATTACAACTGGTACACGATGAGGGGATTAACCTAATCTAATCCTGATAAGAGGGTGTGATTATTGAAGCCATTGGAGGTCTATAACCTATGATGAGCTGGTGATATCTGTACCTGTGATGTGTATAGCTCTGGGGTTGAGTCAAGTGTGAAATACTGGGGCAATGCTTATAGTGTCACTTTGTCAGTGTATGGGAGGCTATGTGCAAATAGGCCTTTGTGTACATACACTTTAATTAATTAGGTATTATAATTCTGACTGCTTACAGTATGCTTCCACTCTGATATCTAGGTAATTAAACAGGTGATACTATGTCTCTTAAAATATATTATAATTCATTCCTTTTGTTTCTTGTTCTATTGAGGCTTTTCAAACAAAATAGAGAAGCATATAATTATAGAATTATAGAGGAACGTAGGCTGATTTTATTATTGTACATTTTATGTTGCTGCCATAGTATCTTGACATTCATTACAGGGTAGTACACAAGCACACACCCACACACACACACACACACACACACACATACACACACACACACACACACACACACACACACACACACACACATGTATACAAACATAAGGAAAGATAGCAATCAATAGATTTAATATATCTAAGCTTCGGGTATCTATATAACCTGGATTCATTCGGAATAGTATTTCCCAAAGTTGTGCACCAAAGATTCCCATAGATTACCCAAATAAGTGAATCCATATTCACATAGACCCAAATCAGACACTCCAAGCTAATAAACCCAAACTAACTTGTTTGGCTTGTGGTCTGCCAGACCGGAACTGTGACCTCAGTCGTGAGAAACGAGGGATCAATATTTCCTGTAAGGTTCTTCAGATTGGCTCAAGTGTTAGGACAAACTCTGTTATCAGTCAAATGACACATAGGTATGCACTGCGCAAAAACTCATAAAACTATACAACCATTGTACCAATGAAAATACTATTGACATTGTGCAGACTTGGTCACTTGATCACTTTTTGGTGATCACCACATGGTGATCAAGGCCACATGACGATAGAATTAATACAAATAATTCTAAGGGATAATTATTGCTTGCTATTACTCAGATTATATCTAATAATTGTAGCATGAAAGTATGTATGCTTCTAACTTTAAATAACAAAGGTTTAAATTGATAAACAATAATTATGGTCACCAGCCCATTATGACCAGTTGTGATGTCAGCTGCATAAAGTCTATTAGTGGATAGGATATGGAGGTAGTAGGTGGGTATATATGATCAATTAAATGGCATACCATTTGTCTCACTCGCAGATTGATTTAGTAATCTCTGACTCACATATATAGGTGATAACGTATAGTTCATAAGAACTATGATTATATCATTATGAGATTTGAAATGCCACCCAATGATATTGATTTTGATATGGACACAAATTCTTAAATAGGAGTGACAATAGTCTTTGATCTTTGACTGATGATATTGGTTTAATGTGACGATGATAGAGAAATTTAATATCAATCAAATTGATTGTTTCAGATTTACGGAATAGGAAAGCAAGGGGATTTAAAGGAAAGTGATATTATAGGCCTACAATTTAAATGAGTTGTTCTTAAATTTCTTTGTACATTGAACTTGACAACTTTAGTCACAAAGTCAGATGCTAAGAAGTGTAAATACTTCGCAATAGCTGTGCACCTAATATAAGTCTGCGAGCCTTCCTACTAAAAATCCTAGATCCACCCATTGGTTTAGCAATTTGGGATGTTAGATGTACATCCCATCTTCTTGCTGCTCCTTTTTGTTACGAAATACCTAATGCAAATCTCCTTAGGATGTAGAGTGGTTGATGTATAATGATGTAGATATGCTTCTAGGAATACATCCAGGTACCCTGGATGGTATTTACAAATTACATATCTAGTTGGGTATATCCCCTGCAGGGGGAACTAGTGTCGGCTATGTTTCCTGTTTTCTCTTTTTTTTGTGAATGGCAAGTGGTCCATGTCATACAGCCAATACTTATTACTAGGGTTTTAATTCATGGTTTTTATGACAAAATGCCAACTTTTCTTATATTTCGTTATTTTCGAAAATTTTGAATCCTCAAAATGACCTAAGCCATTATTAGCAGGGACTATATACATACGTTCAGACCCGAAATACATCAATAAATTTGATAATTAGATTTTTTAGGGACCTTTCAGTAAGTACTGTCGAGAGGGGGGATGAACCTTTCTGAAAATGTGCAGACGTTCATGTAAAAAGAAATGTGCATTTCATCCCGGTGTGTGTGTTGGGAGGGGGGGTCTAAAACCGTTGAAAATGCGCGTATATATTTAATGGAAGATCCCTTAACATAATTACTATACATAATAACGTCCAAAACAAAGATATGCTTTCTAAATCCACAACCCACCCCTGGGACCGCACTGCAACTATGTCTGTACAGCCGCCCTCCATCCCCTCCTCCACCCCCCAAGACCTCCTTGACCCATACCCTTTTGGCCGCTAGCCATTAGGCAGTGGGAGGGGCAGAGGGGTCAGTTCTGTAGGGGCACGTGTCGGACACGAAGATCTATAGCTTGGTGCATTGCCGACAAGGGGGCCCCTTTTAGGCCTATATTCCACTAGTCGATTTTGACTATCACCCGTTTCTATAGGAAAACACCCTTTTATTAGGGATCTCAAATATGGAACTCCTTACCGTTGACCACTAGACTTGAAGAATCGACTGTTTGATTTAAACAAAAATATATATAAATTGTTGTCCGACCAAACTATACGTGTAGACTTTCCTAAATGATATTGCTTTGTCCATGTGAAAAATTCTAAGCTAAGGTTGTATTGATTTAATATTATACATGTGTTAACGGGTATTATGATCTCATACAGCAATTGTTTACAAATTTGTTTCAAATAGACTAGAAACAACCCTTGTGATAAAAACATATTTTATTGGTTCACTTATTTTAAATACAGACTTTTAATACCGATTTCCAGCTGTCCACTCATCTTTTTTTCATCTAATGTGTTTTCACCCTGGTAACTACTACATAATATTTTTGAATAGATCAAAGCCTGTAATGCCTATTTATATATAACATTGTATTACCAGACCGATCGCTGGAGCCGGCGGAAGATCAGACCAAGGCCTGAAAAGGTTTCAGTTGAAAGAAAAACTTTTCAAAAATAAAAGAAAATCTTGAATTTGGCAGTTCCTAAATTATCAGAAGTATAAAATGAACCCTATCATGTTACATACCATTTGAAAGAGAATCAGAAATCCTTTCTAATGATATATAACATGTCTATATGTAACCATTACTGCCACTGGCGATTTCTAAAATCGTGGGTAAAATCGGGTAGTAGATTACAGGCTTTAGGCGTAGACTTGGCCCCAGTTTAGGCCTTGGGTCGGCCCCAGTTTAGGCTGACCTCCCCAGAATTACCACCCTGGAGTGGGGAGAGTTCAGCCTCCTCCAGGGGGTGGAGTATGTCCGTCTCTGCCCACTGGGTCGAGGTCGGGCCCTCCAGGGTGTCTTTGGGGTTAAGGGTTGCCTTGGTTATAGGATTTTACATGCAATCATGTCATTGAGATGCAACTGCTTAAGTATTGCTTTGAGTTTGGGATCCATGTGAATTCTTGGCCCTGTTAACTTTGGCAGCATACTCACGAGGCGATTTGCCGACTAATCGCTGATTAATCGGTGATAAAATCGTTGGCCGATCAGTCAGCTAATCAGAAATTTCAAGCAGGTTTCATATTTGAAGGATGATTCTATCTGATTTGGAAGGATGATTCTATCTGATTTGGAAGGGTGATTCTATCTGATTTGGAAAAAAAATCAGCAGCTGCACAGGTGTAGAATTGTCCTGGTGTTATGTGAATAAGAAATAGAATCGGCAGTACAGCCAGCAAATGAATCGGTGGCCAATTTTGTCCTGCCAATGGTCACCATAGCTTAAATTATGCAATTGGGTATGGGGGTTTAACACATAACCTTTCTGGTATGGGGCTTTATAAACCAATATTTTATCTCGTCTCACGGTATTTGGAACACAATAATAGTTTATTCAGATAACAACCATACAGCAATAGCCTTTCCCTATATAATATTGAAAATAATACAAAGCAAGGCACTATGTGAGACGTATAAATCCTATGCCCATGCCCGATAAAGAATTCCCAGGCTTTTTGAATCAGAACACCTTCAATCCGTTCACATCAGATATCTCAGGAATTCGACAATATCCGGAACCTTTCATCACATATCCACACCTGCATCACGCAATATACTGACTCTCACAGCATTTGCTTTTTTTTCTAGGATATATCTGTAGCCTAACTAATAACTTACACTTAAGTACATGCATACATAAAAAAACACACAGGGCTTTCGTTAAGTATACATGTACGTGCTATGGGGTGGGGGGGGGGCGGGGGGGGCGTTGAGGGCGTCTAAAATTAATGCAAATTTATGTACTTTCCTGTACAAATCCAATGTGTAATTTAGTCATGGGGTGTGGGGGGACTTTTCTCTTTTTAGAGAGCATATATATATATATATATATATATATATATAATACATACATATGAATGTATAGAGAATAATCTTGAACGTTCTGGTTTGGTCATCTCAGTATGTGTTAGATTTATAGCATTGGTTCTGCAGAGCCTAAGAACAAACTCTTATTTTGTATCAATTAGTGAGGTCTATAATGCCACCCAAAAATAGTCCCATACAGTCTCTCGTAAATCCAAGCCTTGTTTGCCAGACCAAATATCAGGATAGCCATAAAAGACAAGCAATATAAGAAAAAAGGAGCCAGTGGCTTTTGGGGTCTTGACTGGAAATTTGATTAAGGGTAATGTGATATTGATCCAAGGAATAGTGAGATAGGAAAGGTACTACCTTTCCCCACACTATCACATCAGAAATGGTATCAAGGTTTTCTATACGAAATATTGATTCATTGTTCTCGTGCCTGGATTGTTGCAGTATTGTTCTGCAATTTCAACAATAATGATACCGTGATCGCCATAAGAAGCTTCTCACTCAATGAAAGCTTGGATTTCATTCATATTGGAACGAATTTGAGTCAACTGCTTTTAAGCATGGAAAAAACGGAACAATTGTTATGCCAAAGCTGTTTTCATTAAGATGAAATGATTTAATCAAACACAGATCAATTACAACCATATTGATAAGAGTTATTTATTCTTACTGTATGTGATAACCCACTGGTAGTTTTAATTCAACTTGATCTTTTTGTACACTGGGACACAACATTGTATAGACAAACTATCATTGACCAAGGCCCCATACTCGTTAGCCAATCTTTACCTAGTCGGCCAATTAATTAAGTAGCACTGAGATCGGCCATTTCTACTCAGACAATTGACACACTCTTGTGGTGATACAGAACAAACACGCACATTTATTTATGTCATATTGATGTACAATCCCTCAAAGGCGCCATCAGCAAGGTCCAAATCACCCTAGTGGCTGTGGGGTTTAACTGTGCAATTGAATAATCTATTTATTAGAGATAAATTACAACGATATTGATAACATTAATAATAACCTTGAAAAACGTTCTACCCATCTAGACTTACAGTGACACTGGGGGGTGTTATTATTGAGCATATTATTTTGAGATATTATTCCTTTCCATACAGAGGAGACATTTTATAGACCAATTGCAATAAACCTTCTCTGCAATTGCATATTGCTTTCTGCTCTTCACATCTACATTTAATAGTCCTGTTTCCATTTGTACTGAATGTAAGGCTAGTTTAACCCTTGCCATTGCAATCCCTCAGTCCCTGCAGGGTTCCTGTGAGGTGACCGTATACTGCCGCGGGCACGTGCTGGTCCTAGCATGCAGCATGTTGACTGTGAGTTATGTGCTGTGAAACAGCCATCAGCCCTCCTCCAGGGGGTAAGTTTAGGGGTCAGGGTGCAGGAAGGTCAAGAGGGAGTTGGCCAAAGGAGGAATGCATATGTATGTATATGATGGTATCGCTCTGCCACGACTCGTGTTGCATGCGCTGTGCTTCATCAAATGTTAAGATATGTGCAGGTACAGCCGACTCCGAAATTCGTCAATTTTTGATGAATTTGATCCTCGACAGCCAATCAGATTGCTGCATTCCTGAGGCTCTACCCATAGGGACTTCTCCATTGAGTCCCACTAGTGGAGCCCCACAGAACCAAGCTTGCAATTGGGAATGCTGATATCCTTCAACTTGTGGTATGGGTGGCCAGTGAACTGATACTAACCAATAGGATGACCTTAAGTGTTGTCTCTCATATGTAATGATGTTGCAATTGAAGCAGACATCAACCAGTGGGGTGTCTTGTGTGATTGAGCAATTGGAATCCTAACTCACACGCCAATAATTGAGTCTGAAGTGTTCCTTATCAATGAGGTTATGAACCCAATGTTGTGTATGCCTAGGTAGAGGATAAGGGTGAGCATTGCTAGCTAATCAAAAATGACCAAGCTCTATTACAAGAAACTCAAGTTATCATTTTCAAATAATACAATATCATTTTTACAGGTATTAGTAGATTAACATGTCAAAACCGGAGACACCTCTGACATTGACAAGTATTTCATCATTCTAAAACACTGGCAAATACCTTTCCTAAGGTATATTGCATTTTTTGACAGTTATATGTTTTGTGGCAATCTCCAAAACAGTAAACCAAGAATTATGCTCTGACAGTATTACTATACTCCTATGACAGTATTACAGCAATGCACCTACTGACTCCATCATTTTTACCTTAAGCACCACATCCATAAATAAGTTGTTCACTAAACTTGACTTAGACTTATTAAGCCAACTGCAGTGCAGGCGTCTGGCTTATTTTCAGTGCAATTTTCCGGGAGGTCTCCGGCCGAGTTCAGCCTCAGGTCAGGAGTCCTTATGATGCTACTGTCAGGTCAGGTGCTTATAATATTCAGTAAACTAACCATGCAGGTCAGGGGGTGGGCATTTTGGTTTGAGAGCCAATGGTGGGCCTGAGGCTTCAATGGAGAGGGGGTACTTATTTTGAAAAAGGTACTCCGTGCCCCAGGTGGGTTGAGGAACTGTAGTCATAATGTGCCAACATATATATGTATTTATATATGTATATTATATGCGTGGAGACTGAATGGGTTGCTCAATCCTGATACTTCCCTACGTTTAACCCAATACCCACTTGGGTGAATCAGCACTTCGAATTCAATCGGCAGATTTTTGGAATACTTTCCTTGAAAAATTAGCATAATTATTATGACAGCTAACAGATCAATCAAGTATAATTTCAATACCACATACTTACAAATGATCACTCTTAGACACAATTGACAGATCACACATTACCCTGGTACCTATTGGCTTTAGAGAAATGTACTAAGCAGCATATAGGAGTTAAATCTCCATGTACAAGAGTTATGCATTTTCACGAAAAGTAATTCCCAACTGACCAATCTATAAGGACAATGGTAATGAGGACATAGATTCATACAGGGACACGATGTATATTTTCTAGAATACTTGTCTGTGAACCACCCAAAAAATGGTGGTGTGTCAAAATGTTTGTCGAGAGAAAAATATATATAAGCAGTAGTTACCCAAATAGCTCAAATGGTAAGTACCCCTCCCAGGAGAGTTGGGTCATGGAGGAATCTGGGGGAAAGGCCAGGAAGTCAGTCCCTAGAGGCCGTAGTGTGTTAGACAGCAATGGAGTCATAAACAATGTTAAGTGGTGACCACATGGTTGGAAATGAGGAATCCAACGGGTCCTTTATCGATATGAGCACAGGTGTAGTCTATAGATGCCCAGCTCACAGGGAGACGCCTGGCTAAGCTTGGCAGGTGCTAACGACCATAAATCTCAATAGCCTGGGCCTCCAGGTGAATGATGAGCTTATGATTAGCGCTACAGGACCTGGAGGAACCACCTGGAATGAGATACAGTTCGGCAATTATGGTCTCCTAATTAGCTTATGCTAAAGGAAATGGCATGCACCCATTGACTTTCTTTGCTGTTCTAAGGTGTTTCGCTGCATATTACTGGTTTCTAAATGAAACTGAATATTTGAATCATTCCTACATCAAAACTCATCACTCGTACAAGTATACATATCATATATATGCATAGTGTGAGAAGATAGGTATAATCCTATAAGAAAAGACATCATACATATTAGAGAATATATGTATAATCCTACAACAAAAGACAAATTATATCCTGGAGAATATTCTTATACTAACTAGCCTTTGACATACAAATCGAAGGAACATCGCTAACATTGGTACATATCAATATAACCTCCATATATAGCCTAGTTCTCATTCATAATTTATTTGTTAAGGCCAACTTACAACTTATTCCTTGTTTACAAAACAAATTTCTATGTGGCACACTACTGTAATAGTAGGCCTATAGATAACAACTGCAATAATAGGATGAGTAACTTGTAATAATTATATTTTCTCACAAGTCAATTTAAGTTTCTGAAAACCATGAGACACCTTGAAGGCAAGTTTACAAATGATTTAATAAGCCTTACTTTACTTTCACTAAACCTAAGCAACTTTACAGATGATTCAATAAATCTTTCTTTACTTCTACTAAACCTCAGACTTTTGACTGAAGAATGCATGCTCAGGTGCACTTAGTCAACTTAATTGTGAGCTGAATGGCCTTTCACTCTTAGGCTAGACGTTGAAGCCTGTAACAGGACCCCTAGGCCTATCCCCAAGTGCATTAGAGAGCCAGTAACTGGAGATAACCAAGCTTGTATGGGTTCACCATGGATTGACCTTAGAAAAGTACTTTCTTCTGGTTAGGAATAGCCTCCTCAGACCTCCATTTGTTTCTGTATTGTCAGACCTTCGATGATTTTGCAAAGGTATGCAGGTTGTATGGAATGGGTTATATGTACTATTGGTTTGTTTAAAAAACTTATTTTTTAGTAATTCATAATTTTATCTCTTTAACTACATTCCTCTGAAAGGTATCTTGCACCTAGGCACAAGAAGTTTTTATACACATTTCACAAAGCACTCAAATGAACTTTCAACACCAAACTTAAATTTGGAAGTAATCAAATCCTGAAAAGCAAATTTGGAAGTAATCAAATCCTGAAGAGCAAACCCAAAACACCTGTAGTAATAACAAGTGCAGTTTTTATAGTCCTTCAACTTTCAAACGGGCTTATTCCTCTGAATAATAATATTCTAGCAGGGAACAAGAAGCTTTTGTAGAATTTTCACAAGCACTCAAATGAACTTTCAACACTTAACTTAAATTTCAAAATAATTCAAATCATGAAAAACAAACCCAAAACACCTGTGATAATACCAAGTGCAGTTTTTATAGCCAACCACATGTAGTCAAAAACACCTTTAACTTTCAGACAGGCTTCAGCTTATAATCATACATCCTGTTCAGCTAATCCCCCTAGCCAAGCTGTGAGAATTGGCCTGCAGGAGGCAGACCAGGTGAGGCAGGGGTGAGTGGCCAGGTATGTCTGGCACTGACAGGTGTTAATGATCCATCCTGTCCAGACACGGATCCAGAATAACTTGCGGGTAGGATATCCTTGCTCGAGCCCGCGAGCCCTCCTTACCTTCCGTGCCCTCCGGTCTTGCGCTTTATCAATACAAGACCCGATACCTGCAACCTTTCAGCACTTGGACTGGGTAGCATTCTTAGTTACTGATTTGCACTGGAGAAGCATTGATGTATAAGTAATTCTCACCAATTCCATGCTTCGGTTTGCCCCTTGCTTAGACTCTTCAGATTTGTCACAGCCCTGAAGTAGTATGATACCACCTATCAAAGGTTTTTAGTCTAAAGGAAAAGTAAAAAGTAAAGGTAAAGGAAAAAAGACTTTCTTTATCCCTTTTGACCCCAATCCGGCCAAAGCTGGCCAAGGGTGTACTCCTATTCCAGCCATATACGTAGCCGCCTGGAAGAATGGCAATTTTTCCAATAAGAACAGTAAACTTAATAAGTCTTCAAAATTTAAAAATAGCAAATATATCGTTAAAAAGCTGGTTTAATTCAAGATTAAATTCTTCAAACCAGATTTCCATAATCATTCCTAATTGATATCAAATTGGCAGGTAGGCCTGTGAAATTCCTCAATTAAAGAAATTCATAGAATTCCTTAGGGAAATCCATGTAAATCCTGGGGAAATCCCAGTAATTCATGGTTGCAATCAATGGGGTCTAAAGGGTCAAAAAAAGGGTATAACATCAAGGACATCTGATTGTGTATTTGAGAGCAGTAAACAAAATAAAAAGGCCTAAAGATTTTCAAGAGTTGTGGAATTGAACTGTTGACCTGCAAGACCAGTGAACCACTACCCTGCATTGTACACCTTTCATCACCTGAAACTAACAAATCATATCACTTACTGATAATACTCTGAGCATACAGTCAAGCAGTTATCAGTTACTGATAACACACCGAACACACAATCAGTCAATTATCGTCCTGCCCTTCCTCCTGCCCCAGATCCCTGACCCCTTTGCTGATGCTCATCTTGAGTTGCTCACCTAGTATGCTGTATGTCAGTGACAAGTGATGGGCAGTGCTGGAGGTAGTCTGTTGAGCTCAGACCCACTGTTTCCCAAAGTGAGTCTGTAAACGCGCGGCCATTTTAGGTGGGAATTCCACCCTACATCCCAGCATGCTTTGCAGCCGCTGCTTTATGGCAGGTAGAACCATAAACCAGCCAGCACCCAGACAACCATCAAAGGGGTTCCCCATGTCATTTATCGAGGGCCAATAAAAGAATTCCTTACAAATTTTAGGTGGCCAATAAAAGCCATGGACTGTTGTGTGTGTACAGACCTGTTATGTGAGAGCTAAATAGGTCAGGGTTAGACTATGCTGGAGGGGCTCTACACCCTGGAGGAGCATCTGAGGGTACAGGTATTAAGTGACCACCCATGTACACCCTCCTAACCCCCACCTGAGATGACCACTCACCTGGGATTTACACCTGGACGCAGGTCTTTGCAGCTGCTCCTCCTGACCACCCCATACGTCATGCAATTGCTCGGAGCAGCTCCAGGGTTGTAGAGTGGGGTTAACACTATTGGAATGTTGGTTCCCACTACCTAGGAACAAACGAACCATTGAACTATTTGCTCATATGTTTAACTAAGCAATTGATCTAAGTAAGCATGCTTTGAGCATGCTCATTTAACAGGTCTTCTATACTTTCTTGGGGTAACAACCTATTGAAAAATCGTCAAGTTTTCATGTTCTATCAGTTTAAAGAGGAAGCACAATTTCTGTATGCGTAGGTATTCTAATACAACCTAGACACAGGACACTTGTAAATTACGCGTATTACGGTAAAATCAATTAAATGCAAGGTCTTGTCTGTTGTACGAAAGCCTGAATGATTCTAAGACACATAAAAATAAAGTCTGGTCTAAAATGTAGAAGAATAGGCGCCAGACATTATCTTGCAATACTGGAACAAAACGTCTGACAGCTCCCGATATTACTTTTTATTATGTTCATATTTCTCCGTACTATAATGTCTCTTTTCTTTTCCTCACAAGTTCCTCCAAGCAATATTTGCTCCAGGGTTTGATAGTATAAGAGCCATTAGGCCTATGCCCCTTTCCAGGCTGAGTTACCCCCCTCATCACAGCTGACAAGGGCTTCCATGCCCTGGAGGAGCTCATTGCTAAGGCCCTCAGTAGTTCAACTGGGGTTGGGAATGCAGTAATACATTGGGGCTCAGGTTATACAAGAGGCTGCTTGAGGACATGCCATACAAATCTGACCCCCTTAGTTTCCACTATCTCCGATGGTTCTAAGACTTGTAATCTATGGGCTGATTATACAGGTTCTGTGATCTAGGAAATAAATCTGAGTGATTTTGTTAATAAATCTGGTTGATCTGGGAGATAAATCTGGTTGATTTGTGAAATAAATCTGGTTGATCATGGATATAAATCTGGGAGCACAATGTATATGGTCGTAAAATGCGAGTTCCTCTATCTGACCTTGCTTAATATGCTATATGATATCATGAATGTTATTAGCTAAATGATTCATCTTAAATAGTCCTTAACCTTGTGTGGTAACCTGAAACTAAATTAAGCATAAGCACACCCACGTTATAAGCTCAAGTCAGAAAGCAGTCAATCTCCTAATAAGTTTTCATTGAATTCCTAATGAACTTATATGGTTGCAACCTTGAAATAATTGAATTCATTATGAACATACAAGGTTGCAACCTTGAACGCTTGATGACTGTGTCCTTATACATATCACCAGGTATTAATTTAGATTTCCGCTGACGTCAGAATCTTACCCTGATACCCCAGTAGTCTCTCAAATATGCAAAATAATTTGAGAGAATAAATTGGATGACATCTAGGATCAGGTTTTAAAGTTCCTGGCCCTATATCCGCTACCTGTCGAAACTTCTGGAGAATGTCATTTCCTCTCAGCCTAGAAACCTTATTAGGCCCGGAAATGTGGAACGGCTCACTGTGAAAAGGAGCAGCTCATGTTGGGTGGAGAATCCTGATGAGCAATTACCCACCCATAGAAAGGTCTTACGTTATATAACTAGGATTACGAGCGGTGCGTATAAGGTGACTGGAGGTACGTATTTGGGTTAGTACGTCACTCTGAGAGAATGGGGAGATTTTGTCGAAGAATGTTGGGTTTATTCTATGTTTTTAACTCGTTATCTTATGGCCCTAGACCCCTAAATTTGACAATACGACATGACCATTTTTGGGCCTAGTGACATGGGACAGGGCAATTTTTTAAATTTGACAGGGGGACATGGACATTTCTTAAATTCGACATGCGACATCAGGAACCCCCCCCCCCCCCCCAATCCAGGGCCCCTATCTTCCGTCCAGCATATCTGGTAGTTTACACAGTTCTTGGGTATTGTACTAGTACTACTATCAGATTATCATTGTTAGGGACGTAGAATCCTATGCGTCAACGCCTGGATAGGAACTCCAAGCATCACTTCATCGCTGAGATGCATGAAACATGACTGATTGTAATAAATCGGTATAAAACTGGACAGGGAATCGTATTACATTTCAAATGTTATTAACATTATTCCATGTTGAGATGCATGAAACGTGCCTTGTTGATAATTGATTCGATAACCACGATTTGAGGCTACATTTACATCAATGTTTACAGCTAAATGGTGTCCTCTAAATTCGATAAACTGATGCTAATTCATAAACAGTACCCCCAATGGCTCCCCATATAAAAGCATCACGACTATCGCCGTTGGGTGATGTTTTAAAACATTTCTAAAAACTAGATATTTCCATCTGAAATTCCTGAGATTGTGGGACCCAGACGGACAATCATCAGTGAGGGAAAGAGGGTTGTTTTGACAAGGATGCATTCGGTGTTATATGAGTTATTATGGAAGTGACTATTATATATTGCAAATTAAGTGTGACTTAAAATCTTTCATTTTGAAATTTTAATAACCACAGTAACAAGAATGCAAGCGAGAATAAAGGTCAACATTGTGACATAAACAATTGCCCATAGTCACGAAATCAAAACTTGCAAGTAATGATATGATATCACATTGAATTTCAATATCTATATATATATCATTAAAAGATGCATGCTCAAATACTGATCTACAAGATCTACCCATTGAAAAAGCAACCTCAATATCACTAATTACATTGCACAAAATTAGACCTTTAAGACCTTTAATTTTGTAAATGGGGGCATTGAGGTTCATTAAAGGCATTGGATATGTCACCTTTCCAATACCTTTGCAAGATCTTTGATGAATTTTAAAGGTTACCTGCAAAAGTTTTGGAAAGGTCTTGTAAAGGTGACCTTTCCATTACCTTTATCAAACATCAATGGCCCCATTTACAGAAACATAAAGGTCTCAAAGGTCTATTTTCATGCAGTGTAAGAATTGCAGAGTTAATTAATGCCTGGATACTGTGGACACCTGGAGGCTGCACATAGTGATGATGTAATCCTAGTACCCTGCTCCTCTAGGGATGACAGGCTTCATCAGACCCTGGATGGTGATGCAAAGGGCACAGCGATGAAAAAGGTCATTGTATTGTATCTCCACATATCGGTTTGTGACAGGGGAATGGAGGATACAGGGTCGTTTCTATGGTTGCCAATTGACACATGCTTGGTGTGGAAACAGCAATTCAGTGAATATGGAATTTCCGCATCGCGAATACATTGACTTTCCGCTGCAACATGGCGCCCGCAGTTGCAGTAATCATGATATGGAAACACATTGTGAAGGTGTCTTTTTATAAGCAAGGGAATAAATATATAAATAGATATGTGTCTTTGTGTGTGTGTGTGTGTGTGTGTGTGTGTGTGTGTGTGTGTGTGTGTGTGTGTATCTACTTATCTCTGCGTGCGTATGTACATGCGCACATATTTCCGGCCCATCATTTCCATGAAACCCTTCCAGGATTGTTTTAATGAGTATACACCCAGATAAGACAGGCATATAAAACTTCAAATACCATTAAAACATACTTTTCCAACATTGACCAATTACTATTGATAATAAACCGACACATACTATCATGCAGCATTTGACTATCAGCCAGATACTTATAACATAAGGATATTTCTAGTATCCAAAGTATGCTTAGCAATAGCCTCCCTAATGGCCCAAGCAGATCGGCAGACTCTCATATGTGAGGTAATAAAGGCTGTATTCCACTACCCGATTTTACTCGCGATTTCAGAAATCGCCAGTGGCAATAAGGATAAAAATAGACATGCTACATATCATTGGAAAGGATTTTATATTCCCTTTCAAATGGTATGTAACATGCAAGGGTTCCTTTAATATTTTTATGATAATTTAGAAATGGAAAAATCTAGATTGTCAAAATCGACTGGTGGAATATAGGCTTAAGCCTAAGAGCGCGTTCATCAAGGCCTAGAACGTGGCGGGCCACCTAGAAAGGGGCGGCTCTAGCCTGCAGGAGGCTTTCCTAGGCTTGACGTTTATTGCACACATAAATGTCCACTAAACAACAGTCAGGAATGGGGCCTGGCAACTCCGTAGGCAAGAACGACTAGCTAACACCTTTAGATTGTAGTCCTGACGACTATATGCGTGTAGCAGCTGTCTTTAGGTAGTTTTCTTTTCAATTTCCTTGGTTTCCTGGAATTGTGTAACTATGCTTAAAGGAGCAGACAGTCTTGAAAATCAATTTATGTTTTCGCAGCTTAGTTGGATATATCATTGTTTGCTTCAGATACAAAAAGAAAAACATTTTTCCTTATTAAATAGAAGTTTAATTTTCTACGTTATCATTGTACTTCTAGCCTGAATCTACAGTTAGACATAAAAATACATTTGACTGTTGGTTACATGATGAATACGATTTATGTAGTTTTCCATTAGCCTGTCTACAATTACTTTGAAGAGAACAAAACCTATTGCTTTGACGAAAAGTGAAGCATATTATGCTTTACTCGTGAGGAAAATTGAAAAATATCCATAATTATCTCTAGGTGGTATAAAGTGGGGTTCCATATTAAAATTTCTTCTACGAATATTAGCAATGCAACCCAGTAGCATCAAAGTGGTCCTAATTACTTGTAAGGCCATAATTCTGCAAGAAAAAGACTAGGAGATTTAATTACATGCAACAGAACTTAATCATTCACCTTATATTTTCAATCACATGTAGATTTCATAAGCAGCCTTCACTGCACGAAAATAGACCTTTAAGACCTTAAAGTTTCTGTAAATGGAGCCATAGATAAGGTCACCTTCACAAGACTTTTTCAAAACTTTTTCACTTGACCTTTGAAATTCATCAAAGATCTTGCAAAGGTATCTGAAAGGTGACATATACTATGCCTTTAATGAACCTCAATGGCCCCATTTACAAAATTAAAGGTCTAATTTCTCACAGTGAAGCTTGTTCTAACCAGCCCTTTTTGTTCCCCTGGCATCAATGTCGGCACTCACTTATGATTAAGTACTTATGTGATTTGTAACTTTTTGAAATCACCCAATTCAGAGCAGGTCAGGTGTGCAAGGAATATAAGAAGAGAACATAATTGCAGAAGGGCTAATGATAATATCCTTAATTCCACATCTAAAAATAAGAAGTCAAATTAAATTGACAGACGGGTTTCTTACATAAGGCATCTTTGATTAAAAATGAAGATATTGCAGAGCCCATATTGCCATGGCAATAACGATATCGGGTTTCAGAAAAGGCTTCCAAGAAACGAAAGCCAGAGTTGCAGTACGTTTAAAGTGGGGGCTCCTCGTTGCAATAGCTTTCAGAAAGGTTGCAGAGCCACAGCAGGGATAAATAGATTTGCCTGCAACATATTCTGAAAATTTCTATGTGGAACCCAACCAATGAAATTTAAGAAATTTCATACACAGTGACGTTTATTCGCTATCACCATCTAAAGTAGTTTGATACCCATAAGACTGTATTCCACATACCGATTTCCTTCGCTTAAGATGATGTAAAAGGTCACTGTTGCTGTCATGTCCCTCTCTAAAGGCTATCCGACAGTCACACTACCATCATGATTTTGAGTTTTTGGTGCAGTAGATGTCTACAGATAGTGTTAATATCGCCTGCAGGTAGATATTGCAAGAAAATATTAACAACCATCATGTTAGTAAATTCTATCAGCGATACCTATAATTTGATGTGAAAGCATAACGGCAGTAAATCACAAGGACACTTTCGAACATTGGAATTTAGCCTATAAAATCCCAACAGAAGTGTCACATATTAGAGGGTTTCAGATAATCCAAGGCATGACGTAACGTAAACACATATCTTTTATCTAAGCTTTTATAACGATTTTCAAAAAACATTTTATTATGCTATTGTGCCTCTATTACACATTGCTATTTAATGATTACCAAATGTTGCACATATAGCCTTCAATATGATGCAGTAGAGATGTTTTATGGGTTCTTAGACTCCCCACTGGTGTATTACAACACACACAGCGTGTTCATCAGTGTCTAGAGCATGCTTCTCCAGATGTGAGTCCCATTGAGAGCAGTTCAGGCAGAGTTCAGGCCATGAGCTGGTCTGTGAGCTGCTCATTGCTTACCTTAGCCCAACTGCTACTCCAATCATTATGAGCAATGACTCCCCTGTGACTCAATTGTTTGACGTAAGGGGCCTTCTACTATGTTCGCACACACATTTTCAAAAGATTTTAGACCCCCACCCTTTCCTTTGGCTAAAGTACGTATTAGATTTATACAGGGATATATGAGCACATTTGTGACAATTCTGGATATCTTCGCTTCTGATGCATAATACTTAATGAAAGGCCCCTAAGCCCTACTGCTACTTGTTCGTTCCTGATATTCCTGTTATGCTTGACCTGCTACAAAGTGTGATGATTTTGATGAATTATAAATCAAATATGAAAGGTTAGTGAGCTGTGATTTTCCTTAGTGTTTAGTTTTGAAATATATAGGCTCAAATTTGATCTGAATTGCCACAAAAATACTACTTCAGTCCAGTCAGTATGGGGGCTTTACTTTCGTAAACAGAGAGGGAGAATATGAATCGTGCAGCTGTATTGTAACATAATTCAGCATTTAAATTTCTATCATCCAACATTCACTTTTGGCCAACCCTTATGGCAGTGTCTTGACAGTTTATTACTTGAATGAATTGAACTCTTTGTCAAATAGAATTACTAAAATCCTGGTTGAGCTTGTGATATTCCACAAATTAGATTAAATCTTATAAAAGTAATTGGATTTCCTTGTGGGTCTCGCTTGGTGCATTTGTGATTTAATAGAGAACATCACCTTTAACACTCTTAGAAGAAAAACTTTTGTTAATCAAAGAAATAAATTTTGCTGTGAGAAGAATAATATTCTTATTATTAAGAAAAAGTGTAACCATTAATTGAAGAAATCTGAAAATTCTAAAACAAAGATTCAACAAGGTACTAAGTACTTCTTAATGAGTCCCTGTTTTTACTAACAAAGCAACAAAAAATAAATCTCCTAAATCCAGCTACTCCAATGTTGTAATTGCGGTTTGCTCTCATTTAGGTGGCTATTCCAGGAGCCTTTACAACACCCAGTGACAATGGCCTTGGCTTTTAGTCCTCCCCTGTCTGCTGCTGATAAGTGCTGACTAGGCATGTTTCACCTATCAGGCTTACCCCCTGGATGTGTCTTCTCCCAGGCAGAACTCACACAGCTCAGGTAGTGCAGGAGAAAACCTTAATGGGAGGGAGGGGGATACTCAGGCAGCATACCCACTAGGCGATTTTGGCTGAGTCGGCCGACCCATTGGCCCTAAAATTGGTCGATTCTACCCTTAGAATCAGCCGATTTTAGGGCCGATTCAGATAAAACATGCACATTTCAATATACCATACTGACAGGTGATCATAAGAATCCGCTGATTCTCCCAGTCGCCCGTCGCCCATTGCTGGTAAAATCGCCTAGTGGGTATGAGGCTTTAGGTACTCAGTGCTAAGAGGGGTAACCTTTGATAATCTCCTCAAAGGTATATATTCAAAAGTAGAAGAAATTATATTATTCTAAAGTCATCAATCTGGGTAGTTATACTAATGGGCAGTCATAGTGGAGTGGTCAGAAATGGGCAGCCAGTGTGAGGTAGTCAATAATGGGCAGTCACAGCATAAGTAGTCACTCATGGGCAGATTTTTTTTATATATATAATTATATGTTCTTCAACTTGCGATTTCTTATAAATGTAGCACATTTCAATGCAGAGTAACCCCTCCCCCATTCCCCATGCACTCACTACCTCAAACTACATGTAGGGTGACTATGACAGTGACTACAGGCGGGCTCTATAGCAATTAGTGAAATAGCCTGACCCCAAAGCCAAATAGCCTGATGGCAAGTCTTTTCCTCTATTTTTCATCACTAGACTGGGTAGTCATACTAATGGGGCAGTCAAGTGGACTAGTCAGTAATGGACAGCCACCGTGAATTAGTCAAAAATGGGCAGTCAGTACAAGAGTAGTTAGTAATAAAGAGATATTCTTTATATATAAATATCAAGCTACTATGATAGAAATTTTGCAGCAAATAGAAGCTAACCCACCTTTGAAATAGAGTACCCCCTGGCCATCCCCTACCTCAAACTCAGGTAGGGTGACTATGACAGTGACTACAGGCTGGTGCTATAGTAATCAGCCAAATAGCCTGGTCCCGGAGGTGGTTTTCCCTTTTTCATTACTCGACGTGCTTCCGAAAGCGACCCAGGGTGGCAGTGATGAGGATCCTAGTGACAGCAGGCAGCAACATAATGTAACCGGAGTGGGGATAATGCCAACTGTACCAGCGCTTGTAGGTTGCAGCAGCTCCAACCAACAGCGAGGCAGCAATTAATTTTCTATGCGCCTCTAGCTTAGGCCTGACATCATAAATGTGTCTGTGTGGCAGTCCTCTGAAGTCTGCTTTTGAAATGAAATCAGATTTGGGGATTGTGTTGAATATTAGCTTTCAAAATAATTTTTCATTATGTTTCATTGGCATGTCTTTCACAAAGAATTCTTGTTTAACTGGCTTAAAATCTACATACATGTTAAGATATCATTTCCATAAGATTAAAGATTATGCCGCTTTGAACACCGCAAAGGTTTTGGGTGTTATTTTAAAGGTATGGCTCAGATGTAATTTTTGTGTCCTACTGTACATCATCTCCCCTTGTTCTCTAGTCCCATATCCTCTGAAAGGTCAGGGACATTAAAGGGGACTATTCTGGGAAGCTCCTATATAGTTACAGATTGGGAGTACGTCATCGCCGAATGAGATGCAAATCTCCACAGACGGTGAAGCCTCAGCTAAGAACTGATGCATATCTGTTCCTATACGGCGGAAATGGGGAGACCGATTGTTATTCCTTCGTTGTGAGTGCATATTCTGAGAACCAGGCTCTACAGTAGGGGATTTTAGCAACTCCAACGCATCCCTTAAGCAAATATGTAACATATCTATTATCTCCAAAATTATGTCAAAAGAGCTACATTGCTTTGCCCATGATTTTATTGAATGAATGTTTTACATAAATCTTGCACTGGTAGTCTGTAATGTTGCTCCAACGTTTTGAGATACCTCAACACATTGAGATGCATCGTGGTTGCTAAAACTCCCTAATAATAGGTTAGGCAACTGCTGCTGCATTAGTTAGTGATAGGTAGTAAGTAATGGGCAGCCACTGCTGGGTATAGTCTTTTAGTGATTAATGGGCAGCCACTGCTGAAGTATGAATAGTCAGTAACGGGCAGTTGTTTGTGAAGTAGTCAGTAATGGGCAGCCACTATGAATGGCCATTTTTCCCTTTTACACTCTTTCATATTGCTTTATCCCATTTAACACTATGTTTCTGTTTCCGAATGTATCTGATATTACACATGTTCGTTTTTAAACAATTCTATGCATCATAGATAATGGAAGTAACATGATCTCTTTTAAAGGTGTAATGAAAAAGGGTAGTTGCATTTTAGAAATGCCAAAAAGAAACTGAATTAAAAGCAGTGGATAAGAAAAAATCACTTAGCAGATGTCTATATATCGTACCTTGTCATTTGTGTCCGTGATGAGGTACGGGCACCTCCTCCTTTTCCTACTGTTTTATGTATCAAGTATATAACGAGAGCCTGAACAAAAATACTAATACAAATCAGTATTGTAAATTTTTTAGGGGCGTTCTATGAGATCTGTACCTGACACATATACAGGAAATTCTTTGGGGCATGATTTAAACATTGTGTCCATGTATTACATCTTATTTGCACTAGTTAAGATGATGTTTAAGTAGCTGAATCATTGAATTTCAAAAATTGAATGTGAACCCATTTTTAAATTACAACATTTTGATTGTGACTATTGTCTTTAATACATCCTCCTAAACCTATAAATGACTGGTCATCATAATTACAATTTCTTCTTCGGTCCAGCGCGTACACAAGACTTTTTAATTATATAAGAAAATGTGTTAACACCTATTCAATGCATTATCTATTAGAAATTTGAATGATTACGTTGAATTTTCTATATTTTTATTGATATTCATCTGTTCATAATACTTATCGATGTTTTATTTTTCTGTTTCAGGTGAGTGAACGGTGTTTGATTCCACGCTTGTCACCAACAAGGGTAATGTAGATTTATCATTTCAATTTCTCTTGCCGTATTGCTTTTTCCTATATCATTTTCCCCAACTGAAGAGGTTCCCAATATCACCGAGAATCAGATCTCTATAATTCGGTTTTTATTCTGTGAAACCTACAGATACCAACCAGAGTGAAACAGCGCCTAATACCCTTTGCAGACTAGGTTCAGAATGCGCATTCTGCCTGTATAGAACTGTCATTATAAGCGCATTTTGAGGCTGTAAAGGGTATAAGTCGCCGGGTGATAAAATGGACGGTTTAGGGGCGATTGAATCAAACAGTCATGAACATTTTAACTTAATTTTATCACAATACTGTTATGATAATATAGCCATGACTATGTTTGAAAGTTGGTCTGTGCTAGTCCCCCAAAGGTCATTTAACTTATGACGTAATCCACAATGTACAAATATATCAATATAACAGTAACGATTTTACTTAAGTAATAGACCGATTTTTGCACCGATTCAGCTAAAATTAAACATTTCATTAACGATTAATCACTCAAAAGCACAATCAACGGGCAGCAGATTGATCCAGAAGGTATAGGGCTTTGAAGGAAATGGAAAATTATTTCAGTACATGTACATATATAGGTAAACCTAGTGATTTCCCCAATGTGTGATTTTTGGCCACAAGTATCGTCGATTTCAGCTTCTTTTCCATGATTATCCCTGTGGTGAAGGAAATTTGAGAAGGAGCTGCAAGTTGTTTTAATAGAGTTATTCTCGGAAACTGTTTTATAAACCGCGTAAAAACAGCTGTAATTCAATCAAGCCCAAATTATTTCTGAAAGGCTTTGGCCAGGACAAAATCTATTTTTAAAGGTAATTTAAAAGCGGATATCCAGATGACGTAAATCCATGGTATTGTTACCTGGAGGTAAAACGCATGAGGCGTTTTGTTATTTGTGATAAGGCTTTGGATTAGATTATTTCCATGGTTAATAAGAATAACATATACACTATCCAATAGTTTCTTTTGTTTATCGTTTAAGCTGAGTGAATGTAAGGGATGGATCCAGGGGCCGGTCTAGGGGGTCCTGACTCCCCACCCCACTGCCATCTATGGGACTTAAACTTGACAAAGAGATAAAATGATGTGCACATGCATGCACGATATTTTAGTACTTAGCCTATATGTGCACCCCCTTTTCGAATTCCTATATCTGCCCCTAGGCCTGGAACGATATAAAAATGTTATCCCGTTTAGCATTATAGGAAAGGGAATTAGGCCAAAAAGCTATAAATACCCATGTTTTGTTGCTTGGTTCATGCGTTCCGACACATGATTTATTAAATTAACTGACCAATCTTTTTTTTTTTAGTTAAATCCATCTCTATTATTGTCGTTTTATAACAGATTTCATAATCTTATCATGTTGGCTATTACCTGAATAATAATGTCTGGCGGCATTGCCAAAGTATTTTGTCAAACTAAGCACGGAAAGCGGCAATGTACTATGCACTATGCGTTCCGTTTACGACTTAAACTGGCCATTTAAATTAATGTCAAAATTACATTTTGCAGAAGAAGCTAATTCATATTCCATTTCACCTATTTCATTCCACATCGGCTCTGGAATAAAAAAAAAGTAGCTAACCTTATTTTCAACCAAGGTCTGTTGATGCATTAAATTCTATATCCGATTCTCCCAGAGGGCCACGCGCATGTGTAATTTTCAGATTTACTGTTCCACTTTTAGACTACTTTTTAGTTTCATCAACAAGTTTGGTATCGATACTATGATTTTAAACACCATGATCGTAGGTTATATACAATAGGATAGACATAAGGTAATGCTGTCAGAATAAAAACATTATAACTATGGATGAATAAGTAAATCTGTGAGTATGCCAGAAAATCTCATTTTCTTTGCAGTGGAATCCAACCTTTAATTTATCTATTTACTGAAATAATATTATCCAAATCATTTTAATTATATAGCAATATACATGTATACCCATAGGAAACCTAGTCTCCATAAGAAAGTATAGATAAATGGCAAACATCCATCATAGGGCATTTCTCATAGCATAGCTAAAATCCATGTCTTGATTTTTCTATATTTTTACCATTGGTTTACGAAATCGTAAGAAAATCATAGGAAACACAGCCGTCACTCTGTCGGGAATTGATTGCTTTGGACGTGCCGACCCAACCATATCGTTTCCCATTCAGTCTTAACAGTTTGCACTAATTGGATTATTTCCCCAATCCCAGCTATGCCACTTCTGGTTTGCTACCTCAGCATTGAGTGACTGAGAGGCAGTCAGCATTTGCATGAATGAATTTGCATATCACATCGTTTTGAGACAAATAAATAGCCTTCTCTGATTTGATTGACCCATATATGAATGAAAGATGTGGTTCCTCAAGTACTCCATCATTGAATAATTTTCATATTTAAGAAAATTCTTAAATCGAAATCAGTTACATGCATACACTTTAAATTTTGAGGTTCCGGAACTTCAAATTTCCTACATTAATTTTTTTCACTCTTTTTTTGTATGCAGTTCATGAAGTCACAAGTCCGTACCTTGAAGAAAATCAAAGTTTGGTTTTGTAAGGGTATGAAAATGTGTGAAAAGCGAACTCAAGGTTTTAAAAGAGAAATATTTAGGTTCAGGAAAGTTGGAGGTATTTAATTTGGCACAATTATGCATGCAATAAATATGATAGGTTTCATACAATAACATTATGGCACCTTTACCAACTTGGTCACCCATCCCCCTACATTAAATGGAGGCAAAAGCAATGTTGTGTCAAAATAATTATGACAACATTTTGCAAACTCAAATAACTATGAAAAAACATTCTAACAGTCTAACTTTAGCCATTAGTAAAGTATGCGCCATGATAACTAGCTCTAACTTTGCTTGGATTCTATAATACTTGTGTCAATTATGCCTGAAGACAGTAATGTTTGTAAACAGACAATTTTGGTGGGTCACCAAAGTTGACTAGGGACGAGTTTTAATGTAATTAGATAACGTTTAAGTCTGTATTAACATTTTATATCATACCACAGGCCTGGGTTATGGCCATAGAACATATTCCAATAGATATCATAATTTGCAAAATTTTCACCCTATATTGCTTTTGGCTCCCTTTAACCTAAAAGACTACCTCCAGGTTCTCTCCGGGAAACCCGGATTTGCTCCAGGGTTGTTCCAGGAGTTTACACCCCTTCCCATTAGCCCCATGATTAGTACCCCTCCAGGAGGTGCCACCCTCACACCTGCACACCTCCAATTAACAGGTATCCTGCCAGATTATGCACTTGTTGATCCCTCTTCCTCCAGGGTCCCAGACAAAGGTCACACCCTGGAGGCCTCCTCCAGGGGGCCATGTCTGCGGGTCTGTTGTTCATTTGCCCCTGGTGGGTGATGCTATTACCTTGAGTACTCGGATCTAGGGTTAGAAAATTGGTATTAGCACAGTAGGGTGCTGATATATTGGCATTGGCTAATGCATGTTATTCTGAGTCACACAAAGCCCAGAGTAGGATTCAATAGTAGTACAATAGAATAATACCAAATGAGATTATTTTATTGTTTCTATAAAGTCGGAATATATTTTTTTATAAAAAGAAACCTTAGAAATATTGGAATAGCCATAATGTATGTATGTTATATTATTCTGAGTCGCACAAAGCCATGAGTATAGGATTCCATAGAAGTACAATAGAATGATATCAAATGAGATTAATTCTAGAGTTTCCATGAAGTGTGAAAGTTTTTCTTTAAAAGAAAACCATGATTCGAATGTGTTTACTTTAAGAAAAACTGGATTTAGCGTCGTCCTGACGACATATTACGCGGAATTATTGATATATCATTGTGTACTCTATTTATAAAGTGCGTCTATGATTGTTGATCTAAAAAGGTGCATACAAGTCTCCAGAACAAAGGGTAAATCGCACCCTCTTCTCTAAACTTAGATCCGCTTAGAACATTGATAAGAGCATTGCACTCATACACATCGTGAATTGATTCAAATAGTCTAAAAAGTATTTATTTGTACAAATCTGACATAACACTTAACTCAAAGGTCACATCCTATTCCCCTATAATGATAATGTCAGCGGGTATGTTTATGTCCGTATACTCTACATAGTGGAACACTTGGTTGACTGAGGGGCTGTTCCTCCTGTAGCCTACTGGACAGGGCTTCTCCTCCAGGGTGGCAGTTAGCTCAGGCCCTGGAGGACTGGCCTACAGGGCCAGGAGGAGAAGTCACTCATTCATCTTCCCAGCTTACACAACACCACTTGAACACTTCGCCTCCCTCCCCCGCAGCTGTACCAAGCAGCTCAATGCTCCCAGGCCTATGGAGTGGCAAGTGTTAAGCCTATATTCGAGTTGGCGATTTTGATTTGTTAAGCCTATATTCTACAGTGCGATTTTGACTGTGTTAAGCCTATATTCCTCAAGGCGATTTTGTCTGTGTTAAACCCATTCAAATGACGATTTTGCCTGTGTTAAGTCTATATTCGACAGGACAATTTTGACTGTGTTAAGCCTATATTCCACTTGGTGGTTTTGACTGTGTTAAGCCTCTATTCTAACCCTCCGACCCCCGTAGCTGTACCGAGCAGCTCAATGCTCCCAGGCCTATGGAGGGACAAGTGTTAAGCCTATATTCCACAGGACGATTTAGGCTGTGTTTAGCCTATATTCCACATGGCGATTTTGCCTGTTAAGCCTATATTCCTTAAGGTGATTTTGACTGTGTTAAGCCTATATACTAACCCTCCCACCCCACAGCTGTACCGAGCAGCTCAATGCTCCCAGCTGCAGGCCTATGGAGTGATGGGTGTTCCCTATTCCTTTTGGCGATTTTGGCTTCCAATAGGCGATTTGTTGCAACCAATAGACGATTCGTTGCATCCAAATTGAAGCAAATCGGGCAATGGGGTTTCCCTATTATTTTGTGTGTGTTGCAACTAAAATTAGGAATAAACCTGGAGAAAGGATTTCATAAGCAAAAATTTTTATTCTTATCTATATCCAAGCTAAACCTAGGGGGAGGATCAATAGTTACATGGTATGGGGCTCATGATTATGACGTTTTTAACTTTAATTGTACGTTTAGCTGGCTTAGAGGACATATCAAAAGTACAAGGAAAGTTCACATCGAGATGAAAGGAGCGCAATAGTTAAATATCTTTCTTTAAATATTGCCTGGTATATCATTGGTCAAAGTGGCCCACGTATCTCCCATTTTGATATTACCTGGCCAACGGAATTTCCCTTGAAATCTAAGAAACAAAAACTTTTTTTTTTTTTTTACATAAATTAGGCTTTATTATACTTTATCAAGATCAAATATAACCCTGTCTTCCTCTTGGTCTTCCCCTTATTGCAGCAGGCATGCAAAAGGGTAGCATCACAAAAATGGAAAAATTACTATATTTTCTTTTTATTTACACATGGGACCCCATACTCGTCCAGTTATATGGAGCTGCTCGCTATGTAAACTGACGTGTGAGCTGCTCACAGGCCCTATGTAAACCGTTGACTGAGCCGCTCTCACTATGAACAGTGTGAACGTGTGTGCACAGGCGAGCTGTAGGCAGACTGATACTTCACCAGAGGACACTCAACTCTGTGCACATACTCAGATGAATATATGAATAGATTGTGTCTTTCTGTCATAATTATCTAAATACTCTCACTGTTTTCGGCTTGCATTTGCTCTCAACACATTAGTGTTAAGGCAGTATTGCACCAGAGAGAATTATACTAGAATAATTCTTTCTGATTCCACATAACCATGATATTATTTGCAAAGTTACAATTATCATCATGCCACCTTCACTTAAGCTTAATAACCACGGCACGGTTGAAGCACTTTTCCGATAAAAATGTGCAGAATGTTGTATAATTATTTGCTGCCAATAAATAGTTGAAAGGAAACCAAATACATGTTGATAAATTGCATTGGCAATGCAGTCATTATTTATCGCCAATTGCATAATCTGCAGCAAATTTCAAGAACACTTTTGCACTGTGGAGCAACACTTTAGTATACCATGACATCTTATAGAATGATATTACACATACTATTCATGGCAATTACCATTGCTGATATTTAACTGAATAATTATGAAACTAAATTCACAAAATTTTCCTATGGAAGATACTACTACACATCTATGCCCTTTATCAACTTGTGGGCCTATCATGGCCAGGGGCAATGTGCGTGGAGATCTTTGGTCATAATTAATCTATTGCAAAGGTTACGAGATGTAAAAGAAATAGGTCAAATTAAATGGTTAGGAATTTAACATATAGAATAACTGTCCTTGAGTTATTTTTGTGAAGCCATTGAGAATACAATATCATTGTTTTATATTGAAGTACAAAAAGACGAGACATTGAAACAAAATCACATTCACCACCGGTAATATGATCCATACAATAACTCTCCTGTGTTTTATTGTATGCAACTCATATGTGATTAACAATACCCTGAAAAACGAAAGAGTGACCTTTCATTGCAGACCTCCTAGCCAAAGTAAAGCCCCATACCCACTAGGCAATTTTAACTGATCGGCCGATCAATCTGCGCTAAAATAGGCTGATTATACCCCCAAAATCGGCCGATTTTAGTTCTGCTTCAGAACAAACATGCACATTTCAATATACCGTACTGGCAGGCATTCATAAGAATCGGCCGATTCTCCCAGTTGCCCAACGCTCGTCACCGGTAAAATCACCTAATGTGTAAATTACCAGCAGTGTCAAATTTCACTTTTGTGCAATATTGACACTTCGTTTCCTGGAAGAGATTTTGAAATTAATCCCATGCATTTTCTAGGAACGGTTGGCTGCTCTACTGCTTCCCGGAACTGCCCCAGGCCATTGCTAAGAGCAGTCGAGCATTTGTATAATTGACTCAGCTCTAACGAGCTGCTCACCTTGTAACACTATAGGCTCTTGTTTGTTGTTGTTACTATAAGTGCTGGGGCACCTTTCTATTGCTGAGGCTTTGTGTTAACATAACATGGAATATTATATCTCTTTGTGAGTTCCTGGGTGGTTTCCTTAAGTTATGGATTACCAGAACAACTCTGGGAAGTTGTTTGAAGAAATAGTGGCTATTTAAAGTTGCTATCTGAATGCCGGGACAGACATTAACTCTGTTAGCAGCCAGCTTCTCTAGGAATTGCAGAGAAATATTAATGAAACTTTACTTATCAAAAGCTAACGGGGCCATTTCTCGTCTTCACTATAGGTATGGAGATTTTAAGTTAACATAACAAAAGTTTTTGGGGCCCTAATGGCGTTTTGGGGACCCATATTTGTTGTTATGGACCAATGACCGAGGTTTTCTTCAGAACGCATTTGCAAGCCTCTGCAATGCTACCATTACAGACACATATATATAATCTCTGTCTTAATATACATTTTCATCGAGCAGTCCACAGACCTGCACCCATTAAACATCACAAAATACAAATATAATCTTGATTAATATGCCTATATATTTCTGTTGAAGATGTAGAATCATGACACCATAAGACTCGTATTCACGGAGACAAGTCTCAAAGTCATATGGGGCCCTCCATTAAGTATGTGCGAATCAAGGGGGAGGGGGGAGGGGGGTCTGAGATTTTTGAAAGTGTGCATACTTTTTAGTACATATTCAATGCGTATTTTTCCCCAAGGGGGGGGGGGATCTGAGATTTTTGAAAATGTGCGTACGTACTAAATGGAAGGCCCCTATACATTTCATAGCCTCCGTACATGAGACGTTCTGCATTACGGAAGTCATAAAGCAATGTGCAATATGAGAGGAGAGTGCCTGATAGGTTTTCTAATGAGAACTGACTGGGGGTGTGCAAATGAGTCGGGAGGGTCAGGCTCCATCGGAAAGACCGTCTCTCATGTTCCTCCATAGACCCTGTGCCAGTCACGCGTCCACCCCGATCAAACGCGCGGATTAGATAGCGAATTGCGGAGTTCCGGCCCATAGGCGCAATGCCTAAGATTTCGTTTATAACCCCCTGTAACTCATACCATCACTTCCTGGAATAAATGTTAATAGTTTTGGATAGCTCTGGCCTTTACCTACGACATATTAAAAAGTCAGAATTAAGTTATGAGAAATAGCTGAGAAAACCCATGTTTTCTGCAACCCCCAACGCTAAAGCATAGGGCGGATGTCACAAGTAGCTCTGCAGCAAAAGGGAACTGGCACATAGTCTATAGATTTCTTCTCCAGGGGTGGACTTCTCGGAGACGTAGTGCCCTGGAGAAGTCGCCTCCAACAGGATATCCTGGGTGGGAGGGTGTTAGGTGATGGAGGAGTTGGAGTGAGGGGGTAGCCATAAGGTGGGATAGAACCAATAGTCTGACTTACAGAAAACACCCATACCTTCCAGTTCACTATTGCCATAGCCGGAGATTAGAAGCACCAATACACCATAGCCACCATATCCCTCAGTCCTACCACTGACTGAAAAGCTTCCCGGAAATTCTAGGAAAGCCACTAGCATATTGAGCCAATATATATTATGTTTCATTTCTATAGCCGTCTAGGCTACCCAGCCTACATATGAACGTATCGAACTCCAAACAGCGACCGAAACCAGCTTTTTTGGTGGTGGAGTACGCACTTGGAAATCGTCAGGAAAAAAGTATTACAAACCTCAGTTTATGTTGGCTTTGCTACTTTTGCACTGAAGTTTCCAGGTTCAAGAAACCAGGAAGTCTTCAGTTTTATTTTATTTTTTTGTACATTTTTATTTGAAAGGGGGCAGTACTTACTGAGTTTTATTCCTTTCACTATCCAGGAAAAGAGTGCATGTAGTGGCACTTTAAACCTACACTCCTACTTCCTAGAAGGAACCACTTTATCGTCGGAGGTTATGTTGTTGTTTAACACCACTGTGAAACTGCTCAGTAGTAAAGGACCTTTCAATGGGATACCGTCAGTGTACCAAGATACTTTCTTTGATACCTTCAGTGTACCAACAGCCTTTCTACAGACATTTTTAGAGCATCATTTCTACAAACATATTCGGCGTGCCAAGATTCTTTCTATAACATCTTCAATGTACCAAGATCCTTACTATGGCATCTCCATTGTACCAAGATCCTTACTATTACATCTTTGTATTCTAAGACTCCTTGCATAACATCTTCATTGTAACAACAACCTTTCTATAGGTTCAACACCAAAGTGAGACTGCTCAGTAAAGGACCTTTCAGACTACTCTCCATGGGAGGATATTTCAGTATACCAAGATCCATTCTTTGATATCTTCATTGTACCAAGAATCTTTCTACAAACATCTTCAGCATATTGGTCTACCTTCAGTGTACCAAGATCCTTTCTACAAACATCTCCAGTGTACCAGCAACCTTTCTACAAACACATTCAGTGTACCAATAACCCTACTTTAACATCACCAGTGTACCAAGATTCGTTCTACAAAAACATTCAATGTGCCAAGATCCTTACTTTAACATATCCAGTGTACCAATATCCTTCAGCTAACATCTTCAGTGTACCAAGATCTTTAATACATCATCAGTGTGCCAAGATCTTTAATAGTATAGCTCCAGTATACCAGGATCCTTTATACAACATCTCCACTGAACCAAGATCCTTACTATAACATCTTCAGTGTACCGAGATCCTTTCTACAAACACCTTTATCAATTGTACCAACCACCTTACCTCTCACTAAATGGGTGCCTACGTAGATGATATCGGTCATTTTAGACATTCCTTATCATTGGCTTGGCTCTCTTCATTTCATAAGGTAAGGTTTGAAAATACCTAATTCAATTGCTCAAACTATTTCGGAACATAGAGTCTTAAGATATAATTATCTTTCATCTTGTTTTTTTGTTGATGTAAATCATTTATCATCTTAAAAGTATTATAGTCTCCTAGCCAGCAGATTGATGTAAGGAGTAAGAACGTAAAGGCTATATTCCACTAATGCGGTATTTTCTTGCGGCACTGTGAAAAGACACAAGCAAACTGCCGCAAACCTAATTGTGATAGGGTGCCGCAAGGTGGAATATAGGTATTTGCGGCACCTGTTTGTTGCACCTGCTATTTTAAGTAGGTTTTCTAAGGTTTGTTTGCGGTGCCAAATACCAATAGTTGGTAACAAAACCGCAAATTACTTGCGGCACCTAAAAATAATGACCGCAAATACGACCTACTGCAAAGTGGAATTTAGCCCTAAGTGTCGGGGGTATGTTCCCTCGGGTTCCCTCTTATCTTCAATGTTTAGAGTATAGCTGAAATAATCTTCAAGATTGCATCGAGTTTAAAGTTTGAGAGCACGAGAACTTCCTCCAGACAAACCCTGGAGCAACTCAGGTAGCAATGTTGTAACATGATGGTGATACACACCTAATATAATTCTTCATTTCGCAGAGCTGTCCCCTAGTTTCATCAAATATAGCTGAGAATGAGTGCGACATTTGAGACCAAGATAACTTCTTCCAGGCACGCCCTGGAGGAGCTCAAGTAGCAATCAGTGTGGTCATACAAATCTGATACAAGTGGGATAGATTTCATCTGTGCTGAAGGTCAATATATGAGCCTTTCCTTAGTTACCACATAGGGGATAATTATTCATATTTATAAGTAATACCTAAGCTGGCGACTATATAGGTATGACGTATGAAATATCTTGTATGAATGTGTTTATAGAAGGTGGGTGAAGGGTGTTTAAATCTTACAGCATAATTATTTTAATTGCCACAATCTCAAATGGATTGATACAATCTTACTTGTTTCTAGCTATCCCCATTAATATAAATGCCCAAAATAAAGTAAACCACTGCAGAGGAATAAAATTGCAATTGATTGAAGAATTGTACAAAGATAATTATGATTTAAAAAGTTTTATTTGTGCTGATAGATTGTTAATGATGAACCTCAAACCCCCGAAATAAAAACAACTTTAAAAAATGAAAATAACAGAACTGGTCGGTGAGAACATACACTGCGTAGAAAATCTCAGCTTTGCTCTGACGACCTACCTACTTCCTTAGACAACCCAAAGTATGTGGAGCCAAGGAACTCAGGCGATAACCTTGGATAACGTTACAACGGGTTGGAAACGGTTTCAATGGGCCGACGCGCTCATCTTTCGCCCTTAATGCACTGGGCCTACCGGAAGGTAGCCTGGAAGTAGCCTAGAAGTCTACTTTTGAGATGGCATTGGTCACATACCATGCATAGGATAGAACGTATTCATTTCATGGTAATTGAAGTGTTCAGGTGCTTTTGCACAAGACTGTATGGAGGTGTATAAGAGAAAGTTAGATCAGTGTGAAATGATGTTTCTGTATCAATACTTTGGGTGATTGTTGTTGTTGTTATTGTTGTTGTTGTTGTTGTTGTTGTTGTTGTTGTCGTTGTCGTTGTCGTTGCTGTTGTTAGCAAAGAAATGTTGGGTGGGGGCATGGATATGTCGACCCTCAGTATTATCGTGTTTTATCTTCATATCCTTTAGGGGTCCTCCAATATATATATGCGCATCGAAGGTGGAGGGGGGGGGGGAATGTCCGATTTTCCTTCAATGTGTGTACGTTCTAGTATAAATTCAATGCATATATCTTTGTCCACGGGGGGAGGGGATCTGAGATTTTTTTAAATGTGTGTACCTACATAATGGAAGGCCCCTTACCTGTAGCTCTAGACAAAAACATCTCCAATCTTCCCTATAACAGTTCTCTGCTGCTATTAGTTACTTGAAAACGAGTAGAAGTAGGGCTATGAGTAAGGAGAGAGTATGCTAGCCATGCTTAGCTTTCTGAATTCGAGTCCTACATATGACTGATTTTATTATCATGGCCGACTCTAAACATACCTCTTTGGAACCCTGCTAGGTGAATGAAATGCGAGGAATCGGTGAGAAAAAAACAAATGTGCTGACTACACAGTTAACCTGATTCCTTTCTTTTTTTTTCCTGACCTTGTTCTCTTTTTACCTTACTTTCACGTTTACACCTAGGTATGGTACATTTATAAGAAGCACAAAGTTCCCATAAAATATCCATGGCCTATGGAAAACAACTTGTAGTTTGAACAGCAAAGGTTGCGTGTATTACTAGGGTAAACTAGCTTGGAATTTTTCGAATAGGATATTAATTTTAATTGCCTGACGCTATATGTAACTTGAGGGCATTGATAATGAAAGATTGTCAGTGTTGACGTACCTGTAATTTGAAAAGGGTGTTTTAAACGCAGTGGACTTTTAAGCGTGAACGTCAAGCTATTCCAGAATGATATCTGCTCATGTACAAAGTTGATATATAGATAACTTTACATTAAAAGCTTTTTCGTGTTTGACAGTATGTTAACCAAATACCTTCCTGAAATGCTATGATTAATTAAGTATTTGTTTGATATAATTCAATCGTGCATATACAATTAGTATACGTAGGCTGATTAGATAACCATAAGATGTGGTTATCTGTTAGATAAGCGAGGGGTCAAGGATGACTATATTCTCAGGTATGGTATGAACTCAACATTCAAGTATTTCAACATACCTGTGGCTAGATTTAAGAGGACAAAAAGTCTGATAGCAACATTTATCTTTGGAAAAAAAAGCATGCAACAAGATAGTTATCTGATAACATAGATATTCTCATCAAAGCAGAAATATCATAGATAGGCCGTAGATATGCACTAAAGCAGTGTTAATAATGCATTTCTAAACCATCAGAATCATATATACTGTAAACGTAATAATTTTTACACTGTACATATTTTCGCTCATTTTGTGCATTACTTTAAATGCGCGAAAATAATTATGATGAATAAAATGTATCAATATTATAGAACAAATAGAAATAACTATCAAATGTGCGAAATTATGAATGCGCAGAAATTCTAATCATTAATTGGCGCGCGAAAATTTAGCAGCACGAAAATATATACGTTCACAGTACAAAGACTACTTTTCCTGCAGTTTGTTCTGCTTATTCACTATCCAAATCCAAGTTCATCCACATTAATTATCAATCAATCTTCTGGTTTTCTACAATCGCTATTCCATCTGACTGAATTCCTGACATAATCCTCTTTTTCAATTATTTAGTTATATTTTTTCACATTTAATTTTATGTTATTTTACCAGCATTGCTTGGCCTGGCGCAGGTAGGTTGCTGTAGAGCCTTGCCAGGAAAGAAGATGGATAGGTTGGGGTCAGGGGGATAGGAGGCAGCCGTTTGAGGCCCCCAAAAGGGGGATCACTCCTCTATACATTGATTCTTCTAATTCTAATTATTTCGTAATTCCATTGTAAACTTCTATAGAGTTCCATGATGTTTTACAAATTCAGAAAATAAGTTTTTTACCTCTTATCCTTGATTTCCATGTCTCATATGAATTAATAATTACATATAAATACAACATATAAGTAGGAATTTAAGAAGAAATAGATATGTCTCGATCTTGAAATGAATCGTCATAGGCCCCTATGGACTTACAATTGATAAATCATGGCTACGATTCCTATGTCAATTGATTTACAACGCATGGTCCAAGCCAAATTACCATTCACCATGGTGCGTTTTAGAATTCTGAATACGACGATTTACTATGATGATATAAGCCCTCTCACTCGTTGGCTCATTTCTTTTTGTTCAGTGAAACATATCACTGTATTAAATGCGTATTTTTACATAATAAATTTGTGCCAAATTTGTGCCAAAGAAAAATTAAAATAAAATCGAATGCTTCGCATTAAATTGAATGTATGTGTGAACTTATTTTGCATACTATGTCGATGTATTAAAAAATGTTTTAACACAATCTCAAAAATGTAAAGAATTTAATTCAAGCCTCTATTTTACACAAATAACAGCCATACGTGTTTTCATAAAATTATCACAGCACACATCCAAATATTTTTCTCGAATTTTTCAACTTTAGGAATTACTAACCTTGAGAGAATTGATGCATTTATCATAGGCGCCTTGTGGGAACTATTAAGAGTGCTGAGAGGTATGAAGTGTGAGTGTTGGTTTTAAAAAATGTTATGTAAACTTTTTGGGCGAGGAACTTACAATGTTGTAGCTTCCAGGGTTGTTAACTCCAAACATTTCCGCACTTCTGGGAGTAGCTAAACGGTTGTTTCTGCTTGGTAGCCATTAATCTTCTTAGCTCTGCAAACTGCCACTTTTTTCCTAATTCCATCTTATTTCTTTTATAAATGCTTCCGAACTTTGTGCCTGACTATTGTAGCAGGAATGGGAAGCTTGATGGATTGAGCAATGTGTTGTCTACTTTCGTACCAATCCTTTGGCTGATTGATGTTGTAATCTGAATAAGTTAAGAACATCTGTTTGGAGTTAAGGTTAAATAGTTAAAATGTAACTGACTCAAAGGACTTAGTGAAAAAAGTCAGGTCAGAGGTAGAGCATTGTTCTCCTAGTCCAAAGATAAACTTATTGAAAACTGAGTCATAGATTATAACTAAAAGAAAGCCTATAGCATGACCTTTTGCATCAAGCATGCAATCATGTAGAATTACAATTGATTCTTCCGTAAATAGATACATTCGCGAAAAATGGTTATCGAGTGTAAGGGACATGTTTGCTTGATTACTTGCATCACGGTTGCACGTTTCTCAATCTCTTCCAAAGAATATATGTTCATAATATAATATTTATCATAATTATTAGGATATTATTTCATGCTGATGTAAGGGGGGATATATTTCAGGGAACCTTTAAAAAAATTACAAGATTGTTCAAGTGCTCCTCCTGTGGCAGCGGCCAGTCAGAATCCCATGGTGTAGATAGTTTTTCTAAAGAGTGGACCTTTCATCATTGTCATTCAACTTGTAGCAATAATGCCCTATAACCACTAAGGCGATTATTCTTAGAAACCCTACTAATAATCAGTTGATTCGGTCCGGTTGTTATCAGGGGCGGATCCAGAGTCAGTCATCTGGGGTGTGTGTGTGTGTGTGGGGGGGGGGGGGGGTGACAGTCGGATGACAGTCGGATTTGTACAAATTTTAGATTATTTAAAAAAAATTGCCCCTTTTGCTCCCCCCCCCCCCGATCCACCACTGGTTATGGGCTTTAGTTGGGCTTTATTGTTTACATTAAAACAAACCAGGTGGCGCAATGATAGGAATAATAGTAGAACATTCAGTGAGTGGCGCAAGTCCCTTAATTGTGGTTGTACCTTTGCCAGAACTTCTGTCGTTATAGAAGCTGATGTCACATGAATCTAAATCTATGACAGACAGAGTGGACCAGCCAAATAAAGCCTGTACTCGACTAACTGAGTTTGCTAACTGTGCATGCGGGAAGATAGAACAATACAACGCTAAAAGAAAATATAGTGTATAACAATCTTTTGAAATAGACATGTCTGGCCTGACATGTTCTTAGTCATACTTCTGAATACTGGATATTGAAACACGATTCTAAAAGTACGTTATCCACTTTAATCGATTGAAGCAATGCGCAATTTCCAAATGAAAATATACGATGAATATGAACACCAGCGTGCTATCAACCTGTCAGAGGAAGTTGGCTCAGATACAATCTACATGTATCTGTATGCACGATTATTACAGTCTTATGTCAGACTAAATCATTCCCTAATGTATTACCCAAGTCAGGGCCAACCATTTGGTTGTTATAGATACAGGTTTTGGGCCCTAAACTTCTCCTTACGGTACTCAGTAAATTGGTAATATGGGTTTCTATCTGTTGGTTAGGGACATCATTAATATGGTAGAGACCCCCGGTAATAATCCGGCCCAAGGGCATCATACTGGCTATTCTGATGCCCTTACATTAAACAGCTGAATCTGACCAAAAGATGATGGTTCTTATATTGGATTTAATAGTACCCAATGTACAGGTGTACCTTTATAATGTTCGGAGCTCCCACCAGGTGGGGGTGCGTGTTTTGGGCCTGGATCCCAGACGGTGACAGGTGATCCTCCCTGCCAGCTGACGGTCTCACTCTCCTCCTGGGTCCTGTACACACACCCTACGGGCAGGCACCGTGGAGGAGGCCCCTCCAGGTGGTGTTACCTAGGCAGTGTGGTAAAACCTCTAATTCAAGCTATTGTAATTTAAAGTTTTGGCTTCTGATTGGACCATTTTCTCTTCACTTTAGAAAAATTTCTAACAAAAAAGAGTTGTAACAATTTCTAATAAACGTTAAGGCCAGAGAATGTCCTCTGTCGCTCTCACCAAACTTAAAGGCTTGGTAATAGCTATAAGTATAGTATAAAAATTAATCAATATTTGCAATTATATATGTCTCTATTCGCAAGCATGGGCAAAATCTTTATAAGCCAGTGGGTTTAATTCACGGTTTATAGTTCGATACTCATTTATCTTCTCTCTCTCTCTTAGTTTGAATGTGTTACTTATGAATTTTCGCACCTAAGTTGAATATGCCAAGACTGGTCAGAAAACCTCTTATTTAAGCCGCACCCCTGATGTTCAGGTCTAAATTGCCTTAATTTTCAAGGTTACTTCTATTTTAAGCCCATAGAGGTTTTGTGGTAGGCTAGGAAGGCTTTTCACTGTTACTATACCTACTCCTCCTCAACACCAGCCCAGTTCTAATGTGTATGGCTGTCTTTTTTTCTCGGTTTTATACCGCACTACTCAGTGATTCACAGGTTAGCTCACTGGTAGAGAGAACTTTTGCGGTTAATCTATGAGCATATGCATTGGCCCAGTTAAATATCATGGTCCTATCAGGACATTGTATGCACCTTACTCCTAGGGTGGACCACAACTTATCAAAAGTCATAAGTCTCTAGGATTCTGGGATGCACTATGCAAAAGGTATCCCAGCTTCTTATAGTGATTGACAAGAACAGAAAAAGGTTATCAAAGGTCTTTTGGCCACCGGCTGTTGTGTGTCTGGCCATGTCAATGGGACCCTGCACAGTAGTAGACTCACATTAAAGAACCTCAGTAAATGTGTAGGGGTATGGTCTCTACCTTCTCATAGATGAGATCAACCGCCCTTGATGTGACCCTAGCAGTCGGTATATAGGGCCTAAAGTAACCAATAACCAACCAACCAACAACAAATAGAAATCCCAGAATACTGGTTCAATTTTGTACATTTAAGAGTTTACTAGTACTAAAAAGAGTAATTTTCCTCAATATAAAAATTATAGCACTCTTCATCTTGGTATCCAATCATATTTTAATAGAGGGAACGCTTTAAGAGGGATGTAGGCTTATCTTTATAAATAGAAAAGTTTATGGCAGAAAGTCAGATAGCCTTCATCCCATCTTCCCTCTATAATAGGTGGTAGATAAATACCCATATAATTAAAAGCAAATTAAGACACTACGTTATGTTTCCACGAACCTCCTTCCATGGATGGCACATATAAAGTAACTTGGTGTTTCATAAGACAATTTGCATCCCTACTGTTCCTTGTTTCATAAGGAATCACAGAGAAATCCAAAGTTTTCAGTTTGTAAGCTAGCGGAGCCATTTTTGGCACAATTAGTTACAAGAGTTCACTCCCCTAACGGATATTTTAGGTTACCTAACGGAGTTTTTGGCGCTCTTAATGGATGTTTCCTTTATGAAAAGCGAGTTAAGACCTTTTTCAAACCTCTGCCAGTTCCATTCAGGATGCATAAAACCTCCATAGCAGCTACTGCTCTTGAACTCTGAAGGTAAATGCAGGTATAGTCTCCTTTTTCTCCCACTGTATAAAAAAACATCCACCAGGTAGGCACGGACCTGTCTACACTGGAACCCAAGCCCCAACCAGCCAACCTAGATACTTTAACTTTATCTGCAGACCTATTTATTGATGTTTCCATCGTCTGAGCCTCCAACCCTTCAACCCAGGCTCAACATGCACCGAGCTAATGTCAAACAGAGGTAGAACCTAGCCTGGAAATCCCAGGGGCAGATACAGGATTTCAGGAAGGGGTTTCTACATAAAGGCTAAGTTCTGGAACGTCACATGACGTTATTTTCTATTTGTCAAATTGAAGTCCCTGCCAAAGGTTTTGTGTGTGTGTGTGTGTGTGTGTGTGTGTGTGTGTGTGTGTGTGTGTGCGTGTCTGTGTGTGTGTCTGTGTGTGTCTGTGTGTGTGTCTGTGTGTCTGTCTCTCTCTCTGTCTGTGTGTGTGTGTGTGTGTGTGTGTCTGTGTGTGTGTCTGTCTCTCTGTGTGTGTGTGTGTGTGTGTGTGTGTGTATGTGTAGAGGGACCTCCTGGATTCCACCCCTCCCCCCACATGTCTTGGTGCTTATCCCTACCTGAATCTGTGGCTATGGTATGGGTGACCCCAATGCACCCAATGACTAAGTTGCCTCTTGTGCTTTTTTTTTGGGAAAGATTTGCTCGCCATTGTCATAAAAGATCAGAGATATCATAAAGTCATCAGGATTTGGACAGGGGATGGGAGCAACAGGATTTAATGGCTTCTGACAAGTTTTTGATATGAGTTGTGGAGGCTGTGTTTTCTATTTTTAGCAATGCCAATGTTAGCTATTGAGTCATTGTACTTCTTCATATCATGTTGAATAGCTTGTTTGTGTGCATAATCCTTCTAAGTATCACCCCGATAGTAACTGATACACACCACATGCAAGCAGAGATACACAGTATTAAATAGACTTATCAAATGACCAATCTCTTTAAGATATAATCTGAAAAGAATCCTTTTAGAAAACTCTGTAGACGAGCCTTTTTCTGATGACATCCCACCTACCATTAGTGCATTGGGAAGCCATATTCAGCTAATCAATGAAAGATGAAGCCATATCAATGGCCATGTAGGTAAGAACGGATAAATGCAGAAAGACATGTAAATTAGGTTAGTGAGCAGTTCAATGTGTAGGTAGGTACATAGGTATTTACAGTTAGTTAGATAGGTGGCTAGGTACCTAGGTAGATAGGTAGGAAGGTAGGCAGAAAGGTAGGTAGATAAGTAGGTAGGCAGGCAGGTACATAGGTAGGTATCAGTAAGTAAGTTGGTTAGTATGCCTAGGCAGATAGGTAGGTACACCTAGGTAGAAAGGTAGGCAGGTAGGCAGGTAGATAGGTAGGTAGGTATGCCTAGGTAGATAGGCAGGTACACCTAAGTAGATAGGTAGGAAGGTAGGCATATAGGTAGGTAGGTAGGTAGGTAGGTAGGAAGGCAGGCAGGCAGGCAGGCAGGCAGGCAGGCAGGCAGGCAGGCAGGCAGGCAGGCAGGCAGGCAGGCAGGCAGGCAGGTTCATAGGTAGGTATACCTAGGTACATAAATAGGTAGACATGTAGGGATATAGGTAGGTATAACTAGGTAGATAGGTAGGTAGGCAGGTAGGCAGGTACATAGGTGCACCTAGGTAGGTAAGCAGGCAGTCAGGTAGGTAGGGAGTAGGTGGAACTGATACTCACTGGATGCCCCCTACCCCTACTGATATCAGTCCCCAGGCGGCGTTATTGGGGCAGCCTTACCCCCTCCTCCCGGCAGGTACACCACTATAACACCCTGGAGGAGGGGGGGTTACTTAGTCTTTAAATGGTTTTGTTCATATCTCCTACCTTATATTTAACCCTTTCACTGCCACAGGATGCAATCACGGCCCAAGGGTGAAACTAAAAGAGGAGGAATTCAGCTTCCAGAATCTGAAAAGAATTCCAATCGGAACCAGAGATATAGCCAGTTAAACAGCAGACTATCTGACTCTTTGAGTGTGGCAAACTATTGCCCTTATTTTGTGTGGCTGACTACTCGTAATTTTCCAAAGATCTCATTCCGACATACTTTGAGATAATGTCAGTGCTTTATTGTTCAACATTTCTTACAATAAGCCTCTAAGTATAACCAAATGCGCACGCGGATTTTGCTCTGTCATTGGTTATAGTCAGATGGTTTGAGTGTCAACCATTACAAAAATCAGGCTTTATCATAACAAAAGATTACCCCCCACCTTTTGACCTTCCCTGTATTTTCCACTAGAACATCCGCCGCTTCGACTTCCACCAGCCAGCCAATAGTATTGGAAACTCATCTAAACCTCAAGTACCCCCCCCCTTCTTTACCCTTGCCCGTACTACACTAACTGAGTAACTCAGGTAGCTCTCCCTCAACCCCCCCCCCCCAGCCCTGAGCTGCTCACTGAGCGACTCACGGCGGCTATTTTAAGCCCTCTAGACATGCTCCTCCACGGGCAACACGATGAGGTGGGATCCATGTCCAGTCGGTCTCAAAAAGTACCTGCACAGATTGGACATGTTTTTTTGGAACAGACTATGTGTACTCGATATTCCTGAGGCTACTTAATGATTCTTTTTTGACATAGTTTGTTTATGATCAGTTTTTTTCTGAAATTGAATTCAACTTTTGAATAGATCTATATAAATTCATTATCATTATGCCGTCATGTAATATACTACTTCTGAAATCTCAAGCATGTCCCTCACTCAGGTAGTATACTACCATTGATATCTCCATCCTGATCCTAATGTACTGATATCCCCATCGTGGCCTTCAGGTAGTATACTACCACTTATATCCGCAGCGTAGCCTTGAAATAGTATACTATTCTTTTTACCTCCATCCATTGCCTAGGATGGGCCACAGTACAAAGGGTGGATACATTTTGCCTTAAGCCTGCACCGTCCAATCTAAAAGGTGAACAATGATAATTAAACATGAAACATTCTTAATTGAAGAGTGTGACGTTTACAAGGCTGGATGTGAATTATCAAACCTTTCAATAATTACCGGTTAACCTGAATTAATCTATAATTAAATCTTCCTTTTTTAGTTTCAGAAATAACGCAATGTTAATCATGGAAACTTAAACCACGTTAAGTCAATGGTGTGAAACTCAATACTCTCTGGCAACAACGTTCTTCTGTACAAGAACGTCTGGTGAATATCAATATTATGTTACAATCTCCACTACTTGGCCAAAATATGACATTCATCTGACGACTGAAGTATACAGATGTAGGACATGCACTGTGGTTATTAAATTAAAGTAATGTAAATAGAAAAAATCTGATTAAATAGGGGAAATGCCAAATGGTCGAGAAAAAACTTCTTTTCAGTGTGATTTCTCTAAAATAAACCTATACCTGTATTTGCACCATGAGTCAGGCATCTTTATCAAATATAATCTTTTACAAAATATCATTATCAAATAAATAGTATACTTTTATGGTTATATCTATCGAACCCAACGACACTATATTTTGCCATTACGATATCACAATCAACAGGTCAGGTAGCAAGTCCCGGTGTCTCGAAGCTCACAGTGGGGCGGTGTCGTTTTGAGAAGGTGGGGCCTCCTCCAGGGTGGGAGGGGGGTCCTCCAGGGGGTGGGAGGGGTGGGGGCCGTGAGGGGTACACGGGGGTCCGCCCGGAGGCACCACGCTCCACTCCCTCCTCCAGTGCCCAGCAGCTGGAGGAGTTGGTAGTAGGACCCCGTTAGTCCTTTCATGACCTAGATACCTCTTGCATAATAGTTTGAGCATCTAGCGGACTTGGACGTAACTACAGTCTAGCCATGGAGGAGAAGGGCCCACAAACATAGAAGCTACTACTGACCGAAACTGGGGCAGGGGTGCGCACTTTGGTAAAATAAACAAAATTCACAAATTTATACCATGGATAATTCATATAAAGAAGTGGTTCGATTCTAATAATTTCCTAGGCTTGGGGTTATGTAAATCAAGAGGAATCACAGGAGGAGTTGCTCTGAATGGAATCGCTCACCGCCGGCCACCCCTGGCGTGAAAAATGGACTCACCCGTCGGAGCTACATTTGGTTTTGCGGCCGCACGTGAAAGACCTGGAGGTTCAGAAGCCAGCATCCAGTAGGGAGGGCCCGACGGAGTCCTAATCTCCTCCAGGGCGCCCGTCCCCCCGACACACTGCTACACACACTCACACACACTAATCCCCCTTAATCCAGATTAACCATGCCCCAACGACGTCGTCCACACCTGGACGATACTGACGTCGTATTATCAGGAGGAACGACGTGGAGGAATTGAATCATTATCGGAAACCGCTGCGCCCAAGGAAATTTTTCAGGCCGCCGCCGCTGCCGTTGACGTATACGTAGCGACGTCGTAAGGATCCAGGTAGGATTAAAACGACGTTTGGATCATGCTCTTGGCTCACACTTTGCTGGCCGTCGTTGCTCTCCTCCTGCTCCTCCTCCAGGGTTCTACAATTACTACTACTGCCACTGCTACCTCTTCTCAAGACCTGGGGACTGCTCCTCCAGTGTCCCATACAAAACCTTGGGTTCCTACAGTGCCTGGCTGGCTCCCCACCACTGTTGCCACCACTACCACCGCCACTGACACCCACTGCCGTCGTTCCTCCACGGTTTTGGTAAGTGACACACGCCAGTGTCACTCCAGTATGACAGTGGGCAGCTCACCAGTAGTGCCACTGCTACAGGAACAACAGGCACTGTCCACCCTGGAGGAAAACTTGAAGAAACCCACAATGTCGCTGATGCAAAAGCCGGAGCTTTTAGTTGAAGTTACAGGAGGTGTTAACGTACATGTACAGGAGGGCGCTACCCGCAGTGCTGGGGTACTAGTACAAGGAGGAAAAGCAGCGTTCGCCCTGGAGGAATTAACGCAGCAGCAGCAGCCCTGGAGGCAGCATGAGCGCACGGTTCAGGTAGCACTAGCAGCTCCTCCACGGTCTCCCGCCTCCTCCATGTGAATGAAGGTTGCCCGCCTCCGTTTTCACAGATCCATGGTGCCGATTTTTACTTCATGTCCAACCGACTCGACTCCAATCTCTCAACGATTCTACTCACGTTCGACGTACCTCTGCCATAAAAAGCAAGGAAAACATATCAGTTATTGTTGTTATTATTATTAAAAATAATAATAATAACGAAAAAGAATAACGGCGCGCGGAACGATTATATCCTACTGACTATGCTATATTATTAGTCGCTACTTGGATAATCGCTGAAGAATCGCCGGCAATTAATGCAAATCGCTGGCGATGGCTGTATAAAAATTCCGCCGTCTTTTCAGCCTCCGATGTCTACCTCAAAATAGAATTGGAGAGAAATTTCCTCATTTTTTTTTACAGTAACAGGAAAAGTCCACGTCAAAAAGAACTATTTTCGGAATATATATACACGTATATATACATACATATAACTATATTATTATTGTCTTTATTATTATCGCACGCCTGTATATTACTACATAGGCGGTGCTGTATAATATGTTATATAGACCTTAGCCGGTCCTAGGTCTAAGGGTTTCTGTTTGTTATCAAGTGTATACTTGAATTGAACTTACTCAGCGAACAAGGAAAGGAGAGCACTCATTATTGGTAGCGGTGGTTAGTGAGCAACTTATATCAAAGTGAGCTACTCATATCAAAGTGAGCTACTCATATCAAAGTGAGCAAAGTATATCAAAGTGAGCAACTCATATCAAAGTGAGCAACTTTTATCAAGGAAACAGAGCAAGAACACAGACTCATTGAGCAATTCCAAGAGCAGCTCAAGTTCAAATTTTCGAGTACCCCGGTCAAGAAACAGGACGACTGCGGGTCGGGCATGGTTATAGGGGGATATTAGAACCGCCAAGACAACACAAAGGTCAATCAAGTGCAAATCTGCGACGACGCGAGCAAGAACACAAAAGAACATCAAATCCCGACTCCACTAAAATAAGAACGCACTACAAACAAGGACTTATCCGTGCGCGGCTATGTACTTCCGGTACAAGGTAGATCGTCGACTACTTCCGCTTCCGCTGTTGAGCCGATAACCCTGGTAGAAGAAGCGGAGAAGCGAAAACTGCTGAGTCATCACAATGGCGACGGCTAGTGCCTTCCCGCCCCCGGGCCCGACGGTCGTCACCGCCGCGTCGGCGGTGTCGGCGACGTCGGCGCTGTCGGCAGGGGTACTTCCGCCGGAAGCTCCTCCAGGGTCGTGGTCGCGAATGCCGCGCGTGCGCCTGAGTCGGTCGCGGACGTCGCACAGTCTGATCCCGATGAGTGATGATGAGGTAAGGATGTGATTTGAAGTATTACCTGATTACAGAATGATTGTAGAGAAAAGTTTCTTTCAAGGGTAACTTCTATCATTAAGGAGAGGGGGCTGGGGGTCTTATAATTACATTGCAGGTACATTATAGGTATCACAGGTACACAGGTACATTATATTTTGAAAAGAATACGTTTGTCTGCATGGTGGCACGAATTCGAAGAGTATAGGCCTACATGTAGACATGAGATTGACTACATGCGGCCCCACATGCATGGAGAGCACACAATACGAATGTACTAGGCCCTCCCTAAGTACATATTTAAAAGGAAAAAAAACACGTTTCAATACCTGTGTTATTGCTGACATCCTGCTTCTTTACATCGACATAAATGGAATATCATTATTTTGATGTACACGTATTATTTAATTAGAGTAGAACGTGTTAGAAATATGACAGCTAGCAAATATTCAGTTTGAAACACAGCTTATTATATTTGTCTGAATATCATATCTCATATTGCTATAATATGATAAAGCTCTGCAAGTTTAGGTACCCATTTCATATACCATGCTTCATCCTATTTTAAAGGACTGTCACAGCCAAGCTAGGGTACTACCCTGAAAGAAATGTGATATGATTAAAGACCTTTAGATGCTGCAGACGAGAGGGGAGGTAATAATGTTAACCCTGAAGGTTGTCATCTATCCCATCTCATTATCCAGGGTTATCCGCAGATAGGCCCCTGCTGGAGGATTCTAATCCGGGGGGGGGGGGGCACTGACTCTTTGAAGGTTACTCCCCACTGCCAAACTACCGCCCCTACTTTTTGAGACTGACGACTACTGAATTCAAGTTGACCGCCCCTCATTTTTGGGGTATGAAGGTCACCATCCGCAAAAATCAGAGGATCTCAATACCATGAAACAGACGAAAATCACCAAAATTGTTTTAGAAAACTCCTGATGAAGTTGTTTTAAGTTTTGTGTGTGACATAATGCAATAGATAAGGCTAGGTTTTGAGTTATTACCCATTTTTTGTTTAATAGAACTAGTTCACTGCTCCCCTCGTATTGGCATAAAGCGGCTGACCGCCCCTCAATTTTGACATCCACCGCCCCCGCTCTGCGAGTCCGTTTGGCAGTGGGTACTCTTTTGAGACCCAAGTGCCCCCTCCCGGATTCTAATCAACTAATAGCAGCAGGAGGAAAAGAAACTGATTTAATTAACGCACAACTTGATCCTGTTAGAGTTGGATTTGTATCCAACCGTGAACAAGGCATTTCCTGATGAATTTCCAATAATTATTAGATTTCAATTATTTGCACCTGATCTCTGGTCACGATTTGAAATTAGGTTAGTTGCTCATATTTGACAATTTATGAGAAATAATATTACTTATCTTAGCTCATATGATCATTTTCAATTAATTAATTTAATAACTGCTAATGATTTATTTCGTTCAGTCAGAGTATATGGGAATGTATTCTACTGCGCAGTGGTCTCTGTTCTAGCCACGCAGTAACATTCTCTTGGCATAATACAAGAACCGAAAATAAGTGCAGAACTGCAATTCAGCAATAAGTGTATAAGTGTATATATATTGTAGTCATCAGCCTATGACTATGCATGTATATTCGATTAAGAGAGTGTAAATTGTAAGAAAAGTGTTAGATGTTTACAAACATCAATGAACATGCTAGATGTTTACAAACATAACTATATTTGATAATATGACCCTAGCTAGCTATAGCAGCCTGGAACTTTGTAGCTCAAAACAAACAAACCAGGATAATATTTACAGAACACATAAAAACCAACTCTTCCTGCTACAACCCTCTTCTCATTACCAGCACTGTTTCCATCCGATACCAAGAACTAACCCTCCACTCTCAGCAAAATGACGGCCAGTCATGTTTGGTATGCCAACACTTGACCGTTATAGATACTTATCCTTTGGCCTTCTAAGAGCTGGGAGAAAAGAGGAACATAACTTTCTCTGCCTCCTTACATCAATGTATCCCTTACTTTGGGCTCTGCCCACTTAGGAAACCATTATGGTGGTCTAGGCCTATTTATGAGCTACCCTCCCCTGTCTAGGCCTATTCATGAGGTATTCTAGGCCTATTTATGAGGTCTTGTCTAGGCTTATTTAAAGGGCAGCACCCTTGTCTGTTGTTTGATCCTTTGCTTCCAAATTGCCTCCTTAGTAGAAACCTCCCCCTCTGAGGGTATATGATGGCAAATTCCTTTGCCATTACAAAAGTTATGCATCTTCACTTGGATCAGAAGGTTTTGAGTGGAATGCAGGTTATGTAAGAAATATACATTGTATATCCTATTTCATTTATATATATACTGGTTGGTTGTTATGATCTATTAAACACTATCCTGGGCGTCATACACGTGCAATATGTTTGTGAATCACCAGAAAATCAATTGTGGAACATTAATATTCATGGATGTAAGAATTCCCCCAAAGGTGCATTCAATCATACTCTTCCATTTTGTAAATTATTTGATTTCTGATATATACTCTTGCTAATTCAATAGGACAGTAAAGAAAAGAAATTGTATGTGATACAATTCCTTCAATAGATCAAGTAATCACCCTGCGAGCCATTAGAAAACCCCCATACTCATTCAACCAGATAAGACCATTATCACCGAGTTACACAACCTAACCCCTTTGATCACCATGTTGTGTCCAGGGGGTCTATTACCCCTTGTTTACATACAGAGATCCAACCCACTGGATCCCGCCTATATACACCCGTTACCATGGTTACGCCGATAGGTCACGCTAATTAGAAACACCAGGGGGCACTCTTGTCTGTCTAGAGGTCGACCTATAGCAAGTGGTGAACACCTTTCACCATTTTCAGATTCATCATTTTGTTCTTGCAAAGCCTGCAAGAACCTGTATTATCGTCCAGTTCCCTTTGGAAATATTTTCTGAGCTTTTTTGCCAAGGTTATTAGATCATGTTTCTCTTTTGGCATGGATATGCAGTTTTAATTATTTATTCTTGATTGATTTTACTACACCTGGCACTGCCATTGATGTCTTTTTTTATATAAGAAAGAAGCCCCTGAGGGAGGCTTTAGGAATCAAAGCCTTCCAAATCTGTTCAAACACCTTTGACTGATTATTTATTAAGAAGAATGCATGATTATTATCAATTGCAAAAGATACAAAGTATAAGAATGTTGAGGGGTAGAATGTAATTTCAGAAAGGGATAGAATGCAATTTCAGAAAATCACATAGCTCAATATCTCCCAACAATATAAAGATATTTCCAAACAATGAATTGACCTTTCTGCTATGAACCATATAGATTTAAATGTCATACCACACCGCCTTTGCATGCTATATAGCTAAATGACTGTTCTAAAAATAGAAAATACCTAATAATTCACAAAGTGTTACAACAACAACCTGCAACAAATATTTACAACACATTCCAGGCATAGGGCTTATAGTAGGGACTTCCCCATTCAGGTGTTTATAATTGGAGACCTCTACTATTTCCACTTGACTCTATACACAAAAAGGTGCAGAGAGAAATGTCCTATTTCACGCGTGGTGTGACTCTAAACGCTCTCAGGCTGATAGTTTTCCAGCCTGTGTTCTACTCAGGAAGGGGAAAGAAAACAGTAGAGACAGAAAGAAATACTAGAAACACTTGGCAGTCAGTGTCTGTTTTATAAATCATTGGGGTGGAAGGTGGGGTTGTTAGGGCCTAGCCTCTTGTGAATGGGTAATTGATTTTTTCCTGCAGCCGTTCGGTTGTAAACTAGGGAATGAATAATGCAGAGTAGGGGCTATTTGGGAGTATGTCAGCATATTTTTATAATTTTTATTGTTGGAGGAAATAACTTGGTTCTCACTAATAGGCTGTTAATCATCGTTAGTCTTGTAATAAAGATGGTAATGTGAAGTATAAGTATGAGGATGGTACTTGGTAGTAAATATAATGTTTCATTTTTCACCTAATAGACCCTATTATATACAGATAATTAATGAGGGTTCCATTTACGACATTTTAAATGCAGTGATAGAGACAGAAAGTTTATTTTGATTCTGAAAGTTCCTATCGAGACTTTAACTTTAAGCCCAGGGTTCATTCTTCCAAGTATCAAGCTAAATATAGAAACTGCAAGAACGCACATGGTACCAGGGATTGAAAGAAAGACTAGAAAGATTAGAAGAAAAAGACCACACCTTAAAGTCTTTATCCCATCCCAGCTTGGCCATGTTGACCAAACTGCCACTCCTTCGGTCTTTACGAGGAGTTTCCCCTGAAGTGTGGGGGAATTTACCCCCCTAAAAAAACCTGCATGTTTTGACTTCCAAACCATTTATTAACATAGGGGAGTGGCCCATTGTATCCTTTGAGCTGCTCCTGAGATCTCCAAGCAGTACCTTAGATCTATCATACTGTGAGGTTTGATTGACTTTATAAGGAACATTCTGCTTGGAGCTTGGAGAGTGCAGGTAGTTCATCTCCAAGCAGAACCTTACTTCTGTCATACCAATGGTATTGGATTGACTTTATTAGGGATTTTCTGCTTGGAGACTTTGAGCTGCTCCTTTGATCTCCAAGCAGAACCTTGAATCTATCATACAATGAAGTTTGATTGACTTTATAAGAAAAATTCTGCTTGGAGAGTGCAGGAGTGCAGATAGTTCATCTCCAAGCAGAACCTTATTTCTCTCAAATCCATAATATATGATTGACTTTATTAGGGATTTTGTGTTTGGAAACATTGAGCTGCTCCTCTGATCGCCAAGCAGAACCTTATTTCCATCGTACCAATAATATTTGATTGACTTTATAAGAGATTTTCTGCTTGGAGAGTGCAGGTAGTTCATCTCCAAGCAGAACCTTACTTCTATCCAACAAGGCGGATTTATTGACTATATTGGGAGTTTTCTGCTTGGAGAGTGCAGGTAGTTCATGGTCTTTTGGTTGCCCGCGTTTTGTCTCCAGGTGCTGGGGCTGATGCTGGATGGCAGGAGGAGAAGGACCTGGGGGGCTGGAGGGACCCTGGAGACGGCCCTGACTGGTACTGGAGCACCCTCTCCCATGGTCCAACCGTGGAGGGGGCTGGGGTCATTTTAAACTCCATGGTCCAGAATAGGGAAAACTCCATGGTCCAGTATAGGGAAATTGCTATTGGTGTCATGTATGCATCAGAGAAGTTTGATAATACATACAAAATAATTATTGATAATGGTTAATTAAAAAACAGTGGCTTTTAGATTGTGTACTATATCAATATTGATTAATGATTAAAAGGTCTCTAGGACTTATTGCAGGAAGCACTTTCATGTTTAATAGTTGGAAGAATAGTTATACCTATTGCATAACATTTACAACATTGCAGTCCTCCAAAATAAGTTGAAGCATATTCAAATTGGTTCAGAATGTTAATCATATCAATTGATCCGTGATTTCCTCATTGTTCAGACCGCTATGCCTTAGCTAGAAGAACAAGAATTGAGTCACCAAAGGCCAGTTAAGAACATTAAATGTTAAAACAAATTTTGTTATAAGTTTTCAGTATATTTTTCACCATTACCTTTATCATCCTGGGTAATTGCCAGCCAGTCCCCTGAGAACTTGACCGTTGGGTACATCCAGCAAATGACCTTATTGGTATAATTAGAACAACATGACGGTACTGGAGGTGCAGGTTCACCCACACCACCATCAAACTGCCATAAACCCTGGAGGACAGCCAATATATAGGACCTGATTATATGTTTTCACCTTTCAGCTGGTCAGCATTTGCATGACGATTTAGATCTAGGGAATCTAGGTGCATTTGTGTTCATTATTTTCCAATGATCTCCACTCCCATTCTTACACGTATTATTACGTTGTTCAAAGGTTATGTGAAAGTAGGTGGTTGGCCTGTACATTTCGTTGTATTATTTTTCTCATGGAATGGCGTTTTACATGGACAAGGTTAAGTTGTTATTGATTTAATGATTTTCACACTTTAAAATGTTTTGTTTGGCAACTCTGTGTTTTAGTGGAAAAGGACATGTCTATTCAGTTGCCTCTGAGCACAAGACATTAGTACATTATTGTGGAACATTCGAAAGCTGTTGCAATTGTCCTTTATCCCCGCTTAAGCAGGATACCTTTTTAACTTATTCTTTAATGATATTGAATTGGTCAGTAAGGTAATTAGGGATAACTGAACATATATACCTTTCTTATCTGTATTTGCTTTACTCTTATACTACATAGTCAATTCTTCTTCACATGGAACATCATTCAACTGTGCCATCAGATATTATATGTGCCTTAGTAATGTAGATAACATGTAACACTTAGATATTATTGAGTGGCTCCTCAAGAGGCCTTACTGCGACAGTGACACTACTATTACACAGGAATAAATTTGTTCTGAATTTAATATGGGCAATGGAATGATGCAATGGGGAGCCCCTATGTATGAATATCAAAATATCACCCTTACAGTTTAATACCGTAACTCATACATGATTATCATCTGACGCAGGTCTGTACTCAATGACCTTGGATTTTAAGTAGGGCCAGGAGGAATATTTATTCCTGGATGACGTTTGAGCTGAATTCTACATTAATCTCATTTTGTTCTGTCCACCCCCATCTAGGCGTGTGGGGTGGTGTAGTGGTCAGTGTGTCCGCCTGTTGCGCGGGCGGCCCGGGTTCAATCCTGGGCTGTGGTGGGCTGGCTGCTACTCCCCTCTACATGTCTCCCAGTGGCAACAACTGGGTTATCAAAGACTCCTAGAGAGTCACCGGCTGTTGTGTGTGTGGCCCTGTCTATGGGACCATGCACATTAAAGAACACCTACCTCAGTAAATGTGTAGGGGTATGGTCTCTATCTTCTCATAGATTCGTTCATTCCATAAATACAATCATCAAAGACAGAATTGTCAAATCCTGTTCTCGCCGTGATATGACCTTAGATGTTGCTACGGCGTTAAACCCCAATAACCAACCAACCAACCATCCCCATCTGAATATGGCATTGATAGATAGCATAAAACCCAACACTATTTGCTTGCCCAAAAATATAAACCATCATTTAACCATGTTGTGTTCTATTTTATTCTCCATGATCCTACCCAACATCAGGTAGAGTAGAGCAGCTTTTCTGTAAGCTGCCCTTTAGTATGAGCTGCTCCCCCGCAAACTTTGATGGTTTCAATGAGCAGTAATAGGAGAGGTGCGTCAGTGAAGTCAGATCAACACATGCTGTAAATGTGACGTTCTGAGAGCCGTGTTTAGACATGCTGAGGCCTCGTAAAGAAAGCTGAGAGGTGAGCCTAAAGGGCGATTCCACTAGGCGATTGTGAGAATCTTGAAATCACCAATTTCTGAATTTTATTAGAAATATTACAGGAACCCATGCATGTCAGATATTGTCTGAAAGGGAATTCAAAATCCTTTCTAATGATATGTAACATGTGTATGATTAGTTGTTACGCCAACTTGCGATTTTCGAAATCGTCAGTAAAATCGGAAAGTTGAGTACGGGCTCTGGGAAAAGCAATGGGTAGAGTGTGCAGACAGATAAGTAGTGAGGTGGGCCAAAAAGTATGTTACACCTCCCACCAGAGGCTGAGAGGGGTTATATTGATACTTTCCAGCTTGTGATAAACATAAACTATGGATGCTGCTGTATGGCTGCCATGTGTATTTGTCGGATAGTGCAGTATAGTGCAGAGTGCAGTGCAGATAGTGCAGGTTGTCAGAAATGCTAGTTTTTTTGTTTTTTTCTGAAATTTGATTTGACTTTAATTCTGAATATATAAAAAGAAATTGTATAAAATTTCTGAATTGATCTTACTTCTGACGTTATTTCAAGGCCAGACCCCACACATTTCATTAAGCTTTTTATGGTTAGTTTACAAGTTCTTATCCTAAAGGCAACCTGAACATGGTAAAGTTGTGCCGAGATGATAGAGAAGAAATTGTTTGGGAATACCTGTGGCATATTGCAGAACACCTGCCTGCACAGCAAAGGTTGGGGAAGAGTACCAGCGGTGAGAGTTATTGTTGTGCAAATCCGTCGCTGCCGTGCCCTTTTTAACATAAGAAATAACCACTTTAGAATGGCCCTTTCTTGATGAAAATCTAAAATTGCTATGAAGTGGCAAAGATGATCTTAATATTATTAACATTAAGTGCCACTACAAAGCAATTTAAGATAATTCCAGTAAAAGAGATTTCATTAAAATAAAGAATCGAACCACAAATGAAATGACCCAACTGCACCTATCATGGTAAATACACAGCATAACATCCAACACAATCTCCGACTATAAAACCCATTGGCATCCTCTAAAGCATCCTAGACATGTTCAAACCGCCTGGATAAAGTACTTTTTTTCTTGAGATATCAGGAATGATTTGGAGGCCCTGGGGCTATCAACATCAACTGCCCGGAGGGGGTGGGTGGGGGTGGGAGGGGGTAGAGACTTAAGGGGTGGGGGTGGGGGTGGGGTGGGGGTTGAGCTGTAGCCATAGCAACAGATGGTAGTGATCAGGGGGTCTGGAGGCCTCATGGGTCTGACACGGGGGGGGGGGGGGGTCACTGACTCTTTGAAGGTTACTACCCACTGCCAAACTACCGCCCCTGCTTCTTGTAACTGACCGCTCCCGAATTTTAGTTAACCGCCCCTTGTTTTGGGGGGACTCAGATCACCGCTCCCAAAAATTGGGGTGTGTCAATACCAGAAAATCTGTAGAAATCACCAAGACTACTTAATGAAACTTCTGATAACATTTCACTAACTCCTTCTGGGTGAAAAAAGTAGCAAAAAGACTAACTTTCAAGTTATTTCCTCTATATTGTTCTATAGATGTAGTTTACTGCCCCCCTTTTTCGCCCCAAAAAGTGGTTGACCGCCCGTCAATTTTGACATTTACCACCCCCACTTCACAGGTCCATTTGACAGTGGGTACCTTTTCAAACTCAAGTGCCCCCCCCTGGGCCTGACACCAGGCCGGTAACCAAGGAGACTGCTGGAGGAGGTAGGTGAGGCTGGGAATAGTCCTTTCATGACCTGGATACCTCTTGCATCTAGTTTGAGTACCTAGCGGACTTGGACGTAACTACAGCCTAGGCTGGGCGGGGCTTAGGGACTGAGGTGGATATAAAAACATAAGGTGCGGCGGTGGGTGGGGGTGTACTGGATCGGAGAATGGCAACATGGTTTTCTCTTGGATAAAGTTGATTTAATGTTGGTGCTGGGTTACAAGAGGTTACAAAAATTGAAGTACTTTTATAGGCATTTTTGTTGAAAAAAAAGTAAATGTGTTCACGTGTGGTATCATATCAGGGTTTTCCCAAATACAAAATTAAAGCCGGCTACTTATGACCGATAGATCTAAGAGCTGGTCAAAGATAGATGTCTGAAAGATTATTTATTATATTTTGATATATTTTGGGCACCTTTAGGTATAAGAAAAGCCGGTCAATCAGAATCTAAAACCCTACATATGAGCATGTATGTTTGGCATTTGTCCCAGTTTAATTAATTAAGTTTTTAGGGACATCATGTTTTATGAAAGGATCACGAATTTCATGTTGCTCGAATCCCTTTTGCTACTACTTCCATCTGATCACAAAATATCAGTACCCTCCCCCATAAATCCCCCAAATCCCTATACTCCTACATCCCCTGCCCCACTCCTCCACGGCAGACTCTGGAGTAAGGAGTAGGGACAGGGGAGCCTGCAGGTAAATCACATAGACCTCCAGGGTGTAAATGAACAGTCAGGTGCGTGTAGTAGGGGGCTGACATAGGCCTCGATGGCTCACAGATCCCTACCTGACAGATCGGCTTACAAACAGCAAAGTGTTGACTGCCAGGGACAGTTTGAGTAGGGTTTTAGGCTGTATTCCAGATCCACTATGTGATTCTGACTATAGAGAAGTTGGAAATTTTTAAGTTTCCATTAGAAATATCATAGGAAACCGTGCATGTTGCATATTGTTTGAAAGGTAATTAAAAATCCTTTCGAATGATGCACACTATGTTTTTAATTAACCCGAGATTTTGCTAATAATTATAAGGCAAGGTGTTGTGAATGGGTCAAGATTTCAAGCGTATGAATATTGAATTTTATTTTTGAATGAAAAAATAATTTCCTAAATTCCAATATCCAATTCCATTTTTGGATAAATTTGGAATAGGTTCTTGAAATCTTGTTGTTTTTCGTAAATTTCTGTAAGGGATGAATTAAGTCATGACAATTTGATAACCTGATCCTTTTGCACTAGCTCATGCTCATATCCATATTTGGATGGAAATAAGGAAAGCAACATGCAACATACCTATATATTCAAATTAGAATAACGTTTGTAATATTCATTCTAAAACAAACAAAAAATATCCCCAAATTGTTCTCCCATGAAGGATATCTAACTCAAGGTGACCCTTACAATCAAGCAATAGCCTTTGATATAAAAAAACACAATAATATTATATTCACCCTAAAGGAAAACGCATAATTCCTTAAACAACTCCCTTCTCTACACAGTCACTCCTTAGTAACCCTTGCACTTATGAAAGTTGCAATAGCCTCAAGTCTAGATGACTTACTCCCAAATCATGCAGGCCGTCCCAGATTGGATGCCTAAAACAAAGAAGCATTGATTCGACCCACCACCTTGTATAAGGTCCATGTAGGCCAGTCAGTACAACTCCAGACCAGACGGGGGGGAAAGCTTAAGGTTTTTACTAAAGCTTGTGTTGTGTAACAAAAAGAAAGGGTCACATTCAAGGAATAGGCCCCATTCCTGGCTTGGTATGGGGGAGGGGCCAAAAATCCCCCGTCTTATAGTGGATCCACATTCTTGTCGCATCTACAGGTTGGTTGGGGATTATGATTCAGCGGGGGATTCCGTTTGGTTATGTTTTTACTTTTGGTTAGGTTGGTGTTTTTGTTTTTGGCTTGTGGGTATGCTTGTTTCTTGTGTTAGTAACAGGTATGATACATATGTATGCAAGACAATTATTTTTGTTTCTGACCAGGGGTTCTACATTACTTTGTGGATCCCCTTTCTTATTCCTGGAATATTTTGCCAGATATATAAGGTGTTTCTAGCATCAGTATGAGAGTGTACATTACTAACATTCATCATGATATCATTTCAGTTTTTCAGGCATGTTCCATACTGTCAATTAGTGCAAGTGCATTTCAGTAAAAGTAAAAAATTCATATGAAATTCAAGCTTATTTAAACATAAGAATATTTTGGATGTGTAAATTTTACAGAATATGAAAAAAGCTACAGCACAAATTATTTAGACACCATGACCTATGATAAGATTATGCAAGAATGATTCTACAAAGACAACACAGTTTGATTGCAAAATCTAACCCAATTTTTAGACATTGCCCTTCTTGCAGTGCAAACTCGAAGCAATGTCAATTTTGATATGTATTAAGGTGACATAACAAAGTCCCTTGATATATAAGGTGATATAACAAGGTCCCTTGATCTATGAAGCTTATATAAAGATCCTATAATGTGTTCCCTAAATAGTGGGTGGACCTTGCCCTCTGTGGCTCCAGGGACACATGTAACCCGAGAAAAGTGCATAGTCAGCTGTCCTAGCTTGTGACAAAGGGGTATGTCTAGCCTGAGTGTGATTTACCTTTGGTTATTCCTATGGAATGCCAGAGACTATGCATAATGACCCAAAATTGACGGGTCAAGAAAAACTGATTTATACGATATGTCTCAGGATAAAGCATTGTGTGTTTTTAATAAATTATATTTTTCCTTGCCCCTTTGAGCTTTGTCTTAGGCTCCAATCAGACCTGCAGCAACCTGATTTATAGTATATTACATAAAGAAGGTTAGGTTATTAATCCACGAACATAATATAATTCATGTTAGGAATGTATATTTATTAGGGACCCCTCCATTGGACATATTGTGTATAAAGTCCATAATGCCTGGACGAAAAAGAATATAGTATCAAATTTCAAGTAAAGTGAAATAAAAACAACCCAACACAATGCATAACGTATGACTCCACCATATGCCTTATGCAATTACCGCACTTATAATTCCCGTGCGAATTTCTGTAGGTACTTTCTTCTCTCATTAAAACATGTGGAATTACTGATGGTACCAGCTATGTCAAATTGCCAATGGATTTTCGCTAAAGCCCCATACCCACTAGGCGATTTTACCGGCGACTGGCGACGGGCAACAGTAGACTCACTTGTCATATCATTACCAATTCAGATCAAATGTTAGTATGTAACATTTCAATGTTACATACTAACAGGTGATCTGAATTGGTGACGATTTTACCAGTGATTCTGCTGTTGCCTGTCGCAAGTCGCCAGTAAAATTGCCTAGTGTGTATTGGGTTTAAAAACATGTATGTCCCATTGCTGAGAGCAATGACCGGAAGTCCTGAGCAATTAGTTGGGAGACATGCGCAGAAGCTGTCACTCACTCTGGGATTGAGTTGCTCATTAATAGAGGAATTAATTAGCTCTTGTCCTACATGTGAGATGGCTAATAATGAGACATGGTGCCGTAGGATTGTAATGGTTGTCTATCAACGTCAAAGATACTGACCTAGAAAGAATAACTGCATGTGTTGTTGCACAAAGATTCTGAGGAGTAGGAGGAAAACATGATGTTATGCTGTTATTGTTTATGGACATATGTATACAGAAACTTATTGACAGATATTTATACAACTTACATAATTGTACGATATTATGTAAATGCATGGAATTAAGTATTATCAGAAATAATGTAGGCCAGACTGTACCTTCTTGATAACATGTTCTGAATTTTTTTACATATACTTTGCAATATGAAATACATATCTTTTTGTCATCATAGCCTATGGGAATTTGTTTATCTAGATTAGCTTTTTGATCAACACAATAGAGGTTTTAAAAGGTCCTAATAGAGATTTTTGAGTCCCTTACGTAGGTTGGCCTTAAGAAATCCCCTTTTAAAACTTCAACGAGGGATCCGTGATTGGTTAAGCATAGGTGAGATCTCAATATATTGGTGGGTCAATATTGAAACATTAGAATGGTGATTACCCTCAATAGAGTAGAGGTTGAGTACATACAATTTTAGTATTCGCAGAAAAAAGCATTAATGTTGCAACTTGCATCACGTATGTAATATAATATAATTTTGGACAAGGATATAATATTATTATATCCCTGTCCAAAATCACTCTGTCCCTGGCACCACACCCTCCGAGAAAACTTCCAAACGTCTCCAGTCTTGATTACAGTTTCCTAGAATTCCTAGAAGTCGCCCTTATCTCCTGCCTTATCAACCTGGGCCAGAGTCATACATACATTCACAGGGCTCGCACAGATTTCCCGGCGTTTTATATACCTATACACGATAACATGTTCTGCTTATAGGCGACTACCTGGGACACACCAGACTCATGTGTGCAGCCTGCTAGGTACTGCTAGGTGAATGACTTCGTGAGGGTTACTATAAGTATATACGAGATGCTGGGGAGGAATACAGTTATATAATCAATCATATATATAAGAACATATTGACATTTTGATAGAACCTGGGAGGATGATTGTAATTTTTAAAGTGGTTACAAACGGTTATAAATTATTTTTCCCGGTTGCTGCAAAGACACATGACACTGTCTGAATATGACACTAAGTCGTAAAACTCTTGAGTTCTGAGGCTTAATGCCATACCAAAGACACATATATATGTGTGAAACCACCATGGCTTAATGCCATACCAAAGATACATTATATATAACATCTATAGACTAGCCTCAAAATGTGGTCATGATAGCAGTTTAAATGCAGACACAATGCCCATTCTACGTTAGTCTGTAGGGAGCGAAAGTCTCAAAGTTGAAATGCTGGTGTCAGAAGTGGGATAATAAAAAAATGTCCCACTATCCATATCATTTTATTTATACTTATACTTGTAAATCATAAATGAGTATCATTAAAATATACTAATGTATTATGAAAAATTATTCATAAATGAATATAAATAACATCAATATATAAAACAATTTACAACCTGTCAGCTCTCACTCTACACACCAACAAGACCCCAGGCTCCCACCCCATTGCCTCCACGCCTCCAGCGGACTACATAGACCCAGGCAGAAGATCCCCTGTCTGTATTTAGATTGGGCAGGGTGTGTTTAGATGTTTAGTTTACCTGGGGGCCCTTGTTTTGGTCTGACATTGCGGTCAGTCCTAGTGGGAACCGAGTCACATAGAGCTGTATAGAGGTTAGCTCAGAGGGGGGTACTCAACCAGCCCTCCAGGGGGTCTCCTAACTCCTACCCTGGAGGATATAGGATGGAGCCTGCAGGAGTAAATGTATAGATTAGATTGTACACTGTACTTGTCTTGTAGGTAGAGCCTAACCTGGTTTTTGTGGAGGGGATTGGGTGTTATGATATAGTAGAATAGATATATACATCTATGGTATATTTGATTATATAAGGAATAAATTAGTTAATATTTGGTTTAACCTGAATATAAAACAAACACTCAAACGAAATAATGTCATTAGCTTTACAACAGAATAACAAGAATTAATCATGATAAAAAATATTTTGGTAGTTAATATTTTTAGTATAATCAGACTTAGAACTATATAACCCATTCTCTGAAGTATTACCAGAATTGGGGAGGAATATTGAGGAAAATATTACTGAGGTTTGCATCCTAAAAATTACGATAGACATCAATATAGTCAAATTCTCTACCCGAGTTTGAAAAAGGGTCCTTATTAGATTCATAAGAAAATTTGCAGATTTACTATGTAAAGTTCTTACAATATGGATGAGCTATAACAAGCAGTCATATAAAGTGGGTCATAACCACTACCCTAGTGGCTACACCTCCAGGGTGTCGCCCTACCAGTTTCCATCCTCCAGGCGTTAGTCAGGAGTGAGTCAGAAAAGGAAGTGTTGATGATAAATGACCCACAGATTAAGACACCCTTTTCTGGAGCAACCCCCTGGAGCCCCCCCCCCCCTTGGAGCACCCCCCCCCCCCCCTACCCCTTCACCCACCGTGGAGGAAACCTGAGAAGCAGACCCCTGATACCGTGTTCAGAGTATACCCCTGATCTCATGAGATAAGAATTATTTTGACTGACCCACAGAACATCGTTTGTCAAACCAGAGAGAGTAAAGTTTTAATTTTACTCTCTCTGGTCAGACTATTGAGAGTAAGAAATCCACTGTTAAGGGTACTCTTGGAATAAAGTTACAAATGGGGTATTATTTTATGCATTGAGATGAAAATATTAATAATTAATATGCCAAAATTGGTCAAATTGATTAAAATATGTGTCTTATGTCGTCACATTCCAAAGCAGGAAGAGAATAACTAATCCATTTATTTTTATATTTTCATGCATGGAAATGTAGTCTGACATTAATATTTTGACGCTAGACAACAAAGTGCATTTCAAAACACCAGTAGACTCCAGGAAACTCCATACCTAGCTGTGTGTATACATACAACCCTCGAAGCCCAGACGATTCTCTGACCCCCAGCCAACCAAACCCGCCCCAACCAAACCCACCCAACCAAACCAAACCAAACCCACAACCACACCCTATGTACCACCCACCCAGCCACTGTTTAGGGTTGCAAGGAGGAGGAGGAGTAGGGCCCCAGAGGTAGATCCAAGTCTGGGACAGATTAGTGTACACCCACACGATAAAATCATTTAAGTCATTAACCTCCTTTTGGGGATTTGTTATTGGCAGCACCTGTGGCGCCCCCTGCTGAGCCTTCCTGGAGGCAATCCAAGATGGCGGCCTCCTCCAGGGCCTCCTCCAGCACCTGTTTGCTAGTGCTCCTTAACCCTTTGACCCGGGAGCAACCTATTTCCAGGAATGAAAGTTTTCAGATATTTTGTCTGATTTCAGATTTTTTCACATCATCACTTCAAATGATAATTTTAAAGTTAATTGCTTCCATCATATTTTATGGCATTTTCAGAATATTTCAAAGTTTCCTTCTAAGGTTTCAGAGGTTTTTTTGTTAACCCTGACTTACATCCCTGTATTTCTACGCTGTTTATTATTTGAGAATTAATCCACTAGACCTATATATTGGCCTACACATTTCCTGAACCTGATAAAGTACTAGAGTACTTGATTCGGTAGTATTTTCGGAAAGTAAATGTTTATAATTGTGTCTGCATGCTACTTAGCCCATTGGTTCCGAAAGGCCACTGTAGACAAGTGTTTGTTATTATTGAGCAGAATTGATACACTAGACCCAGTTATTGGACTACTTCTGCAATAGTATTTACAACTATAGGAATTGTGTTTATTTCAGGAAAACATGGAATTATCAATCATAGATTCTCAGAAAGAAACTATGTGATTATATAAGTAGGCACTCCTTTCATGGTTGTGTGTGACGACGCACTCTCCGTTGGTTCCTAGATCTCATCATTTGAAAAGTGGTTGTTATCAAAAATGATCTACCAAACCAATTTTACATTTTGGAATAGCTCCTTTAGAGTTCTTAATAGTTATCTAATAATGACTTCTACTTTGGACTGGAAATCCGTATATCTATGGCAATAGTAGCTCCAATGGATGGTTGAATATGAATTACCCTCCATAGGTCACCATACTTCTGTGATGGATTCCGACGCATCTTGGAAATATAGACACCTCCAATATCAAGTAGTTAAACTGAAAATGAAACAATTCTGTCAAGTACTACTTTCTGAAAAAGCCATAGCCATGATGATTTCAATATTTCCAATGCCAGCACCCTCAAACCTCTCCCCCCCCCATGCAACTGTCCACAGTTTCAACCCATCCACCCTACCCAGCTACACCCACTACCCCAGACACCCACCACCCCCTATCCTATTTAATGTCCATTCCCTGACCGGAGATTAAGTATCCATGGGGTAGGGGGTGGGCACGTGGAGGTAAGATGGATTAGTAACACCGGATCAGACTGGGTTAACCGTTCATTCCTCACTGGAGGAAGGTTGAATCACGTGTTGGTCGCATTCCATTCAACTCCTAGAATTCGAAGTCCGGGCTATAAACAACTCAATCACCTGCTGTCTGATATAAACCTGTTTTCAGTCTGAGTGTTTTATAGTAGTAAGAGTGGTAGAATTTACAATTTTCAGCCTGAATGTTTTATTGTAAACATTGCAGTACAATTTATTGTCAAAGAGGTAGTTGTTATCTGCATGAACATCTGTTTTATTTTCCATGGAAATAAATTGTATGAGATTTCGGAATGTTGACTTTGGTGACCGTCTAATTTAGTCATTGTTGCAATTGAAAGTAAAAACTGGGTAATTCTTTGGAGGTAGAGGATGTTATATTTATGTAGTTCATACGTTACACAATGCAAATTGAAGGTGCCATGCTTATCAAGTTAAAGGTCGAATTGTTGCTAGCTATAGTGCGCACAAGCAGGCCACAGAATATCGATACATGTTTTCTTCTTGTCTGGGCTATGTTGGAATTTTAGGAAAGATCTAAAAAAAAAAAGATATTCCCCTGTTGGTCATTGGTTACCTACCCAGTTCTAAGGGAGACCCTTCGGAGTGTCCTAATTTTTGGACACCAAGCTTGAAATTAAATTAATGTAATTCACATGCTGATGTCACCAGATTTACAATTGAAATGATGCCTTTAGCAACCGTTTGTCATATGCTGCTGATGCCTCAAAGCATCTGGCCTAGTCAAAGTAGAAGAAAGACCAGGGATGGTCCATGCAGGCAAAACCTCCAGGAGCAGCCCCTCCTCCGTTTGTTTTCTGAGCAGCTCGACCTTGTTCTGGGAGCAGCTCACCAACAACACGTTGTTTGTGTGTCGGCGGTTCAGCGGCCAGAACCAACTGATAGCATTTCCACTCCTCTGGGTGTAAGTGGCCAAGGAAAAGAAACAGGGGATTGGAATCCTCAATGGGCTGGCCTGCAGCTGGTTAGGTGTGGATGACATGGAGTGCGGAGGACATTGTGATTTTCTTAGGTGTGTATAACATGTAGTGCAGAGGATATCTATAATCTAGATCAGGCGCGGATTTAGGGGGGGGGGGGCGTGCCAGGCATGCGCCCCCCCTATTTTTAACCAAATATTAACTTTTTTTAATGTAAAATTCCTGCAATAGTACGCCCCCCCCCCCCCTTTTCAAAATCCTGGATCCGCCCCTGTAGATATGATATCTATACTATAGATATCGTGAGGCGCATGCGTTAGTTGGTTTAGTTGATTGCACATTGGTGCATTTATCAAATTTGATTGAAATCAACTACGCCTAAGCCTGTACAACTTGGATTATAATTGTAGTATATGTGGATATAAAATCATAACAATGGACAGTTGGTGAACAGCGGAACATTTCATTGTCATTAACACTAATTAGTGGACATTTTTGACACAGAAAATTAGTATTTTCACCATATCAGCCATGTGGGAATTAAATGAGGGTATCCGTGATATGGTCATCTCTCATTAATATCCATAACTCAGATTATGCAGACCAAATCTACCTCTAACCTATCAGTCTTTCATTTTGGCCTATGTTCAACCCATATCTTGTTACAGGATTTATTCGGTGATAGAAATAGCCTCAGATTTATCACTTAACTCAAAGCTATAAAAGTTGCCCACCGGGAGATACATAGCAAAATACTCAAAATGCTCTGCACAGCAGACCAGTACAACTCCTTATCATCCCTTATCTGTCTGGCCTGATTTCTTATCTCATCGGTCCAGTTATAGGGTGCACGACGGATCTCACCGGTTGAATTTTAGCGTGAACGCCGAACACCAGCTGGAAAATCTCGTCGGATGCTCCAAACAACGCGAGAAAACTCGAGAGTTGATTACCACATAAATATTTCATTTAGATCCCTTCGGGGCATTCCATTTAGTACATACGCACATTTTCAAAAATCGCAGACTCCCCCCCCCCCCCCCATCCATTGGGCAAAAATACACTTTGGATATGTACTAGAAAATACGCCAAATCTCAGACCCCTCTTCCTCTCTCTCCCCTCCCCCCACCTTCATGCGTACACACTTAATGGAAGGCCCCTAATAGTTGGTGCCTTTGGGGAGTTATCCTACAAAACCCATCAATAGTTTACGTCCATTGATTTAAATTAGCAAAGGTTCAGATCAATAATAATCTTAATCTAATTTCAGTACTGATTTGATCTAAATATTAATGTTAATCAATTCAACCCTTAATATTTGAATCCGTTCGAATCAACTTCTAGTTATTTCTACCTGCTGGTCTTATTGCAAAATAATTCGGTCAAAAGGTCAAAAGTCAAGGGTCAAGTGTCAGCCACCTTGATAACCCTTAGTCAGGTGTCAGCGATCATCAGCCTCGCCCTTTTTTATGCCCCTTTTTATGCCCCTTTTTATGTTCCTTTTTATGCCCCTTTTTATGTCCTTTTTATGCCTTTTTTTATATTGGGCGTGATACGAGCAGCTCTGTGATCGCGAGCTGCTCTGATTTGCTCAGTCAGACCTGTTCCCCATATCACCTCCACCCATCAAAGGTGCAAATAATCAAGGCAGGTGTATTTCAAGACTCTTATTATTTTTTTCTAATATACATTACTTGGTTTGATGATATGAGAAATCATATGAAGAACTCAAATGAAAAACCTATATACATACTGGGTGTCCAAGAATGATGACAGCGCATTTCTGCCAAGTTTGGGTTGTGTGTTAGATATCTGGGTTACTCATTCTTAGCTATAATATCGCAACAGGCTATTAAGTTTAATATAGTTTGCTGAGTCTGGTTAGAAGCTGGGCGAGTGTGTGGCATGTTGCAGTTTTCTTTATCCATGTAGTCAAAACTGGAGGAAGATTGAAAACATGGAACCAAAAAATTAAACAATATCGAATTCCCTTGATGACATCTTTGCTGGAAATATATTTATGTTATGCAACCATTTCACCATTATGGCAACGGATGTTGTTGCGGCCTTAAGCCCCAATAACCAACCATCTAAACTTTTCTATGCATTGTACTTTTAGTTTTAGTTTGTGAAATCAGGTGACTGTGTCTCTCGTGTACCAAATAGCCAACAATATATGTGTTAAATCATAGAGATACATAAGAAAGTTAGGCACAGTATAGGTACAGTATAGGTACAAAGGTCTCTAAAAGCAAAAGAAAGTAAAACGTACTTTCTTAGAATTCATTACTTTTTCTCCCGATGGTGGCGCTGTGAGTTGGTCACGTGCCGACCACGTGGGGTTAGTGAGGCGCACTGCCGCTTGGAGGTGCGTCGGGTTTACCTTTTACGCTCTCCCAGCAGAGATTGCACCACCAATTCTGGATATATCATTTGAACTTTGTCTCCCAAGATCCGTTTGGAGAACGTTCGTGCGCGTAGGTCACTTGATACACATTTCATTGGGGTATTTTCTTCGCCTGACTGCTATCCAAGTACATTCGATGTCGTAGAAAAAGAATGGGGTCACTTTTTATGTGGTTTGTACCAAATAATCCTGTTTTTTATATAGAATGCTAATGATATTATTGAATCATTTCCATATGACATTAACACTCACTCATGATCGACCGACTGCACACAAAAAAAGTCAAAAAAAAGGTCTACAATGCTTGCAGATATCCTTCTCAACCATAAGTTGTTTGCTCGAGTTAAAAAAAGCATTTTGAATAGCATATAGATGTTGTTATTGGGGTACTAAAATTGTTATGAGAGATGGGGGTATATGAAGAAACCTATATAAAGGCCTGCAATTCATGTAACTTATTTGACAGCAGACTAGGGCAAGCTGCGTAGATATATGTCTCAACATAGTTAAACCAGATCTCCTATTGGCGAACAAAATCCCAGTTCCAGCAGTTTGGGTATATTGCGGACGACCAATGTATACTTTAAGTCTTGGCACTCCTTTAATGAACAACCTTTGGATGAAGTTTCTTAACCTGCGCGGTCTAAAGATGATGACTTTTTGAATTAAAAAAAAAAAAAAAAAAAAAAAGATACTGCCCATATCATTGTATGACCTTTAAGTAAATTTTCCTCACCTGTTCTCACAACCAAATCTTTGCTTGAATTCCTCTAATCTTCCCAGACCTTCCCGGTACAGAATGGGCCTGTAAATTGCGTACACATAATTGCCCATGAGAAATGAGCAATTCCTTCAGTGATCCTCCAGATAGTTGAAGGGGCTGCTCCAAGTGGCGCTCTAAATCCCTCCACTCCAACTTCAAGCTGACTTCCATGACTTGCTGTTGATTATTGAGGCACCCCGCCAAAGTCTACTATCACCAACACGGTACTGGAGGAAAAAACACGGACATTAAGGGCTGGCCACACTGCCCAACCGACCTCAAGTTAACTGTCTTGGTTAGAATAGGTGCTAGGAAAATATGGGTTTTTGGGATTATAGAAGGGAATAGCTATTAAATTATGGGTTGTACACCGGGGTTGTACAGCTAAGCGTATATAGCAATACTTCTTAAACCCGATGATTCAATCTTACATTATGAAAAGTCTCGATATCTAAGAGCCTACTATCATTATTTTAGACTGAAAAAATACTAAAGACTTCATCTGCAGCCCCCAACCACAGTCAAAAGCCTATGTGCACATGCCGATTTTCCTGCCGATTTAAAACATCTGCTGTGGAAAGAAAAGTTAAATGCAGGCATTGTAACATAAGAAAGGTTTTGTAATTATCTTTCGAATGTTATCCAGGATGTATGGTTTCATGCTTTATTTCTTGAAAAATCAAGACAAATACAAATCGGCAGTTTTAAAATCGGCTGAGCCCAATTAAACTCGAATTGACCGTCCAGTTCAGTTCGGTCGGACAGTGTGGCCTGGGCTTAAGTATTTATGTAGACTGGGCTGTATGGGTTAGTTGAGTGAAGACCCTCTTCTAGACGTTCTCACCTTGTCCTATGTACATGTTTGGCACTGTGGGAGGCGATGGTGGTAGATATTAGCCTTGCTGTTTCAATATAACCTGATGGTTTTAGGAGCTATTACTTCCAATATCTATTTACTTCTCTTAATTCAAACAAAATTACTAGATCATGTCCGCCACCAAGTTTCCATGAAGACGTATTACGTACATCAATGTCTTTTTAATGTGTGATTAGGTACAATAGATTTAATTTCTTTTTTTATTATTTCTTACCCCCAAAGAACTACAGACGTATAATATTGTAAAGTATTATATTGTTCAACCCTAAAAATAATAACTTTACATCCAATTTACGTAATCTTAGGGTTAATGCTGGGACTAAATAGTCCAAAGTTATATCACAATGTTTATCAGATTTACCTGAGATTGAAAGATTATTATGTATCAATAGGTAATCCTGTTTCATTCTTCATTAGATATTCTTACGTCTTTGAGGTTCCCCACGTAACGTACGGGATTTTTAGGCCTCACCGTGTCATATGGAACTAAGGTCCTACTTCCCGGTATTTCTAGGAACTTCTCGGGACCTCATAGGATGTATAGGTACTCCATCTAAGTCTTATCTTAGGTTGCGCTCCACCTGATGGAAGTTATCCATCAAGTAATGATAACACCAGAAATTTCCATGCACTTACTTTTTACCTATAAATGAAAACCTGCAAGGACATGGCGTCATATAACTTTGTAATGTTACCAATCTCCTAATCAAATATAACAGTCATGATTACCGTCATTCAATGGAGAATATACGCGTAGGTGGAGGTTCTATGATATTATCGAGGTTAGAGCATGTATTTCACAAACCGATTATGATGATGCCAATTTTGTTTTTCTTCTTGATTTTCTCTGAGAATATGGCTTGATACCACACATCTTATACACCATTAGAAAGAGAATTGTTAAACCTTTCCATGGATAAAACATGTCTATATTCAATCTTAATTTCCACTGCCGATTTATAAAATCGGCAGCAAAAATCGGCAGCAAAAATCGGCATGGGGAATACAGGCTTAAAGGCTCCAACCTTAACATCTAGGTTCACGCTTCCTATATTACTAATCCCTATCTGACAGCCCTGCAGCGAAGCCCTTCAAGCCCTTCAGCCCTTCACTTACCTGCGTATCTCGCGAGATAACGCGAGACGCATAGCGGAAGTTGAGGGGTAACTTGAGACGGACAGGAAGCTGTAGAAGCCCTGAACGAGGTTTCGGGCCATGGCTGAACTCTCGCGTCGCCTATAGTCAGAGGAACTATGTGTCCCATTCTTATTTGAAGATAATCTTTTTGCATTATGGAGAAATGCTCAAAGTTGCATTTTGGAAAGGTAATTTGAACTTTGATGAATGATTAACACTCTAGGTCACTTAGTTATGGTTCTGAATGAATATCTACATAGTATAAAATCAAGGAAAAGAGCAGAGCCAGAACGAATCTTCCCTTCCTATAGAGGTCAGATTCTGTTAATATACTGTTACAAGCCGTTTCCTAATACGACCTATCAACAGATCTAACCCTACCATGTGCCATGACGTCAGGAGAGTAGGTAAGATATGCCAATGATGCAAGTTATGAGCAAGATACTTCGTGACGGATTGGAGGCGTCATTTAAGTTGGTCAGCTTATCTGTGGGTTCACCTGAGTGTATGTAAGTGAGGGACATTGGAGCTCCTAACAGGTGCTGCTTGTTAGTAATGAGCTTGGAGCTGATTTGAGCTGCTCAAAATCAACTAAAAGCTGTTGGGAGCTGCTCAGATGTAATATAATATAGAGCTGAGATATAGAGCTGAGATACTCATCGTAAGTTTAGAACTGCTCATTGTAAATATAGTTATTTCATATCAATAACTTAGAGCTCTTTCATGCAGGACTTTGCATGCAAATATAATGCTGTTCATAGTCATTATGAAGCTGCTTTTATGGTGCTCTATAACATGAGAGCTGCTCATTGGGCTGGTCTGAGCTAGATACAGTAAAGAATAGCTTCTCTGAGCTACTCATAGCTAATAGAGAGCTATAGTTCGTTGATGCATGGGCGTTATAACATTAAAATAGGGCTGCTCATTTTTGAAATAGAGGTTCTTCTGAGCTGCACATAGTTAATATTGAGCTGTAGTTAGTTGATAGATTTGTATAAGCATTTTATATTTGACATATGCCTAGAGCCTTTTCTGAGCTGCCCATAGTCAATATAGAGCTGTTGTAAGTTTATATATAACCATTTATATTGTTGAAAACGTAAGGTGCTCTCTCCTCTGACGGCAACCGTGAAGTCTATAACCATTTATATGTTATATAGAGCTCCTCATATTTGATATAGGGCTGGCCTGAGCTGCTCATAATAATTCATAGAGCTCCTGCCCATGCCGCGCTATGTTATACATATAACCATTAAGTACCATAGACTAAACACCCTAGGAATTCCTCAGGATGAGGGATTATGGCAACTTGGTCAGAGATTAGATCTATAGGGTTTGGTTAAAGATCTATGGGTTCTGGACCTGTTGATTCATGGCTTTTATTTGGGATTTTTTTTCCCTCTACGTAGAATGTAGGCGTATTTCTGTACAATCTTTCCATGCCTATAGGACTAATCAAGGGCTCCACTGATGGGATAATTTGATAAATGATAAAGATGGACAGTAAGTAAAAAGTGAAACTTATATCATAAAAAAATACATTTATCACATACATTATAAAAAATAACTGTTTTTACAGTAATTAGCAAACATATGGTACTGTTGGTCACGAATAAAATTCTTACAGTTCAATTAGGGGCGGTTTACATTAATTTTGTTATTGCCATGAGATTGGTATGTTGTATGTAGTAATAATTATAATGAAATATTATGGATGATTTTAGATAGATTTTGAATATCATTCTGTATGAATTTTCATGTACGAAAGAGAAAACTATAGATAATCATTAAAAAGCGGTATATCCATTAGTGAGTAAGAAAAGATCAACTTTCTCTCCAGGCAATATTTTGACGCTAGCATTTTACTATAATACTGAACATGTGCCTAAACCGTGCAATATTTCTGCAAAATAGGCTATATTTCTTCTACCCCTACACGCTCGAGAAACGTGTAAGCCATAAAGAACTCAGACAGAACTGTGCTTTCCCACACTCAAAATAAAAAAGGATTACTCCAATTCGACAGAAATATACCCAAAGGTGTGTACATTGACCTTCTGCTGTCACTTATGGCCATTCAATATTTCACTCAAATTAGTATTTTTATCCAGTAAGCGTTTTCTTTTCATAAATTCATGACAGCATAAGTATACCAAGTTGTTATAATATACCATGTTGGCCAAAGGTGTAAACGTGCTGTGGTGAAGATCAGTGCTTTACCTGTATGGAGTTATGCTGGAGAATGTTTCTTAGAGAATGAGCGGGGGCGCAGAAGTGTGTATGTGTTGGGGGGGGGGGGTGTACTCACTTTTCAATCTGAAATTTGTCGCAACTGGAAACTATTCAGTCATACTGGTTAGAGGAAGATTCCGGTTATTTCAACTTTGAGATGTTTACTGGTTAGTCTGTTGTTTTTATTTATTTGATTCTCATAAAGTACATTCCTATCAGCCGGATTAGTTTCCCTGAAGTTAATCATAAGATTATAGGCACAACAAACACTATATCACACATGCTTCATGTTTGTGTAATAACCTCTGTATCCCTGCACCTATGATTTCACCTCGAAAACATGGTTCCCGTGATGCCTCAGAAATCGAGTCCTGTCCACTACTCTACCAGTGTTTTGGATATCCCCCTCCGAGGTCGTATCCAATCTTGAAAAATTCTAGGGTTCTTGGAAAATCTCAGTTGGTTTCAAGTGAATCTTTGGGGTCCCAGGTAAATCCCCGGAGTTCGAAGAAAATTATAGGTAGGGGTTTTACATAAATCCAAGGGGGTTCGAATTAAAGGGAGCCAAAACTAATAAATTCAACAAAATTTTCCGAACTCAAATTACCATTAAATCCCATCTTTTAGCTTACTTTGGGCCCATTTTAAAATCTAAACCATGAAATATGGGAGAAAATAATTAAAAACAAGTTTTCCTTCTTCAAACGAATTAATGTGGATCTGTAAAAATAGGGTTTGTTTACAAACAAATGGAAATATTACCATCTCTCATGGAATTCTACTTTGGTTTGAGCTAGTTTTCAAGGCTAATACTTTACCACTGACCTTAATTAGGCTTATTTAACATATTTCTATACTTATCTGAGTTTTGAGAACTTTGGCAATGATATTGGTTTTGGCTCCCTTTTAATAGGTAATTCAAAAAGGGATTCCTATAAAATCTGATGGGGAACCAGATGAGGATTTTACCAAATTTGCTATGTTATGTTTTATATTCAGTGACGTAAATCTTTCAAAATCTGAAGGGGTGCTAGACACCCTCGGACCCCTCTTGGGTAAACCACTGTCCTCTCAGTAAATACCCCTTTCTTCAAAAAAGTACCCCCCTCCCCACAGCCCAACCTCCCAGAAACAAGCGCTCATCAGTCATCTTGTTGTGGGTTAGTTGTCTGATTTAGCCACCAGGTGGGGTGACTGTGGCCCACGTGTTGTGTTGGTACAAAATGGGGCCACTTTATGTTGTGGCATATTCCTACTACAGCCCCGCCTACCCACATTTTCACCTGTACAATTCTATTGAAGTGACTGAGTACCCAGTCCAGCTGGGGAAGTATTTGCCTGTTTTCCTGTAATTCAGAATGACGCAAGAGTTGTAAACAAGCGTGATCTTACTTGTGCTGAATGTGTTTTTGTTTTATTTCCAAAAATACTCTGTTTTCCAAAGATGGGTGATGCTATTTCAACCCTTAATTTGTCTATTTATAGTACAATGATATACATTTGAAGAATAGTTTTAGGGAAGCATTTTGACATAACCAACATAATGTCAACCAATGTTTATTTCTACCCATATGTTGGCAACACCTGATCTGATATCCAATTACAATTGTAATCATTTATGCTTATTTTCATACAAACAAATCCATTATCATCCTTCCAACTTGAACATAATTTATGGGTTATCAAAGGCTCCTAGAGAGCCTCCGGCTGTTGTGTGTGTGGCCCTATCTATGCATGGGACCTTGGACATTAAACAATGCCTGCCTGGTAAAATTGTAGGGGTATCTCTATATCTTCTCATAGGTTCATTTATTCCATTGATACCATCATCAAAGACAGAATTGTCAAACCTTGTTCTCACCGTGATACAACCTTAAATGTTGCTTGGGCGTTAAACCCCAATAACCAACAACCATCCTACGTGTATAACCACTATTCTCAACCCATTCTAACCCCCTCCTCCTGTTCCCCCGCCCTTAGGTGCCCGATGGCGGTCGGCTCGTGCTGTCCTACATTGATCCCTCTATATATAATGTATACATTGTCCTATCCTGTTCTAACCCCCTCCTCCTGTTCTCCCCCCCTAGGTGCCCGATGGCGGTCGGCTCGTGCTGTCCTACATTGATCCCTCTATATATAATGTACACATTGTCCTATCCTGTTCTAACCCCCTCCTCCTGTTCTCCCCCCCCCCCCCCTAGGTGCCCGATGGCGGTCGGCTCGTGCTGTCCTACATTGATCCCTCTATATATAATGTATACATTGCCTATCCTGTTCTAACCCCCTCCTCCTGTTTTTTCCCTCTATATATGATTAATACATGTATAAATTGTCCTATCCTGTTCTAACCCCCCTCCTCCTATTCTCTCCCCTAGGTGCCCGATGGCGGTCGGCTCGTGCTGTCCTACATTGATCCCTCTATATATAATGTATACATTGCCTATCCTGTTCTAACCCCCTCCTCCTGTTTTTTCCCTCTATATATGATTAATACATGTATAAATTGTCCTATCCTGTTCTAACCCCCCTCCTCCTATTCTCTCCCCTAGGTGCCCGATGGCGGACGGCTCGTGCTGTCCTATGGCGGCGGCGGCGGGGGCAGCGGCGGCCGTGACGACGGGGGGAGTCCCGGAAGCACCTCCCTCAACGTGCCCAACTCACCGCTGATGAAGTCCATCTCCACACCCTCCATCCCCTCCATGAAGGACGAGGGCAAGCGCAAAGGTAAGACTCAGAATGGACTGGAGGGAATGTTTGGATATTTTTAAGATTTTTCTTGAGAGGTATTTATTGTCTATTGTATAGACGTTGTACAGATGACGTCACATCTGCCAAAGTGGGGGGACGCCATATTGGTGATCAGTTTTGAATTGCTGGTAAAATGCTCTAGAAAAGGAATTTAGACCAGATTTTCCTCATACAAATTCACAGAATCATATTAATCAATTACTATTATTTAGAATTTGTGAATTTTAGTTTTATCTTGTAGCCACATGGTTACTGTACCAACGTGGTGATCGCCAAAAATTGATCACGTGACCACCTCTGCACGAGGTCTATACCTATCCAAAGGGTCAAAAGGACAGATTTGGTCGACAAAAAGATGGATTCGATAAGAATTTTGAAAATTGAAATTGTATGCACAGGCACATTGGCTTAGGAATGATTAAAGCTGGAGCGAAATGTCTTTTTACGATTTTTCTTATGCATAGATAACTTCAGGATGATTTTTCAATAAAATACAGAAAAGGGGGTTTCCCATGATAGGCAACAAACATATCGAAAAGATTGGGGATATCTAGCTTTCCACATCTGTATATATGCTAGGTTTTATGGGTATATATCAGCAGAGGATCATATTAGCGCTTTTGTTAAATTGCCATGGAACCTAGTAAAGAATGTATAAAGTATGAGGAGCCTGGTCATATGCAACACGCTAATAATCCATAACTTGAAAGGTAGGAAAAAAACAGCACCATGACATTGTATTATTTTGTCTTTTGTCTAAGCATTAAAGAAACACGCATACAATACTAATTCAAACTGCCCCGACAGACATGTTTATTCTTTAAAATAAAGCATGCAGGTGTACAACATGAGTATACAAATGATAATAATATGTTGGTGTATTATCATTTTGCCAACATAACCGGCATCCATACAACATAAGACCAATTCTATCAAATTCGTCCTTGAGACACGCGATATCGATGTTACCTTTATTTGAAAGGATGGATATAGAGTATCATTGTTATTTTGGCTTTCGCTGCCATGACAGATGTCAAGACTGACTTTAATGTCTCTCTTGTTTTTCATTTAGGCGGTGACAGATTGTCTGGCACGATATCGGAAGGTGTTCCGGAAATCCCAAAGTAAGTAATATTGTTATAATCATAACAAGTTTGTTATTAAAATCATAACAACAAAACATATATATTCTATGTTCTATGTGTCACACCACATTTTGCACCTTCAAGGTTTAGCCATTGGATCCAAAAATGGTAGTGTAGAACAACAGGAAAACATTATGAGTTGTTGGGGAAAAGGTGCGGAGATTTTGTGTAGGGTGTGAAAAATTATTTGTTCTGTTTAAGTGTGAATGTTCAGTAGCTGTCTGTAGTAGAGAAACGTTTGTCGTGGGAGCATATGATATTTCTAAATATTCTTTTTTGCCGATTCCCTACAAGGATAGTCACAATTGGGAAATGCAAAATGCAAAACCATCCCCATTAAAACAGGTTCCTTTAACCCCAAATCAAATACACTTTTGATTAAAAGAAAATAACACATTGACAAAAACATATTTTTCACATTTTGTTCGAGTTTTCTCTTTACGTTTACATAATTATAGCATGTATAATTACAGTAAATGCTTGACATCTCAGTTTTTGCTCTGTGTAGGGGAGTCTTTGAATGTACGACGTTTTTCTTGTTTTCAAATACTTTCGTTGCGTGTCATGGCACTTATTAGATACTGAAAAGGTAAACGCTTATAGTTTTCTAATATAACGTCAGATAGTTGTTATGCTGCATATAACCAGGGAGGCATATTATACATCGCTGACTCTGTGGTATAATTAACCAACAAACCCTATGAATCAAGTGTTAGATTGAAACGTGGAAAATCGTTTTGAACTTTCTAGATATACATAGATGGGTTAAATATGTACTTCAATACAAAAGAATAGTGAAAAGAGAATAGACAAAACATTGGCAGTTCGAGAACAAGAAACTACTGAAAGAAAGAAAGACAAAATTAGAGTCATCTTCTGGTGTAGGAATCTTTCTATAAAGTGTGAATTATTCTGCAAAGTGGGAAAGATCCTACTTATAGATCAATTTGGCAAAGTGGGAGTTATGCTGAAAGTGTAAATTATCTGCAAAATGGAAAAGTAATCTAGAACTGAGAAAAAATTGGACTTATTCTTTATAGGGGGAAATAAGTTTTTTAAAGTACAGAATTTTTTTTGACAATGTCGGAATTATTACGTAAAGTACGGAACTATTCTCTCAAGTAAGAAAGTCTCTACAAAGTATCAATGAGTATTTCTGTCAAGTAGAAAACTACTCAATAATGGAAACTATACAGAGTCAGAGACATTCCCTTAAGTGTGAAACTATAGTATTACGAAAGTGGTAATAAAGCAGAAACTATTTAACAAAATAAGAGAGACGAGTCCATATATATCATCTGCTCTCGTATTAATTTATTGCAGCGAACCGGCAAACAGCCATCTCCTTATACAAAAGCTAGTCGAAGAGCACGAGTGAGTCTTTACTGGTAGTCGAATCACGCCTCTTGTCTCGTCAGGCACTTGTCAACCATGTTGTTCTTGTTGTGCAACTGTGCCCTGAACCCTCTTTGAACAATCCTATGTCAAACCCTTGGTTTCCCTGTGGGTATTGTGGATTTATTGTAAAATGTGACTTTTGACGATAAGAAAGTTTTAGAAGGGAGAGTATTACCAGGGACGGATCCAGAGATTTCCAAAAGGGGGAAGGGGCGCCCTCCAGGGGCTAGAATTTTACATTAAAAAAACTAAATTTCGCAAACATTAGGAATCCGTCCCTGAATTTACTAAGGTTAGGTAAAAGCAATCAAAAGATCTCTCTTCTAAATTGTTTTCATGAGATATTTATAGGTAGTATCGTAAACACACCGTTATCAAAACCTTTAATAACTCCCTCTTGCCTCATCAGTAGATGTTTAATTTCATGTAGTTACTGCTTTTGATTTAGAAATAGCCACAATATCGATTACAAGCAAAATACCACTAAGAATGGATTTGAATTGCTCATTTCAAATACAATGTATATCTTGTGTTATAACATTTCAAAGGAAATGATCTGAATGCTAGTCTGGAGATTCAAAATTGGTTAATGAAAGAAAAACACCTATGAAGCATGAAGGCAGCCACACCTTCATATAATAGCCATCAGATTAAGAAAGCATTTAAAACATGTTTTCTCAAGTTGAACTTTCTGTAATGAATCTTACTAGTACATTATGAGTCCCAAACCCACCAATTAATACTAAATCCTGCCCTATAATCCCTCATTAGCTATTAGTATTAGGAGAAATACCCACAGATGAGCAGGACACAAGGGGTTTGACATCTAGGATTGTCTGTATAATCTCTGAAGTATTTTCCAGTCTCATATCGTTGACATTCACGAGCATAACTACGAGCATTATTAACGAGCATAATTACGAGCATTATTAACTAGCATAATTACGAGCATTAGTAAGGCATCGTATTGGACAAGGACGCATGTCTATTACTAGCTGTTAACTCTATAACCTATGCTGCACGCTTACATAAACACTGCTGTTTTCCAAGTATAATCAGTAGTATATTTCACCAATTGCATAAACAGCTGATAAAGCAATAATTGCAAAATGGAGTTTAATGGGAAAAAGTAGAAAATGTTATTGTACACAAGCGGATTGGGGAATTAATTTCTTTGCACATATTGTACAGTAGAACGTAGTTTAACTCAAAGGTATTATTATACCTTTATTATTCTTTGCAATCTATCAACGAGTTTACACAAAAGCATATAAAAAGAACAATTCATACAACACCTAATATGAGCTAAATAGATAAAATATTGTACAACTAATTATAAGTTAAACATAATCAATGTTCGCCATATGGATATGCCATAATTGAAATAATGTGGATTTACAAGGAAGGTTATTGCATGAGTACGTGCATAATGTGCATGAATATTTGCATAATGTGCATGGGTTTGTGCATAATGTGCATGCATATTAATATGTGATATCAAACAATGTCACAGTTATAAGAACAGATATCTCTGAGTGAGAGATTGACCAACTGGAAGTCGGATGATTGCAAATCTATATCCAATAGTATACAGCACAAATTCGATCTCATATAGCAAAAGAGGAGAGAAAGGATAATACCGAATCTGGTTGGATTTCTCTCATCATTTCCTCAACCAGACAAAATATAATGGGAGGTAATTCTATACCACGGTAACAAATATAATTTAATCCAAATGACACCTAAGCTGTCAAATACTCACCAAATAGGCCACCTTCCAAATGATGAGATCCATCTGAAATTATAGTTCATCTGAAGGATGTAGGGGCAGGTGAAGATGTCTTGTATCTCAGTCCTAAGCCTATATTCCACATGCCGATGTTGCTGGCGATTTTCAAAAATTGGCAGTGTGAATTAATGTTGTTATAGACATGTGTTACTACAGATCTAGAGACTTAACAATTTTCTTTCAAATGGTATATGGGATGTATAGATTCACGCCATATTCTTATGGACAATTAAACAAATGCAAAATCACCAGCATCAAAATCGGTATGTAGAAAACAGCTTTTAGTCTGTTTCAATCATGGTCACTACTGAAATTATGTGGCTTTTCTAGGTTCCTTTGAGGAATATTACAGGACCCATGCATGCTACATACCATTTGAAAGAGAATTTCAAGTCAATTTTAAAAACATGAAAAAATGTATAAAAGTAAACAGATTAGCCCTTATTCCCATTGTGGAATTCAGTATGATTAAGTGTCAAAACTATGGCCTACGCCAACCTGCCTTGGAGGGCAACCAATAAGCCCATCCCACATTTGGTATATCCCAGGGTTGGACAAGGTTTGGGCAACAGAACTGTATAAGCCATCCTCATGTCCAAGGGTAGGGGTTACTGAAATTAACAAGACTTATGTTTTCCTATATCCCCAAGTACTGCTTTAACATAATGATTTCTTAAATTTTAATAATTGACAGAATTGCAGGTTTGCCAGCCAATCAAAAAGTTGCATTTTGGGGGAAAATAGGGTTGAACATTATTGGCTGGGCTGACAGGCTTAAACATTGGTTCCTATGGGAAAAATGCCAAAATATAAAGCTGCATTTTACAAATTATAGGTGCAATCTGTCTACAAAATTGCTTTGGCTAATTTTGTGTTATCCAACTCTGTTCAGATAATAAGTGCAGAGACAATTTTTAAAGTATTTCATGGTAAATGTTAATGTTGGTATAAACTGGGATGGGCTTATTATATACCCCCACCCTGAAGTCCCCCCTCCCTGCCTGGGCCTATGGTTATAAGGATCCCCTGCGTTTGTTGTTGTGCCTCCGGCCATCTTGACCAGATGACCACCGGTCTTTCAAGTACTTGACCAGCTTGACCGGCTTCCTCTGAAGTTCTGGAGGAGATAACCCATGGTTCCTGGCTTGTGGGCCGCAGATATAGGATGTTAAGGGCCCCGTGGAGAATAGTTTACTTATAATTACTTTCTGAAGCTGGGAGTAGTGATAGTAAAGATAAGGGATAAGACTATGGATTTGAACGTTGGACATATATTCCCGTCTTGCGTGTTAAAATATGAAATATGCATGGTAACTGAAATGGTATGCCAAACCAATTCTGGCGTTTATAACCATACAGTCATATCGTTAAATTTGTGAACAAAACCTACTATATGGAAATTACACAGTCACACCCCTTATCTTTTACAAAATATACAATATCTTAATGTATTTTCAATTTGCTTAGAACAACTTAATCTGTATTGGTTGGGCTTTATTCATGCCTTTTTGACATTTTCTCACCGAAAATTCTTGAGAATTCAGGTAATCCCATATCAGAAATGATTTGGAATCTATAGCAGTTATGGGATGTCTTTGAAGAAAGATTCAGATGAATGGCATTTAGAGGTCCCTTGGAACATTAAGCATCAGACATGCATGGGTTATAATCACAGACACCTTTGTGGCCCAGAAATCTGATATAGAAAAACCATTTAAAAGGGCTGTAAATGTCAATTCTTGATGTATGAATTGCAAGTAGATACTTGGTGACCCAACCAGAATTCCCAAGGTTGAGTTGGTTACTTGGGATGATATGATAGCTGTTTTACACCGTGGTAATATCAGATTACTTTATTGCATGTAACCTACATGATTACATTTAATTTGAAAAACAAAACACAATGATGAAGAACCATAGATATGAGTGCAATAAGGGCTTATTCTCTATAAGGATGGGGTTAGGAAGTAAACACAGTATCATATAACATAATTATGTGACTCCTATATCACTCTCCAGTTTTACAAACATTTATTTATATTATCAAAACGCATTAACCTGTACTGCATGGGTTTTATCCATGCCGCCATGACCTTTTACCAAGAATCAAAATAACCACTACTGCTTGGATATTACATTAGAATCTTATAACCAATAACACATATTTAGACAATCCTTATGGCAATTCAGGAACAATCTACATTTGAAAGAAAAGTTGGAATAGAGAACAGACAACACATTATCCTGATACTAATCTAAAGCCTACTTTTTACTTTCAACATTTTATTCTAACCAATCTGGTTTGAGGGCAAATCACAATCACAACAATTCACTGATGCATTTTGCCCTGCTGATTTGGTATGATGAGCAACAATCTTGCTGGACTTTCTTTGCATAGTTGTTACCAGTTGCTGCATGCTTTGGATTTCAGTTTTTGCTGTCCATTGGACACACACAAAGGACATACTTTTCACAGATACACAATGTAGTAATTAGAGCTTCATTTCATGCCATTTTCACAAAGCGCTTCATATAATATTACAGTACTGTCTTTCAGATTGGACAACAAATCATTCATTCCAGCCACCTTGATTCAATTGACTATTTTCTTTATGTATATAATTATTGTTATATATGTTGCATTTAGAAGTAGATAGAGTGTATACATATCCCTTTGTATAGAATGTACATATACCTTAAAGACACTAACAGTTTTAAGCATGGACTTGTAAAATGATAGATTAACAATTCAAGCAAATGCGTTGACGTTTTATCTTATCAGCTTAATATTGAGTTTGTGTGTATGAAAGCAAAATCCCTTTTAACTAGACCTTTATCAAAGTAAATGTAAGTTGGGAGAAACAAAAATATAAATCCAATTTAGAGTTAAGTTTATTTCTACAGTTACGTTTTGTTTAGAAAACAGACATGTCTTTTGATTTCTGTGCTCTGCGGATTTTGACAGATAAGAAATAGCAAATACAATACCTTATTGGATTCAGTTAGAGTATAACTCTATTAATTTGTATGCATAACACTACAACCATACAGTCATACCAAACCAACTGACAAGAAAGATAATTTCAATATAGCTAGCTATAATGTTAAAAACATGCAATGATATCTTATTAGAAAGATCTCAAATTCATAACTTTAAAAAAAAAAATCCTTGGTTAAATATGAGCATAGTATGCAGGTTTTCATCAACATCCAGCAACATACAGGGTCAATGGTATTTTACATTGATGAAATCTTAGCTCATAGTTGTAGCTAAACAAGGCAACATCTGTACAGAAATAATTATTACCTTTCAAAATGTCAGAGTTGCAGAGTTAACATTGACCTTACTTGAGCTCTGCAAGAAATATTTTATACACAAAGTAAGTATTTCAGAATAATTTAACTACAAAGCTCTACATAAAGCACATTAACTTAAAAATTCTAACCCTTCAGACAAAAATCTTCCTCAATTTCCTGATTTATTTTTCTATGAGATTAAATAACAACAGAAAACTCTTTAAAAGGGTGAGATAACTACCACCAAAATTAATGATACAAAAAACAACGTATAGCACAGAAATACAAAAGACCAAAACCCCACTCACACAAAAACCCCTATAGCCTCCCCGCGTGATAATTATAGTTATCCCTTTACATTAAATCCCCCACCAAAACCAACCCACCCATCTATACCTATACATATAAGCCTATACTGATAGTGTTATTATTAGCACACCCCTCCTGAGTTGTTTGCTTGCCCATGCTGTGCCCCCAGTCTTTGACCAGCTGCAGCACCTGTGCATTAACCTATTTTGTAGTGCTCAAGTAGGCCGCCTGGAGGAGGACGACGAGGATGAGCTGCTCAACACGTTCCTCCAGCAGGAGAGAACCAGTCGGGCCCGAATGTCAATGATTGAGTTCCTTAACGAGTAGGCAACGTTTTGCTTTATTTTTTATTTTGACGCTATCTTTTCTCTATATCCATCTCTCACCCTGTTTTACTTAATACTGTTACTTAATACATTCCCTGCCTTTGCTATTAGGTTCTAAAAGGGTCTGCCACTGCTTTTTTTATTTTATTTTATTCAGACACTACTTCACGTACAATCAGTTCATGATTGTTCTTTCAGTTGATATGGGAAATGATTATAATGAGACATTTAAAGATGACAAAATATGTAGTATAGGTTATTAAGAGAAGAACAGTAATTAACATCAGTCTTAGCATGTTCCGGTAGCACTGTGGAAATAATTTTAAGTTTGTCTACATTTATTTTTTTTATGTAAATTAGATCAAATTTAAGAATGAACATTTATATATGAAAAGAAAGTTGATATTCCTTTCGACGTTATATTTAAAGAAGTCTGGGTCTAGAAGTCTATAGATGAACCCTGGATGCCCAGGCCACTTGGTTGGCTGGCAAGTAATATGAAGTAGTTGATATAGCACTCTAGCTGCAGTAAGATGGGAAGAAATTTCCGTGAAATAGGAAATATGAACTTCTCGGAAATACAATTAAGGGACACTCTTACCTGGGAAGTTTGTATAAGAAGCCCCGTGAAAAGTGGTTTCCTTATAATTATATATTGCAGCAGGTTCTGGAGAAGATGTAATGTAGAACTCCAAAATTGTATTGATAATAGCTAGTGGCAGACCTTATGGACATTCAATGCATGCACCCCTTTCTAATTCCCCTTATTAGTTTATGCATTTATTACATCAAAATTGCATTGATTATTTCTATAAAGTTAGTATATTTATATTTCATTCTATGTGTATGAAGTAATGCATAAGCTAGTATTTCCCTTTTATTCAGTTATTCTTTATTGTTGTTTTACTAACCCTGCACGCATTGTAACGTGTTTTAGCCATTGAATGTTTCATTTTTATGATATTATGTATATTGTTTATTGCTTTTTATTATATATGCCTTCTTCTTTATTATCACTTTCAGCTAGCCGTGAATATGTGTGGTTTATTACATAGCTTTGTTTACCTCCCGAGGAGACAAAATATTTATAATTGTATTAAATTCAATTACTTTACATCTGGAAATCAATACTTTGCATAAGTATTGATTCTAGACGTTAAACCTTCATATTTATATTTCTTATATATTATTGATTCTGTTTACCTTGATATCCGAATTTAATTAGATATGATGGCCCACAGCATATCATAATACACAAAGGGATTATAATAGAAAGCTTCTGCACCAATTTGAAATAGGATGAGACAATTATTTATTAAATATTCATCATATAGGAAAGTGGATCTACATAGAAAAGCATGGGAGAGTATGTGAATCATTTTGGGAAGGAAGGAACGTGTAGTTTACCCTGAAATCTAATTTAGTTTAATAACATATTGTCTTACTGAATGCGACGACAAATCTTGAAATATTTCAATTTAAGACATGCAGTATACGTAGGTCTAGAAGGTGAGTGAGCTAAGCTTGTATTCCACTCTGGAAAAAAACATCCTAGCGATTTGCTGCCCAATGTATTTTCGGAAATGGGAGTTAAAATGTTGGAATTATCGCCAAAAGGATTTCAAACTTAAAGGGTGTCCTCCATTATTATCAATATTAATCAGCGACAGTCACTTTCACAGCACGTTATGAAGGCAATTTCACCGCAAAAATCTTGCAATATGTGACTTGATAACAATAGTGATTCCTTTTGATATCAAACAGGAGCAAAATCGTTATGTGGAATACTACCACGGCCCTGCTGCTGGCTGTAGACAACTTGAGAGCATTGCAAAGTGTGACCTAGGGGCCTGCACCTTTGCAATGGGGACTAACTCACTAAACTTTGTTGAAACCACTTTGTCTTTGGCTTGGGTTACCAGATATAAAAAGTTTGAAACAAGAGGAACATTCTGAGATTTGTTACACCAAAATTTGTTAATGAAAAGTGCCAAAAATGACTACTTTTTCATGTTTTTGAACTTTGAAGCATAAAATTTGTAATTAGATGTAGGATGACACCCTTCTAATTTTGGGGACTCGATCTGCATAGTTTTGTCATTTGAGAATGATCCATAACATAGAAAAATATTGATGCCCAGACATCCAAAAAAGGCCCCCTAAATTTCCTTTCTAATTACTCAGTGACCTATCAATTCACCTTGTCCTAAATGACCTTGACCTAAATATGAGGTCACGGCTACTTAATTATTAACTTCATAACAAGGGCTTTCAAATAAACTTTACGGCTTAAAAATATCTATTTCCCAGCCAAAGATATGGCTATTTTAGTTGAAATTGACCCATCATATTTGTGAGAGTAAAATCTCTATGGGAAAGGTCACAAAGAGGCACTATAGGAAACAGTGGGATTATGTCTACTTTTTTGGTCAGAAAATACTGCATGGAATGTCAAATAACTTTTGAACTAATAGAGCTAGAAACATTTCGTAAAAAGTACAGCACTTCTAATAATCTGCTTCCTAGTTCTGGATATAAGTAATCCTCAGGAGACATCAATATAATTTTCCATGGTAGTACCTACCTTTAAGGCCGTATTCCACATGCCGAAAGTACGGGCCGACAATACTGAGGCTCTCCATGGTAACGTTCTATACCGGCAGTTGCTACTTTTGTCGCAACTTCGGTGGCCAAAAATGTGTTATCGGCGGCCGGGGTATAATCGGCCAGAAATATTTTAATTTTATCGGCCATACAGCTGAAAGTATATCGGAAGGAAATGGGCAACGCACTTTCGGTATGTGGAATATGGCCTTAAGTCTCTCACAGTCATACAGTTAGTGAGTCGAGTTAGTCCCATCTATTAGTCCAGAGACCATTAGCATTTAGAGCCAATGAGCAGCTCACTAAAACAGCCCTGAGCTGCTCTCACTGATTGCCATTACAGCTATTTCTCGATGCACTCTACTTATCTAGAGACTTTAGAGGCTGATTTACAGGCTTCAGAGTACCACAGTAAATAGTAATATGGGATACTGTGTGTGCTATATCTCCGTATACATTTTCAGTATAATAGAGAAGGATAGCTGGATACTGTTTTTATGAAACAGAATCTAGGTGTATCTATGTTCAAGTGGGTGGGGGGGGGGGGGGGGGGTAAGAGATGATCACCTATGGTGAACATTAATATGAAAATGAAGGTAGCATAATAAATTGTTATGATTTGCTATGATTCGCAATATAAGTAGCTGTACATGTTATAAGAAGTAACCCTTATTTGTCTCTCCAGATTTGTGGGGAAAACCATAGACATAGACCTACATGTTATGTCTCTGGGAAAACGTAGCATCTCGCATTAATATAATGCCATCAACAAAATTACCAATACCAATATGAAAGTGAAAAGTAGTCTTTTAACAAGTAGCGAGTTCAACGTCCTTGTCAAATCATTTGATTAGGAGTAAGTGTAAACGTCTGTTAAAGTGAGCAGAAGAATACTTAACTTGATTCAGAAGCACACCTGCCTTGGGGAAGTGCCATGAGACTTGACATTAGGACACTCAATGGTTTTAATATGTTTTCAGCTGATGTAATTGTTATTGTTGCCTCTGTCTGGATGTGAATGATGTTGTAGACAGCCTGCGTCTAGCAGTAAAGCAATTTTGAGAGAGATATTACTCTAGACAGTCAGTCACTTTGCAATGATTCCCCGCAAATAAATGATTTGTAACAGTACGCACAGCAGTAGCAATATACAGGCAATAGTTAGGAGCCAGGGAAGCAGTTTTGTGTTATAACGTAATATAATATGTTAGGCCACATCCAACAGTAATTTTTGTGATTTTCTTCATGTATTCGAGGTAGCAACCATTTGTAGGTTGTTACTCAGGACCTAATTTCAAGAATATTTGTTTAGAAGTTTCATGTCATCCTGCTGTGATTTAATTGCTCATACTCAGGAAGCTACAAGAAACAGGTTCCAGCAAAACTGCAGATATAAGTGTGCTTATAGAGTAAGACTATGACACTATGTCATTTCGGAGGAAACAGGGGCAAATGACCGTTCCTTCTAATTGAGAAGTTTTGTAACAGGTAACCTCTTTCACAGAGCCAGTTCCCTAGGGTCAGCCTAGAGGGTCAGTCCCCACATAGGTCTTACATCCCTAACGTCGCCACCATTCCCCTCACGTCAGCACAATTGACGTCGTCGTCGCCCCAACACGTCCTGTCCCCGACAGCTTCATTATCTCTCCAACAGGGGGCGGCACTAAATCTGGGGCTATTTTTAGCTCAGGGCTGGACCAAGGGGTCCGTGTAATGGGTGACTCTCCGGGCCGATACCTTGTTGAGAGTTGGTCGTTACTCTGGGGAAGGTAGTGCTTGGAGAGTGGACAAGCCAGGAGGGTTTATGGACCGGAACCGGTGGGGATCAGGAGAAATAGTGGACACTGGAGGAGGTAAAAATAGAAGCAGTCCTGACAAGCATGACGGGTTAGGTTAGTCACCTTATTCGTCCGTTTAAGGTAGGGTGTCGTGGATAATTATTGGATGCGACACCACCACTTCCGGATGGGTTACGTCATAGACTTTACAATTGCAGGTTCCATTAACAATCTAAAATCCTAATCATCGCGGGTAAAATTTCAATTTTCAATATTACAGGGAGGAATTTAAGGCTCTGGCTTTGCCATACAATTCATATTTCATCTTAATGTCATGAATACAATTGCTTAACTCATTGACATAATGTTATGTATCTCTATGCTAAACTGTGAAACAGGCTATGATATAATCAGTGCTGATTTCTTCTGTGAGACATAGCTCAATGGTTTAAATAGTTATCATTTAAGCACAGCGAAAACTCAACAAAAAAGGCCAAACCTTTAAAGTTTATTATACAGTAGCGGATTTGGGGGGGGCCCTTTTTAATATGTGCGCCCCTCCCCCCCCCCCTTTTTTTTTTAACATTCCTGGATCCGCCTCTGATTTGCCCATAATCGCACATGCTTCATACAAGAAAAGATGTGAGCATACTGGTGGAGAAGCATAAAAACATGTATATTTGGCCCAGTGTAGATCGCCAGCCAACTTCTCCCCCACTCCTCCCCAAACCCAAAGATTCTGCCCCAGTTCCTTTACAGCATTCGTAGAAATAAGTGTCTGGATCAGTCTATTATTTCTGGACTATTATTTCATAGTACATGCATAAATAATCTGGTCCACAAGCGCTGTCCATCAATTTACCTGGGCCATTTCAAAATATGTGTAATATGTACCACACAATCTATCATAACATGGCCTGGTATTTGATCCTGAATTGATGGTTTTATTCCATCCAGGCCAAGCTTATCAGTATAAGGCCACAGTAACTGGGTCAGACTGTATGAGGGCACAGTCTATGATATATCATAACAATCTGCATAACCTAGTGGATATCATAACAACCTACCCAGGTTAGGGGTATCAAAACCATCCCAGATTAGGCCTGCATGGAGGTGTGGACTGGCACGGGAAAGTGGATCAATCTCATTTGTAATGTTACCTAAGCACAAACAGTGACATGGAATATTCATTCTAAGGTGTGCCTCAAATGATGGTCTACATCCTTGCATTTCTGGAAGTTATAGGTAGGCTACTGTGACGTTCTCTGGTAAGTCGGGGTTGCCGATTCTTACGACAGAGGAACGTGGGGGTTGTTCGGGTCTCGGGGCGGACGGGGAATCCGGGCCAAGAACCGAGGTGTGTTTCTAGAGTCGTGCCTCGCGCACGAGGGGGGGCTGAGCGAATCGATCGGCACTCGATGTCGACGGAGGACTGCGGGGGAGGGAAATTATGGTAGGGGTACGGGTCGGCCGGGGAACGGTCCACCCCTGAGTTCCGGTCCGCGGGGGCGACGGGCCGACGGTCGCCTATTGTTTGGTAGCGTGGGGCCGAGCACGCCGCGCCCTCGTCCCCGCGGACTTCGCTCCCTCGTTCCGCTCCCCATGTCTTCGTACCATACTACGCCTCGGTTTCCGGTACTACTTCGGGCCTTCGTGCCCTACTTCGTTCCCTCGTTCCTCGTTCTTCGGGCCTTCGGGCCCCTTACCCTATGTTTCGACTACCTATCTCGGACTTCGACTGTTTTGTCCTAACTTCGACTTAATTACTCTATTCGGCTCATCTTTAGTGGTTGTTTCAGGAAAGAGGACACGTCTGGACACCAGGAGAACTGTTGAAGAACTCTGTTTATTCGGGCCTCACCGCCCCTTTATATACTAGAGAGGTCAGCCCTGATTGGCTGCCTTCGGTCACGTGACCTACAATTGACGTCACTTCCGGTTTATATATTCCGTTTCCGGTTTACATTTCACTTCCGGTTTACATATTTTCGGGTTTCGTTCCATTACGTTTTCGTTATTCGTTCTTTACATATTCGTTATTCGTTCTTTACATATTCGTTCTTTACATCTATTTCGTTCTTCGTTCTTTACATATTCGTTATTCGTTCTTTACATATTCGTTCTTTACATCTATTTCCATTATTACCTTATTTCTATTATTTTAACCTCTATGTATTTTGGCTGAATAGCCGTTCATCACACCCTCCCGCACCTTCTTGAAAGGTGGGAAAACACGTTATACAAAATTTCAACACAGTTCATACAGCAACGACAACAGAACATACTCTAGAACCAGAAACATTTCAATCCTACGCTCCTTATCGGCAGAGGAGGAGGTGTCACCCTCTGTCCTCCCCGGTCAACTTCGGAGGGCCCCCGGGGCCTATCCGGCTAATTATTATTTCTCTTCTTTCTTCGTTTTTCTTTCTTCGTTTTTCTCTCTTCGTTTTTCTCTCTTCGTTTTTTTTAAAAGTTCATATAATTCGTTTTTATATATCTTAGTCTCTTTTTATCTTCGTCAGAGTTCTCTTATCCTTGATCTATTTAGGACCTCCTGTTTTTCTCGTCTTTTAGGATGAGCGAGCCGGTCGTGGCTCTCCCACCCGGGACTGGGGATCGGTCGTGACCCCGTCGCCCCCGCTCCTCTCTTCTGGGCTCTGTTTACTTAGCCCCTCGGCGCGTTTTTCCTCGCCTTTTCTTTACCCTCATTAGGACAGAGGGACCGGTCGTGGTCCTCCTGCCCGGGGCCATGGGTCGGTCGTGACCCGCAGTGCCCCCGTTCCCTTCGTTTTTCGTCGTCCAGACGTTCTCCCCTAGTTCGGGTGGAGAATCGGTCGCGACTCTCCCACCCAGAGGCCAGGGTCGGTCGTGACCCTTAGTCCTCTCGACCCTCGGTCCGTTCTGCCGTCGTCCAGACGTTCTCCCTTGTTTTTGGGTAGAGAATCGGTCGTGATTCTCCTACCCGGTCGGTCGTGACCCCTCGTTCTTTCGTAACTGTTACTCTTCTCTACGTTCTCTTAGGTGATGATGATGATTTTAAGGATGAGTTGAAGAAGAAAGACTGATGCTTTTGTAGATAGAATGTTCTTTTTGGACTTCGCACCCTCGGTCGCCTCGGCATTCAGAGCCCCCCAGTGACTTTTTCACGGTTGGCAAGGACAACATGTTCGAGCCAGAGGCCAAGGTACCCAAAGAAGAAGATGGCGTTGTATGTGGAAAGGAACTTAACTTCATTCATTAAAGCTTAGAGTGGAAGCTTCAGCAGACGACGTCGCGGGTTTCGTGCTACTTGTCACGGTGAAGCTTTGAGATGGAGTTCGGGTGAAGGTGAGACTGAGAAGATTAGAATCATTAATTATTGATGAAGTGTCCGTTTTCCGTACAGGAACTGAAGTTTGACTTTTACGACACATGTCCTCGTGGTTAACCCAGCATCAAAATGTTCCGTCCTCGACCACGTCGACACATTTGAAGATTTCAGGATTTCAGAAAGAGATGTCGGAGAGAGTCCACCATAATAAAGTATTTCCGTCACCGTTCCGGGCCCAAGTGGCATGACAACAACCGGAACGGAGACCTGATTAAGAAGATAGTTTTGATGAAGTTTCTTTTTGATGACAGGAGCCGGTGCCTCTCATCCCTCCCCCCCCCCGTAAACAACGGCAGGAAGACAGTCCTCTTTGGGGCGAGAGGGAGGCTCCTTCGTTCTACTGATGAGATGATTTTCTTAAGAAGAGGATTCCTGTTTCGGGCACTCGGGCCCTCGTTCGTTTCCTAGGCTCTCGGGCCTCGCTCCGCCTACTAAGTTTTTCTCCTCGTCCTCCCGGAGGACCGTGCTTATTGACGATTTTCGTAAGACTGTAATACCAACAAATAGTTCGTTAATAGAGGTAAGTTTAAGATCCGGTCTGGTTTGATTTTGGAGTAAGGCCACAGTCGTCCATGGTGCCATGTCACATTGCATGGAGACACTATGCCTATGACGAACGCCGAGACAACAGCTCCGAGCCGTTCCGGGCTGCTCCTAGGTACGACGGTTCGAAGTTGGTAAGTTGAAGATATTAGTGAGAAGGAGAAGAAGAAGCCGTAGAAAGTGAAGATGGACGACATCAACTGGGACCTGCACCCAACGTCAACGTTTGAGATCCGGAACGGGCCCATTCACAATAAAATAGCATGTATAGAGAACTCATCCGATGAACTCCAAGAAGGATCGCTCCTCGTTGCTCTTTGCAGACCTCTTGATTTGTCTATCAGGGCATCCGCAGCCGACGTTCCAAGCACCACCTCCCTGTATATTGCAAAGATTACTTCCCTATATGTTTCAAAGACTATTTTGTTTCGTTCCTCGAGAAGAAGACATCAGGAAATACGACATGGAAGGAGTCTCTGTCGTTACAGCAGGTGAGAGATTAATATAAGTTTTTAGTAAGTCTATTAAATTTTTTCCGTTTCTTGTTCATGTATTGTTTTTACTATATATCACGGTCGGTCACGAGCCAGGGCCCCTAAGTTATCGTCCCTGCTCGTGCCTTGGTCCTCCGGGAGACATCTACGACTCGCCGCAATCCTTTCACGACTCGCTGCATCAACTCTGGCACGATAAAACCAGCATTCAGGTCGAAAAATTCCATTTTGCCGCTCTTCGTATGCGGTAAGAGGCTGAAGACAAGGAAACTCAGAAGATGATGGTACATGAATCCGGGTTCATCCACATTCTGATCGATCCATCCAAGATCAAGAAGACAAGGTTGCAGGAAGTAGAAGTGCCGCTAGAGGACAGAGGTCGTCTCTTCCTCGCCTCCAGATCGCTCAAGGCAGCGCGGGAGAAGGGTTTTCAGTCTTGGCCCGCGCCAGCCTTTCCTCCAGCGGCGAGTCGCCGGCCCACCGGTACCTTATTTACCCCGGCACGACCGTCGACTCAAAGACTACAATGACAACACTATCCGTCCTTTCTGATTTCCTTTCCTCGATTCCGCCTCCCAACTTTCACTCTCGCTCCCGGGTCGCCCGGCCCGTTATCCATTTCCGCGACCGGACGATCCCGTTCCATCTGCTCGGTCCCAACCAACGCAGCGGGCTCCAGGGAAGAAGAGGAACAGCTACAAACTTGTTTTTCCTCCTAGCGCCTCCTTCCGTCCCGTATTCGCCCCGCAGGCTTGGTAAGTTCATTCCAGTCATGGACCCTCCAGCTCGCTGATTACGCTCAACACCTCCTAACACATGTGGTTTCGTTCACTTCCGCAAGAAGGTTTCCATAAAGAAACTAATAAGAATAAATTAAGATAAAAATGTTCGAGCCCGCCAGTCCGTTCCCGATGAGTTTAAGTAAAGTTTTCGGGCCCGTCCAGCGGTCTCCAGGAGAGTCTTTTATTCAGGCTTCGGCCTCCTGTGCGGCTCAGGTACCTCCGCCTCGGCCCGGTTCTCTCCCTGGGGGTTTGACACTATGGGTGAGGAGCCAACGCCCCGTAATCCCTCCCCACCCGACTCGCGACGCGCCATCTTCCGCCTCTGGTTCCGTCGCGCTGTTTTTCTTCCGTGCAAGACCTCGAGCAGCATCTACTTCACCCTTCTTCTTGGCGTCGGATCGGCAGCAACAGCCTCTCCTCCCTAGCGGGGAGCTCGAGAAGCTGATCCACCATTCCGCTCTGTTTTTCCGGGCTTTCGGGGCTCGTTCCAATCTTGAAGCTCGTCCCGTCAGCCGTTTCCGTTTTTGTCTCGTGGTGATGCTGCTCGTCTCGCTTCTCTGCTTTTCTTCTTGTTTTCTTCTCCTTAGCTCAGTCTGCTCGTCTGCGATTCGATGAATCCTGGTCGGCTGACCAGAATGACCTGCTCCGGCGAGCGCTCTGCCTTTTATAGCCGCCGCAGGCGGAAGTGGGCGTGGCCTGCACTAGCGACCCCTAGCGTCAGACTCACCATCCACTTCTACGGTGGCGCCCCCTACTATTTTCCGGTCCCCGGGGCCCGCCGCTGGTCACCGCCTCGCCTGCTTTCTTTACCTCGCGGCCCTTCGCCCGTCCTCGCGTTTTTCCTAGGCCTTTTATTGCCCCACCGGACGCCCTCGGTCCTTTCATCCCTCGTCGCCTTTTCTTGCCTTTTTCATCTTGGCCCTCACAGTGCTTCTGCACACTTCCCGGAGAACACAGGGGCTCGGCGTTATCATCTCCTCGCCGCCGCCCCGTTCTCTTTGTCCTCTTTTACTCCTTTTACGACCTACTTTAAAGCCCGTCCTCGTTTCAGGCCTCGCCTTTTACAGCCGTCCGTTCGTTCCTCCGGCGTTCCCGAGAGTGCCGCATCTACTCTCCTCCGGTCTCCTGGACGCTATAAAGCGGTATTACCAAGTCGGCATTACTTCAGAAGTCTTCACCAGCTTGCCACCGGGTCTGTCTTCCGTTGTAATCCAACCATCTTTTCCACGCTGTGGTTCCTCCGAACTGACCGGAAAGCGGCTCCGTGGGACTACTTTAGACATTCGGGCCGTCGTGGCTCCCGAACGCCGTTTTTCGTTCCAACCCCGCATTTCCCACCTATATTACATCCGCAAGAGAACCAATCTTCAGCTAGGTAGCGAATCTCTACAGCCTAACGACCTGCACTCCTACTGTAGTGGTCAACGCACCGCCCCGACTCAATGGCCCCAGGTTGATCAGTCCTTTTTGGCCAAAGCCTTTCTGTGTAGCGCCGATTTGGTCGTTCCCTTGGTCCTCTTCCACCTGCGGAATCGAGACACGAAAACGACTTCATCACAAAAAGGGGGTACCCCGTTTCCTTACGTGCCCTAGCGCGCCCCACCCCAAGCATTTACTGTGCAGCCTCGTATCCTTGCTGGTCAGCTACCATCCAAGCTGGCGCAGCGTGTCCTCGGTAGGGTTCCAGGCGGTCCACATGGACCACCCCCCCCGGTTTCCCTCGTTTCTTCCGTACTACCACCCGTCCTCGGTCAAGCACCTTGACGATCAGTGCAGGGCCTATCCATGGAAATCGCAACTTCGTTCCCTTGTCCCTATCCACTACCGTATCGTGCACCCAGACCAGTTTTCCGGCGTGGTATTCCCGCCGAGTCACCTTCCCATCATACTCGTGTTTCTGATGGATGGCGGCTCGTTTCAGCCCCGTCCGGGCCTCCCGATAGGCCGCGACTAGCCCTTCCTCTAGGCTTTCCACATAGTCGCTTACCCGTCGGGGTTCCTCCTCTGGTCCTAGAGGTCTCCCATAAATCGCCTGTCGCGGCATCATGGTCTGTCGGCCCAGCATCATCATGTTCGGTGTCACTCCCGTGCTGGCTTGCGGCGTTGCTCTATAACTCATCATCACGAGCGGGACCATCTCGTCCCATTCCCGACCTGTCGCTCGGCAGCTGGCTTTCAAACAACACCCCAAAGTACGGAAACTTCGTTCTATGTACCCGTCACTCCTGGGGTGGTACGGCGTCGTTCTTGTTTTGTGAATCCCGAATAGTGCACAGACCTGAGCCACCACCTCGGATTCGAAATTCGTTCCTTGATCCGAGTGTAGTTCCCGAAACGCGCCGTACCGTGCTACCACTTCTTCAACCAGTTTGTTCACCACTGTCGTTGCCTTTTGATCCGGGATCGGGAAACACTCCAACCATTTGGTGAAATAGCATCCCACCATCAGGCAATACTTATTTCCTCGTTTGGTGACTGGGTACGGGCCCGAAACATCCATGGCCAGCCGTTCCATCGGCTCCCCCACTATGTACTGATGTAGCGGCTCCCGTCTTCCTCTTCCCTTTTTCAGCAACGCGCAATCACATTCTCGACATTCCTTCCGCACGTCTTCCCGGAGTCCCGGCCAGTAAAACCCTTGTTCCAACAGGGCCGTCGTCCTGGCGACTCCTAAATGCGCTCCTGCCGCGCCTCCATGGTATTCCCTTACCAGCTTGGCCCGTTCCCCTCGGGGAACGACCAACTGGTTCCTCCAACCATGTCCTTCTAGTTCCCAGTACTTCCGATGCAGCACGCCATCCCTGAGGCTTAATCGTTCCCATTGCCTCCATAGGATCTTTGTTTCTCGGGATTCCGGAGATATGGCCTCCCAACCTGGCCGGTCCGCATCTTTTTCCATCCGTGCGACAATCGGCCCTATATCTCGATCCCTCCTCTGTGCTGCTCTCATCTCCTGCGGGGACCATCCGGGCTCGTACCCCCGGGCCCGCGTCACTACTCTCACTTGTTCGGTATTCTCGTGCTCCTCTCCACATTGTTTGCACGGATACCGGGACAACGCGTCAGCGTTCCCATGCTTCCTGCCCGGTCGGTGTTGGAACGACACATCATGCGAGTCGATAATCTCAATCCACCGAGCAGCCTGCCCCATCGGTTCCTTACTTCTCTGCAGCCAACTAACCGCGCTGTTATCCGTCCGGACTATCACGCGTTGACCATAGATGTAGCACCGAAAATGCTTCAAAGCTCGCACCACCGCCAACAGTTCTTTCCGCGTGGTGCAATACTTTCGTTCGTTTGACTCCAGGGTTTTGCTCGTGTAAGCTATCACCCGTTCCTCCCCTCTCTGCTCTTGTGATAGCACGGCTCCCGTTCCCACGTCACTGGCGTCTGTATCAAGCCACCATTGTCCTTCTTCCTCCGGGAATCCCAACACCGGGGCCTCCGTTAGCGCCTTCTTCATCGCATCAAATGCCTCTTGTCGTCTCGCGCTCCACACGAATGGTTCCTCCTTTGTTGCCAATTCATACAAGGGGGCAGCCAACTCCGTGAAGCCGTTTATATGCCTTCTGTAGTACGAACATAATCCCACGAAGGCTCGTACCTCGTGGAGATCCCGCGGGACCGGCCACTCGGTTACTTGCCGACACTTTTCGGGGTCGGGTTCGATCCCGTTGAACGAGACAACGTGCCCCAAGAACGGAATCTTCTTCTGGAACAGCTTACATTTTCGCGCCTTTAACTTCAGTCCTGCAGCGTTCAGCCGGTCCAGAACCCGTACCAATCTTTCCAGAGTCACTTTGAACGTTGGTCCAAAGACCAGTATATCATCCAAGTATACCAGACACTCCTCCCACACGATTCCTCTGAGGATTCTTTCCATCAGTCTCTCGAAGGTGGCTGGGGCGTTCACTAGCCCGAATGGCATCACTTTAAACTCATACAATCCTCCTTGAGTCACGAAGGCCGTCTTTTCTTGGTCCTCCGGTGCCATCTCCACCTGCCAATATCCGCTTGCGAGATCCAGACTGCAGAAGAATAGGCTTCCTCCCAAAGTGTTGAGGCTGTCCTCTATCCGCGGGAGCGGATAGGCGTCCACTTTCGTAGCCTGGTTCAGTTTTCGGTAGTCAATACAGAACCTCGTTCCTCCGTCCTTCTTTTTGACTAGAACGGTCGGGCTACTCCACGCACTCCCGCTCTCTTGGATAATCCCTAAATTTAACATATCCTCCACCAGTGCTCGTTCTTCCTCTCTCCTGGTGGCCGGATACCGTCTGACCCTCTGCTTGATCGGCATCTGATCTCCCGTTTTAATTCGATGTTGTACTAAATCTGTCCGTCCTAACTCATGTTTCGAGGTCGCAAACATTTGTTCCCGGGCCATGATGGCTTTCTCCAGCTCTTCGCCCTCCTTCGTGGTCAGGTCTTTCTTAGCCTCCCCTATCATTTCAACGAGCGCTCCTGAGGGTTCTTTTGCTTCACTTCCTACTCCTCGTACCTCTTGTACGAAGGTGGCTTCTCCGAGTACCCCGCCGGTTTCCAATTTCGCGCTCTCGGTCCCTCGGTTGGCCACCCAAACTTCATTTTCTTCTCCCAATGTCACCGTTCCTGGGATCACCTCCAGTCCCATAGGTAATCCAGCGCCGGTGATGACAGCCAGCTGTCCACCCTGTCTTATGTCCATTCTCGCTACTACTGTTACTCGGGTCACTTGGAGTGGGGGTATTTCCGTCGTTTTCTCGATTCGCACGACCTGTCCTCCGACGGTAACTGCCCGAATCCCATCCGTTCTCTGTTCTACTCCCGGGATTCGTTCCCCCTCTCCCTCCCCCTCGGCGGGCAGGAAGATGGCACTCGCGTGGGGCTTAACTGTCAGCCGGTATTTCACCGCGAAGTCGTTTCCCAGGATCCCTTCATCTCTACCGATGTCTGCCACCATGAACGTCCACTTCAACACGCGTGTTCCCAATTTCACTGGCAAGTTCGTGCATCCATAGCACCGCAACGGACTACCATCTACCGAGCAGAGACGTCCTTCATATCCATCCAGTTCTTCTCTTTTTCGTCCCCACTCTCTCCAGAGGCGTTCCGACAGCAGACTGATCATAGATCCGGTATCAACCAAAAAACGGACGACACTCTCTCCCACCGTCCCGGCCACATAAAGTCCACATTCTCCCATGCCTACTACTTCTCTCGCCGCGCCCGAAGGGGGCCCCGCGCTTACTGCGACGGCGACTGTCCGTTTCCCTGACGCTGAGAACACTCTCTTGCGAAATGGCCCTTCTGGTGACAGTGATGACACTCTAAATCTTCTTTTCGCTTCTTAAACGCCTCCCTCCGGGCCGTTGCTTGTCTTCTAGCTTCCCGTTCCTCTGCCAATTCTTTCATCATCTCCTCCAACTCACCGTTCAAGGCCATGATCTGTGTATCGGCGTCTTCCTCGGGCTTCACTGCCCGCAGGAGGCGGCGTGAGTATCGTTCCTGTATTTCTACCACCTCTACCGCCTCCTCTAGTGTCTTGCATCCTTTCTCTGCACACTTCAGCTGAAGGTCTTCCCCAACTGCAGCCTGGAACGCATGTAATGCTGCTTTTTCCTGGCTAGCGTAGTCGTTGGAGAAGTAGGCTCTCGATGCCAGTCGCCGGGCATTATCAGCCAACTCCTTCGCTGTCTGGTTCTTTACACGTTTCAAGCCCGCCAACTCTTGCAGAGCATTACACGTGTCCTTCTCCTGACCGAACCTCCGGCGCAACGCATCCACCCTCGCCGAGTAACGGAGTCGTTCCCTGTCCGGGAGTCCGACAAAGTACATTCGTGCCGTTCCCGTCAGCGAGAGGAAAAGCATCGCCGCTTTTTCCTCGGCCGTCCAGCGTCCCAATGTTGCGTACTCCTCAAACTGGTTGATCCATCCCTCGAAATCCGGTTTACCGTCATACTTCTCTGGTCGTAAACTGAACTTCTTCAAACTCGCTCCTTCCTGGCCGGTCTGTTGTTGTTGAGCCCGCACATTCTGCTCATCCGTCGGGGTGGACGTTCCCATAAAATTAAACTGCCTACCCATGATGGTCGTGTCCTCCCCTTTGGTCTCGGTTTTCGCACCTCCTTTCTCCTCCCCACCTTCCTTGAAGGCGACGTCAGAATCCATCTGCTCGAAGACTGCCGCAGTCGCCATGAGTATCCAATACCGATGAAACACCCAAGATCCACAAGTCCGTATGTGCCTATTTCAGCACCACCGCTGCCACCAGTGTGACGTTCTCTGGTAAGTCGGGGTTGCCGATTCTTACGACAGAGGAACGTGGGGGTTGTTCGGGTCTCGGGGCGGACGGGGAATCCGGGCCAAGAACCGAGGTGTGTTTCTAGAGTCGTGCCTCGCGCACGAGGGGGGGCTGAGCGAATCGATCGGCACTCGATGTCGACGGAGGACTGCGGGGGAGGGAAATTATGGTAGGGGTACGGGTCGGCCGGGGAACGGTCCACCCCTGAGTTCCGGTCCGCGGGGGCGACGGGCCGACGGTCGCCTATTGTTTGGTAGCGTGGGGCCGAGCACGCCGCGCCCTCGTCCCCGCGGACTTCGCTCCCTCGTTCCGCTCCCCATGTCTTCGTACCATACTACGCCTCGGTTTCCGGTACTACTTCGGGCCTTCGTGCCCTACTTCGTTCCCTCGTTCCTCGTTCTTCGGGCCTTCGGGCCCCTTACCCTATGTTTCGACTACCTATCTCGGACTTCGACTGTTTTGTCCTAACTTCGACTTAATTACTCTATTCGGCTCATCTTTAGTGGTTGTTTCAGGAAAGAGGACACGTCTGGACACCAGGAGAACTGTTGAAGAACTCTGTTTATTCGGGCCTCACCGCCCCTTTATATACTAGAGAGGTCAGCCCTGATTGGCTGCCTTCGGTCACGTGACCTACAATTGACGTCACTTCCGGTTTATATATTCCGTTTCCGGTTTACATTTCACTTCCGGTTTACATATTTTCGGGTTTCGTTCCATTACGTTTTCGTTATTCGTTCTTTACATATTCGTTATTCGTTCTTTACATATTCGTTCTTTACATCTATTTCGTTCTTCGTTCTTTACATATTCGTTATTCGTTCTTTACATATTCGTTCTTTACATCTATTTCCATTATTACCTTATTTCTATTATTTTAACCTCTATGTATTTTGGCTGAATAGCCGTTCATCACACTACTTTGGAGACACAATTCAGGCAAAATAGATATTGAAATTATGGGGTTTTTTTACTGGACACAAAGACACTATGCCAAATCATTTTCTGTGAGGAGACAATCCAGTGAAAAGGAAAATGTCCCAGATAATTATGACACAATTAAATTCTGCTTTTGGCATGAAATTATCTAGAACCAAGTCACCAGATGCCTTTTTCATAAAAAGGTATACTCACATGGAAATCTGATGCCCTCTAAATGGCATTGAAGTGCAGGTTTGAAATAGTGTTTCATATGCCAAGAAAACCTCCATTAAGGACCCCAAAAGATCAATTAGCTTAGCCTAAAAATTCTGTGAGGGAACTAACCTCCCACAGCTTACCATGGTGAAAATGGCTCCGCAAGCTTATGAAACACAAACCTCCATTAATTTCACAATAATTCCTTATGACACAGGCTTCAGAAGTTCGTGACTGACCAGTGGATAGTTTGTATTCACAGCATCTCTTGGTCAATCCCACTGCCTGGTAAAGCTCTGTATCATTGACTGAAGCTTACACTTAATCCCTGGACCTGATGCCACTGGTCATTGCCCTTGTTAACTTACCATCACTCACAGCAGCCCACTTATTTATATCTACCCGCAACTACTCATGTAGAACAGCCACCTGGGTATCTCACTTAGGGTCCTAGCACAATAAATAGTTGTTTAATTACTATGAGTATAATGTTATCATAATTTATTATCTGAAGATATTTGATTTCCTTTTATACTCAACACCAAATTCACTCACCAAACAAATTTCACTCTTTTTCTTATTACCTCACTGAATCAGTCCCACTATGTATTCATGAGCCCACTCACTCATCCCCTCACTCACTCACTCACTCATTTACTCCTTCACACATTCTCTCACTCACTCACAGATTTACTCAATCATTCACTCAATTATTCAGTGATTTACTTATCCCAATAGACATTTTAGTTTTTTCCCTGCTTTACTTCTTTTCCCCTTCACTATGATATGTTACACCTGCTTATAAATGAACATTACCTGTTTAATTGCTCATTTACTCTGTCACCTACCTACAAGGTTATTCAAACCTGTCCCCCCTCTGAACTATGAGTGGGAATTATGCATACCTGCTCTCATATCGTCCAACAGGTATTGTTCACAAACTGAAGACCACTCAAAGATCTGTATGATATTAGCTAACATCCAGTCATACATTCTCTATGCGTGGTAGTGAGTAGTGCTATTATGTAACATTATATAACAGATTTCTCCTGTTAGACCATAGGATGGAAAATCTCAGGGTGAAATATTTATGTTCATTTATGGCACTGTGGTAAATCCCAGCAGTTCTTGATCACAACAAAACATAAGATCTTATGGTTATAAGAAATGTTTTTCCGATCTAAAAAAAATGCTTTTGGGATTTCCTATAAGAATCCTCAGCCAATCAAAATAGCAGTACTGTCAAAGGCCTTTTCAAGAACAAACAAAAAACATTGATAGTAATAGTCTAGTGCGCTTCAAAGACAGTGTGAATGATTCTTACCTAACATTCTGAAAATAATTTGTAAGTTTAACATTTGTTTGGGAAATCTGATATATGGTATGGTCATATATAGGCCTAAAGAAAGCACAGAGTTTATATTTTATTGAGGGTAAACTCTGGCGAACCAAAGTTGGCCATTACCCTTGTGTTAAGCTAGCATACCATAGTAATGAGAAAATGATATATAATGCTGGAAAACATAAATGCCATCGACCCACGTATAATCACAAATATGTATGTGCAATACAGAAACTTCTGTCCCAATAGTTACAACAATAACCCTTATCAGGGAATCTCTGCTAAACACCAGCACTATATATATATATATCATCATACTGGAGTGCCCCCTCTGTATAGGACTCTACTCTGTGGTTATAGATTGGCCACCTGGAGGTGGGTTAATCCCAAATACCCCCAGACCCTGGAGGAGCGTTCTACCCCACCACCCATGCCCAGCAGTGTGTGTAGCGGTAGGGGCTGATTGCTAGTATTGATAACTACCCACCTGGTCAGTAAGCCAGTGGTCAGCCACTGGTCAGTTAGTGGTCAGTCAATGGTCAGTGTGGGTGAAAGGCTGGACTACCTCCTGTGTGTATACATGAGCCTTACCATTATGATAGTCAACCACCATGGAGTAATCATAATGGTAGACTTACCCATATGGATCCCTATTTTAACTTGGCATTAAGGGAAGTTTCTGAGATCCCCTGCTCTATTTTGGATCATTGGAGTTAATTTATACTTCAGCTTTTTGATACAGGTAGGTGAAGTATGTGTATTGTGTTTCCTTATGGTTGTCTCTACCTTCCTGACTGTAATACAGTATTTCAAATGAAATTGGCCAATTCAGATTGAACCAAAAGCCATTAAGCTCATTTTGATAATAGGAAATTGAATGTAAGAATCTTCAATTTCATTGTATTTCTATTGTGGAAATTGAATGTAAGAATCTTCAATTTCATTGTATTTTCAAATTTTAATTTGGACAGAAGACCTAGGTAATGCATAAGTTCGCAGTCTAGGTCAACTCACAATAAGTACCCCTATATGCCAAAGTAACACGTAATTTCATATTTTCATGGTTTATCTATATACCATCTTTAAATACGTATCTGTATTATATAACAGTGAAATGGAATATAGACATGAGGTCTGTTTGATTAAACTTAATTAAATTGAAAAGGATCAATGGAGAATTTTAAGAGAATACCTTTCTCTTTCTATGAGGGACATTATCGATAGGACAATTTTTTTATGCAGTCGCAAGACAGACACTATGACAGCTGTCTAGACACTATAATACATGTAGTGTCTTTCTAGCAAACCTTTCAAAAGATGTGATATCACAGCTATAGGATACAGAGAAACCGATATAGATACATGTTTGAAGACTAGATACCATGGCTCCAGATAAGGCTTGATTCAAACTTGCCAGAGAAAGAACATGTTGATAATCATCGGTACTTATCATGTACATATTATTTGAAAAATAAAATAGCTAGAGAATAGAGAGTGAGCAATGAAGGATAGGGATTGATAACCACTGGTACAAATAAGTAATGACCAAAGTCATATTAAATTAAGCATAAATTGGCCTCAAATAAATTCTTAGGAAATATAGGTAGACCAAGACACAAAAGAGAGTCAATAGAAAATAGGGCCAGATGGATAGCTAAAAATAGAATATATATTTTCCAGTGCTGGAACACCTGAATCAATAATATGTTTACAATATCTAGTCAGGTAGACCTAGCTTTGAGAAAAAGGAAGTTCTCATATGAATAGTTATAAAGGTATATATCTACAAACAGCCAAAGACTAAAAGGACAAATGCATAGCATGAAAACTAGTCTTAATTGGCAAGGATGGAGCATACAAATATAAGCCTAAGCCTGAATGGGAGTCAGAAACGTCTGACAGTGAGACAAAGACAACCACCCAAACATTTGTCTAACCTGTCAGACGACTACAATGTCTAGAGCATGGAGCACACTGTCAGTGTATATATATGCAGATGACACTTGTCATCCCATGGCCCATGACCAACCACTCTACGGCTCTTGTCTACCACTGATGGGTGGGGTCGGGTTACATTATGATGGGGCGCCAAGTGTAAACAAATTGAAATTACGATTATTATTATTATTATGAAATTACGATTATGATTATGATGTTATGATAAATGGAAATTACGATTACGATTACGACACATTGCGTGATTTATATGAACTTTGTTACTCTAAAACTTTAAAAGATATTCTTAAATATCTGAATTAGTAATATTACATCTGAATTTAAGAAATATCTTCTGGAAGGCAATTAAGGTACAGCCACATAGATTTAAGCATTGTTATCAGATTAGTTTTTTTTAGATTATAAGCATGGAGATTGAAAACCGATAGAGACCAATCTGTATCAACGATACGTTTCTAATGCAATGAAATTGATTATTTCCAGTGTTTATTTCAATTGTTATTATTAGTGAAAGATATTATATTTCTAAGGTCATTAATTGCAATGAGGATGGGCGACAGTCCATAAGATTATTGGTAAAAGATAATGTTTGTTGACAGAAAATTAAGTACTAATGTCAAAAACCCATAGCTATGATAGTGTGGTTTACACCAGTTCGAACGCCATACACTGTTAGGTATTCGGCAGCTTTTACTTTGCGGCTGTATTCCACTCTTATGTTTTACATGGATTTGACATCTGAGAACATTATTATCGATTTGCATTACGTAACAAAACGTTATCTGAACGTCGCAGAACGTCATCGTTCCATCGCTCCTTAGCTAAGTCAAAACTGCCATTATTGAAAATAAAATTGTAATTTTCCAAGAATCGCTTAATGCAACACAGGCAATAGAAGCTAACCATTCGCACATTCGTGTACATTCTCCCTTCACCTGCATTACCAAACCTCCATTAAAATATTCCCTGCTCCACCAACACCATCCCCCCCCCCACTTCCCCAGCCCTGCTGACAACCACTGTTACTACCTGCCTCCAGCCGGCTGCATTGACGTCATGGTAAAACGTCGTGTACGTTTGTGACGACGTGTAGGTAGGATGTCGACATGGTACATGGCTGCAGTGGAGAAACATGAACAGTCTACCTGGTCAGAATCCTGATTTACTGACGCAGTCTGTAAAGTTTCCGAGAACAAATAATGAATATTGGGAATGTTCTGTACAATCCCAATGTTGTAATAGTTCTGAAAAGTTCTGTATACTGTTAGATTTTTGTGCATCCGGTGTTAATGGACCCCATGGGTAGGAATAGGCCCCCGGTAGCCCCTGCTGATGGTAGAAGGCGATGATAGGGGGGACCCAGCACCGACCAAGTGGTTCTTTGGGTTCAATTCCCAGTTGGTGCTTGGTCCACTAAGGGATGAAGTACAGCAAAAATGATTTCCAGGTTTTGATCCCCTGCTGTTTGCCCGCCCTGTCACCTTCATCTCATAGATTTGATCACCAAAGATAGAATTCGTCCCAACTTGTTTTCGCTGTGAAAATGACCCTGTCTGTCGGTACGGCGTAAAACCTCCATCACTCACTGACTGACTCACTCCTGTGTTAATGGATGTTTCTAATTGCAGTTAAGGGTCTTGGAATCTGCTGGTTATTTCTACGAATTTCCCCTTTAGAAGTAGTTTTTCGCGCTCATATTATTTTCGCCCTTGATGCATACGGCCATTTCTACGCAAAAATATGTACAGTGCGAAAAAAAAAGGTTTACCGTAGTTTGAATGGAAATTGGCCGTTTGAGGATGAACATAATTACAACCATACTCCTCAAAGAAATACGTAGGCAAAATTCCTAGAATTAACCTAGAAACATTGAGACCTACTCTTGTAACCATGATGCGTGTTATCTGGTTATGTGGGTACCGAATCAAGGTTAAAATGATAGTCAATGGGCCACATACATACAGTATTGTCCTCTTCCCATATGGCTTTCTTTGCATAATACATGCGCCAGATTTACTGTAAACGCATTAATGTTTGCGCATTTTGCGCATTACCATAAATGCACCAAAATGTGATTTGACTCAAAAACTAAATTGAAACGGAAAAATATTAAGATATTGCAATGAACGCGAAAGTTTGATGGCGCGAAAATACTTCTATTTTCAAGATACAAACTTGGCAGCGCGAAAATGTCAACGTTTACAGTATATCCATAATGCATTATGACTATGGATGTCTGTATATTTGGCCTACTCATTAGATAGAAGCCCTATGGGTTGGGGTGGTTGTTTGAACAACTACTATAATACTATGTGGCCGTGCGCCTTTCCACGCAGCAATTGGCGTCAACCTACTATTGACCCAGGTGTATTTGTGGTTATGTAATATTGCAGCCTGCTGTTGCGGATGGGGAGTATGGAGAATAGGGAAAACTCTAAGGTGTGGACTGGTGGGGTTGGGGGGTTGGTTACAGGTATCAGTATTCAGTTTGTGATGGTTTGGGATGAGTTTAGGTCAGGATACAGTATAGGATAACCGGACACACCAGTGTAAGTTCGTACTATTATATTTATACAAATGACACGTTAAGGTCTTCGTACTACCGGTACTATGCTTATACAAATGACACATTTTAAGGTCAGAATGATTATTAGGCTCCTATGCCTATGCGTCTGTACATTACATGAGATTGTTTGGAATAACCATAGAGGGCAGATAATATAAGGTTCATTAGTAAACTATCATGGCTGGTGCGTATTTGACCCTCATGAAGTATATCCTTGATTTGTACAGAAATTCCTAATTTCTTGCCGAAGCTTGATTTTTACATCGTTTAGGACAACCAAATCTCAATTAAAGGTACTGGGAGATTGAAATTGTATCTTTCACGTGAAAAAGTGATGATGAAAAGCCTGGCTTAATACATTTACGCCCGATGCTTATAAACACTTGATAAACATATGAGCATGAAAGATTCAACAGAGTGTTTTCAAATACATCACCCTTAATCAGCCCCATCTCACACTTACATCATGGCTTGGCATTGGCCCTCCGGTCTCCTCCTGTAACTATGGCTGCTTTTCTGTCCGGCCATTGGTGTGCCCCTCAGGGGGTAATCAAGCAGAAGGCTGCCATTACCGTAAATGTACTCATATTTGCGCTTTCCATCTATTTTTACTTATAGTGAGTGATTGAGTGTTGGATGTTTTATGCCATACCGACAGCCAGGGTCACTTTCATGGCAAAAACCAGTTGGGAAGAATTTTGTCTTTGGTGATTGTATCTATGAGATGAAGGTGACAGGGCAGGCAAACAGCAGGGGATCAAAACCAGGAAATCATTTTTGCTGTACCTCATCCCTTAGTGAACCATAGCACCAACTGGGAATTGAACCCAAAGAACCACTTGGTTAGTGCAGGGTCCCCCCTATCATCGCCTTCTACGATCAGCAGGGGCTACTGGAGGCCTATTCTTACCCGGACCCCACAGGTTTTTACTTATATCCCTTTATGGAAAATACACTGTAAGAAATGTGAAATGCAATATCAAAAATGTTCATTTATACTACATACACTCACTGCTTCATTTGAATGGAGATTTGATGTAGTTGTAAATTAGTTTTGATAAACAATTATTCCTCGAATAATTTTTTTTGTCCCAAAAATATGTACATTTACAGTTACTTGACCAATCAATAGTCTACATCCTGACCACTGACCCTTACCCTCTGACCCCTGACCTCTGGTAGTTCCTCCAGGGAGCAAAAGCAGTCCTGGCCTCCACGGTCTGAATAACTAATGTCCAGTAGTGTATTGCTTAGCGTTCACGTTTTATGGATGTTGGGGCTTCGGCGGCGCGTTCTCCTAGGGTGATAACAAGGTAAATGTCTTCATGAGTGATAACAAGGTAAATTGCCTCTTGGGATGATTACAAGGTAAAGCTCTTTAAAAGTGATAACAAGGTAAATTGTCTAGCTTTCTTGCAACTCCTACAGGACCTAGACAGGTTATTAACTGTGTTTTTTATTCCCTAGGTGTATGTTTATTTGTGACTCTGTCATTTCAAGAAGGTGTAGTTTGGTTAATATATTTGTTATTATTTGCCTTGCCAGTATTTTTGGATCCCATTTGGATCCTTGCCTAGCAAACACATGGCGTCATTGACCTTGATAGAATGGATGCCAGTAAGTCAAGAGTCCTTCAACTGGATCTGAAACTACAGGTTTTACTTGCCATCTACGTACTTCTAGGAAATTTCTAGGTATCCCAGTCAAGCAAATGCCAGGAACCTGCTGTGTGGTCTGCAAATAACGCCTTCTCATAGGTATAGAAGGCTGGAATGCACCACTGCCTACCTTATTGCTTGCAGCGACCCATGCTTCTGTATGGGAAACAAAAAAACGATTGTCCATTGGTTCCATTCATGATTGCCGTCGGATGTACCTGCAGTGTAGTTTAGTGTAGATGCTATAGGTAGGACAGGATCGCGTGGACTACTTTTACATTGACTGTTTGACGGATTCAGAAGCATAGGAGCAATGGATATAAGGTGGGAGCATTAGGAGTTGCTCCAAATGCAAAGTTATCTGCTCACTACATTTATAAGCTGTTACCCTAGGTTGACCATCTCATGTGTTCACTTCATATGCTGTCATCCTACATTGATAGATCGTCTGCTTCCTAAATAATGAGCTGTCAGCCCTAAAATGAGTGACGCGAGTGTTACCACCATGGACTGTCACTACAAAATGAGTGGCCAACCTGCTACCTACATTTAAGCTGTCACCCTAAAAAGACCAGCTCATCTCCTCACTCCATTGGCTGTCACCCTAAAATGAGCAGCTCACATGCTCATTACATAGGCTGTCACCCTAAAATGGGCCACCCATCATCTACCTACATGAGCTGTCATTATAAAAAGAGTGACCCATTGCCTACCTACATAGGCTGTCACCCAAAAATGAGTGACCCATCTGCTCATTACATAGGCTATCGCCATAGAAAGAGCAGCTCACAGAGTCATAAACCACTCTCTTTTGTGTCTCCTTGCAGCCCGGCCAACTTCGAAGAGGATGAGGTGGACAAACCCAAGCGAGAAAACAAAGAGGAACAGAAGAAACGTCGCACCAGTGTCTTCTCCAAGTTTGGCAGCTACCGGCAACGCAAGGTAGGAGCAATTTTTGGTTTATAGTAAAAGAACTATATTTTGACTCTTTCATTTTTGCTATGAGAGATCTTGGAAGATCCACAGGTGGGGTCAGGAGTGTCACTGAATGATGTAGCTTGAGTTATAATTATGTGGCGACAAGTAAGGGTAGGGGAAACAAGCTGTAGGTCTTGACATTGCTGAAGCAACTTGCGACTTTTACTGGGAGGTTGGCAAGAACATAACATTTAATAAAAGACACTGTTGACAGGGAGCTCACTTTTTCATTTTCTGCGGTTCAATACAATATGAAGTGAAATTTATGTTTCATATTTGCAATTGATGTCATATGATAAAACTCTTGATCTGTATTGAGTGGCCTTTAGGCATGGGTTCTATGGCATGATATTGAATTTCATATGAACTTCTCCCTCAACGATCAATAGACATCTTCATATCATATACCGGGTATACTTGATTTTCATATGTTACAAGCGATCTCCCTTCTGAGTTAATTCACAGGCCAGGGAAAAGCTAGGGGAGCATGATTGATAAGATTTAGCTAAATAATTGTTTTGAAATCCAATATGGAGATTAATCCCTTCATTTGGGGGAATTGTATTACCTTCTTCATGTGATGTGCATGGTCTCCCAGGGGTAAACTGTCGTTGAACCTTAATTCTTTATTAATTTTGTCTATACTTTTCCTCCTCAGCTGGCCAAGGACACGAAGTCTAAAAACACCCACCAGTTCGTGTCGGTCTCCTTCAGTAACTCGACAGCGTGTGATGTGTGTAACAAGTTCATGGCCAACAAGGCAGCTCTCCAGTGTGAAAGTAAGCAATAAATAAGCTCAGATGTGAAAGTAAGCATTATAAGCTAAGGTGTGAAAATAAGCATTATCTCAAGTTTGAGAGAAGGCAAGAATATCCAGCGTGAAAGTAAGCATTATGAACGTTATGAACTATTATTTATAAGTAAGCATTACAATTTTCATTGTGAAAGTATGAATATAGATTTAGTGTAGAAATATGAAGCAAAATCTCTAATGTTAAAGTAAGCAATAACGTCTTCTCAACCCATCTTGCGATTGAACAAAGATGAACTTCCATCTCTATAATATCATGGTGCATTGTACCATGAAAAACTTAACAATTATACATACTCATACATTCAATACACCAGTTTTCTAAAAAATAACTGTCAGTTATTACCATACCAAATTTATTATATACAGTCCAGAAAAAGATAATATTCAGACAATGCATCACACCAACAAGCCCCATACATAAACACTGCTACATCCCATATTACCGCTCATTGATTCCCACCTGATGCAGGCCTTAGGGGACCCTGGGGCCTGGACACAGGCGGTGGCCTATATTGATGGGGATGTTATTGATTAATAATGGATTAATCCTGTCTGCCTTCTGCCCACCCCCACTACAGATTGTATGGTAAACGTCCATGAAAACTCCTGTAAGGACCAAATAGCCCAGTGCCGAGGATTTAAGCACCCCAAGGTAGGTTTGGTTATATCACATAATATTATTTGAATTGTTGTTTGTGAATCATACTATCTATATTGCAATATATTTACTGTTTGCTAGACGTGATTGGTAAATAGAGGGAGTATAGGAAATATCAAGTAACAAGGTGATTAGTTTGGACATGAATAGATATAGGGAACATTTATTTAATCCTCCCATTACATTGACTCTAAAGTTTAAAATTATTGCGATGTGAACAGGTCGGTGGTGAGTGGACAACTGAATGTAATCGGTAGCTCCCTGATTTATATAGTCAGACATCAACAGTTCCAGGGAATCATGGTTACAGAATGGTTATGTCACTCGCCACTTCACAAAAACAACAATTTTGAGGTCTTGCAACACAAAATAACACAATTGTATTGAAAAAGATTGTATTATTAGCCCTGGAAGATTATTCATGAATTTATGATAATATCTATGAAATGGCCCCATACTGCAAAAATACTACTAGTCATACTATCTATTGCAATAATCTTATTGCTATAGATAGTAGGATTCACAGACAATATCAGTATATTGATATATAGAATATATTGTAGAGATATGGAATATGTTAAATATATCAGCACTGGAAGATTATCTATGAATTTAATATATCTGTGAAATCGTCGCCTTAGTGCAAAAATGTTAAGTTGTAACTAATAGTAGTAACAGGTGAAACAACCTTTCAGCATGGGATGAAATAATTAGCAGGTGAATGATCTGACGGTTCTTTTTTCTATCACTGTGCAACATGTAGGTTTTTATGTTCCGATGCGGTATAGCAAGAGAATAGGAATATCTTTTCAAAAAATGGACCAGTTAAATCAAATGTTAATATTGTATTTCTTTAAAAGTTCATAAGTGACGTGTTTTAGATAAAGTTTGTTTATAGATAATGCCACACTACTTTGTATTTGCAGTTACAATACCGAGAATCTGGTAAGATGGCCAAATATCAGTCCAGCAGTCTCCCAGGTGAGTTCATTATCCTCAGACCTTATAAAAGATAACGTTATATTAGACCTTATGATAAATAACGTTATATTGGACCTTATGATAAATAACGTTACATTGGACCTTATGATAAATAACGTTATGTTAGACCTGATGATAGATAACGATATATTAGACCTTAGATAAATAACGTTATTTTAGACCTTATGATAAATAACGTTATATTAGACCATAAGATAAGTAACATTATGTCATATTAGACCGTATGATAAATAACGTCATGATAAACCTTATGACAAATAACGTTATATTAGACCTTATGATAAATAACGTTATATTAGATATTATGATAAATAGCATTATACTACACCTTATGATAGATAACGTTATATTACGCATATAAAAGTTGTAGTTTGTATTTTGAATTCTAGTAAGATCTAAAAAGTTCTACTCATACCGTAGGTGTCTCTTTGTATATACTACACAACACGACCAAATATGGGCCCATTCTACCAGTTATATGTTGATCACCATACACATAAATCTTATTCAAATTTATATACGTATACTTGATACAGACTTCATAGTTTTAATAATCATAGCGGTACTGCCTTTATGTTGGATTATCACATATATATATATATACACTGGCCCTGGATTGACGTTGATGTGTCCGGTATGCCGTTATTTCCAGGTGGTAATGCTAGTGTAAAGTCAACCAATTCGCTCAAGCATGAAAGACCCCGAGCTACATCAGTGCCAGCCCGACCCCAACAGGTAAATGTTGTTTCAACATTATGTTAGATTTAGTGTACAACATTATGTTAAAGCCTAACATTACTTAAAAAAAGAAAACAATAGTTATGCTTATAATTCCTGTACACAGAAGGAATTAAGGGTCACTGTACTATATTTATTTAGAAATGTAAAGGGGTATTCGGATTATATGTTAGAGGTCATACAGTTCGGGAGATTATATAGGAAAGTCAATAGCGGATTAGAACTGAGGTTTGGAGCTTTAAGATTTGGCTGAGAATCTATCATTTATGGGGTCACGAGTACGGCCATAGTGGCTTAGAGCACACTCTGGGATTAGGGATTTCCTTATATTTTATTTTGATAAACATGTATGTGTGCCTTTATATGTGTATTTATCATAATTATCCTGTATGTACGTTACATACATACATACATATATACATACATATACAGACATATACACACAAAGATACATACATACATACAGTCATACATACATATAAAAATATATATACCTTCTTACATAGACACAGATGTATGAAGATAGAGAGATATAAATATATTATAAATGCAATATCTTTACATGCTCTGGCATCCTTCATTCCTACAATGAATCTCTATCATAAGCTCCTACAATTGCAAGTTGTATCCTTACAGTCAGATAACCTCACCACCCTTATTCTATGGGTCATGTTTGATTTTTATCATGCACTACTACACGCAGTTACATCACACATAAAAAGTAACATACCCAGAGGATCGGTTGATTCAGAAAATAAATATTATAAGTTCATGTAGCCCGCGGTCAGGGTCAGGACCCAACTAGTCTAAATATTTGACCGATTCGCTGGGTGGGTCTGTTTCCATTAGAACCTTGTTCATACCAGGCCTGGTGCTCCGCCCTGGTCCTTACAACTGGTTATAACATTTTGTTGTAACATTATGTAACATGCCAACATTCTACTCCGCAGCACTGTGCTTTGGTTGGCTTTCAGAGTCTGTAGATTATATCAATGATATAGCAATTGGCACATGTATTAAAATACACTGTATCTCTATTTAAGCTTATTTAATGGGTTAATTCCATGCGGTAGAAATTGTAACAAGCTTGTGGGCCGGGGGAATAATAGCAAGCCAGTGGATGACCCAAATGTCATAAATAACATCTTTAGCATAACACTACTGCCTTCACATTAGATATGATATTTCTGTTGTATTTATGAAAGTGACAGATGAATTTAAATGCACTGATACTATGCGTATACCTCAAAGTAGGTCAAATTGATTGTAATTCTTGATAACAAAGAGGCCGAGCCTTGGTTTCTTGTCGATTTAACCAAAAACGTTTTACAATTATTCATGTTTTTGAAATTTTTCATTTGTTTCTTTTACAGTTAACCCACCCCCTCGTCACCATGCCTAGACATACATCTCCAGGGTAAGTGCATTTAATAATCATTACTCATTTAGTAATCAATTAGTTATTTACCATTCTATTAATGCAGTCCTCTACAGCTGACATAGGAAATGTAAATGGGTTTGTTATTTATCAAATGATTTCCTGAAAAACAATGATAAAGTATTAATGACCTTTTTTAATGTTCTCATCCTTAAAATGTAATGCAATGTTTCCAAATTTCTTGCTTTTTACCGCTTTAATGTATCTAAATCCTACTACAGTAAAATCTATAATATTCCTGCTTTACAACTTTCTGTCCAAGTGTTCTGATCTCCCTTTCGCTTTTCTAAAATTGTCAGGCATTGTAAGCTTACATCTTAACAAATCTAATTGCTTTCTATCTGTGCTTGATTCAATACAACTCTTTCTGAACTGACATTCAAAAATTAATATTATTAGAACTTTTCTGAACAAGTTGACATCCAATATGTTCTGAAATTCCATGGTATGAAAGTGATTTGAACTATTTAAGAAATTTACATTAATATGAAACCACCCTTGAAATTATCTTTTAGATAACAAATTTGTAGATTTTTCTACCACTAGGTAGATTCTGAAATTACCATTTGATTTATCCTGTTATCAATTTGGAAAATGTCTTTCCATATAGCTACAATTAGGTAATTAAGAAAAACTATTCATTTGATTACCCAAATTCAAATTGGTGTTTGTCAATTAGAACCAATAATCATAGGTGTCATCTCACTATTATAGCATTATTGTCCACTACTCGGAACTGGCTCCCTATTTTACGACATTGACCTAAGCTGGACATTTCAAGATATTATTGGGCTCTCCAGGATATCATAAGGCCTGGACCTGTTCTGAACTGACACTAACCTGTAACTGTGACCTAACTGGTTCTGTGACCTTATAACTGGTTCTGTGACCTTCAGTCTGGTTCTACATCTGGTTCTCCCTACAAAGGGTTCTTTAATTCACTGTTAGTGTACTAGGTGGCGCCACGGAGCCACCCTCTTTCTCTGAATCTCTGAGGCTGATTTCACAGACTGTGGATTGATAGATACAGACTGGATATCTCTTCTTTGGGCCTATCTAAGCAGTTCCCCCTGGTTGCTGCTAGAACTTAAAAGAAACAAGTTAAGGGACAAGAACTAGGAGAACTATACAAGAACTAGTCATTACTGCTATACTTATCTTTTACAGTTTTCTTATTGTTCGAGGTACTGAAAGTAGACCTCACGAAATTTGACCTTTAATAAATCCTAATTTTTCTAAATATAGGCTCATTGAGGTACACAAAATGTAATGGAAAGGTCACGTGAACCTTTACAAAACTTGTACCTTTACAAGAGTCTTTCAGATGACCTTAAAAATTCTGGAAAGGTCACCTTTACATACACCATTTACAAAACTCAAAATGTCGTTTAAGGTCTATTTTCATGCAGTGCCTCTTGTGCAATGAGCTGCAACCAAAGTCCTACTGGTCGATCCAAAATGCCTCATACTAGCGGACAGGTGGCGCAATAACAGAGCAAAATAGAAAACCAACTGAGTGTTCAGTCTGTATGTATAAGTCTATAGTCTGTGCTGATTTGCATGCACTGCTGATTGATTAAACAGAGTAAACGGATCGGCAGTGGGGAGCAGCGGCTACTTTCAGTGGCGACGGGTGGCCACTAAGTTGGGAATAGAGTAAGTCTGTGCCTATAGTTGAACTGATGTTTTATCCCCCCTTTTTCCATATATTATACTACTCTCCCTGTTTCTGCGAAATCAAACAGTTTTGTGCGTTGTTCTGTTGTTCCTCCTGCTTGCATGTAGTGAAAAGCCTGCCTTTTGTACAGCTTCCTTGGTAAGCCACCAGAGGGCGACACCTGTATTAGGTCCTCCTATGGTTGGAGGGGTATTAACTATTTATATATGGATTAAAACAGTTAAATACTCTCTTTGCTTCAGTATGGTTGGTGGAAAGGGTTAATCATGTTCTCAGGCCTCCAATCTATCATTCTCTTAATGAAGCAATACTCTCTAGGGATCCTAAACCTGTCTTTTGCAGTTCTGAAGAACCGAAAGCTGATGAATTGTAACTATAATAGCAACCAAAATGATAATTGACTACAATTAAATACTTTCTGACAAAAGTGTAATGCTTTTTAAAAATGAACTCATTGTTGAGCTTCTTCATTCTCAATATCAGACTCATTGAGCCATTTTTCTTTCAAAATGTATCAAATTCTTATCATGAGACTAAGTTTAAAGATCATGAAGGTAAATATAAATTTTCATCCCTAAAATATCATAATAATGATCATTATGAAATATATTATGAAATTAAGTCATATAAGTTGTGCATTATACCTCCACTTATTTCCATTTGATTTTTGAACATTAAAACAGTCTTTAGTATTTTCAGCTGTCTGTTCTGTGTAAAGAGAATATCTATATTTGTGGGAACTGGTCTATCTTCTAGCACAAAACTATAATGTACATATCTTTCATTGCGTGCACAATTCTAATATGGTGAATCAGCGGAGGTGAAAACAAAGAAATGAAAAACTTTCTGGGCTTATAATACCCACAACGAGAAAGCAAAGTTAAGACTGCTAAGAATGGTTGCATGGGACTTATCATGTGTTCCATAGGTTCCAAAGTTTCCCTTGCAGAATGGCTCTTAACCTTATAGAAATTGGATGCGCGTTTACCTATATAGCAGTTTATCTTTTGGATTTTTTCTTAGTGCTGCATCCTGAAATATCCTAATGTTATTGTACAAGTGTGTTTTTATATATACACCTTCAAAGGTTGTATGTATAACTCCCAGTTCCAAGTCCATTGTTTTGAATGTCTACAGATTCATAACCATAAGTTTTGGTTTTTGCTTTGAATTAAACAAGCAAGATTTTGTTTTTGCATCGCTCCTGTTTTTATATGGATGAGCAGACTGTATGTTTAGTTCATTTTGATGGTTGTTAAACGTTACCTTTTGTATTTCCATATTACCTTTTTTGTGTAAATTTACACTTTCATGGGAGGTTTATTCCCATTTTATTATAACCAGTACCCAAGTTTGTGATGCAAATTGGTATAAATATCATCAAAGTGTCGGATGGTGTATTGGATTTTTGTCAAGTCTGTTTTTTCGTTTATTGTTTTCGTCTCGGTTGGTAAAAGTTATTGGTGGTGGATGCGTTTTTATGCTTTTAAATTTCCAGTGATTTTCCATTTTGCATATATAAATGGGAAACACTAATATTATTGCATAGCAAATGGTATGATTATATTTTGAATAAAAGGAAGCATACTTAAATGGCATGTTATGTTTAATGAATATGCCCATTTTTATCAAGGGAATAGAGTATTATCCCCCAAAATTGCACAATAGTGTCTTGAAAAAATATTATCAGAAATTTCGATATTGAATGATTTAGATTAGGCTGATATCAACTTTAGGTAGGCAAGCAGCTCCTTTCTACTAATGCGTGAACGTGCATATAGGCACTACTAAAATTATCCCATCAATGGATGGAATACGGTAATGTTTTCGGAGAATATGGATGTGGTTTTTGTTTATTAATGTTTAAATCAAATTAAGTTATTAACCTAAATCCAGGTAAGCTAAATTGATAACAAACCAAAGTTTAGCCCATTGTGGTATGCAATCTAAGATTGTATGAATAAGAGGTGTGAAAAAGTATAGAAAGTGGGGAGTAATAATCAATATACTGGAGTGAAGGAGGTCGATCAAAAATGTTGTTTTTGTGATTTTATTTTGTGATTTGTAATTTTATTTTGTGATTTGTGATTTTATTTTGTGATTGTGATTTTATTATGTGATTTATATTTCAGTAAAGTGATTAGTGAAGAGCGGGAGAAGGATGGTAAGAAGGAGGAGGTTGGTGATGACCGGAGGGACCAACAACAGCAACAACAACAAACCGAAGTCTCATCCCACATGCAACTGCAAATTAGTGATGGCACAAAGTAAGGCATTGACTTAAAATTCACTTGCATATCTTATTACCCATTCCTTAATCTCGTGAGTTTTTCCCCTTATTGGATGGATTATTTGGTATGAAAATCTGTCTCTCTTACAAATATATTGTCGAAATTAAAACACCATAACAACATTTATTAACTCATGATTCTATAATTATATAATTTGCAATGTATGAAGGAATCTGTACGTATAATGAAAACTATTTGTATGGCTGCTGAATACTCTTGATGTATACCAAGAGTATCATTCCTCTATTCATAAAGTAAATCGTCTATTTACCACAACTTTGCTATCTCAATCTTTTGCAGTATGACAGAGACAATGTCAGTTTCTATGGAATCACTTGATGAAGGTAAGTAACAGCATTATATATTCATGAAAGACCCTATTTAATTGAATCTAAATGGATCCTTTTGTCCATTATTTGTTCCCCTTTAACTTCAAGGAGATGTTGGTAGTTGTTCCAATTTGCTTTACCTATTACTTGCCAATGAAATATTTATAGGCCCTTTTACAAATTCCAAATACAATAGAATTTATGTTTTTTCAAGAGCTAACCTTAAACCGACCAAATGTCGACACAATCTTATCAAGAAATAATCTAAGCATTCCTAGTTGCAATAAAGTGGATTTCATATGAAAAAAAAATACGGCATGGACCGTCGAATCCAGTAAAATCTTGTCCTTATGAAGTAGATTTCACAGAATCCATGTATATTGTTTCCAATAGGTGCAGGAGAGATAGACTTCGAGGATGACCCCGACTTATTAAACGTCCCAGAAGCCGAGGCCTGGAGCGTCACTGTGGACAAAAAGACCCTCAAGAAAATGAGCGCAAAGGACATCAAGAGACAAGACCACATTTGGGGTAAAAACATTTTCTCATTTTACTAATTAGGCAGTTTCGGATTTAGAGGGGGGCGGGGGCACGCGCGCCCCCTTTTTTTCGGCCAATTTTACATATTTTTTAATGAAAATTCGGCCCAAAAGTCATTTTTTAAAAAATCCCAAAAAGTGCCCCCCCCCCTTTTCAAAACCCTTGATCCGCCACTGTTAGGTGTTAAAGTAGGAAAGCAGCGAAGTACGCAGATTCATGAATTATGTTGAATTGGATCACTTTGTTTGTATTACTTTAGAATCGTTATGGCATAAATCCATTATTGAAATAATTTCATTGGATCCATACCATTCCTATGTAAGATGTCTGTATTAATGTACAAAATATGATATATAATAGATGAAAGATAATCAGATAATCAAGTATAGATTACTTTGGAATGTAAAATGACGTATGACAATTATGAGCCTTTTCACAAGGAAGAGAAGTTTACTATTTCCAATAACCCACCTTTTTCATTTCAGAATTGATCCAAACAGAAAAGCATTACTGTCGAACGTTGAAGATAATGCAAAAGGTAAGGAAGGTCGTTTTCAAATTAAAACTGAAACACAATAAACATTTTTGGAATCGTCTTTAACCGTATTTGTATACATACCAATGAAACAACCTTACAGTATTCGATTAAAGAATGCTTAATGAATCATATTTTATTAGAGGGATTACCCTTATGGTCCTAGAGGAGTTTTCCATCCTATGTTGAATATATCTAATTCACTGAATCTCTTTCCACTATTGAAGATCTTCCTTAAATCACAAGTCACCCTTGACCCCAACCCCAATGGGCCATCAATTACCCTCTACCAAGATTCATTACCATTCTACAACCTTTTAAGATATCAGATACTTCATATCCCACTTCCAACCTCATCCGACCCATCCACCCTATCCTGCCGCCTTACCCATTTCCCCACCTCTCCACACCTTACATCCCTAAATAACCTTATTCCTTTCCTCAATCAAAAAACACCCTCATATCACCCTACCCCCATTTATGGACCTATACCAAGATTCATAATCATATGACCAACCCTCAATGCCTCAGACACACCATACTCCATACCTCAGCCACCCCAACCCCCAAAACATTCCCCCACATCTCTTTGTTTTGGGGCATAGAGTTTCAGTCACCACTATACCTTTAACATACATCATCCTCTTATCACCCGACCACCAACAACCTTCACTCAGATTCATAATCATTTGACAAACTATCAACACCCCAATTACCTAACACTCCCCCCAACCCCACCCTTACCCCTAATCCATTTCCTCACCCCTCTTCACATTATATGTGCACCCCTAAATAACCTCATTCCTTGCTTTATATTGATTAAAAAAAACACCCAATTACCTAACACTCCCCCCAAGCCCCAACCCTAGTCTCTAACCCATTTCCCATCCCCCTCCTCACCTTTCACCACTACCTAACCTCATTCATTCCCTTAATCAAAAAACACCCTCATGTCACCCACACTGCACAAAAATGACCTTTAAGACCTTTAAGTTGCCGTAAATGAGGCAAGATCATCAAAGATCTTGTAAAGGTATTGGAAAGGTGACATATCCTGAGCTTTGACGAACCTGAATGGCCCCATTTACAAACTTAAAGGTCTAAAAAGTTCTGATTACGTGCAGTGCCACCCCCATGCATTGACACACAACCAGATGCATAATTATGTGACGACCTATTAACAACTCAGTCATCCCATATCTCCACTCCCCACCACCACCCACCCCACCAAATCCCCCTAAATCATTTCCCCACTCCTCCTCACCTTACACCCCTAAATAACCTATCCCCTAATTGATTATGGTTTCAGATTTTCTCTCGGGGCATGCAGACTGAGGTTCACATGTCTCAGGAAATGATCGACCGGATCTTCCCCCGCCTGGAGGAGCTGATCGACATCCACGTGACCTTCCTCCACTCCCTAACTGACCGACAGAGATGTCGGGCCGACCGGAGTATAGAGGACATAGGGGACCTTTTGATACAACAGGTAGGACTCAATATAAAGCCACCCCGTGGGGGTTTCGGGGTAGAATATAGGCCCCCGGTAGCCCCTGCTGATTGTATTTAGGCAACAATAGGGGGGACCTAGCACTGACCAAGTGGTTCTTTGGGTTCAATTCCCAGTTGGTGTTCACTGAGGCATGAGGTACAGCAAAATGATTTCCAGGCTTTGATCCCCTGCTGTTTGTGCATCCTTCCACCTTCATCTCATAGATATGATCACCAATGACAGAATTCACCCCAACCTGTTTTTGCTGTGAATAAGACCTTACTTGTTGAAACGGTTCAAAGCATCCATTACTCACTCACTCAGTATAAAGCCCATCCAACATTGTATAGAGGACATAGGGGACCTATTGATACAACAGGTAGGACCATGACTAGGCCTAAAATCTGCCCACAATCGGCCTAAGACAGTCCCACATGTAATCACTCTTTAGTGTGCAATATTGAAACATACAAGTTTAAACTGAATCGGTGTAAAAATCGTCCATGGAGTGGAGGGGGATTTAAATCATTCACACATAAGGTGCACCGGTACCATTGAGGTTGTACAAAAACACAACTGACATTCAGCAATGTAAATTACAGTGTACATGTTGGGAACTGAATAATTGGATTGGGCTAAACATAATTCATTCTGAGAAAATAGTGTTCAACTATGCCCACATCAAATATTTGTATAAAACAATAAAATATAGATAAGGAATAAAAGAATAAAAAACAAATCATGTTTTAGGTTAACATAGGAGTTGTTTGTTTACCAATGCAAGTGTTTAAAAGATCCAATGTTGGAAAATCTGCAGATGTTTAGATTCCTTTGCAATACATTTCTTTTAATATATTGTTTATGTCTCAATGAGAATATGTCGTGAGCCTGTATTTAGCATTGGCCTGTCTGGCACAAAGAAGTACCATCCAAGTTTACCACATTTCAGTCCAGACTATAGCATTTAGCATGCATATACTTTCCTGATTGCTTTTCTAAGATGCTGAGATTGCTCTATGCGAGCAATGACATTAAGTATATCATGGTCTATATTCAGGGGAATTACTGTCTCTTAGTCAAGTAGCTTAGGGACTGGAAATTGGATGAACATATTGTCTGCCCACTGAATAATGGACACATTTTCAGTGACAGTAGGTCTGGTAAGCACATAAAAGCAGTGCTATTGTTCTAGGACGCTTATTTTCTTGTTATGTATATAGAACATGGCAATGAATAGCCAGTTCTGGGAAAGATGACATGTACGCCATCTTATCTATCTTAATATCAAACGATCCCTGGTAACTTCTTTATCCAAGCATTCTTGATATGGCAGTTTGTAGAACAATTACTTCATTGTTCTATCCGTCACTATATGGCTCTTTTAAAAAAAGAAAGAAATCAAAATAAATCTTCTCCTGTTTTGATCTACACTCAAAACAGAGCATGTTTTACATTTGAAGATAATCATTAATAAATCCATATTATTTTTCGTAACCACACTTTTTCTAAACCCGAACTACGTAAACCCTGCAACATGTCCCCCTTCACAAAATCGTATCAACCCTTGCAATGCTAAAACTTGTATTACTATTTAACATGTTTGACATTTTATTTCAGTTTGAGGGATAGCTCTAAATAGAAATAACATTCAACATGTTCGACATTTTATGTCAGTGAGGGGAACTGTTAATTGTATTAATATGTTAGACATTTTCTTTCAGTTTAAGGGATAGCTGTAAATTATATCAATATTCAACATGTTTGACATTTGATTTCAGTTTGAGGGAGAGATGGGAGAAAGGATGAAGTTGGCGTATGGCGATTTTTGCAGCCGACACAACGAAGCGGTTCAGCTGTACAAGGACCTGCACAAAAATGACCGCAAATTCCAGAACTTTATCAAGAAATGTAGCCGGAACAGTCACACAAAACGGCTAGGGATCACTGAGTGTATCTTATATGTGACCCAAAGAATGACCAAGTACCCTTTGTTGATAGAACCAATCATCAAAACAACGAAAGGTGAGTCACATTGGAAATTGTAATGTTCATGTTTAGTTTATACAAATTGCAAGGATATTTTTGAAAAAAGAAATTGTTATAATTATGTACATACTGCATGGATGGTTACGAGTGGCACCTTTACTTGAATGTTTCAAGATACCTGATCATTGTATGTTATGGATATAACCATTTCCCACATTGTTCCCTTCTGAATTCTTGATTATCCTTCTAATTCAATGCTATCGCCTCCACCTTGAAATTCAATACAAAGAACTTGGTGAAAAAGCCATTATTGCATTGCTGTGCCAGTATTTGTTATTAAAAACTGGATCTCTTTTAAATGAATAATTTATTTTGTCTGCAGAACATTTAGAAATAATAAAATGATAAATGTAATATATTCAAAGAGTTATTTACTTTAGCTATACAATGACTTCAATATGATAAATCCCCTGTATGGATATAAAGAGCATATTAAAATCACCTTGTTTACAACATAAATATTTGTTATGATGGCAGTGGAGCCTGATACCTATATATTTTGATAACATTGTTGTTGCATACCAGTATCTTGAGAAGTACCTTCGTAACATACTGTTTGCAGTATGGTACCAAAAGCCTTGCACACCAATGTCTTTTTATATTAACCTTTTCCGGCATGACCCCAATGAACTTGGCAATATCTTGAAACCACCATCTTCAAAACAGCGTTTCGAGATTGCACCCAATGATACCTACATGACCCCCTCCCCCTCTCCACCTTCCCTTTCTTTCGTCAGAATCCTTGATCCATCCCTATGTTGTAATAGTGATGGTGACTATATACCCTCCTCCTCCTTCAAAATCATGGATCCGCCGCTGATACATGATTAAATCTTAGCGGAATCCCCTCCAACCAGTCATTCTCAGAATCCTGGATCTCCCCAATTATTCTCAGAATCCTGGATCCGCTCCTACGGGATGGTGGCTGAAGGCCCAATATCTCCCCCACGCCTTCAAAATTATGAATCCAGGATACCTATACGACGCCCATCCTCCTATTATTTTCCAAAGAATCCTGGATCCGCCCCCTGTATAAACAGTAATGGAGGGTCGGATCCAGGGGGATCTATAGAGAGTCCTGACACCCCTCCCCCCCCCTTTTTTTTATGGGTCTGTACTTAAACTTTACATAAAGGGAAAAAAGAAACAAAAGAATAAAAAGCCCCCTGGTCAGGGATGTAACCCCCCCCCCCCCCCCCCACACACACACACACACTTTTTTCTTCTTCTTTTTTATTTTTTTATTTTTTTTAAATTTTTGTTCCTTTGTTCCTTATTTTTCCCCATTCAAAATCCAGGATCCGCCCTGCATACCTAATGTCAATGCTGTTGGAACCTTGCTGTAACCCTCTGTATCGATGTTGTCTCTCTGGTAATCACACCCTTCTCCCCCGCCTCTCTTTTAGACACCTCCCGGGCTTTAATGTTTGCAGACTCGCGGCCGGAGCACGCGCGCCTCAAACGCGCCTTGGAGCTGACCCGTGAGATCCTCAGCTACATAGACGCGCAGGTGGACGCGCGTGCCAAGGAGCAGAGACTGATCGAGATCTACAACAAGCTGGACGCCCGCTCCTACGCCATCTACAAGGGCACAAAGTTTAAGGTGGGTCTTGGGGGACATTAATTAGTAAGGGATGCATGAAGGTAATGTAAATAGGTTCACCCCTTTTCAGCACAGTGGGGGCCCAGGGTGTGGTCAGATCAAAGAAGCAGATGTCCTAGAGGGCAGTTTCTTCTAATATTTTGTAAGTTTTCAACATGTTTTTAAAAGTTTATATTATCCAAAGTCAGGATATTGTATGATAAGATATACAGTAGTTCTATATGCTCTCATATTTGGACTTAAAATAAGAATTTAAGTGTGACCTTTGTTCCCAAAATCCTTCCAGCTATACTTGAGCTACCAGATCTTCCCTACCTTCCTGCCCTGGGACAGGCTGGGAACCACCTTCAGCTCCTTTAGTTTTTTCAGCCCCTCCCACTTTGAGTAGGTCGGATGTCCCGCATCAGTGGAGAGGTTTTGTTAATGGATGGGTTGTTCCCGTAGAAAACAATGTAGTTCCGCTTTCTTTTATGGGCTGACTTGGGACCGTTTTGTGCTGAATAGTCGAATTGGAAGAAAATGGCTTGGCCAAAAAGAAAAGTAAGGGTCATGCTAGAACATTGTAAAAATAGGCGCGGATCTAATTCTCTTTTTATTTCTTTATCAACTGGCCATTTAATGTAACCTATTAACAGGAGATAACAAGAAATATTGTTGTTGAAATTGTTAGAATACATCACAATTCGTTATTGTTTTAAATCAAATGACGTGTTTGTATTACAGAAATCCGATCTCTTGTCGAACAATCGGAAACTGCTATCAGAGGGTACGATTCGATGGATGTCTGCAAGAGGAAAGGCATTCGGTATGTTTCGTAAAATTTGAATTTGGAAAAGTAAAGACTAATTGCAATGCATATTCCATGTATAAGTTGAACATAAGGAATACGCGGATAACATAATCATGACACTATTGGTCTTTGGAAAGAAATTCCATTATTTAAATTCATTGCATATGTAATCTAGTTTTGATTTACAATGTATTTGTTACATATTCTACTAATTATTCCACTAATATTCTACTAATTTAATCATTCTTTTCACCTTACAGAAGTGTTGGCTGTAATTCTCTCCGACGTCATGTTCTTCCTACAAGAAAACAATCAGAAGTACACATTCTTCTCCCAAGATAATAAGGTGGGTACCCTAATAGCTCGTCCATAAAATGTATGTTGATCCATAATAGAAGAGGTGTCATCCAATGCATAGAACCAAGGCTCTATTTCAATTCTTAAGTCTTAATTATGATGTTTTCTCCGCTTTAAATTGAAGCGACAAAACTAATAAATACAATAATACAAAGTAAAACGCTTTTTGGTAACTCGATATCCCAATAACAGTTCAAAATGATTATTCATATGAACTATTCAAAAGCCAAGACCAATTACGTCTTTAGGTATGACAGCTGTGTTACATGAGTGTTTTACTTCTTCTGCTCCGTAGAAAATATACTTTTTCTATTTTCCATATCTTATTATCACTACTAATACTATCTTTACGAAATAGATAAATGTATGACTATAGTAATCAGAAAATATATCACATGCAGAGGAAGGATGAATTATACCATCCTAAAACCTAAACCTTTTAAACCAATAACATATTTAAACCATAGTATTTTGTCCATATTCCCAATACTAGTAGTAAAATTAAAACCAACATTATCATATAATCGTCAACCATTTTCCTTGCAGTCAAGTGTTGTGTCACTGTCGAAACTGCTGGTCAGGGAAAAGGGCGACACGAAGGACAGTAAGGGCATCTACCTGATCTGTCAGAGTAAGACGGAGCCCGAGATGTACGAGTTGGTGTGTCGGTCGGCCGACGAGAGGAAGGCCTGGATCAACACTATCAGGGGCACCATCGCCAAGTGCCCCGAGGAAGGTGAGCGAGACAGTTCTTAATTTTGTATATGGGCCCATTGAGGTTCAGTAAAGACATAGGAAATGTCACCTTTCCAATACCTTTGCAAGACTTTGATAAATTTTAAAGGTCACCTGAAAAAGTTTTGGAAAACTTTGGTAAAGGTGACCTTTAGCAAACCCCAATAGCCCCATTTACAGAAACTTAAAGGTCTTAAGGGTCTGTTTACATGCAGTGAGAGTAGATCAAACACATAAGAGATTTAATATGTGCCTTATGTGCTATTTCAATCATTATAATTGGACATGTAAGAAAAACTATATAACTCCTCAGACCGGAATCTGATGTTTTCTTTGCGTTATTTAGGTCTAAGTTGGCGATATATGGCGATGTAATTATGTGAATTAGTAATAAATATTATTTATTACTAATTCACATAATTACAGGACTTGTCTATTCATCTGGTTTTCTATTCATCCAGGTCCAAATTTAATTGATTTCTAAGTGAAAGACAATAAGATTCATAACAATTTCCTGTCTTTAAGATATCACTAAGAATGTGTTTGAATAACAATGAATCTTTGAACATGAAATATACAATGATGTTTTTTCCTATTATCATGAACTGCTGTATCTATGATTATTATCTCTGTAGAGAACCACTTAATCGTTTAAGTTATTGACAATTGCTTATGATTACCCCATGAAATAAGTTAAAAGAAACAGACTCATGCCGTGATTAATAGCTGATTTTCTATCCATAACCTCCCACAATATCATAGGTATCATCTCCAACGGCGACTACTATAACAGTTTCTACACTACCCCTTAATAGCCATGATTATGCAGTGAAAATGATATTACAGTGCCATAACAATACCACATCAACGCCATGACATTACACAGTGAGGAGTTTCAGATCCCACAACGTGTCAATGTATCTCAAATCAACCCCGTCATGTATAAGGCTAAAAATGGAAAATTAGATAATTGTAACTAAATGCTCATGTAAGATAAAGGTACTATAGGGCACTCACATTAAAATATTTTTTAAAAGCATCATAAATGCGTTGATAAAAGATACGTTACATTTGCATTATGTCATGCCCAGGAGGATCTGAAACTCCCTATAACAAAAAATAGGGGTATCACAGTATAACCACTTTTTCCCCTTAATATACTATTATTTTGCCACAACAAATACATGTTCTCATTTTTCTCCTCAGACGAAGGCTTACCATCGGAGAGTGAGGAGGAGCGTAAACTACAGGCCGCCCGGTCGGCCAAGTTACGTCAACTGATCGAGCAGCTCCACGACAAGGACTCCCTCATCAAACAGTTCTGTGACGAGAAGCTCAAGACCATGCTCGACATGAGGGACCTATTCTTGAGGGAAGACTTCGGCGAAAATGTAAGTTTTTTGTTTGTTGGGTGTAGGTTTATGGTTTAGTGAGGGGGGATAGGATTATTGTTTAGGGGTAGAGATATGAGAGATGGTTTTGTTTGATTATTACCTTAGCCCTTTAGTTTTGGATAGAGTTTTAAGTCCCCTTCCCTTTAAGCTTTGGTATAATGGTAGTATATAATTATTAAGATAACCTATCCGTTTATAAGGATGAAGAAATTTGTTTGATGTGTTACCTTGTTCGCCCATATATTGAACTATTGCTCTTAGAAAATACAAAGGAAGCCCAAAAGACAGTCATATGGTTTCCCTATCAAAGTTGCCATAGTCCCCGAAATGCTCTCACACAAGAAGTCTATGGAGCAGCAGTAGATTGCAATGGCATGTAATTAAAAGCGCATTGGTTTTCGACATTTCCGGCATAAAACACTCAGGGATTTTGCAAATTGTGCTCTAACCTTTTAGTGAGTGATTGGTGTGTACGTAATATATGCAATATAGAAACTGCTATGCATCATTGGGTGTGGTTTTAGTGTTTAGTAACAGAGCAGTTATTATGAAAAAGTTATCAAGAACAAGAAACGAAGGGAGGAAAAAGAAAAAAAGGAAGAAAAGAAAGAAAGAAAAAGAAAGAAAGAAAAAAAAAACAATGGGAGAAAAACAGAACAAAACAAAGAAACAAAAGAAAGAAGGAATGCATTAAGGAAAAATGTATTAAAAAATACAAACACAAAAATACATTTATTTCATTTTGGCCTATGAATTTCAATACCTATTTGTGAGCCCTCAATTATAGGGATTATTGAGATATCTATTTACTAAGATTTTTCCGTCGCTATATGATGGCAGGCTCAAACCGAGATACACACAGGCAACAGTGCCTTCTTCTACACCCCAGACGAGTCTGCCAATAATGTGAGTGTACAGAATACCATTAGTCTAGTGGCCAGAGAGGTAGACCTTGCATTGGCCTCCATACACCATGTTTTTTTTATGATTATTCATCTCCTGAAACTAATGGTTTTCAAACCTATCTGCTAAACTGTAACCTTTGGGTAGTAAGGGTAATTTACATTTTGAGGGAAAAAGTTGGAAATTTATATTTTGATCGATCATCAAAATTGGGGTTTTTATGTTTTCATTTAAAGATGGGACTTGAAATATTCAATAGCATTTTGAATAACATGTACAATAAATTGTCCATCTGTCAGAATGATTTCCTGATGTTTTGACACAAGGAGATCAACAATTTTTGTAACAATAAAAAAAGAGGAATAATCCAAAATGATGTTTTTATTAAGAGGTTTCGTAATTATTGCAAATCATAGTCAGATTCAAAGTATTGTATGGATGCCAAAGCATGGTTTACCACAAAGAAATGAGATATGGCAACTAGGCTAAATAGACCTACTACATAAGGCTTGCTGCTCACTTAGTGCATTGTGTCCATGGTTGTGGTGGTGCTGGTGCTGGTGGTGCTGGTGCAGTGACTAAAGTGGTGCTGGTGCACAGGTGCAATGGGTGCAACTGCACCTGGATGGTACCTACACAGCTGCATTATACATAAATAATTCACTACTTTTTTTCTTGGCTTGAAAATAATTGTTTCAATCTGCTTTTTATGATAATAATGCCCTTTTGTTCCAACTGGAATGAAATTCTTTCATATGAGGTAGCAAAAATGGTTGTTTTTTCCTCACGCTGTTTATAGGCTGGTAGATATGCACCTACAATCACAACTACTGCACATCTACCAATTTTCAATTTCCCTTTTCAGAGTGCTACTTTGTACTAGACTTTTTGCTTTCATTAACAAGGACATGGGATTTCCCTTCAAAGATACACCATATTGGAGTGCTTCCTTTTCTCTATTTTACTACATTGGTGAGGGATAACTGATACAATTGATTGCAGTTGGATGTACATTTTTTATATTTTGACTCAATCAGGAGGATATTTTTTACTGTTCATGGCCTTAATAAATTTGCCTGATTGAAATTGGCCTGACGAATGAAATTATAATGCAAAAGACTGTAAGGTCAAGCATGTATGACTGCTTATAATGACCAAAAGAGATGAAATGACAAGAACATGTCAGAAAATGAAGTACATTCTAATCACAGGTGACATTTTGTCCTATGATATTGTATACTAATTGGATTAATCAAAGCAAGGCTTACTACAAGAACAACCCTTTTCTGGAAATCTAACTTCCATGATATTCAAATCCAAACAAAATAATCTCAGAAATTTTGCCATGTAAAATTAGTACAAATAATGTTTACCACCAGCAAATCAAACACCCCAGAATGCAAAAACGACTGTCATCCTTGAATTTCTGAATAAACACTATTTAAAGAACTCTATACCCTGATGTTCTTCATAATAAGTAAGCAGCAAGGGTGATTTCAAGTCGTATCATTATGGCTCATTTTCTGTCTTTCTTCCTGCAGCTCAAGTCTGTGTACAAAGATGAGGAGGGGCAGGAGTTAATGGACCCTGAGGAATTGCTGCAGGCAGCACTTAGGGAAGGTAGGTCTTGTTTTAAAATATATCAAATATCCATATTGTATAATAAGATAAGTGAATTCATAATTGAAATTTAGTTAAGCCTAATACCCACTAGGCTGACTCAAACCTTGGTGATTGTTGGTGCAACAGTCAGACACCAATTTATATGCCTACTCAACTGTTGATTGTGCTGCCAATTCATATATCTACAAGACGATTCTGAGCATGGTGATGTAGAATTAATGTAGAATTAGCATTTAAATATCAAACCTGCTTAAGAGGGGATGGGATCTTTAACATACTGATTAATTGCAGGTAGGGGTAAATAATGTTTTTTTATGAATACCAATATTCCCATTCTGGGTGCATTTCCCATGCGCCACAGACAAAACTGGCAGTGATCAGAAAAGAAATTAAACTTAATGGTTATTTAAGTTCCTCCATTAAGGTCTCATTCATACAATGTTTCAAAGCTTTCCCTCTTAAGGCCGTATTACACTATGCATCGGCTGGTACGCGTTGGGGCCTTTTCATACACATTTTTGCCGACGCGAATAGTGAACGCGAATTTGTATACCCAACGTGAAGTGTAATATATCTAAAAAAGGTTCACGTTGGGATCTACACCCCAAAACGCCTAGTATAATATAATTCGCTTTGGGTCAGACGTGTAGTGTAATATGTGTCTGACGCGAATCAGATGCTATGCGTCGGGCACCGGGACCCGACGCGTGCTTTAACCCAACGCATAGTGTAATTACGGCTTAATGTCAATGGCTTACATTTTCATTGTATTGTTCTTCCTTTTGCAGCTTCCAAGTTATATATCATGCTGCAGAGTGGTAGCACTAGTCTGTGCCGGAGTGTGAGTAGTGTGGGAGAGCACGAGAGTGGCACCTACACCACCCCACCCCTACCCAAACGGGCCGAGACTTTCTCTGGCTTCGAAGCAAGGGAAAAGGACAAAAGTAAGTGGAACATATTCTAATCAGAGTAGAAAATTTCACAGCATCTTTTAATTACACTTAATATGTACCATTCCCAATTTAAGACTTATAGGGGCGAATCCAAGATTACAAAAGTACAAGATTCTGGGCGTTTCTAAGAATCATTGTTATGAGGGTTGGGTCCAGGATTTTGAAGAGGGAGTTAGTTTTATTCATCAAATCTTTACTCCATTGCTCACTAGGTTTATTCATCAAAATTCTGCTTCATTTCCCAATTGAGAAGCATTTTCCCATGTGAAATCTATACGGAAGTGTAATTGTTGTAATTGAGTATAGTCAAATCAACCAAAGGGTCTCCCCCTGGTCCTGACCCCCTGGATTTGCTACCCTGGATTCGCTCTTGCCTGTTTAAACTTAAGTTTGCATATGTAATCTGTCTCGTCTGGAAGCACTGTCTACACGTTGTCCTTGAATTGTTCTAAACAATTCCTCTCAACATAATTATTTCACAATTAATTCAAAGTAATTCGCACGACACATTGTTTAACATTTACAATTTTGAATACCTATTTTTGTGTGTAATATATATCCCCCCTTAGATTATTTCAAGCTTCATGCCCCTTCCTAATATTATTTGTAAGCTAGATTGTGTGTCATTTTACGTTGTTTACATTGATTAAGGCTTGGTTCAAAATCTACTGATTAATGCAGTTCAAAACTAGGGATTCCAAGTAAAAGATTACATTAATTTTACAGAAGTGAACCTTTATTTTACAAGAATTTATATTTCAGAACTTGTGACTACTCTATGAATACAAATTGAACCAATGGGGATAATTGAACCAAGCCTTATTCATATGATTTCTATTCCATACTAAGATTTGTCTCAAGAAGCTAACACAGTTCAAAATAACACACTGTAGCCAATTTCCTGTTCATACAATCATGTATACTCTAAAACCACTTGAATTAGGTTTGAAATGATACCTAGAATTTGAATAATTGCATTCAGTCATTGAATTCCCTAAATGAAAATAATATTTTTTCAATTTATCACATTAAGTAAACGGCATTTTAAAGGTTTATAAGATGTAATGTGAGTCTAAAACTATTCAAGTAATGTATTCTATTCTAATCAATGAATTATTAAACTTGTTGAGACACTTCTTAAATTGGTGGTTTGCTGTGTAGACACTAGATGGCATCACTTGTTGTTCACCCCTAGATCTGGCTTCCACAAAAAGAGCAGAGACTTTTGCTGGTTTCGAGGCGAGGGAGAGAGATCACTTTAAACGTGAGTTTGGCTTTTCCATCCACGAATGTTTGTGTAATTCCCATTTGAATCTATTTACATTAATTGTGTTAATGTTCCTGTCCAAATCCCTTTTCTTAATGAATATAGGCCCCATATTATGACATTATTTGAATAAAGACACCATGAGTAATTAATATTTCCAAATTTGACAAAGTTGAAATCAGCACATTATAAATTCAATTTATTGGTTTTGCTTGTATTGAACAAATGTTTTAAAGGATAAAATTTAAAGGCTCAAATCAATACACCCTACCTTGCGTCGTTGTCACCCCCATAGATACGCTCATACAACTGTGTAGAGTAAAAAAAAAAGAGAGTACTGGTCCTGAAATAGCTGAAAAATTGCTGAGCGGACATTAAACTCCAACAATCTTCATCTGAAATTAATAAGTTTAGAAAATAGTTCAAGATTGGTTCTAAGGAAAGCTGTTAACGTTGATAATGCATTTTTAAGTCTAGCCTAATAACTTTACACCCAGAAAGTTTACACTAAAAGAGGAATGCATTGAAGGTAGCCGTGGGGTGGTTGGGGGGAGGGCGTGTTCTTACTGCTGGGCTGGTCCTTGCTTTTTATTGGTGGGATAAAATGGAGGTAGCATAATTATGCATACATAGGGTGTTTAGTTCATATCTATGCCCTTATCTCTGTAAAATACAATGTTGTCCCTCATAGATCGTTTACAATCTTCATTTCCCATGCAGATGTTTCTATGCAGTGTCCCATAGGCAGTGTCCCATAGATAGGACCCCAATCAACAGCCGGTGATCCTCTGGGAACCTTAATTTGATAACCAGTTGGTTGGTGTCAGCACATGTCCTTATCCGTTGAAGACCATTACATCCCCAATAGATCGTTTACGATCCCCACTAAACATTTCATATTTAAACCACAATTAATTCAATCTTTATTACATTCATTTGCCCACAGCTGTGAAGAAGCGGTACTCTTCGGGCGGGAAGGACGACGGGTCGACGGGCAGTCTGACGGACGGTCAGGTCATCGTGATGCCCGGCCAACAGCGGCCGGACAGCGCCGACCTGGACAACCTACTCAGCGCCGACAGCGCCTCCTCCGGACGGGTAAGACACTAAATTATGGTTGTTTTTATGCAGTAACACACTGTGCACACACTCACAAACTAACAAGTGGTTTAGGGAAGGTGAATGGGTCAAGGGTTAATTGCACATAGTTACTGTGCCATCTACGTCGTTCTAGAGATCTTTTAGGAGCCGTCGATTTATTGAGTAGACACATTTTAAAAAACTTCAGATCCCCACCTCCATTTGAGCTAAAGTACCTATTGGATTTGTACTGGAGCATACACATAGTTTCACAAATTCTAGATACCAGTCTCTTTAATGCGCATGTATTTAATGAGAGGCCCCTGGTGGTCTAGGAATTGATTATTTTCATTTTGAGAATATTCAGTCGAAAATGGTGATTATTTTCATTTTGAGAATATTCAGTCGAAAATGGACCATTTCTATGTTCAAATGAAAAATAAATCAGCAATCCACATAATTTTGTTCTACAGTTTGATATGTCTCTTTTAAAAACAATGATACATCCTTAAAGAACTCTCTTGGGGACATCAATGACAAAAATGAATTCCTTTTCTTGGGGACATCAATGACAAAAATGAATTCCTTTTCCAATATCCCTGAAAATCCAGCTGAGTCAGTACATGTATATCACAATACAAAGAAACAAAGAAACCTTAAAAACTGATGGTATTGTTTCCAAAAAAAAACTTTGTTGTTTTACAATGAAATGCAGGACTATATTCTAACATAACTTATAAGGCACTGTTCAAACAAATCTCACATGCAATTAAGACTATCCTGAATAAGTAATCTAACCTGTAAGGTATAATATCACTGGCAGCTATATGCTAACATATTCTATCATCTGCTATTCATAGCTTTTAAGCTTCACAATACTAATAACTACAATCTAAAATATTAAGAAAAACGTCTATACTTGAATGTATTACTGCTTGGGTCGGAGCTTCTACTTTCTAACTTTGTCACACTCAAACCCTTCCCTGAGGTCTCAAAGTCATTAATATCAGAATTTAAATCTTATTCAAAATCACCAATATTCTTGTTGAATAGTTGAATATGAGCGATTAGATTTATTTTTTCATTTGATCTCTCTTAACTGATCATGAAGTATACCAGATGTATTGCCTCTTTTTAAAATCAATGATACGTTTATTGAAATTCTATGATATTACATTACATACTTACAAAGAAAGCACAACGCGAAGAAATGGGCCTATTAAAAAGATTATTCTAAACAGTCATGATTTATCGCAGTCCAAACAAAAAGCATCAAAATCAGATTTCCAGTTGAATTTAAAAAACCTATTTCAAACAAAATTCTTCATGTCTTAAATCAAATTTTCAAAATTGATATTACAAAATTACCAAATCAAAACAATTCAAAATTAGTCCAAACCTGAGAACTTGGGGTTCGGTTTTCCTGGGGTCACTCTGTGGTAACTCTTCTGCTTCCTCTGGCTGGTTTTCAGTCTATTCCCTCCCGGCGGGGGAGTTGTGGTACGCCGACTGCTCACGAGACGGCGCGCCAGAGCAACAAGGTGGGTCACCCCCTCTGCCGGGGAATGTTGGAACCAGATGGTTCTGGTTGGCCCCACTAGAGGGCAGTAGTGCATCACACTGTGCAGAATTTTACCTTTTAGGAATCCAAATTTTGTTAATGGGGCCATAAGCGTAAGGGTGCATTAGAGATAATGGAAAAGTCACATTTACAAGACTTTTACAATATTTTACAAGTCTTTCACGTGACCTTTAAGATTTTAGATAGGTCATCTTTATCAGTTATCTTCATGACCTTTTATGTGCCTTATTGGCCCCATTTACAAAACACAAAGTTCAAAAAGGTCAATCTTTGCACAGTGTCAGTGGCACACAACAATGTCATTGTAGCCTCCAAATTCTGAGACTTGGAGCTACCTTGAAACGCCTAACTAATTATCACTGCTTATATACACAATGTAGCTTCAAATACTAGAGTCAAGAATATTCTCCATTCTTTCATTACTGTAACCATTGTAACAATTGCCAACAAAAAACTAACACTTGCAATTGCTTTCTCTGTCAACAACAATGCCTTTATGGTTCACAGTAAACTATTCTTTCTGACCATTGAGTAAATTTCCAGTAATCAAATCCTCATTAACACTGACCCTATCTTACATGTTCCTGGTATCAATATCAACGTTAATATAACTACCTGAATCATGGTTTAATTGATGAAAAATTTAGCCCTTTAAATTCCTCATGACAAAATACTAAAGAACATTGTGAGGGTTATATAGATTCATCAGAAATGTTGCTATCCAATTACATTTCGAAGAAAGAGCTATCGCAGATCTGTACTAAACTGCTCTCCATCTTTTGGCTTTGTCAAAATTGATTGATGCATTCAATTTTGACAAATTTGAAAAACATTCTTATCCAACAAAATTACCTATAAACCCTTTCTGAGGCTAATATTATAATGAAATGCAATTTATAAATGGAAATCACAAATAGAACTAAAAAGATTGAAAATTAATACGACTTTTTGAAATGTCCATAAAATAGAGAAGGAAGAGCCTGTTCTGCACTAGGCAATAGCGGCACCTGCTGGTAAAATGGTAATTTATTACCTTTATCCAAGAATATAGCAAAAGACTAAGCATCCTATATACCATTTGAAAGGGCATCAAAAGCCCGTTCAAATGATATGTAACATGTCTATAACCCCAATATCCTACTGGCGTTTCATGAAAAAATAAGATTCTAACACTTATTCTAAAAATCAGATTAAAGGATTCCATGAACTAATCCTACCTAATCTCCCCCAGCAGGAGAGGGGCTCCATGAGCAGGAGGATGAGCACCAGCTTCCTCCAGAACCTGCTCATCAAACAGCACAACGAGAAGGACGACGGCGACAGTCAGAAGTCGGCAGGGTCGTCCGACCGGGGCTCAGTGGGGTCGTCCATAGGGGAGCTGCTCGCCACGGCCGGCGGGACGACCCCCGGGGGGAGCGGCCAACTGCTCGGCCCGCCCAACAAGGAGCAGACCCAGTCCCTGCTGCAGCTCATCTATTACATACAGACCTTAGTGGTAGGTGCATTAAAAATGTTTCTGTTGGATTTATAGAATTACAGGGTTTTGTATAGGCTTTCATTGAAAAACACTCTTCTGAAAACGTGGTCTTATATAGACGTTGTGCAGATGACGTCACAATAGCCAAAAATGGACTGGGCACCATCTTGGTGATCAATTTAAAATTCATATCATTTACATTTTATGAATATTCTGAACACTTATTTTTGTCAAATATATCTCAAATAGCCATATCGTGTCATATTGAGCAACTTTTATCTCATAGAATTTATCATCTCTAGAGTTATGTGATAGCCATGTGGTCATGGAGAGCACATGGTGATCACCATTACGTTAACTTAAATGATCCGCTAGGAACCCCCTCTCCCCTTTTGAGTTTATGCAGTTTACTATTCTATCTTGTTGTTTTTCATCTGTTTTTCTTTTGATATGATTTGAAATTGATAGCTAATGACATGCCCCTTTAAACACAATGTCTATTGGTCTTAATTATGTCTATCAAGAATAAAATGTCCCTGCACGTGACCAAACCTAGCTAGAAAGTCCTGAATGATAACCTTATGCGTTGTGCAATTGGAAAAAGACAACCTTAAGACAACAGACACGATTCCTCGTATCCAATCTAAACCGTGAACAACTTGTTCTTTCAGACTATCACAGCACAGCAAAGTACAGAAGTTGAAAGGTCAGTTGGATTTCTTTCCATTCTACACTTGTTAATCCCACAATCTCATATATGACAGACCCCAGCCAACGTGTAAAGACTGTATTCCACTAGGCGATTTTGTCTACCTAATTTGCTATTTTATACACTTTTACCAGAAATGTAATAGTAACCCATGCATGTTACATATCATTTGAAAGGGAATTCAAAATCCTTTCTAACCATATGTAGCATGTTCATGATTACTTCTTATTCTTACTTGCAATTTTCAAAATCGCGAGTAAAATCGAATAGTGGAATATAGGATTAAGTAACAGGCCGGCCTGGCCCTCTACACACAAGGTGTTTCTTGTCCGAGAAGTAGAATGATATAGAGTAGATTCTGTGGTGCAGAATCTCAGGGGCGTCAATTAAACTGTAATGGTTGCTCGTGTTTATAGGCCCTCTTTATCAGACCGGTGCTCGTAGATTAGGCCTAAGATGGCTTTTGTTTTAGGCTGAGTGCATTTAGGCCAACGGCCTGATCTGGCCTAGAGGTTACGTGAGTGGTGTTGTGGTGCCACCTGGCTGGCAACAGACGAAACAGTTAACAGTGGCGGATCCAGATGGGGGGGGGGGGGGGCTGCGGGTGCGCGCCCCTCCTTTTTTTTCGGAAAATTTTGTGTTTTTTTAATTAAAAAATTTGCCAAAAATGTAAATAAGGCAAAACAATTTCAATAGCGTCCCCCCCCTTTCAAAACCCTGGATCCGCCAGTGGTTAATGCCACATGCGTTTCAATACATGGCTTATAGTCTTAGAAAAGGGAAGAAGAAGATGATGATTAAAGGTCCACTCAGCCATTTTTCAGCTATATCAGGACCAAGAAAGATATGTAATGGGATAATTAATATAATGTATTTGCTAAATGAAAATTGACAGTATATCTATGTATATGTATTCATACGATGAACAGGAAATTTTAATGACAGATATATTGGTGATTTAGAAAATTATTTGTTTTTATTTGCTATTAGTATCCATAGGAAGAGCATGGGTAATAATGTATCAGTTGAATTGGGGAAGGGGAGGTGGATCTATCATTTCAAAGAGTAGGGTCAGTAGATGGATGTATTTTTGTGAAGTCAGCTTATGGAATTAAAAGTTTGGTAAAACTTCCAATTGCCAGCAGAGTGGTGCATCCAAAGCCTCGTACTTCAGGGGTGGATCCAGAGAAAAAATTCGTTGTGCTAGCACATCATCTTTTTACTTAGCATATTTGATCCATATATTATGTGGAACCCCCCCCCCCCCCCCCCGCCCGTTTTTTTCCCCGAAATCCTGTATCTACCCCTGTAATTTGTACCATGATTGACATAATAATTATCGATACATGCAGTTCCTAATAAAGTCATTGCATTCCTGGGGAATGTGATAAATCTATAAGAAGTGGGAGCGAATTAACATCTACATGTACATGTACATGTATAACAATTACATTAAATAGATTGATGTCTAGTGAGGTACTGCTTTAGAAATTTACCAATAATATGTTTACGAAGAAATGCTCAAAATACAGAAAGTAGTTAAACAGCCAATACATTATGGAGCCTTACAATGAAGCGTTGTGCCAAGAAAGTCTCAAAAACGCTGAAGGTGGATACAGCTGGCTAACACCGGAAGTCTTTTTTGTCTTTAGTTTGGTTTACAGAATATAGTTTCAGAATTTTCTTCGTGTTTCTTTTTCTGGTTGCAAGTGGGGCCCTTGACAGGGTGGAGGGGTAGCAATGTTGCATTTTGATTTTGAGAAATGCCGATGTCAAATGTAATTTTCGATAGTACAGTTCCATGTTAGTTACATGTCACATTTAAGAAATGACATTATCTCCATCCATAATATCAATTACTGCATGAAAATAAACTTTTACTGAACTTTGAACGTGTAAATGGGGTCATAAAGGTATATTTAATGTATTGGAAAGGTCACTTTACCACACCTTTCCAAGATTTGAAAGGTCGTCATGTTAAGGTCTTAAAAAGGTGACTTTCCAATTACCTTCATGCTATACCTTAATGGCCCCATTTGCAAAACTAATACCCTCGTTGAATTCTAGAAAGGGCTTTGATGGATTTCAGGGTCAAAGGCCCCACAAGTCTTGAGGGCCAAACCTCCTCTAATGACGCAACGTTTTTAAGCCCCCATGAGTCAGTTTCCCGGATGCAAAGCGCCCCCTTTCGGCATATCTCGGAACCTGGCTGGAGATAAGATAAGAGTTTGAGGGACCAGTCTTTCAAATATATACTCTCGAAGAGAATCCCTTTGCTTACTCTCGAAGAGAATCCCTTTGCTTATAATGCTGCCAAGCAGCATGTAACGATTGAGTAAGTATCTGCTGGGAGATTGCACGCGAGGCCACGTGAGTTCCTTCAGCATCTTTCCTATAATGCCTAATTGTTCCGTGTATGGAATGCCAAATGTCAAGGGAAGTATTTCAATTGATGGAAAGACTTTTGTGAGTTTTGTCAAGTCATATTCTAAGACTGAAGTGCTTGACATAAGACTTTAATCCAATGTAGTGTCTTGTATCTTAGGCATTAACATCTTGTCTAAAGAAAGCATAATTTGGAACAATATAACATATTGCACATGGCGTTATTGCAATCAGCTTTCTATATCTATATGGGCGCCCCTAATGTCTAAATCAAGAACAATTCGAAATTTCGTTGAGCCCATATCTAAAACTTACTTTTGTATGGACTCCCAAGTCTGTTCCTGCCAAGAAAATTCAGCCATTTTGAATTGCAACCAAATTCATTTATGAGACATACCTGCAAAGTAAATTTAGCCATTTTGAATTGCAACCAAATTCATTTATGAGACATACCTGCAAAGTAAATTAAGCCATTTTGAATTGCAACCAAATTCATTTATGAGACAATCCTGCAAAGTAAATTCAGCCATTTTGAACTGCACCCAATTTCATTTATGAGACATACCTGCAAAGTAAATTTAGTCATTTTGAATTACAGCCAAATTCATTTATGAGACATATCTGCAAAGTAATTTCAGTCATTTTGAATTGCAACCAAATTCATTTATGAGACATACCTGCAAAGTAAATTCAGCCATTTTGAACTGCAACCAAATTCATTTCTCGAACATTGCACCCTATAGTCTGACACCACCTAGTGGCATTTGGTAGAAGCTGTACGGAATACGAGAGGCAGGTTTTAGCGGGTGACAATGAGAGTGTTCAGGGTGTCGGTGGGGCGTGTGGCCTGACCCCAACATGTCACTTACATGTTTGCCAGGCCATAAATTACAAGTTCTTATCCTGACCACTTAAGAATTATCAAGAACACTTAGGAATTTCGTTGTGCCCTTACTAGAAACTCAGTTTTGTATGGACTCTAAAGCTTGCACCTGCAAAGTAATATAAATTCAGTCATTTTGAATTGCAACCAAATTCATTTAGGGGACTTACCTGTTAATTATAAGTAACTTTAGCCATTTTGAATTGCAACCAAATTTCTTTCTGACACATTGCACCCCATAGTCTGACACCACCTAGTGGCGTTTGGTAGAAGCTGTACGGAATACGAGAAGCAGGTTATAGCGGGTGACAGTGAGAGTGTTCAGGGTGTGGGTGGGGTATGGGGTCTGACCCCAACATGTCACTTACATGTTTGCCAGGCCATAGATTACCATGTCTTATCCTGACGCCTTGTTTTGACTCTGTCCAAGCAAAGGGCTGCACTTACTCCCAATTACCCAACGTTTGTCAAGAACGTTGCGTCACTATCTGACTAAATCCTATATTCAATTAGATGGTTCTAACTGTCGGCAATTTGGTAAATTTATGACTTTTTCCCGATAATTGATTAAAAAAACATGCATCCTACATAGTTATTATCATTTGAAAGGTAATCTAAAAAAATAACTTTCTAATGATATTTAACATGTCCTTACTCTAATATTGCCATTCCCACTTTATGCCTATAAAATGGACAGTAACATAGGCAGTGCAATACGGCCTTCAGCAGGCTCAGGGGTAGGTACGGGACAATATGAGTCTCCTCTACTCAAAAATGAAGGCAGAAAGAAATGCATTTTCGGGACAGAATCAGACTGTTTTGGCATGTTGACACATTGCGTGAACTGAAGAGAGGTGCAGTAAATTTTATCACATTTTTTAGTAATGTGAAATGGCAGTTTTAGAGAAGGATGATGGGGTGCCCCCCCCCCCCTTATTTTTTGGTGGGGGGAAGAGACTTATGTTTTTAAAATTTTCATCACTACCAAAAATCACTACCTGAAAAATAATCCAAAAGCAGACCTCTCCCCCATTTTCAATGGTATGAATTAATATGGGAAAAAGGCAAGGTTGCTCCATAAGGAATTCGAATGTTATTATAGCTGAATAAGTTTACCAGAAAAAAAGAAGAGATTTTACCCCACACAGTCCACCTGTATTCTGCACCAGACAAATAGGGTTCGATTTCAGCACTTGGCAAGTAAACACTAAACAGAGTCAAGTACCTCTCCTTTGGTTAGCACAACCACCTTATCCCGGCTTAAGCCAGTTTAAATTGGATTTTTACCAAGAAAGTTCAACTTGAAATATGAAACAGTTCGGATTAAAACTTAAGCTCTTAGAAGGGACTGTACCTATTCAAGAAATGGGTATTTTCTTTTTTTTTCTTAATTCAGCCAGAGTCATCAAGTTCCACTATTTAGGTGTAATGCAACTAAATATTTTCCTCGTAGAGAAATTCTAGGGAATTTTCCATTGTAACTAGTACCTTTCTTGAGAACTATTCATCAAGTTCCATCATTTAGGTATAATGCAACTAAATATTTCTGATGTAGAGAAATTCTAGGGAATTTTCCATTGTAACTAGTACCTTTCTTGAGAACTATTCATCAAGTTCCACCATTTAGGTATAATGCAACTGAATATTCCCAAAGTAGAGAAATTCTAGGGAATTTTCCATTGTAACTAGTACCTTTCTTGAGAACTCTTCGTGGGAAGCCTTAAATCATTAGAACACATCAATATGATCCAAACAATCTCTGGTGGAAAAACAAACTTTGAAAGTCAATAGCCTTGATTAAGTTATCACCTAGACACCTTTACATGTTATCCAACCAGACTATTTTCCAACTAATGTTATTTTTTTCTCAGAAGAAATGGGTTTGGGCGGATCTTACTCAATCCATTTGATCATGAGTCAGAAGTTAGTCAGACTTATTTACTTTGGAAAAGGCAAAGTGAGAACCGAATATGTGAGGTACAGTAGTTGTCTCATAGGTCATTTGTGAATAGGGTAAACATTTGATTTTAATTCGTGTCAAAGTTTTGACTCAGTTGAAACCAAATTATATTAAGATACACCATGAATTTCAACCAATGGCCCTAAACATTTTCAGAATCACCGTATTCATGCTAAAGATATGTAACTATCTTTGTTACTTATTCAAGTCAGATAAAGTTATCATAAACAGGCTGTTTTGGGAACCCAAAAAAGATTTTATCGACTCATGCATACTTCAGTGTTATAAGCAAACAGGTTGTCCATTCTCTGTTTGATATGCAACTTAGACCTATAGTTACAATGCAGTTCGACTTAGACATCATTCAAATATTTGAATTGGATATATCAGTCATTGTTGAACGTTGACACAGTTACTTTGAGACCTTTTGAATAGGTAAATACAGACATTTCCTATTACATGAAATATCAAAAAATGTATTATTCCCTGGCCAGTTAAGTTATTGAAAATAACATCTATATTCTAGATACAGTTTTATTGTCTTATTCATTCTAGATATTGTTTTATTCAGTGTCCAGAACCCTCATTGAAAATAGCCTATTGACTGCTCCAAGTCATTCCTATGGTTAGCGCCCATATCAGTCGCTGGGTGCCGGTGTACACGTACATACAATACCCTACAACACTACCTCCTAATCAGTATAGGCCTGGTACCAGCAGTTTCGCTGGTCGTGTAAGGGGGATAAGATGGCTTATAGAGTCTGGTTGGAGGGAACCAGCAGTGGTTTCCCACCCCAACACTCTGAGATTGTCAGACATGACTCATCAGGAAATGAGATAAAAGGTGTTGTGTTTTTAGGCTGAAATTTAGGCCCAATGAATCCCTATGTACTGCAGACTGTTTAGCAGAGGGGTAGAGGAAGTGCATTCTAAGGACAGGTGTACTTAGTGATGACTTTTCTAGAATCATTGAATTGCATTTATGATATAATTGCAAGTTTATCATACTGTGATAATTATGATGTTCTGTTTTGAGGTATAAGGGGGCATTGAAGAGATGCAAAATTCTAGATGGGAGATGAAAGACTTGAAATTATCCAAACACAAGTTATAGCATAATTATTGCAGTACACAAAATAACAGTTGCTATTATTATCTTGATGAGCGACTGACCTGTTGATTTATCTATAAGATTATATGGCTGTCTTAACAAATATCCTAGATTTCTCCATCAGAATTCCTTGAGCGAAAATAAGAGGAAATTAAATACATTTCTTCTAAATGTTACCACGTCAGAAGTTGTCTTTCTTTGGTCATTATGTGTTTCTCTTTTTATATTTTTACATTTATATATATATAATTATTTAACATTTCCAACAATAAAGTGGATAGGATGCATTTACTTCTTTAAATGCATGGTCCAAAAAGGATCTCTACCCTTTTATTTAACCAGTACCTTGTTACTATTCTTGGAATAACTTGGTAAAAAATACTGTGCTAGTTACATGAAACACATCATTCTAATCACAATCCATTTTCTTGCAGCTTTCGTATGCAGTATGTGCAAGCAAACAAAGATGTTTCTCGTCTTCAAAATGACGCGGAAAGATTAGCTCACGAACGCAAAAATGTGTATCACCATGACAAGCAACTAGAAGAACTACGCAATCTCCAGGTAAAAACTGTTTTTAAACTTTTATTTTGACTTAAAAAAGATATGTTACATTTGGCCACACATATGTTACATTTGTGGCCAATTGTTCCTGATTTATAAGAGACCTGATTGCTACAGTTCAAATTTAAAAAGAACCACAAAATCGTTTCAAAAAATATTGATAATATCTTTGATTTTAGTCAAATTATATATCATCTGCTTAATTGTCATTAAAAACTGATATACTGTTCTCTATATTGGTGTGAAATAAGACCATGTATTAAGATTTGCCGCCATTTCAGTTTTCAATTTGTTTTACTGACAATCGGTTCTTGAGCTTATAGTATTAACCATCCATGCTCTCAATTTACAGGAGTCGATCAACCAAGAAAAAGCTCAATGGGAAAAGATCAAAGAGAAGGAGAGATCCACATTAAACAGCCAACAAGGAGACATTGACGCCAAAGAAAAGGAAATACAACAACAAAAGGTATTGCTTTTTTTAATTTTTCCCTTTCAAATTGATATGCCGTATTATCGCATGTCATTTCCATAGGAACAAAACGTATTGCTTTTGATAACTATTAGAAAAACGATTGCCACAAGATATCATATGTTTATCTTAACAGATTAAGGAGGACTATCTATTTGAGTCTTTTTACTTAACTTCAAGGTATTGAATACATATTTCAGCAGTTTACCTCAGTTGAAAATTGTCCAATGAAGCATATGGCCTGCAATGCTTATAAGTAGTGTATAATGATATTACAATATAATATGCATTCTTGTGTGATGACGTTTACCTTATAAAGTATATTGCAATAATGTGTTTTGTTATAACAGCAATTTCAGCAGTAAAGAATGCAATTTCTAACAAGAAAAGAGTAAAAAGTAAAAGGAAGCAATTCAAACAAGTAAACTGTTTAGGGGTTTTCAATTGAATTTGTATTCAATATAACGGTTTTATTAACAATACCTATTCTTACCAGTAATTTAGAATAGTAAACACAATGAATTTATAAAAAATAAATAAGTAAGTATTTCAGTTAACCTAATGTCCATGAAAGTGAAAGTATCATTATCTATAAAGACTTAATCAAATTTGTAACTTTCAATAGGATGAGATCAAGGCGCAACGAGAGAAGCTCCAACGGGAGCGGGAGGCTCTACAGAAACAGATGGACCTGTTTGAGCAGGTCAAGGCTCAAACTGCTCGCGAGCAGCTCCAACAACAGCAACAAGACTCCTACCCAACGACCATGGGGGCTATACCCCTTAGGTCTGACTCACCTTCCTCTTCCACTTCCTCCCAACGCTCAGGCTCAAGCCGCACTCCGGATTCTCCGAGCATCAGACCGGTTCCGCCAAGCAGCGTGCCTCAAACGTTATGGGACAACGTGGCTCACAAGCGGTCCTCCTCTGAGGACCTGCAGAGGCCAAACCAAGGGGAAGGGTATGAGCCGATGAAACAGGAGTACTCAAATAGTTTAAAAGAACCCTTGAATAGCAATAGAGACTCGAGAGAAACCCACCGAGAGATGAGACGCGATTCGCGCAGCCGCAGCGATTCACGGCCACGATTGCATGTATCGCCCCAAAGTGGTAGTGGGAGTAGTATTGCTGGTAGTGGGAGTAGTTTGACGGGGAGTAGTGGACATAGAGATAGTATGAGCAGCTCGTCTGGTAAGCCTCCTCGGGATGTGGCCCTGCCGATTCACCTTGTTTCTGCGACAAATGAGCAGAAGGTTGGCCAGGTCACTCAGCAGCTGCCGCTCAAACTACTCGCACTCGGGAGTAGCTCCAAGTCCACGTCCAGCCTCCAGTCCTCTACGTCCTCAGCCAGTAAATTTTCTTATAAACTAACCGGCGAGTCACCTCCGAGTGGCTCGTCTGCCTCTGTATCACCAACGTCAGGTCAAGGGAGCGCAGTTGCGGCTACGGCAATGGGAGGGAGCGGGGCAACGTCCCCGCCCTCCTCGGGATCTAGTAGCCACCAGCAACAGCACCACCACCACCCCCACCATCATCACCACCACCACTCGGCGCCTCCCCACGGCCACCAACAGCAACAACATAAGCAACATAAACAGCAACAGCAACAACAACATAACCAACCCCTGCAGCAAACCCCAGTGACTTACTCCACTAGTGGCAGTAACATGGTGCCCCTCCCGCCCACAAAGCACGTCACCATGCCGCCCAACATGAACATCGTCAACCCAGGAGGAGTCGTCCTTCACCCATCGTCGGCTACTTCCGGTCGCGTCGGCGGTCGGCAGCAGAGCGGCGCCGGCCAGGTCACGCACTCGATCCTACCCATGAAGCTGGCTTCCGGCAAGGGCCGCCAAAAGTCGACGTCGCCTTCGCCGACCGGAAGCCAGCCATCGTCGCGAACGACGACCGCGACGTCGCCCTCCTCACAACATCCGGGTGGCGCGGCGGCGGCGGCGGGTGCCGTGTCGTCAGATACTCCCAAATCTTCCAAACATTCCCAGAGGTCTAGTCATAAGGAACACATCATCTACTTCTGAGGGATGAATATCAAGGGTAAGTTCTAATATATTATATAGACTATTAAGGGTACGCACTCATACAATATGGTTAGCATGGGCATTTTATATAGAGGGCATGCTTATACATATTGAATACTGTAAACGTAGACATTTCCGTTTTTACACCTTTTCGCGGATTTGAACAAAGAGAAAATGAGCCATAAGAGAATGTTAAGCTTTTAGTGCTTTTATGATATCGGCCTATTGCTTGTTTCTGTAGTTAACTGATTGAAATCTGTATAGTGTTTATCATGTTCTGCGGATCCTTATACAGACAGTAGGAAGAAGTGAAAGGTCATAGAATTATAATGATATCTAGAAACAATAATATTGACACAGATATTGCCTTGAAGCAATATTTTCGAAATTATTTTGTTTTTTTCTGAGTGTTCCTGCTACATTGGGTCTCAGTTCTATGAAATGTCTGAAATGCTGAAAATAAATTATTGTTACACCAATAGTTTTTATTCCCAAAAATGTAATATGGTTTAATTTAGATTTTTAACATCATGGTGTTTCTTTTCTGAGGTATTCTAAATTTCATTTTCCCTATTTTTTGCAGGTTTCTGATGCGCTTGTCGGCCTCATGTACCGTGACAGCGCATCGTGCCGTTCTCCATGGTGCTTGGCTGGGGACCCCCAGCCCCCCATCCCTCAGGTGACCTACACAAAGGTGACCCAAAGATTGACCTGCTTGACCTACAGAATGAACTGCTTGACCTACAGATTGACCTACACCTTTGGAATGGCCCGTTGATTCAAATCCGACAGTATCAGGAAATTCGTATATTTAATTATAAGTGCAATGCCAATTCAACCGTTGAGGATATAGTACGATTATCAGGATTTGTCATGTGAATGTATACTACAAAATTGTTCACCATTGATTGGATGGCACCACAATAATATCCCATATTATTGGATTACATGCACCATGTGCACAGAGAGTTTACATCGATATTCTATGGATCTTTCTGATTAATTACCTACATCCTATTACCAAATATAACATTTTCAATGAACAAAAACAAGTGGAATATTCAGATCAGGATTCTGGGACCAAACTTGACCTCTCGGAGGACATGCTACTTCCGTTTCCGGGGTTTTTCAACAGAGGTATAGCTTCAGGCCGGTGGCGGCCCCTAGTGGTGGTGACCTTGACAGCAGGAGTTGACCTTGACCAGAGCAGACGACATCAAAATGTTGCTGATGACCAACATTTAGGAGCAATTAGGAACATTTAGGAGCAATTGGGAACATTTTAAGAGCTACTCAAATAACAGGATCAGCTCAATTTGGGCAGAATAAACCCATACCTCCAACTATATGAGCTGCTCATTCTGAGCTATCAATATACCTACAGATAGAAAATGGATGCCATGATAGAATAACAAAATTACTCCTCAAAGATGGCATCTCTCTGGACCAAATTTATCTTTTATTGAATACAACCAAGGATCTATAGATATCACATTGTGGGGTTTATGTCTCTGTACAACCCAAGCTCATAGGAACAAGCATCAAGTGCTGTGAGCCATTGCAAAGTATTTTGTTGTACCTTACCAGCAGCCAGCCAATGAGAGGCTCCCTTCCATGTAGGGAGCCAATCAGAATCCCCCTTACAAATGTGGGGAGCCAATCACCCATGTTGATTCTGTGGTTGGAAGTGGACACACGGATACTGACCAATAGTGAATGTGATCAATCAACAAATCAATCAATCAATCAATCAATTGAGCCTATCTCCCGAGTATAAAAGCTGCCAAAGCACACACAGTACATTGTACTATTCTCCTACCCAATGATATAATAATTATCATAATATTGTGATCTTGTGGTTCTCTCGTTTCTCTCTCCGCCGATCCTGGGGTTTCTTGTTGACTTTCTCATGGCGATCCTCAATGAGTATTGTTTTATGACCGAATAATATGTGATACGTTCTGATTGTTTCCCTCAACCCTTGATGGTGATACTATGTTGTTGTTATTGTTATATAATCTAGAAACGAAACGAAATTGTTATTATTCTCAAAGAAACGAAAGTTGTGAGCTGGATTCCCGGTTGAAGATGAGTTGGTAAAAATTGACATCCATTCAAATGGAAAATAATTATGAAATTTTGACCTGGCTGGAATGAAATATAACTTAACAGTTTTCAGGTTTTTCGTAAAAGAAATATGCATACGCAAGCTTTCTTCTTCTGAACAAAGGTTTTATGCTGAAACGTTCTGTACTTGTACTTTCATTAAGAGAGACTGTAAACCGTATAATTTTAGCAGGCAATTATAATGAATGTTAATTTTTGCAGAATATTAGGTTTGTGACAAATCTCAGGTTGAGAGCAGAAATATATACAATACATTTGCATGTTTTACGTAATATTCGTATAAATAATGTTTTGTGTTAAAACTACATGGTTTACAGTAGGTGCAAGATAAAGGTTGTGGCAGGCCCAAAAAGCAGGTTAAGATATCTGTTATCGGTTAATTCTAATGTTCTACTCTGTAGGGTGGCTGTACTGTCGCCAACGCCAGAATAATAAGTGCTCTTCCTCCATGTTCATTCTACATATCTATTGTTTTTATATATAGTGCTGTTGACGCGTGTTGCCCTCCCTTATGTATGTATGTATACATACAGTCTGTGTCTATATTACACTCTATATCAATCAATGGGTATTTTTGTAATAATAATGATATGGATATGACCATAATGTATTAGTATCTAATCTCCAGTAGGTGTGTCCAGGTAGTGTCTCACCAACGGTCAGGTGTCAGAGTTGTGACAGCTGTGACAGCGACCTGACAGTAGACAGTTGACAGACAGTGTATATGCAAATAACCCCCTTTGTTCTCGACTCTTGAGGCCACCGCGGATCCGTTCTGGGGATGCGGCTCCTTCCTCGAGTGATCTGAGTTCATTGTGAGCAAACTTTTTTCTTCTTTTTTTTTCTAAAACCGCGAAGGGTTGCTGCGGGAACATGTGTGTTTGTACCTTTTCCCTTAATTCCCTCATAGGCCTTGTACTATGTATACATACCCCCAGCCCCTCATATTTGTCCTGTTCCCTCTGGTTCTATTTATAGCACTCCTAGTGCTCAGAGTCACTCGGTGACGTCACACCTCATATTGATAGTGTGCACAGCTTGTGGTGACGTCACTGTTTTGTGTTGTGACGTTTTTCAACAGGATGGTATGATGCGTTTTCTTAAATTAGTCTGATAACTAATCAGATTCTGTCTCTATATCCAGGTATATTTGAATTATGATATTGAGTGTGATAACTATGATTTTGACTGTTTGGTATATCTTTGAGATAATTAGAACTTAATCTAAATAATATTACAGTTTTAAGCCTCATTCAGTTACATGGTTTGTCAAGTATTCAAAGTATAGGAATTTCAAATGAAAACTGCTGACAGTCAGTATTTAACACACATCTCTGCCACTCTATCCAGAACACCGGATACTTAAATACTAAACTTTGCGTATAACAATTATCATCACTATCAATTATATAAATCACTTACAAATTTCTAGAATTAATACTTCTTTTTCCATTGCTTTGTAATGCCATCCATTAGTCTTTAGTATTCATTCTACAATGAAACAGAAAGGTGCATATTATTAGGCATTATCTTATTAAATATTATTGTAAACTGATAAATCATGGGATTCATACAAAGTGGCATATGATAGACATAATTATAGTTTGTTGTATATCTAGAAAATTGAGTGAATTCATACCAATTGATAAATAGCAAAGTTTCGTTGCTTAAAATTGAAAATAATTGAGGATGTCATATGAAAAATATATCATGATAATGATACTAACAAATTAATACAGATTCTGCTACCTCACCTAATTCTTAATCCACACAGTCTTTGCCTATGTCTATATCTGTATATCTGTCTGCAGTGGGTCCAGGATACCTTCTATAGTACTGTGTAATTGTGTGACCACAGTGACACTATTATTATAACACAAATCCATTAATTGATACCCCAAGTTGTAGGCCTAACACATAGACTCAGAATTAACGAAAAGACCGTGATATACACACATGATATGGTATCAACAGGTATCAAAACAACGGTCAAGTATCTAAGGTCACCATTCTGAGAACCATAACGTATCGACATGCTCAACAAGAGTGCAATCATGATTATCCTTTAGGGTTTTGTATAGGTCTACTCCAATGTGACGTCACCGTATAGGAAATTGATGATGTGTTTGCCAATTGCGCCCTGTTTTGTGATTGGATAGATGTGTATCAATTAATTATTACTGTTTTTAATTGTTCGTTGGCCTGCGCTGATGTGGAAGTTTGTGGTGTGTCGGTTATGTTGGGATTGCAGGGGGAAAGAAAGCTTAAATTGCTTTTTTGTCGGTGGAAAAAAGCTTTTTTCATATTGGAAAAAAGCTTATTTTTCTCTGGGAAGATAATGACTCATGGGTTGAACCCACCCAAATCTGGCGCTATGTTTCTAAGTTATGTTTGTGTGTTGGAACAGTATCAACACTATTATAATTATATCTGGTTGGTTATTGTGTGCTTTCAGTCATGCTATCACATCATTCCATTATCTACGTTTAGATCCGTTTTTGTTGGAAGTTTTTCTTTTTTATGGCCTTTGAGTTATATTTGAGAAATTTGAGTGAGAAAATCCTCTATGACTATGAGGTAAAGGGGATGGATCTATAGAGCCTTTGCAGTAAGGATCCAATCTAAAATTGAACTTTAGCCTCTAAGTACTGCCAGAAGAAGTGGATATTTGATATCATAAAGAGGGGTGCGAGTTTCCAAAAGAAATATTCCCTCAGGTTTACAAAATGGAAGGCTATTTAAAAAAGCATACATGTATATTATATGTTACCTTTAAGGTCCAAGATTACCAACATGAAATCAATTGTTTGGTAAGAATTATTTGTGCTTATAAGACGTTATCCGTTTACTCTTGATTCAGGTAAAATGTTAATTACAAAAGAAGAATAATTATAAACATGGTAAAAAGGACCATGTCCGTGTGCCCTCGAAAGTTGTGAAGTGGTCACAAATCTTAGGGAAGATTTAGATGGATTTTGTTTCATTTTTGTGATGATTTTTTATTTTTGATTAATTATTTCAAAATCCATTACAATGTCATACATACACAGCCAGTGGATCGTTGAAGTCGTATTATAACTAATGTTGTCGTTTGCTAATCAAATAAATTGTTATGTTTGGCTTGATACGTTCACTTCTGGAATAGATCCAAATCTAAATTATGTAAGTCATAAAATGTGTAGTCCTGTAAATGATATGTTGCACTGTTATAGTCAAAAAAGCAATCCGGCTCAGAAATAAGTGGTTATGTATATATAATCAAAAATCTGGCATAGCATGCCTCCATATACATTTGGGAAAGGACATGGCTTTGTTTTTTAATTCTATCTATAATTATATGAAACACTTGTATAATCTTTATGTTAAAACACGAAATAAAAATAACAAAGATCACATTTGCTTTACATATGTACTGTATGGAGTTTTTGTCGAAATGGTCATTATTACTTTTATATTCATAGACATTTGTACAAAGGATAATTTTGTAATTATTTTAAGTGCAAAAATGCTGGAAGTATTAAAAAAAACAAAAAAGAAAAAAAGGTTGTGTCAATGTGTAAGTGGTTAACATTGGTCATGCTTGTAATATAAAACAATGACCACCACAGATATGTTACACAGATCTAGGGGTTTTTGAATAAACCTGATATATATCAAATTTGATTGTTTATTGTACTTTCTGTTCATAGATAGTGTAAACACAACTGGTAAAGTCAAAATCATTTTCAGTTGATTGTGCTGTTGTTACGTTGACAAAGGCAATAATATAACTACATGCAAAAGTTACTTTAGGATCCTTAATGGGATCCTGCTCAGAAATAATAATTTATTAATTCCAAATCGAGAAAATTATGTTTGGCCAGAAACTTTGATAACCTACCTTATAATTCAAGTTATTACAATTACTTTTAGAAACGTTTTGAAATGAACTCTCATATATATATATATAGTGTAGCGTATTTATATTTACACCTTTCTATCAGTAGTGGCGTAATGTGGCAAGTATTTATAGAAATAAGTATGCTTGTTGACTTTATCCCGTGAAGTGTCCATTACACTAAGTGAAATATTATTACACTTAGTAAAATATTATAACACTTAGTGAAATATCATTCCAAGTCTGTAATGTAATCGCAACTAAAATTCTAAATTGAACAAAACAACCTATTTGTTGAAAAGGTCCACTCCACCCAACCTTTTCAAGTAGATCCAATTTACTGTTGAACCTTTTCTGTTACTTTGATTGATTCACCTAAAAGCTATAGACGTTCAGTAAGACTCAAGTAGTTGTAACGTTGCATAACACCACACTCAATACCTACTTGTTCGAAAGGATAGATTTCTCTTCTGTATATTGCTTGTCTGGCTGTGTCTTGTTGAGTCTTTCAATAGCCCAATTCAGGCAAAGCCACTTTAGCTATTTATAAAACAGATCACTTCCTCTTGGGACGTAATAGTAAATGAATAGTAAATGTAGCTAATGTGAACCATTCACGGTAAGATATCTGATTATTGGCAGTAGGCATTCTACCTCGTTGCTCGATCTGCCTGTCCATGCGAACGGACAGATTTTATTGATGAAGTGGATAGAGGTAAGTTCTGCAAATTAATTCCTTCTTCAATTCCGTAGCTTTTCTGTAAGTATTTGGTTGTATTATTTACTCTGTGTCTGTGTGTGGGAGTGTGTGTATGTTGATTCTTGTGACGTGTCTGTGTCTGGGTGAATGTGTGAGTGTATTGTACACATGTATGAGTGCGTATGTGTGGATTAGTAGATGAAGTAGTAGGATTAACTAGTAGTAATAGTAATAGTAGAGTAATACACTTTAAATTACAGACAAGACAACAATGTTTACAGTTCAAAACAAAACAAACACAATGTTCGTTCTGCGGTTATTGTGTAAAGGCTTAGAGAAAATATAAAACTGTTAATTGAAGCTAACGCCAATGAAGTCTTCGCAATTAAAAAAAAAAAAAAAAAACACTCCAGTAGTGTTAATCTAGCCATTTGAAAAGTGCTACACATAAAGGAAATCCATAACGATGCTGAAATATTCATTTGTTTTTAAATAAAATGGTATTTTGGAGGCCTATATTAACTGAAAGGGATATTGATTAAGATAGTTTGATTATGTAGAGCTTTTTTCATAGTTTATGTTTTACTATAGGCCTAATGGAGGTGAACAAAGTGTATTGTAAAAGCTATTGTACATTGTAAGGTTTTGTAACTTTATAGCACTACGCTGCTTTTGACTCACTCAAAGGACAATATATCAGGGCATTCTTAGTAAACATGAACATTGTACCCATTAAAAAACCATGACACGATTAACACACACGCCTTCTAATTTGACTAAGTCTTTTTCCCTGCTTTAGATATAATTCTGAATGAAGAGTATTGTAAAAGCTATTGCACATTGTAATGTTTTGTCACTTTATCGCACTATGCTTTTTTTCATAGTTTATGTTTTACTATAGGCCTGATGGAGGTGAACGAAGAGTATTGTAAAAGCTATTGCATATTGTAAGGTTTTATCACTTTATAGCACTACGCTACTTTTGACTAAGTCTTTTTCCCTGGTTTAGATATAATTCTGAATGAAGATTATTGTAAAAACTATTGCACATTGTAAGGTTTTGTCACTTTATAGCACTACGCTACTTTTGACTCACTCAAAGGACAATATCTCAGGCCATTCTTAGTAAACATGAACATTGTACCCACAAAAGAACCATAACACGATTAGCACACATGCCTTCTAATTTACACCAACTCACTCTTCTTTGCTGGTTTAGACCTATTTCTGTTTTCTTCTCAGTGTACCTGTTTTACACATAGAATTTGCTTTCCACATCTGAATTTTATCCCGAAGATTTACATTGACCCCTGGTCTCTGGTCCCTGTCTGAGATCTAGCTTCTAGAGGGGGGCACTGACTGTAAGGTTATTACCCACTGCCAAATTATTGGCTCTACTTTTTCTGACTGACCACTCCTGAATTTTAGCTGACCACCCCTTATATTTTTGGAGATACAGAACACTGACCCCCCCCAATAACAACAACAACAACAACAACAACAACAACAACAACTGAATACCAGAAGATAGCGGAAAATCACCAAAATTGCAAAGACCTCATTATTGTTCTATGGAAGTTGACCACTCTGATTTCTCTTTTTTTTCTTTGCCTAAAAATGAGCTGACAGCCCCTCAATTTTGACAATCACCGTCTCCACTTTAATAGCAGGGCCATTTAGCAGTGGGTAACCTTTTAAGACCCAAGTACCCCCCCCCCCCCCCTCCCCCGGAGATCCAGGGATCCAGGGCTGACCCAGACAGCCTAGAATCTTGATCAGCACGGATCATTTGCTTTGACCATCAAGGGATCGTTTTCAAGTCTTAAATCTTCAAATATATAGCGTAAAAAGTGCTGCCGCATTGTAAATCTCATGTCTGGTCAGGGCACGTTGTTGGGATGGGGATGGGGATGGGGATGGAGAGGGTAGGATCGAATGGTGACTCAACTGGGGGTGGGCGTTAGAGTATCCCAGTAAGTGAGTAATGGATTTGGGTGTGGTGCTTTTTTTCCTCTGTGTGTGTGTGTGTGTGTGTGTGTGTGTGTGTGTGTGTGTGTGTGTGTGTGTGTGTGTGTATGTGTGTGTGTGTGTGTGCTTTTTCTTGGGTTTGAATTCATCTATCAATTTTTTCAGATAATTCATTTATTTATCTATTTAAATGAATCGGGTCTCGATTCTAAAAAACACTATGATATCATTTTGGCCTACTATGTGGACTAATGCAAGCCCTGTGCCCCGACATTGCAAAGAGGCAAAGAAGACTTTCTGGAAAAGTGTCATGTCTTTTTGTTTGAGGCAGATAAGAGGTACACCCGTCGCATTCTTATAAATCACACACCCTAGCAACCAGGAAATCCTTTCATACTACCATCATATCCACATTGAAATGCACCGAGAGATGAGAGAATGGAAAACGAATACCCTCCCCATATCAAACCTAAATTAGATTATTGAAACAGGACAAACATTTGTTGACGTTAGTTGTGTGAATCAAGTGGATGATTGGCACTTTGTCAATTAACAACCAATTAACGTCGGGTAAACGTCGCGATAATGTCGTCACAACACGTCACGGTTGACATCCGATCCTGGACACAACCACACACGTTGACCGACCCCTTTAAGTGATTAGGTATTAGTGGACCTAACTCGTTGAAATAGGTCATGTTTAGGTATAAATGTTAGGTATAGGTTGAGGTAAAAGTGTAAAGTAGTTTTTTCATAACACTATATATCAGCTGTGAATAACGCAATTTGGTTAGATATTTATCAGCTGTTTATAATTATATCCATCTTTTATAATTGCACATAGCCGTTGGCTGGTTTTAAGTATACGTTGTACATGATTATCTCTTTGAATTACAAATAAGTCATCATTATAGCAGTAATGAAGTAATGAACGGTGTTGGTCAAAAGATCTTAAAACATAAAAATTTATATTTTTTGGGTATTTTTTTTGTATTTTCTTTCTATATCAGTATCCTTTTTTTTAAATATAAAGTTCATTCATCGATAAATCTGCCACTGATACAATATCTTACGCTTAGCGTCTGCTTTGAGTTTTTTGTTTCACTCGCCCTTCCCTGCCTATCCCGACATGTTCAGACATGTAGTTAGTTGAGATAAATGCCCTTCCCCTACCCCGGCCGGGTATGAGCCGCCCGTGGTAGGGGATTCAGTATTGATCTTTTTATTGAAGAGTGAAATATTTCCATGGATGAAAAATTGTTTCCAACAGCTGATAAATATATACCTTCATAGCCCACCGTCCACAAATGATAACTTGATGCGGCTGCTTTTTATCTGTCATGTGCATCACTTCAAAACATGATGTTACAGTAGTGATGGCCCAACTTGAACATTCTTAATCCCCACATTCTATCACATTTAGAATATTTCAGGGGGCCTTAATGGGGGGGGGGGGGGGTCTTAATGTCACACGTCGAATTTAAGAAATGGCCATATCACCCTGTCCAATTTAAGAAATAAGCATGTCCCATGTATCTATCTTTTAAAAATCCCCTGTCGCATACCCATTCGAATGATGATTTCTTTCCCATTAATTATCCCAACCCCATAGTCTAGCCTATTATTCCTATGCTCCAATAATGGTTTCTTATGTTCCCGCATGTCCATTATGGTTATAATAGACTGCTACTACGGAGTAAAACACCCCAGCAGCAATAGCTAAAATCTCTCCCCACCCGGCACTTCACCCTCCCCCTCCCGTGTCCCACCGACTGGAGACGGCAGACGTCACACCCTGGAGAAGACTGGGGCACCCTGGGGCACCCTGGAGCCCCCCCCCCCCCCCCCCTCTTAGCCTCCTCCACGGTGGACGCCGTCCTCGTGGTGTGAACCACCACCACCCCAGACACTGAGCGGCGGCTAGACTTGCCCAGGTCCTGGAGTGGTGTGATATTATTTATGGCGTGGACATATTTATTTTTAAAAATGAGTTCACCCCCCCCCCCCCGAAAAAAAATCTATAAAATAGAAATAGTAATAATAAAAAAAATTGTCATGCTCTGTAGCAATTCACCCTACCACAGATAACTTATTTATAATATTTTAAGCACCACATTTTGACCAATTTTGTCGACAAAACCCCTGGAAAAACTATAGAAAATTAATGAAAAATTGTAATATTTCCACCATAATGAATTAAGTTTTAGACAACTTGAAAAATATGTAATCTATATGGATACAAATCTAAATAATAATGATCACTAGGTTTTCTTCATGTCAAACTAGAAAATTGATAGTGACATAATTATTGAAAATGTCTATGCTAAAGCCTTGTGGTTTGTTGACATATTACCCAGCATGCACCCTGATCAAGGCTAACCTGCAGGTAAAAGTCAAGAAATTGGCTATCAGTGATAAGGTGTTCTGTAAACATAAATTAACCTTTAAGGGTCAGATGTATTTCATCCGATTTTTTTAAAATTGTTCAATATTTTCCAATTAAATGTACTATAGTTTTCCAGAGTCTGTACTACTCGTCTGAGTATAGAGATAATGTATGTCTATTGTTTGAGGGAGAATTTAAAACTTTCCAGATGAGGATCGAAATACGTACGTGGCAGACGTAAACTAGCGGCCAATAAACCTGCTTGGATATTCCTTGAAGATGAAAACTAGAATAAAATATTTGCAACATTTAAATATGGTAAACCAGAATAAAAGTTATCCCAAAAGAACAAAAGAAGATTTAGAAGGGCCCTACAGCAAGCCGAGGCAGTCCCGTTACCCCGTCTTGGGGTGGCGGAGAGTCGGGGAGAGGGTGCTGAAAGTATGGGGCACTGATAGTAAACCGTTTCACCTTGTCATAATTATGACTACTATTATATTATACGTTTACGGTAAAACAATATGGTTTCCCTACAAAGTACCAATTGATAAGCGCAACGGCAAAAGAGATTGATATGCCTTTCATTTGGGGCTAAGTGATTTAGTCAAAATAGACAAGGCACAATAATTTGCAGTTGCAAAATTTGATGTTTAGTTGAAAGAAACATATATGTGCCAGCGTAAAAGGGAAAAAAAGAAACTGAACGATATACCTGGGAATTACACCTGGGAAGTTATATTATTAATTACTTTCATGATCGTAGTAGTGCCATATAGATAGATAACTCGAAGGATGTAGGGAGACATGAGAAGCTTTTATTTGTTATTTTCATGTAACAGAAAATCAAATCTCCTTAAGGATCACCATAACTAAAATTGTAAAAACATGACATGGTTTCATGACATGTTAAATAAAGATGAAATAAATTATATCGAAATAAAATGTGAACACTTGGTGGTACATACCCCAAACCCCCTCAGTAGTAGTGGGTAACATGACTGGCCATGGGCGGCCCAAGTGACTGACTGCTAACTGACTGGCTGACTGGGGTGCCCCTACCCGCCGCCGGTCTCCTACACCCCGCCCCGCCCCGTCTACCGGCGAGAGGCCAGCAGGTCCCGGGACCTTCTCAGCAGCATCAACCCTACCCCTGCTGCCACCACTACCCCTGCTGCTGCCCCTGGAGCAACCCTGCTGCCCCCGGAACGCCCACTGGTGACGACTACTTAAGGAGGGGTCCGCCGGCCGGCCAGCCAGACCTGCTGGTAGTACTAGTTGTGGTGGCTGGACAGAGAGGTACTGGTAGTCACTGCCACTGTGATAGTGGTGGACTAGTGGTGGTACTGCAGGAGTGCTAGTACTGTGTCAGTGGGGTTTATTATACTGTGAGGGGGTTGTATTGTAGCCTTTGTACATCCCTGCTACTACTGGTATTGTTATATTCTACAATACTGCTGCCACCATCACATTTTCTACTGGTATTGTTATATTCTCCTATGCTGCTACTGGCATTATCACACTTGTTTCACCACTGCTGCTGCGAGTGCTACCGTTACTGCACTACTACTTTAACAGTGTTCCAGACACTCTGTCACAGACTTGCTCAATGTTTTTTATCCCTATTCCCAGACTCCCACTGTCTGTGTTTAAGTCTTAAAGGCACATAGGCTCATTGACTGAGAGGAGGACCTGGAGGACGCTCATACTTAACACTGACTCAAATTTAAGTTGGTGGCACAGTGGAGACACCTGGAGGGCTCCAGGTGAGTTGATTGCCTACAGGTGGTGGAGTACACTGGAGGAAGATAAAGGGCCCTACCGGCCCGGCGCACCTGGCTGTCCGCGACGCCCCGCCGTTGGAGGAGGAGGAGGAAGCTAGGGGAGGCTGCTCCAGTAGGCTTATAGGTACTGGAGGAGGGTTCCCCAGCACCTGGAGGAACACACTGACTGACCCTACCCTTTAGTGACCACTGCCTATTGACCACTGACCTGGTGAGGGCAAAACCCTGGAGACAAACATACTGGAGGAACTGTACTTTGTCATGATTATTAGGGAAATACATGTATAATCACACCTAATATCAACACAGGATTCTCATACATTGCCCTACTTCCACTGGACACTTTTGGGACAATATAATACCCCTAGACCGGACACTGTTGGGACATTATAACACCCCTGGACATCCCAATATTAATACAGAACTCCCTTAACTGTCTAATTTCAAATGAGAAAGTCATAGGATTACAAACAACTAACTGGAGAACTGTTGCAGTCACATATATACACCAAAGAAGATCAAATAAAACATTGGGTAAAAAAGGCACTGTCTGGCACAGAGCTTCAAAGGACTCGTCCAAACCCAATTTGACAGTACTATTTGCAGACATGCTTCAGCCGCGGATTAAAAAAGTGACAATGGAACATGTAACCATGGTGACGTTATTACTGGCTGTGGTGACAATGGCCTCGGCTAGACACCTGAATCAGGGACACTTCCCAGACGCCAGACAAGGTAAGATTAATTTGTATTTCACAAATGTGTATAATGTTGAAGGCTAACTTTGTATTAGGCAATATAACGAATATATATGTATGTTGATTTTGGTAATGTTCATGGTTTTATTAGGGATATCAGCGAAACCCATGCATGTTACATATCGTTTGAAAGGGAATTTCAAATCATTTTTAATTATTTAATCTTTTTGAGTGTTAAAAAGGTTTTCTCAGTAACCCATGTATTTTCTCAGGACTGTTTGTTAGTTAAGATTGGCTTGCACCCGTCTCCAATTCAAATCCATTACTTTATAAACCTATTGAATTGAGCAGATTGACAGCTAAACATGGAAGAGTGTCAGCTGAGTACATGTATGCAAAATATAATCGAGTGTTATTCTAAGTGCACACTTTGCAAACACTCAATAATCTATACTCTTAACCACTACTATACACCACACTAACTCCCCCTCCCCTCTTTGCAAACACTCAATCATCTATACCTACTCTTAGCCACTATAAGTAAATTTACCACTCCCCCCTCCACACCCCCTCCCCCCTCCCCCCACCTGCCAACCTCCTTATCTCCCCTATGATGACCCCCCTGTATACCTGCAGATAAGGCTTACGTAACCCTCACAGGGGGTAGATAACCACACAGGAGGGGTCCCATACCAGACAAGAGCGATGTGCCTCCAGGGTACCCGCCCTGGTGGGCTACTGGAGGAGGGTCCGGAGGGAGGGGGGGGGGTACTCACTCTTTGAAGGTAGCTACCCACTGCAAAACTACAGGGGCCCCCCTTTTTTCACGACATGACAGCTCTCTGAAATCCCAGATTTGATTTAGAGCTCCCTGTCAAGGCACAGCCCCTTGTTTTGGCTCAAAATGAAATATAATGAGTGTTGTTCTTCAAAGATTATAACGCAATTAACCTTATAAATGAGATTGAACAGCCTTAAATGTGCCCTTGATATTTTCTTCCGGCTACAAAAGATATCTTATGCAGACAGTAAAGCCCCGGCTCCACTGCCCAACTGAACTCAACTCTACGGTCCAGTTGAGTTCAGTTGGGCAGTGGAGCCGGGGCTTAAGCCTTGACACAGCCCCCCTTTTTAGAGTTGTCTGGTCAGTGACAGCCCCCCTTTTCCTGCCTTAGCCGCGATCACAGCCACAGCTCCTAGAGGCCGTTTTGCACTGGGTACCCAAACCCAAGTGGAGTACCCCCTCCCCCTGGAAGAGGGTCTAGGTCCATTCAGTGTTTGGGGAATAGGATGAGGAACGGCTGGAGGTGGGTTCCCCGACGGCTGGAGGTTAGACCCTGGAGGGGAGTACTCGGTAGGAGAACGGTTGCAACCCAGGGGGGTTAGGCCGGGGGTTAGGCCTTCTAAGATGTCTGTACATGTGCTCCAGCCCTGGAGAACTTGTCTGCTGTAGTTATAGGCAAAAGTTCTGAAACAGCATATAGCAGTATAGCGCATCCGTGAATCGATATGGGGTATTGTATGGCGCGGATTGGGGGGGGGGGCATTTTGTACCAAATTTGAATCTTTTTAATGTCGATTTTTTAAATGTCAAATTCCTGCGCCCGAAGATTTTGCTAGAGCACGTCCCACCACCCTCCCTTTTAAAAAAACCTGGATCCGCCCCCTGATTGTTATTATAACCAAGTCGGAAAATTGTTGTTAACCGATTTGGCTTGCCACGTATTGTGACCTGTTGGTGCATAGAAAACTCCTGAAACGGTGATGAGAGAGGGAGAGGGGGTGGATTGTGCAGGATGTGATTGGCTTAAAATCCTGAAAACACTTGCCGTTTGAAAACTGTGGGAATATGCAGATACTACACTCTTACCACAAGCTTCCAGCTCAAGTCTACTAAATATATATCACGTACCATTAATGAAATATGTTGTGTATGATCACAGGGATTCAAAGGTGGTCAGCAGGCCTGTGGATGAGTGTAAAATATGTCAGTCAGATAGTACATTCAATAAGAAACCAACCCCATCTCGGACTAGAAAGTAGGCCCACTTGGATTATAAAGTAGCCCCCACTTGGAGTAGATGCCAGACATAGGGAGAAGCAGCATAGCGTAGGCTTAAAGGTTACTTGTGGGAGCTATTTCAAAGGGCTGAGTTTAGTGTAAACTGTTGTAAACTATGCCCCGTCTAGCTGTCTTTTTGAATTAAAGTTCTGGGTTATGTATACAGTCTTACAGCCTGCCTTGGTAATCATTTATATCTATTTAAGTTAGAGGTAGTTTAGTAAGTAGAACTAAACTGAAAAGTAGCAGGTCCCAAGACTATGTTACGGCCTTAGCAGTTAGCTGTCCTTGCTTAATTGAGTCAAAAACGATTACATACTATGGTATCTCTGCTAATGTATGTATAGTGAGTGCAATATAATATATAACATGTATATATATATATATATATATATATAATTATCATGATATAATGATATTGTTGAATAAGCTTTCACCCCATATACAATGCATATAATTCTATGCTCCTGTGTGTCTGTCTGTGTCAGTGTGTCTGTATACATGTGTCTGTGTCTTTCTCTGTATCTGTGCCTGTATGAGCATTTCAAAGTTAACATAATAGTTAGCAGGTGATGTTCAATGGTAGGGAAACCACCAAATACGCTTTCCCAAGCCATCACGATAGAATCTATCATTCTGATAAGAACACAATACAGGGTGTTATCATACGAGAATGACCGGATAGTCGGAGGTTAATAACTTACTAAATCAGAATCGATTGGGTATATCTGTCATATGGACAGATAGGATATTCATTTTAGCTGTGGATATCGTTCTGTTGTCAGATAATCCAAGCAGCATTGTATCCAATATCCCCTATTCCTGCAATGGCCATAAGTCCAATCATCCATAATTCCTCAGTCCTTGCAACAGACCTGGAAACTTCATCACTTTTTACATGCAAATTCATTATTTTGATTAATAATAATCATAATTCATGATAAAACAGTTAATTTCAGGTTTGATTTCTGAATATAATAGTCTGTGATTAAATATATTAAGGGATTTTGTTAAGGAATAAAGGCTAAAGTTTGCAAAACTCGAACAAATCTAATAACCTATGTCCTACCATTATATAATTGAATTACTACTCTTGTCCTCAAACCACCTCGTTTAAAGAAATATTCATCTATCATATCTTTCATGTGAAAATCCATACCAATATGGCAAAGCGTATAGAATACAGATACATTTAAAAAAAAAGATATCCCAACACCGCATTGGGTTTAACCTAACAGATGGCAATTCAAAGCCTACCAATACTCCAACACCTATTTCATAATAAGCCTCATCAAAGGTAGACTCGTTTCCCCAATAAGGGCAGTAGTTACGTAAGTGTGCAGGTGATGAGTGGTCCTCAACTCTCATAAGGGCTTCCCAACTAAGGACCCCAATGTCTGTATGCCCTTTTGAGCAACGCTTATCGCATCATGCCTTTGTACTAATGCCTTTGAAGAAAACAATGGGTAGGGCTACAAGTAAAGTTCTCCCTATGATCAGCACAAAGCCTTGTTAAGGCTGTATTCCACATACCGATTTTGATGCTGCCGATTCTATATTTATTTGATTTTCTCTGAGAATATGACATGACACCTTACATCCTATATATACCATTAAAAAGAGAATTGTAAGATGTATCTATTGATGTATAATTATAACTATATTTAACCTTTATTTCAACTGCCGATTTTCAAAATCGGCAGCAAAATCGGTATGTGTAACGCGGCCTTTAGGTGGTAGCAAAGATCCATTTGCATACTGTTGTAGTCATGCAGTAGCTCCGTTTTTATGGAAGAATCAGATGCTACAGCAGTATGGATCAATTAGAATTCATATGCTCGGGGGATGTGCTGAGGGTTTTGAAATCAGGGAAACGGGGGGGGGGGGTGTCTTGCATTATTAGACGTTTTTGGCATAGGTTAGCAAATACAAAAGAAATTCTTAAAACAACTAAATCGCCAGCCCTTAAAGACACCTAGGCCTATCATTAGGACGCAGGGGCGGTTCCATTGGGTGGGGTGGGTGGGGGGGGGGGGGGGGGGGGTCAAGGGGGTCCTGTCCCCCCCCTCCTTTAAGTTTTGGTGGACACTTAAACTTCATAAAGAGAAAAAAAACGTTGCTCATGTCTGCATCATGTATCCGCCCCTGGGATGTATAATGATTAATATGTGGTTTGTTTGTGTGTAATACATTGATTCTCTAACATTTGGGACTTCAATATAGTCCATAAAATATATTTCAATAGACGACAAGGAATATACCTCAATATAGAATATACCTCAATATAGGCCTATGTACATCACCCTTCTGTGCTTCACTTCATTGAACAGACTTCTGGTCATTTTTAGGCACGTACATTACACTGTTTCCAGAAAGCATCCACTTCAGGTCGCTCCCTAAGCCTCCTTTTCTATAACAGAAATAAAATCGCAACCACAACATCAGCCAGATGATATATTCTAAAAGGTCCTGGATATAGATTTATCTTCAGGTGGGCGGAAGACCAGAACCCCTTCTAATCTTTCTCTTGACAGAGGTATTTTGTAGAAACAGTGTAAAGATGCTGGATAGTAGAGTTTAACTTTCCTTGCTTGCACTCTCTATAATCCCTCTTCAGAGATTAGAGGTATTTACTCACAGGGACTACTCAGGGCCACCTTTTTCATCCCCCTGAGCTGTTGAATTGCTTGCCATCATCCCCCGGGCTATTGTGGCTTGCTATCCTTTGAAGCTTTCAAAGGATGGGACAGACTTGGCTAGAAAAGTGAGGCTCTGGAAGGCGGTAGAGGGGCTTCCATTTCCCATGTCAAATTCTAAAAATTGTCATAAATAATTTTACTAGATATTCCTCATGTCACATGTCAATTTAAAGACATGTGTAGCTCACACTGTTGACATTATTTTCAAAATAAATTAGTTTGCATTTTTACACCTCCTGTAATGTAACCGTGTTTGATGTAACAATATCAAATTTTTAAAATATCCATAATGCTGTGTCTCATGGAAGCGTCCAGACCCATAACCTTAAGAACGGAAGCATTCTATTTTCTCTTACTCTATTAGTGTTCTAACTTAGACTTAAAATGTTCATACTAAACATGGCTTTAGGTTCGCAGCTAGGTCTGGCTAGCAAGTATAGGGGTCTGACCATAAAGTATAGGCCTATATGAAAAGGACCTCTGATGATAGGGGTGCATATATAAATAAAGGGTTGACATGCGCTTCCACTGTAACAATGATGCATAAATACAGGGTGTCCGATTCCCTGAGTATGAAGGTAAACTATGGCAAGTCACCGTTATAGTGGTGTGTTATTAGATATGTAACGCAGGTAGACATAGTGTTTGCCCATATTATACTGTTATTTTAAGTCATATGTCTATTGCAGGAGGCAAAGCTGACGTCTTATAATGGATTTAAACCACTGTAAGCTAATCATATCGGTGACATTGCGATATTGGACAAAATGAGTTTTGAAGGGAGCTAAGGGTCTGGAATTGCATTTATGCCTTGAGATTTTTCTAAGAATTTAGTCTAGCTCATAGAACTTGAGCGTGTCCTTGGGACAGCATGACAAGGCAATTTCAAAAACACACTACATGGGGGGACTACAGGATATTTGTGACGTGGTATATCAATGAAGAACTCCCTAAATTCTCATTGATATTTGCACTTCACCATAGGGGCATTTTGCCAAACAATTATCTAGCACTAATCATTCATATAGGTGGTTTTCCAGGGACGGATTTAAAAATGAGGGGGAGGGGGCGCCAAATAGGCCTATGGATTTTATTTATAGTAGAATTCTAGTCCCTGTATAGGGCACCTCAAACTACATAGGGGCCCATTACACCTCCCTTGGAACCGTTTCTGGATTTTGTGAAAATCTGGTATCCCTAGGGCCTATCTGTTACTCTCAGATTCACCATATTTCTGTATGGGGCCTTCCATTAAGTACGCACGCACATTTTCAAAAAATCTCAGACCCCCCACTCCCCCTTGGGCAAAAATAAACATATGATATGTACTAGAATGTACGCACATTTTCAAAAAATCTCAGACCCCCTCTCCCCCTTCATGCGTACATACTTAATGGATGGCCCCTATAGCAAAAGGCAATATCACACAATATCATAATCTCTTCCATGACTTTTTCTTCTCACAGGGAGATTCGCCCGGAGCCTGGAGCAATACGATATCGTCGTCCCGCAGAGAGTTGACCACCAGGGGGCCTTCCTCTCACACCGAGTCCACCACCAGATTGATGACGTCACGCGCACAAAACGTGACGTCACCGACCAGACCGTCCATTACAAGTTACGCGTGGAGGACAGAGATCTTCACGTGTCCCTCCTCCCGAACCATAGACTCTTTGCTCCAGGGTTGGTGGTGGAGAAGCGTCGTCCCCGTCGCTATGGCAACGTCACGAACTCCCGGATTCACCGACTTGAGAATAACAGATGTCATTTTGTGGGCGATATTAAGGAACATGCGCAGTCCAAGGCGGCCCTCTCCACCTGCAATGGCCTCGTGAGTACTATGGGTTTATGTTTTTAAGCTTTTTTGTACTTGTGTTTATAGGCCTAATTTCATTTCAATATTGGCCGTAATACTAAACCACAGGAATCGAATTGAAATAAAAAGAAAAAGCTCTTTGAAATTCTACAAGGGGGGCTGGCACGGTAAAGGTTTGGCCTAAATAGGCCTATTGAAGAATGTTTTCTTTCCATAGCATGCTGCATTTTCTATTCAAAAAAATGTTTTAGGCCTAATAGGGCCTATAGAATACCCCTATTGATTTGTTTGATATAGGAATAAGTTTCCACATGACATTAATTAGCCACTCAAGACTTCAATATACCACTACCAAACTAAAGCAATTAAGGCATAGGCCCCCTATGCCTATTGCACTGATTCTTCAGTGCTTTTGGTTCCAACCAGAAATATTGTTCTTTGACTATAATCATAATTATGCCTTGCAATTACCAGACTTTTAGTTTTTTTTAACGGAGTAGATCAATATGGCGATGGCATGGATTAATCCATTAAATTCAGACCCTTAGGGACCAGACTTTTAGGTTAAGAACAATTTCCATAGGGTTCACCATATTTCTTTGTTAATTTACTCCACTTTTTACAACTGGAGCAGTAACTAGGCCGTCTGGCCACTCAGTATATAAAGGAGAATAAGTTGAGAAGACACACATGTACTAAGCAGGGGCAAAAAGCTTGCACTTTGACTTCCTGTGTTTATGAAAGCCTAGAGTAGAGGTACACATTTCATGACGAATAAGAACTACCCACATTTCATCAAGCATGTACATCTTTTTCACTCCACAGTTGTATCTCTGATAATACAAGAGAAACATAGGCAGGATTATCTCAATGATTAACAGGTATGGAGATCAAGTCCACAATGATAAACCTCAAGTCCACAATGATAAACCATCCTAACAATGATGAACCATTGTAAAGTGGGCTTTTTTTGCTTAGGTTTTTGGGGCAGGGTTAAGGATCTGGGGAATGTCCAGGAGTCAGCAAGCAACTTAAAGAAGCAGTATTAGATTAGTCTATAGAAGGTTCTGCTTGCATTGACTAACATAACAGTGTGCTATTATAGATACCCTGTCGTCTAGTTGGCCACAACAATGCCAAACATAGCCCCCTGTGGTAGAATCCAGGGTAGATTCTGTGGCCAAAGAACTGCAATTCTCTAAACATTGCACTTTTTTCAAGTCATGCCATTCACCAAGCATTCCAGTGAGTGAGGATGGATAGTAGAATCAGAGTACCTGGAGATCTTGGCCTGAGAAACACTCGTTAAGAATTGCAGGCTCACAGGGTTTAACTTTTTATTTGCATTCTTTCCAACTACAGGGTCACAAACTTTAATACTATTCATCCCAGTCCAGTAAGAATTCCTAGATATAGTACGATGTTGAGCACAATTATATTATTGCATTTTCAATTACAAGATGGGGTCTCCCAAATAATCAACATTGTAGATAAAAAGACCAAAATCATTACTTAAAACTACATCGCTAATTGAGAATCACCCTCACCTTCAAATGTACCACCACTACAGGAGAACAGCAAGCACAGTAAAGAAGCAAATTGAGGCAAATCAATTATTACTGGAAATCTATCCTTGTTTTGTTTTCATGTCTCTCCTTCCAATGTGTCTCTCTGGTGATAACGAGACAATTTGTCTGATGACGGAAACAGAGACCATAATCATAATTATGGGTAAATGAGCATTACCAAAATGTTCTTTTACATACAATCCAATATGAAAAGGAGTAATTTACAATAGAGAAATTATGATATAAGGGAACTATCCTTGTTTTGTTTTCATGTCTCTAGATCTCCTTCCAATGTGTCTCTCTGATGATAAAGAGACAATTTGTAGTGTCTGATGACGGAAACAGAGACCTTAATCATGATTATGGGTAAGTGAGCATTTTTTTTTTTTTTTTTTTTTTTTTTATTGCTGATTCCAGTATTACACTAGTTCTTCCATCAGACAGGTTACATATAGTCAATAGCAAATTATGGTATTTAGATGATTCACAATATAACATAATACACACAGAATAACATAGTATTATCATCAAAATATGTACACCGTACAGATGAACAATTCATACAATATATATAATGATATGGTATGACACATGAAGGTCACAACCAGTTTGTCATGTAGATTTACCAAACCTATACTTGGTGATTTCATTTTTGAATACATATTTATCACTAGCCGTTTGGATACTAACAGGTAATTCATTCCAGATACGCACACCTCTATAGTATGGACTTGAATGAATTTTTGATAATTTAGTACACCCGTTTTTCATCTTTACCTTATGTCTACTGCGTAGTATAACATCGGGTCTACTTAGATCAAGATTAGTGTCTGTCTTGCTATGTCGATACATCATTTTTGCAAGATTTCGTTTCCTGCGAATTTTTAAGTCTTCGATACCATATCTATTTTGCAGATTTACAATTTCATCTCGTTTTTCAGCAACCTTACAATATTCAATTCAACAAAATCAATATAATCAAAGTGAGGCCTTATCATAGTTTTGTAGATACGACATGCAGTATTTTCAGAAATAAATCTCCTTATTTTTGTTAAAATACCAATTTTTGTGTTTGCCTTTTTCCATATTTTATCAATATATTTATCCATCTCCAAGTTATCATCTAAAACCATACCTAAGTATTCATATTGATGTACACGTCCTAGTTTACATGAGCCAATATTCAAATCCAGATTATTTTGATTATCATTTTGGCGAATTAACATATATTTTGTCTTTTTTAAGTTGATACACAAAATGTTCTTTTACAAACAATCCAATATGAAAAGGAGTAATTTACAATAGAGAAATTATGATATAATGGCCGCCCATACGCATCGTTCTTTTTCTGTCTGGTGCAAATAGCAAAGCTGTTTTAGCCTAATGATTGCTACGATGATCATACATGAGTATTGGCCAAGTAAGCAAGACTTCCAAAATGCTCTTTTTCAATAAAATACTAAATCATTCTAAATGAGTATTCAATAGAGCAGCTTATCCCTTAACGGGCTTTAGATTGCAATCCGGCCGTATAGCTGCCCGTGGGTGTATTCCCTGATGTGGCCGTAGTCTCCTGGAAAAATGACGATTTTCCGGTAATGTTTCCTTATTTTTCCAAGGAGGACACTTTTGTGAGTATTCAACATACAAAATTGGCCAATATATCGTTTAAATGGCGATTTAATTTCCTATCCAATGCTACAAACCCCATGGTTATAAAATTTATTGATAGGGGTTGGTTAGTCTTTAAACTTTTTCAATTAATAGGAATTTAGGGAATTCCTGGGGAAATCCATGGAAATCTTGGGGAAATCAAGCAATTCATGAATGCAAACTGTGGGGTCTAAAGGGTTAAACCTAACAATCAAACTATTGTAAGGATCCTCCCAGATGTCTCATGAATGCACTTAGATACTTGCCCATCAGCGCAAATACCCATGCAATTGACTTTGGCAAATACCTAACACTAAGTGAGCACGTGCAGCCAGATTCCTGGCGGGGTCCTGTTCCAGTTTGGGGCATGGGAATTGTGTTTGGCACTTGTAGTTTGTGATTTCCCCACCCCTCCATAGTGCCAAGTCCCATGGAGGGGGCACTTGAATCTTGAAAGGGTACTGACTGCATAGTAAATAACCCCTCTGAATGTAAAAGTGGTAGACATGAACAAATTGAGGGTGCTTAGATCCTTTTTAGGCAAAAATTAAAAGGGGCAGTCTACGACTTCCATAGAATAATATAGGGTCAGTGAATCCGAAAATAATTTTTGTCGATACCTTATTTTATGATGAATTTAGGAGAAAGACAATTTGAACGAGTACGTCTATATTAATTTTGGTATTGGGGCACAATTACCACTTGGGAGTGGTCATCTGTGTCCGAAAAAAATAGTGGGGTCAGCTAAAAGTTATCAGTGGTCAACCTTGAAAAAGCAGTGGCAGTGTAATAGGCCTATATGACAGTGGGTAGTAACCTTTTAAAAGAGTGAGTGTCCTCCCCAAAAGAACCATGGCCACTACATGGGCTATAGGATTACGCTGGCGCCTTGGTCATGTCTATCAGTCCCCAATTTGTAATGTTAGCGCAATGTGGGAAAACGACACCTCAATACCACGATTCTCTGCCTGCCCCACAAAGCTGGGCGAGTCGATGAGTTGCTCACTTTGCTCTTTTCATCCCTGGGAATTTTAAGTTGTAGTTGTGAGGGAGTGGGGGGGAGGGGGGGGGGGAGGATACTTGCCCATGAGATATAAAGAGGCAGTGCAGGAAGTTTTCGGGAAACAGCTTTTCATAATATTTCATTGTAAATTGACCACTTTCTGCATAGTTTGTTGTTAGGAGGGTTTGTGGTATATATCTGAGTAACATTGTAGGCTCCTCAATTGTATAGATATTATATCAGGGACAGATCCAGAGATTTCAAAAAAGGGGAGGGGGCGCCCTTATATAAAAACCTGATGTGCTCCCTCTGGGAGCTAGGACTTTACATGAAAAAAACTCTAAATTGGGCCAAAATTAGGGGAAGCCCGAGCCTCAGGCGCCCCCTCTAAATCCATACCTGTATATGAATTTGAAAAAGGTGTAATAACTATGAGAAAGTTTAACTAATTATTGACATAATAGTCCTTCAAAACACCAAAGAAAGATTCATTATTGTTTAGCGTTCCCCCTCATAGCCAATCAGGAGAGAGGAGTGGTCCGCGGTTTGTCACTTCTAAGTTCTATTCCCAAGGTTGTCTTGGACCATCTTTCTTCGCCGTTGTTCTCACTCCCATATATTCAGTCAAAGTACTAACTTTTATACAAGTCAAAAAGGTTCACGAGCTTCTCCTGATATAGCTGAAATATCAATGAGTGGACCAAAAACTCCAATAATCATCATAATTATCACAGCCCTTGATTCTTCTGGTCTTGAACCTCCTAGCTATGAATCACTTAGTTTGTACTTAAAGTTGCCCCCCTCCCCCACCCCCAACATCCCCACCAGTAACAACCAGGGGTTTTCATCCCGCCCTCCATTATCCCACAGTATGTGTCATCAGACTCTGTGAACCTCGATGATGTAGTGAGACACAAAGAAGAGTTGATGTTCCTTGTGTAAGTGCAAATGTTGTTAGCTGGCCCACTTAGACAATTTGTCAGTGTTTTGGGGCTCTAATATGTACTCATTATGTATCTTAGTTTAACATGATGATACAAGACCATATTCCACTATGCAGCATTTTGCTGGCGTTGGCTGTTTCATCTCCACCACTGCAAGTAAAATAGGCACCGCAAGGTGGAATATACAGATATGCTAGCATTGCTACTTGCGTTGGTGCTTGCGTTGATCTTTAATTTTGTAAATGGGGCCATTGAGGTTTATTAGAGCCTTAGGATATTTCACCTTTCCAATACCTTTGATGAATTTTAAGGGTCACCTGAAAAAGTGTTGGAAAGGTCTTGTAAAGGTGACCTTTCCATTACCTTTAGCAAACCTCAATGGCCCCATTTACAGAAACTTAAAGGTCTTAAAGGTCTATTTTCGTGCAGTGAGAAATATGCACTTTGTAAACAACCACCCTTTTAATATGTGAATAAAACTAGTTTATTTAAATGAAACTAGTTTATTTTCACCAGTATTACCGGGACCCTGGAGGGACTGTAGGTACTGGAGGCCCTTCGATGAAGGGCCTTGGGGCTGAGGGCGGTGACAGGGCCCGGGGATGGAAACATTAGCCTTTGTTTGCCCGCGAAAATCAGGCCCGCCGTTAGTAGGGGTGAGGAGAGACTGGTGGGGGACCTTTGGACGCTGGGGTTATGGTGTTCTGCACTACATTAAGGGTGTAGTAAGATTATGTCCTTGTAGTTAAGTACAACAACAACCACCAGAATGGGGAATCCTTTGTTGCATGATTGTTGTATAATCCACTGATTAATTTCAATATGTTTGGAATATGGCGGCAGTGACCTGTTGCCGTTAGTAGAGGGCCTAAAGTTGGGTCCCTATGGTTAAGGGCCACAACAGCCATCCGAATGGCGAAATCCAGTAATTAAAGGTCTTAAAGGTCTTAAAAGTGTCGTTTTTCGTATTTGTCAGAATATTTCATCCTTTTGGGTATGATTGATGAGAAAGGAATTTGGAAGGGCATCTACTGATGAACTTTACATTGCTTTGTGTTTCGTTCATTTAGATACTGCTTTATGCCCCAATTGCAATGCATGAGCGGTTTCATATTAGCACAGTTGGAACATTCCCCTTGTCTTGAGGATTTTCATCTAACCATAGTTAGAAAATCCTCCCCGTCTTGAGGATTTTCATTTAACCACAGTTTGAAAACCCCCCTTGTCTTGAGGGTCTTGAGTGTGATGTGATTTTTCTCGCCCATAAGTATGTTGTATTGAAAAGCAAATGTGAGATTCTTGGTGGAATATTATTTTAATCTGCTGATTTATGATCCACCTTAGACTATGATATGGTCAGATCCAGGAGGGGGGGGGGGGGGTCCTGGGGGGTCCTGAAATCAGTGGAGTAGATAGTGGACCCCTTAACTATAAAAAGAGGGGGAAATGCCGCGAGCGTTCATGCGATTGCAAGCAGTTTTAGTACTTAGCCTATATGCTGACCTCCTCCTTTAGAAAATCCTGTAAAAACAGTATCCACCCTTGGGTCCCATTGGTATGGGCTTTGTACCATTACTTTTCTGGAAATCTGAACCCTACGAATAACTGGACCCTATTCCGCCCTCCATCTGCCATACTCAACCTATTATACAATTGTGTAATCGGTAACAACTGACCATATGTTACCCTTACACTCTCCGGCAGTTAATTTGTCTCAAACCTGATGGTCAAGTATCTAATGAACACTCCTCGTCTCTAACCCACTGGTCAAGTACTTAATGACCACGGCTCCGGCCACTTGGACTATTCAGATGACCCTAGTGGACTGGGGTCGACCAGGTGGTGTATAGGTGTTGATAGATTCGAGGGTTTTACAGTGGGGATAATGATCTCAGGTGCTTTGTAGAAATCAATTACGGTTGCCTGAAACAACCTTTTGATCCTAATTAGCATGGTCTGATCAGAATGGGATAGGGGTTTTAGGAGTGTCACCCTTTCTTGTCCCTACTAAAGTCCAAAAAGGTGGGAAAGATGGTTTGTTCATACTTACAGTATGAACTATCATACTTACAGTATGAATTATCACTCAGCCTTTATCTAGAATAATGTAGTGGCATGTGAAAATTAGAAGTATTGAATTCGATTGAGAAACATTAATTTGGAGCCAGACATAAAAGGTTAAGTTGAAGTATAGTTAAACACGAGTAATAACTATTGTTATATCCATGGGAAGGCCTCTTCAGTTTAGATCAAATACGACAGGAAGTGTCCTGAGGGTGAAGATAGATGGTTTGATTATCAAAAATTAAAACTCAGCAATTTGCTAAAGACTCAATTCCATAGAGTATATTTCCTTTACATCAATTGTCTTTAATAGATGTATTGCAATGTATTTCTAAGGTCCAAAGCATGAATTTGAAAATGTCCAGGAAACCATATGCATCACAAAAATGACCAGTCGTCCACGGCCGTCAGTGTCAAAAGCGACCCTATTCTAGGTCATATTCAAGATCAGACCCAAGGTCAGGTCAGGTCAAGGTCACGCAAACACCAATACTGACCCCTAGCGGGCCCGTCGACAACTACATGTTGCTCAGATGTCCCCTGGTGGTTCTCAATGTCCGAGATGTAAACAAATGTCTGCCCATTGGAAGCGGACAAATTGTGTATCAAATATACAACATGTTCCCTTTCTTAACGCAGGCCTTCCATAAACTATCCTGAATTCCCCTTTTAATGGCATTTTTTCCCATGGTTCTTATCTTTTCCTTGCTTCTGGTATTCCTCCGTCTTATTAGTAAAAGAAATGTATTATCCTTATAAGCAAAAAGGTTATAAAAATCCAGAGGCAATTCCTCCTTTTCTGTCAAGACCCTGGATTCTCAACTTAGGGAAACACCTATATATATATATACAAGTAGGTGTTGATAAGTCTTGAACTGTCTTATATTGGTTTTCTAATGATAAGGCTATTAGAAGGTCTCATTTTGGGCCCAAAGGTCTTAAAAAGTCTTATTTTGATGCCTGAAAAGGTAGCATAAAGGTCTATGTATTAAGGGCTTATTTTGATTTTTCAAAAGTGTGGACACGTTGATATTACAGTCACACAAGTTAGTCCCTAGCATGTGGTTAGTCACTATCATCCACTATCAGAGGGATATCTTTCGACAGTCGATAATAGGGGACTACCCCCGTGTTATCCGACTAGGGCGGAACCAATCATGACCTTTGGGGTCATGGCGGTTTCAAGGTCGAATGATGACCTCTGTAAACAAAGGTCAGTTGGCGCATGCGCAGAACATGACTTTTGGGTGTGACTTTGGCCCTGGGTTTGCCCCTGGGCTTGGTCATGCCTTCAAGGCTTGTCCTGGAGTGGAGGTGTGGACTGAGGACTGAGGGTGGGGATACTCTACCTTGAAAGGGGGTCCAACTCCTGAGAAGCTGTGGCTGTCAACTCTAGCTGTCAAGTGTTTAAAACAGGGACTGTCAAATGCCTTATAATTATGGAATACTAGACAGTTTGTAGATAGGTATGTGAAATGTACCTTAATGAGGCCATACACAATGAAATTAAATGCTTAGGTATTGAAAATCATCAAAAAGTGAACTGTTTTTGCATAATATCCCTGGCCGCATATATTATGTGACAAAAAGCAAAATCCCTCCATCATAAACAGGGTAATTGACAGTACAGCTTCTTAATCAGTATAGTTTCACAATTATTGGTATAATTTCTCAATTGATACAGTTTAAAAACAAATTGGTACCCACATTTCAAGAGAAAGGACCCCCTACCCCACCCCTCCCAGTCTCCTCGGGGTGTGAACTTGCATTAGCATGGATTGACTTGTGGTGTTAAAGGGGGGAAGTGGGGACATGTAGCCGTGTGGACATGGACCATAAGGTCACTTAGAGGGAGGGGACATGGGTGTCCACTGTCAATATGACCATTACCACCTAGTCCTACATGTATTTACACTGGGGGGACGGTCACTAGAGTCCAGTTCATTGGTGTGAGATATCTGTCTATTAACTTGATCCTTTGCTCTTCGACTTATGCCTTGCAGTGGTCCAAATTCGCTCATTCGTAATTTAATTGTAAATATCCTTTCATAAATCCAGAATTCATATTTGGGAAGGTTATTGCTTGACGGGCATGTACATGTGATAGTAATGTGCATGGAATATTGTGGTTACTTATCGTTTAGGGCGGGTATACATTATGTGTAATTTCGTCGTTATTTTCGTGTTTTATTTATGATGTATCAAGATAGGTCTATCATCAATACCATGACTTTTTGTGGGTTCAAGTTAGTACCCCGTACGCGTGGTGTCATATCTGGAATTGGATTTCCTTAGGAAAGTCTTAAATTTCCGAAATACATGTGAAGTGATATTATATCTATAAATTTTGTGAAAACCTGGGTTTAAACCCAATGAAATCTAAGTGGAATGTATTCAATTTAGCCTGGAACCCCCCTGGATTTAGTTTAGAAACAAGACATCCAAGAATAGTAGGGGTATTATACTGATCGCTCTAACTTGCAAATGATTCCCTCCCCTTCCTAGAGCAGGTACCCTACCCACTTGTTATGTCTACCCATTAGTAGTACACACTCACATACAGTTCCCAATGGACTGAGCAGCTCAAACAAATGAGCAGCTCCCTCTGCTATTTACTGAGCTGCTCACTGACGTCAGACGCACATGCCAACAGGTAGTGTAAGTCCAGTAGTACTGTCAACGTCCTATAACCTCTCCATGGGGCCCTAAAGGGCCATACCCACTAGGCGATATTGACCAGAGTCGGCTGATTCACAGGTGCTAAAATCGGCCAACTCTACTAGAAGAGTCAGCTGAATTTAATGCAGCCTCATATCTAACACACACATTTAAATATGTTATACTTACAGGCAATCAAAGGAATCGGCCGATTCTCCCAGTTGCCCGTCGCCCGTGGTCGGTAAAATCACCTAGTGGGTATGGGGCTTAAGTGACTTTAGCAGCAATGGGAGACTGGGAGAATCGCCATTGTTGTTGCGGGGCGACTGGATTATCAAGCAAGTTTGATATTTTACTGGCAATTTTACCGGTAATTCTGTTGCCTGTTGCCGGTCTTCCACAATCTGCACTATACCCACAGGGAATCGCCCCGTGATCCTGAGTTGCTCGGCGACTTTACTGACGATTCTCCCAGTCACCATCGCTGCTGAAGTTGCTTAGTGGGTATGGCCCTGGTATGGGTAGGTAGCCAAAACCAATAAATTCAAAAAGAAATTCCAAACTCAAATAATTGTGGAAATCCATTCCTTGAACCTAATTTCTGGCCCATATTAAAATCTAAACCATGACATATGGTAGAAATCATTAAAAACATGTTTTCCTTGCTCAACTCAATTAATGCATATCCATAAAGATGGGGTTTGTTTACAAACAAATGGAAATATTATCAACTCTCCTGGAATTCTACTTTTCACAGCTAATACTTTACCACTAGCACTGACTTTGAATAGACACATCTACTATTATTTCTATCCTTACCTGAGTTTTGAAAATGTATTGATTTTGGGTCCCTTTAATGGGGGGTCTCTATAAACATGTCGCATTTAAGAAAATGAATAACAATTGAAGAAATAAGCTATGTCATGTCATTCATTTTTTCACTCATGTCACTAAACCTCATGTCACATGTTGAATTTAAGAAATGGCCATGTCCCCGTGCCGAATTTAAGGGTTTAGGGCCCCTCTCCATGGTAACCAACAGGTGTACAGTACAAACCTTGTTCTCCCCAGTCATAGCTTGAGTAACTCAGGTAATTGAGTTGACATACCAACTTCTTTAACTTGACACCCATTGTATATCATGGTGGGTTTTCTTAAAGGTATATCATTTGAATACCATCTTGTTGATAAATTCCTAGTATTTTAGGAAAGGTATGAGTACATTTCTTTGGCAAGTGACTTTCTTTGCCACATACCCATGTACAATCGGTCGCAAATATTTTAAACGGAGTAATTGATCTCAAACTCCTCCAGGGTTGTACTATGGACATTGTGCAGATGACGCCACACTTGCCCAAAGTAGGCTAGCCACAATATTGGTGATCATAATATTAGTCAATTCATAAATGCTTTTTAATAGTTATCAAATGTTACGAAATCAAAAAATATCAAATGTCAAATAACATTTATGAATTTCAGATTAAAAGAGTAAGTTCGTGAAGAGGTCAAATGGCCACGTCCTCACAAGGTCTTTTAAGTAGAAACATGCATGGACCACACGCGTCACTAAAAGTAATCTCAATATATATAATTATATTGGCAATATTGTAATTGAATCATGGATTCAATGGTATATAGTGCAATAATGACAAATTTTGGGAACATGTTCAAATGTGGTAGTTTGTTAGAGTCATATTTTGTGATCTGTCAGGTTGTGACAAATTGGTCATAATTACGATTTAGGATGACTTTTCTAATCTTCCTTGCATTTGCACCATGCTATATGGGGGTTCATCATATAAACAGTGAGAAGTTCAGGTCTTTAGGAATGACTCTCTATGTGGCACATTCTCAGATTTAGATTTTTTAATTATATAAGATAGCAGAAAGATTGCGTTTTTTATTGCATTTTTTTAAACAATTCAAACTTTTCCCAAAATAATAAATATACAAAAATTCACAGAAAATCAAGTAATGCACCAATTAAGGATATCAAAGTACCATTCTTATTCTTTTTTTTATGCTCTTTCAGATGGTAATAACCCCATGAATCTGGGTTTAGCCCTTGAAAACTCTCCAAGATACCTACTACCATTAATCATGATAGTACATCCAGAAAAACATGATGAATTGTTGATAGTTATAATTTCTTCGATAACAGGTTATAATTAAAAAAGTAAAGATTTTCTTGAACCTATGTGTAACTGCCACTTGTCACAGTTGTTAGACCTATCTATAATCTATCTGCCAACACCTTCTATAGAGACAAGCATGTGGACTTCTCACCTGGCTATTGTTTGATAATATTTACTGTAGGGACACCTGACCTCCAGTGACCCTGGAGGTCCTCCAGGGGTTGGGGGGAGACAGGTCCCATATGGTTATGGTCCTAGCAAACTGCCCGAAACATTGATAAGGTTTATATATGGCTGGTCGTTGTAGTGGTTGAACAGCTGTTGAAGTGTCAAATACTTTATATGTGTCAATATAGAGTGTGAAAGGTTTTATGTGTGTCAATATAAAGTGTCAAATGCTTTGTTTGTATCAATAAAAGAACACTTTGGGTATCAAATATAGTCTGATGAATTGTTGCTATGGGGTTAAGGGTTGGGTAGAGGTATCATTGAAAGTAGAACTTGTATTAATAACGTGATTGATGCTTTGATTTCCATCAAAAGCATTAATTCGTCAAAGGTACATACAATTGATCACTTCAAGTATAATAACAAAGGTACATACAATTGATCATTATCAAGTACCATAACAAAAGTCTTTTTATAAACTAATCATGTTTAACCGTATTCTATGTGTGCATGAATTTATCAGTTAGTCAAAGGACTGCAAATCAACTGAGGAGGTTATAGGAAATAAGATATTTCCTATGGAGTGATTCAGATTGAATCATAGGTCTAGATCTGGTGGGAACTCAGGCTGTTTAGGCTGGCCCTAGATCCTGAGAGATTGACAGAAACAACCCTTCCTTGGGTAAAGCTGTATTCCACTAGCAGATTTTACGCCCGATTTCAAAAATCGACAATAGAAATAATAGTTAATCATAGACATTTTATACATCATTAGAAAGGACTTTTAATTCTCTTCCAAACAATATGCAGGATGTATGGTCTTTCACCATTATTATTATAGAAAATAATAAACTAAAAAATAAATGGCGGTCGAAACCGCCAAGTGGAATACAGGTTGTATAGGCATATCAAGGGTTTCTCTGCTGGAGATTGGGGCCCTCACAAAAGGGGTTACGGCTGGTAGAAGGGTGCTGACACTTGACACAGCCTGGGGTAGATGAGACTGGGAGATACCCAGTGATAGCCCAGTGATAACCCAGTTCAGGAGGGCCTGGAGAAGGCAACTGGAGACAGGATTCAGCCGCACCCCCTCAGGGTCATTCCTCCTGGGGGGAAAGTGGTTGGGATCCAACCTCGCCGAATAGCTAGCATGCAACGTTATGAAGGTGTTTGGGTTTTCTCTTTTTGAGTTATGTAGTCCTTTAGAATTTTATATGGACCCCATGCAAAGAGCGTTTCCTCTCATTTTTTTTCTAAATTGAATAACCACATTCATCATCAAAGGCCTTCCATGTAAGTAGACAGAGAGATATTGAAACTAATAATCAATACATAGTAAGTTTAAAGTCTTCTGCTATTTTTGTTTCATAAATTATTACAAGAATCGACAAAATATAATAAATTTGTGTCCCACTAAGAAATTTGTTGAATACTGATCAATGCAAAACCTACATTTAAAATTATATTACTCTATACCTTAAACAATACCATAAAAAGTTGAGGTAATGTTGTAAACCTGCATCAAACATGAAGCCCTATACAATTAGGGCGAGATCTAGAGCCTTCATGCAAAAGTATATGACTCAATATCTTAAACAGTACCATAAAAACTTGAGGTAATGTAGCAAATAAGAAGCCCTCTAGGGACCTATCCAATAGGGTAATCTGTAGCCCATGGCCAATGTTTCTTTTTGAGTGATCAGTGATCACATATGCCTAATGGTATTGAAATAAATTATACATGTTTAGGCTGAATCACCACAAAAACCGGCTGATTTTTAGTAAATTCTACTTAAGAAAAATAGACAATTTAGGCTCCCATTCGATCCAGTGAGTATGGGTGTTAAGTCCAGAGATCCTCTAAACATATGGTACCAATCAAGTCTTTCCACCCCTTGTTTCGCCTAGAATCTAGACACCTTCCCAGCACCCACCATGTAACTCTAATCGTTGGGCGCTCCACTTAAATGATAATGGTTGGGAACACATAAATCTGTCCAGCTTCAATTGCATCACATGTTTTACCAATCACATCTTGTTTGAAGCATTTTCTTATTCACTTTCCTTTGCCTTCATATTGTTTCTTTCTGTAGTACTGAGGTATGAAATGACTTTGTTCCATTATTGTTTTAACAGCAGAATCTCAATGTTGTGAAGCTACAATTGTATGTATACATGTATTGTTTAACTAGTGACACACAAATTGCTCTGGGCTCAAGATACATTTTTGACATTGATTTTATCTTCTTTTTGATACCCCCAAACAGTGTGTACACACTTTGTCCACAGCTAAAAGATTCTTTTTTAATTCCCATATGTATTAACCTTACCTTCCCATCTTTTCAGATGGATAAATCGATATAAAAATATTCAAATAAAAATTAAAGTTTTGTGATGACTGGTTGTTACAATTAATTCAAAAAAGATTGAGATAGCTACACTCATTTTAAATAAAGTTGAGATGGTTACAATCAATTCAAATAAAGATTGGATGGTTACAATTAATTCAAATAAAGGAAAATTTAGTATAAGATTGGCCAGGAATCGGAGTTTGACTTTCTAAGTATATAACCGAACCTGTACTAGTTTTAAATCAGTAGGAACCATGCAAGTTTACATTCTACATGTGATTTATCATCATGTGACACTGTGTAAGCCTAGCTCTGTCACATGCTAACTTTACCAATGGATGCTGAACTGATACTCCATTTTCATGTAAATCTAAGTTTGGACAAAGTACATAGTTAAACACTAATTGAATCTCCAGAGTACTTTTTCAATGCAATTGGCTGAGAAAAAAGTTGAATAGAGTGTTTGCTGCTTTTTCTGGGTGTCTTCTTCCATGTTGTTCCATTGTCCAGATCTCCCCTTAAGCCCCATACCCACTAGGCAATTTTACCGGCAACTGGCGACGGGAAACGGACAGAATCGGACGATTCCTATGATCCCCAGTTAGTTTAGTGTATTGAAATGTGCAGGTTTGATCTGAGTTGCCAGTAAAATCGGCCGATTCTAAGGGCAAAACCGGCCGATTTTAACGGCGATCTGTCGGCCGACTCAGGGATATTCGCCTAGTGGACCCCGTATGGCGCTTTAAGCACAAAAGTGTACATGATCGACGAATTAAATGTACAATCCTATGCACTGATCTAGGTACACGTGAACAGGAATCACCTTCTTTCTTATAGCCAAGCTATATATTGTCCACAAGAAAGACATAATTTGTTCCCTTGTAACTCCCATACCTTGGCGCCAAAATCGTGACGTGCCTAATAACGTCGCCGGATTACATTCTAACGTTCTAATCTTCCTTTTTTTTTATTAACCACATTCATTACAATTAATGTTCTTCCATTATTATTAATATAAATTTTCACTTTAACAACAGATGAACGATACCATGGCTTAAATACAGTTTAATCTATTTTTATTTGAGAATAAAGTCAGATAGGTGCCCCTACAAAATTATAATGCATTGTCTAGCGCTCATCCTTCCATTTATCGCTATTGCAATGTAGCCTGTGACAAAAATACCAAGCTTTCATTCCCAATGAGCCCTTGGACCCCTGAACAACCTAACACTTTCTCGCCCCTAGATATACTTTTCTCTGGCCCCTGGATATACTCCCCTATCCACCATATGGCTACCTGGCCCCATGCTATAATATGGGCTTATAATGGACTGATTTGATGTTGTCTAGCATGTCGGGTATGGTAGCAGGGGGCCACTTTGACTCGTTCAGATCCCAATACTGACACAACCACTAACCCCCCCTGGTGGGAGCTACACCAACATACCCCATATGGACTGGGGGCAGATCACACACAGACAGGCCGGTCCTCCTGGTGGTGGGGGTAGGGGTTACTCCATTCTGAAATGGGGATTTCATTTGTATATAGTTTTACCCTCGAAGAAAAAGCCCATTGCACAGGGTCATTTGTTTTCAGATTTCTGTCTGATTTCTCACTTTCCATTTCAATGGCTCCTATAATAACTTCAAAAGTATTGCTTAAATGAAGATCAGTTCATGTGTTTTTATAGTTTTAGATTTTTCCATTTACCTTAACTTAGATATGCTTCCCTGATTATTACATCTAATTAAAGGAAGGACTAATTCTGAAACAGGTATTTAGTATTTCTAACCTAAGAGAACAGTTTCAATTATATACCAATTTGAATGAAACAGGGAGCTGTCAAATCATAAATCTCCTTTCTAGATGTAAGTTAAATACATATATTTGCTTTGGAAATTAGTTCAATATCCGTACCAGCTTATATTTACTATATTCTCCCTTGGCCTTATCCGCTTATAGCTATAGGCCTAGGCCCTGCCGACCAGCTGGAATTTTAATTTCGAAAGATTAGATTTCAGGAACGTAGAAAGGATTCAATCAATGTATGATCGCCGACTTACCTTTATTATTTGGTCTAGGCATAACCGACTTAAATTGAAACCCTGCGTGGTGAAGCCTCTCTTCTAATTCGTTATAGCTTGCAATAACTTAACAGACCCATGATCATTGCTCTCCCTTGAGGCACCAAGTATTAAAGCATAGCTTCGTGATCATAACCAAATATTTGCAGAGGCTTAATATAATCAAGGGGACGAACTCTTGCATTTGGCAATTGTGGCATTAAGCTTGTATTCTACATACCAATTTTGATGCTGGTTATTCTGTATTTCTTTGATCTGAGGATATGGCATGAAACTATAAATGCTATGATATACCATTTGAAAGACAATTGCAAAACCATTCGATTGATATATATATATATAGATATTACATTTTCAACCATAATTCCCACTGCTAATTTAAATTCTGCAGCAAAATCGATATGCGAAATATAGGCATTTTGGTAATATTTCAACCATAGAGGAAATATGTTTTTCATGAGCTTTCCATGTCTGATGAGTCTTAAATCCACCATCTTTAACATTCTTCTTATACGTTCTATTTGAAGTCAATGAACAGAAAGACCATAATGTACACCCCTTCAAAAAGAAAGCCAGAGAGTACCCCCTCAACCCCCTTCCATCCACCAACCCAAACACCAGCCAATATAGATCTGTGTGGCTGCAAATATGTCCTGGGATCGGGTAGCACAAGGACATGATAGTCCAATTTTCTCTCAAACAAATAAATATTATATTGCACGGAACGCAGGGTGCACCAGACACCGCCTAAATTGATCCAAGGAGGCGGGTAAGTCATCCGAGGAGAGGGGGTGTATCTTTTTGTGCCTGTGGTCTATGTCGTCAAGCTGGAGAGGTCTATTTCAAAAGTAAGTGGAATGCTGAAAACAAAAACATCCATCATGAGGAGCTTGTAGAATTACCAGATTCTTTATAAAAGGAATAAAATACCAAACAATGTTGTTTTTTTTTAGGGAAATGTGGGGAATTGCGTTCTGACTCAGTTTGGTGGTAGATGGTGTGGAATGCTGGTCAAATGGAAAATCATTAAGAATTAAAGAATAATCATTAGCTTCAGATAGGTTTTTCTTCTATTTTAGATCTATCTCTTTCATTTCCATATTCTTGTTTTGATATGATAGCTTCATATCTAGAGATTGAACAACAGATTTATTCGGGTTATGATTGAAAGTAGATTTTTCTGCAATATTGCATTTTTGTTGCATTAATATATTGTGAATGCAGATTTATCAAGCAATTTCTTTTATCAATTTTGTGTTCTTCCATAACCAGATAAACAGCATAAAAACTGTTCATAATACAGAAAATCCCTGCAAAATTAATGTGCAATCCTTTTTGTAGAGAGAGGGATATTTACATCCAAGCTTTGATGATATGCAATTAAATTTATGACTTTAGTTGCCCAGTGGACAACTGGGTCTATAAGAAATCCTCATATAGAAGGCCAGACACCCCCAGACACTACCTTTTTGAGGAGCAGCTCAGAATAACGATATCCCCCACCCAGCCCACTCCAAGAATCGGTGGCGTGATTCGCTTAAAAACGCTGGCAAACGCTATATCATGTCATCGTCATGTCCCCAAAGGAACAATATATTCATAAGGCGCGCCCTCCGCCCTGTCACTGCAGATCGAATTCAGTCTGGGCCAGAGTGAGTGATGGTGATATATACAACTTGTTCTGTCAACTTTGTCAGATTGCCTTAGATCCATCTCGTTGATGTCTAGGAGGAGTGAGAATTGACGTATGTGTGCTTTTGTGTTTATATAGATCTACATGTAGATCTATGTATGTATCTAAGTACATAATAGTGTACGCTTGTTTTTTTTATTTTTTTTTTATAAAATCCTATATACTGATATATATAATGTATTCATAATTGTATACATACTCTATTCATAATCATATATAAGATAATGCATTTCAATACATGACAAGGTTCACTAAAGTAGTTAAGTTACTTCAGAGGCAGTACACAATTATAACGTTTACTATAATGGCGATTGTAAGGGTATCATTTAATGAAGTGGCAAAAAACACTAGATTAATAATGTAGAAACAGTGCGAAATAAACGTATATATAAGTTGAGGGCCAACGTCATTTTTCAAAGGGCCTTTCTTTTCCTGATAGTTTAATATTTTAGATTTGTTGGGCCAGTGTATTAGTGTAATCTGATGACCCTACAGATTCTGTATGGGCTATTTCGTCCCCTGATTAGATGTAGAGCTACTGCAATATTAAAGGGATTTGTAACTGTACATCAGACGGAAACTTTGAATGTAAAGGAAGTTTAAAAGTAACCGAGCATGTAGAGACACAAAAAAGTATCCTCTAACGCGGAGGCACTTCACAAAGATGCAGCAATAATGAGGATACAGCATTTTCTATACGATGATATACGCAAAGGATAATTTAAATACTGCCTGAAAAAAGGCATTTTAATGACCTTTGAGTTTTGCAAATGGGGTCATTAAGGCACATTGAAGGTCATGGAGAGACCTTGTGAAAGGGACCTTTCCATTACCCAGAATGTACCTTAATGGCCCAATTTACAATATTTGAATTTATTAAAGGTCAAATCCGGTGCAATGAAAGTTTATTAAAACATGATTTTATTTGACCGCAACCCTTTTCCAAAACCCTGAAATCTGCACCATTGCTCTAAGAAATCCAAAGAACGCACATGGTTGTGCGTATACTCCAAGCAGTCAGTCCTCACCAAATGGTGCCTATCAGAAAACCAACATGTCCATTAGACCCAACACTCACAAGCAGCTAATTAATTGCCTCAGTCTTGTTTCTGTTGCTGGTTCTTGGCAGGCCTGGTCCCTCAGCAGGCTGATAATGGTGTGTTTAATGCCCATGTCACTGGTTACCAGCGAAGTCTGGCATCCATCTTGGATGGAGTACGTCCGTACGTTCAGTAACCCTCCTCAGAGATTAGGACTATAGGAGACAAGAACATGTATACTGAAAGAGGTTACTTGGGTTGTACCTCAACGGTTTGCCTCTGAACATTTTAAGTATTTTAAGCATTCCTTCGAGTATGCATAAAAGCGTCCTGAATAACATTGGGTTATGGTGATCTGGCAATAAATTTGATTTCTTCATGTCACATGTTGAATGTCTTTTGATGAAATTATGTAATGGCACTGGCTTGAAATTGAAATCTTTCAACCTAAATGTGTCATTTGCATTTCCCTTTCCTATGACCTGGTATAACGCAAAGTATTTGACTCTGCATCCTTGTGGTATTAAATGTGTTATAACGTGTGATCCATGCACATAATTATTATACATAAATGACCTAACAATTTTGTTGGGAATATATTTTGTCATAGGTGTTATATTTGCCAGAAGATGTGAAATCATAATAATAAAATTTCGATTAATTTCTATAATTCTTTAATGAAGGGTCTTTCAAAGCAACTTAGCTGTTGGCCGTGGTTTTCTATTCACGATATAAATGCATGCTATTAGGTCGTGTTCTTTATAAATAGGCGCATTTACTTTAAGGATCCCTTCTTTATATTCCGTCCTTCTGTAAGTGTGCAAATCGCCTTGGACACAGAGGATTCAAGAGAAAATGCTACATCACACACTTGGCATAGCAAGGACATCAAGTCTCAAGTACATCTTTTTTTAACTTGGGAGATTTTATCTATAGTGTCAATAAGTTTAGAGTTGAACTGATTGTAACTCAAGTACCTGTCAATACACCCTTTGAATGACCTGCCCCTATGAAAAAAACATACAATGTACCTCTTCAGGCCCTCTAAAAGCCTTTACATTTAACACCTTCACTTACAATGTTCAATGCCTAAAAGGTACTCGAAACCCTCCTGCTAAGGCTTTTGTGATTTATAGTGGCAACTGCCATGGTCCTGTAAATCACATTTCCCACTTACAATGTTACTCTGAAAAAGAAAACTTACAAAGAAAATCTAAAAAACAACTTTTAAATTCTATTGCAGTAAACTTTGCACCTGGAAAATGTCCCTATTCTCAATTGATAGACTTAGAACAAGCCCTCTAAATTTCCATTAATTGGTGATGAACAGACTCTTTGGGAGTTCTACCTTCTCTTGTCACAACACAGATCAAGTTTTAGTTTCTGTTGTACATTAGAACACATGTGTTGAAAAATTAGGGGATGGTGTTTCCTTGAACTTGTCATGATTGATTATTCGTTAAAGGTTACAAAAGAGAGGATTGCCTAACACAGAGAGAGCTTTTGTGCATTGGATTGCCCATCCTTGGCTACGGAATGCAAACTCAGCATTCCTACTAGATTAGGATTAAGGTTTATGGGAGAAAATGTGAATACAGGAAATACTTAAATGACATATGCCTTTAACCACATGAAGTTTGCCGGATGCTGCTTGAAACAGGAAACCAAGAAGAAATATGAAAATCTACGCTGATTAAGAGATTCGATTGATATTTGATAAATTAGAAGCATAATAAGACATGAACTCTTGAAGCCGAGTGCGGTACATTTTTGAAAGCATTGTGTAGTTTTGAAAGGATTTCCCATTTCTAACATTTAGTTCATCCTTAAAATGTGATTAGTTTTACAACACGTTTAACATCACTGTCTCCTCTCTCTAAAAGAATTTACATAATGTATACAAATAATATGAATCCGAAATATTCAAGCTATATTAATTATCGTTTTGGACAATAAACTGGAGAGCCTCTCCGCCAGACATCATTGCCAATGCATGGCACAAGAAATGACCTACCCAAATCAGAAAAGTAGAGAAAGGAATAAAAACATAAGAGGGATCTTCATGGAAAATAAACATTTGTGGTAACCTTGTGCCTCTATAACTGCCGATGCCCTCCAAACTATAGTTTTCTTATGACGGTTGCAGTAGAGGAGCAATAGCAGAGGAATACTCGGTTGCAGCCCCAGGGGCGTAGAGGTATGATATAATGTTACTCTGCTAAGATCCCTCGGGCATTTAGAAAGCATCTGTAGAGGAATGGATCTATATCATGGTTCCAAATACAATATACACTATGAAGGAAAAAGATGACTAAGTCACGTGACTTACTTTTCTGCCGGTAAGTGTCAGGGAGTGCAGAATCAGGTGATTTGTCCTCGACCAATCAGATGACTGGATTCTTGGGTGTGTGGCAAACGTTGAGACTGACAGCGCTACGTCTTCTATATGGGCTATGGGGTTATCTATTCAACCGATGAGAATGACCGGAACTAGATTGTTATGACCGGAAGTAGATTGGAGACCAGTCTATTTGAATCAATACTAGCATATAGAGAGACATTGATGGAACATATAAAGATTGCCTTTTTTATGTTAAATGGTGTATTGGGAGTTTTAAATTCATCTTTATTTGTATGAAATTGCAAATTAAAAGATAATTATCGTGACCGAAAAAAGGAGAAAAAGTGAGATGGCGTTAGCCACCTGGTCCATGGGATGGGTCTAGAATTGAGGGAACGGGGAGTAGCAACTATAAAACATAACGGATCTAAAAGAAGCAGGCATAAAAAGAATGGGCGTCCACAAAGGTTTTGATTTTTATTTCCACGAATGCTTATCGCGAGCAGAATTATCGTACACTACCATTAGATTCTAATATAAAACCCTTAATGCACCTGAGACGTCCGTTTATGCAATGGGAGAGTCAAGGTTACGATGACCTTCCCATAAAATAATGTGACCATGATTCATTTACCTACCATTTATTTCTCAATTTGGTTGTGGGGACCCATTTGCCCATTGAATCCGGGGTGACATGGTGCTTGTATGTTGGTGACGTGTCTGAGTGAAGTGACACTGATTTTGGGGGAGATACGTCACTGATAAGATCGCCACACCTTAACGTGTAGAGGGTAGGACATAACTCAGGGACCGCCGAATTCTGACAAATTCAGGAATGTCTCATTTCTTTTTTTGGTTTTGTTTCTCAGCGATTTATACATTATCTTTTGATGTTTAAAATTATCATTTCCGGTCTAACCGTTTTGGCAAACTGTTTATTCGATTTTCATTGAATAATTATATATCCATTAGTCAAGTACTATTACTTGTTATGTATATATGAACATTCGTTTCATGATGGATTGCAATGGAAAGGTCGTGTCAAAAAAATGCCTTAAAAAAATGCACACCAATATCGAACAGAAAAATAATATATAAGTCAGTGACAAAACACGTATAAAATTTACAGTAAAAATGGTCATGTCCACCAAGACGTTTACATTAATAATTTTCATTTTATCATTCAAATTTTAGTTCTCCTTTTAGCATAGTTTTAACTTTTTATGCCAATTTCAGCATAGTCTAAACCTTCCTTTTGATAACTGAAAAGGTCATGTATTCAATGGGACAAACCTTAAACTCTGTTCCCTTTAATGTGAAGAACTCTGTTCCCTTTAATTCTGTTCCCTTCAATGTGAAGAACTCTATTCCATTGAATGTCAACCTGCCATTGACGTCCCACTGTGACGACCTTACGTATATATAACTGTTACAGGTGTTTAGGAGAAGACCCCACACGAAATCCAATATCCACCCACATCTTTACCTGTCTCAGATAAGATTCAATTAGAATAAAAGGGTGTATCTGATGATCTAACATAGCACCTTATCTCCCTGATATCTGATCATCTTCTATGGGCATATCTCTGTTGTAATCTTGAAAGGCTTACAAATTAAGACGACCTTGATTGTATGGGGGCTTAGAGATAAGATCGAGTCCTTTAGTAAGCTTGACAATATGTGACGGGTGATCGGTCCTACCATCTATCTTATTCTATGACCTTTTCTGCCTTTTCTTAGGAGTGGCCACCTCATCAGCCAATAGGGTGAGGGCCCTAAAGGGGTGGGGGGGGGGGGGGGGGTACTTCATAAAGGCTTGGGTACCCGCTGCAAAATAGATTGTGGAAACGGTGTTTTTTTTATCATTCTCATTATTATCTTTTATTTATTTATTTAACAGTTTTATTTGTAATCGCAGCCAAGGCAGAAAAAGAGGATCCGAGGCTGTCATTGACTGGACAGCTCCAACAGGGGGAATGTCAAGTGATATCGCCTTGCTGGGGCTTTATGGATGAATTTTTTCAGTGTAGGGAAAGCATCATAGGTCAATTTTGAGCTGTTTAATGTACATTTTTAAGGAAATTTTCTTACTAGAAGTTTTAAAGAACAATACTTGTTAGCTTGAGTTTGGATGTTAACATAGTAGCTGCAATAAAAAACAATGGGCTTTTATTTGAGTAAAACTGGTTTATATCATAAAGTAAGGAAATCCGAGCTATTGTATAACCGAATCGGGGGGGGGGCTGTAGTTTTGACCAGTCAGTGCCCCCCTACCTGGCAGTTGGGGGCACAGGAAGAAGTATCTTCTCTTTATTGAAAAGGATTGGCATTGAGACCTTGTGAAAGGGACAATCGGGAAATTGCATACTCTCGAAACTTCTCAGATTCGCCAAAAACCTGAGTTGCTTCCGTATGCTCCTGATTGGCTGAAGAAGGAGTGAGGCAATAAGGCAATATGTAGTAATAAAGACAAAACACTATGATATAGCGGATTTTACACAACTAAGACATGTTTTCTGCGCGCAGTAGCGGAGTTGGATGATAAAAACTTGTTTTGATTCTTTCCAACTATATTGAATTTCCTTTTTAGAATACAGGCTAATGTTTGGCAATGTTCATTTGATCAAACTTTAACGAAGACATGAATAAGCTTAGAGAGGCTGAACCTTTAAAAGATTGTGATCTATAGCTAATTGTGGGTTAAATTTCAATGGAGCAGGACAGGTTGCCTCCCCCCCCCCCCTCTCCCCTTGTTTTCAAATTAGCTTTTTTAGTCCCAACCCCATCCTGGAAAAACTCTTTTCAATTATTATGCTTCCATCCTCTCCCCCCACCCCCCATTTTATAGATTCTGGGGGATCTGGCTCTGGAATCCTCTACATGGATCCGCCTTTTGATTCGTTCCTGGGGTCCGCCTCTAGCATTCCTCTCTTGGATCCGCCCCTGGCATCCACCTCTGCCATGCCTCGATATTTTTCCTATGAAACGAAAAAGCACAAAACCCTCTGAGGGGAAGGTCTAATCTGGCCCAATCTGACTTTGGGATCCTCTTTATGGATCCTCTTCATGGATCCACCTCTGAGATCCTGTTCTTTGATTCTCCTTTTCGATCAAACTGAGAGATCCGCCTCTGCCATTCCCTATGAAATCTAGAAAGGATAAAGAAAAAGCTCAGAGGCTTTCATCGATGGAGGGTCTTTATCTGGGCGCTACATGTCTATTGGCCAAGTGACATGGAGTATTTGTCTTAGATGGGAGATTACCACGTAAGGTGCCACTACCGTCACGACCGGCTCTAACCACGTCATGACACATTATGTAGACTAGTTTAAGGTCTATTTTATTATATTTTATTTTATATACATTATTGATGTATTGCAAACATGAATATTTCAAATTGTGCACTACGTGTATCTCCTGTTGTCTGCAATTATATAAATTTAGTTGTTGAAAAACCATTTTGAAAGTCATATTTGTGAATTGCTTATGGTCTCTTTACAAAATAATTATTTGGTTGGGACTGCGCAAGGCTAGTAAATTTCCAGATATCTACATTCTATCGTAACGGCTATACCGTCGTGTGCTGCGCAGTAGGGTATTATATCAAGCTATTAGGAATTTCCTCTCTAGTTAGGAAATGTCCAGAATATATAGGAAGTTTGAATTAATTCAACCTTTCTATTACTTTTTATTAACTCTCGGGAATTGATGAATTAACGGGTTGTTCAACAATATGCCAGAAAATTTAAACGGAGAAAAAAAGAGTTTGTACTTGACTCTCAACATAACTCTAATGTTACGTCTTCAGGTTGTGCTGCAACCATCAAATAACTAATTTTGTAGTAATACTCAAGGAAGTACTGAATTATATATTTTGTATACATAAAATGATGACTTAGAAGTTAAAAGCGTGATGATTCTATACAACCATCGTCGGGTTTATATGAAGTGTATTTACTTAAGTAGCAAATATGTTTACTTCTAGGACCTTAACATGTGTTCAATTTGAAAGTAATTGCTTCCAGCATTACTCAAACGCATCAACCCACCCTTGTAATTATGAGAAACATCGCTAAGATTCCCAACCGACCACAGCTACAGCATTACTGACATGCTAACGTGCAAAAACTATAAACATATCACTGACAACCTAATAGCACTTTTTTTCCTAAAAGATTCTGCAAACAAAAACTGAGACGCTTTCATTTGGCCATGTCTCGGGCTATTTCATTTCATCGGCGTTACTTTATGAGCTTGGGAGGGGTACCCTGGAATGGTGTCAGGGGTAAAGCCAAAAAAAAGATAAGAAAAAGAGGTGGACGAAAATAAAGAAGAAAAAATAAAAAGATAAATTAATAAAATTTAAAATTAAATTAAAATTAAATTAAAAAATTAAAAAATTAAATAAATAAAAAGTAAGAAAAAAAAAAAAAATAAAATAAAAGATAAATAAAATAAAAAATAATTCAGTAGGAAAATACCAGGGTGTGTAATCCCAGGCCTGTGGTCTAGGGATCTAAACGTTGGATCAAATGATGCTGATCCAGACGAACGACCTCCAGGGTTAGAGGTCACTCACAGGTTAGGTGTGGATGGGTGACACTGGGTGGATGGGGAGGGGTGGTAATGGAAAAGCGAAGTACTTGTGTGAGGGGTGAGGGTAGGGGGGTTACTTTGACATGACATGTATTATCATGGGTGGCAACGGAATGGGAAAAAAAGGAAAATGGTCAAAGATCATTGTCAATGTAAACCCAGGGAAATTGGAAATATGACCAATAACACAGGGTTTTGGTTCGCCCGATTTGTATTTCCTGATTCCAAAAGTGTAAAACATTTTACCTTACTTTAAGGATTTGCAATTTCTCTGACCTCAGGTCCTTTCAGACTGAAAAAAGAAATATGGTAGATGACACAGGGATAAGTTATCATTAGGTAGGTAAAACTGAGGCAGGAAACATGGAATTTGAAAGTGAAATTTAAATTCCTAACCCTTTACTATCTAATAATGTGTCCTAGCCTTTATATTATGTTATGCATAGAGAAATTTACACAGATGGTTACAAGGTCCCAGATAATTTGCAAAACGGAATAGTTCCGTAGAATATTTTATCATCAACTGACTCTTTTGCTGGTCAAACATTGTGGTCGTGTTACAACTTAAAACGTTTTTTTCTTTAATACACCCCCCCTACCAGCTCAGTGAATTTACAAGTATAGGCTTACATAGGCCTTATTTTAGGCTGATGTTCTACACCTGTTCCCTAGAGCCTTAAACACCCAGATAACTCATGGAATTTGCCTAAACAGGCCACCCCACGCTGAGCCTAGTACTATGTTTTACAAGTCATTTCAGTATTGTTTTTGGATTAACTTGATTTCTTCATTTGCACCAGGACTTGTAACTTAATTCCAAAAGTGTGTCTGCCACAAATTGGTCAAGAATGGTGTTTATGTTGTGGTCTACATAACTGGACTGGGTGTAACTACTATTTGAGATACATTCCATCCTAACTTTATTTACTATTAACAAAACCTTCTGGTGTATTATGTGACTGATTTGTAGTTTGAAAGTAGAGAACATAATTGTCCATGTATCAGCCCACACGGTTTACTTAAAGATATAGACACCAATACATTTTAGGTGTAGTTTGACACAAGGAATATATATTTTTCCCCAAAATTATCCAACGCATAACTAGCATATTTGATAACAATTAATTATATTATAATGCTTTCCAGATTCCTCTTTTCCAAGAACATATCAAATGAGCAACCTTACTTTTCTCATAAACACCATGGCAATGAACACTATCATAAGAGGTGACCATAAAGGCTTTTCATTGTTTACTATTGGCTAGAAAATTGCTGACTAAACGTTTTAAAAATAACATTCATGATCATCATTATAACGGCTTTTTTGAATTTGGCAAGAACTGTTGATTCATTTTACCGGTTCAAATTCCCACTGATGCATCAATGGTCCATCCAAACAAAATAGTATAGAAGCAATTTGCAAAATATTGCAATAAGATGTTGTCATTTATCTTATAGATCTAATCACCCAGAGACAGAATCAACATTAAGCTTGCTTCCACCAATAAGCACATCCCACATTGGATATATCCCAGGGTTGGACATGGGTTGGACAAACTAACCATATAAACCTTCCTTGTTTCCTAGATTTAGGATTATTGAAACAGGCAACAATTGTATTTTATTTTATCCCCAAGTACTGCTTAAACATGATGATTTCTTAAATGTTATCAATTGACAGATTTTCAGGTTGGCCAGCCAATCAAAATGAAGTATTATAGAGCAAAATAGGGTTGGACATTGTAGGTTAGGCTAACAGGCTATTATTTTGGTTTCTATGGGCCAATATATAAAGCTGCATTTTACACATTTTAAAGGCAATCTGTCACTCAAATTGCTTTGGTTTATTTTGTATTATGCAGATGTCTTCAGGGAATAATCATGGAGGCAATTTCGAAAATTGTTCATGGTAAACTGCAATATTGGCAAAACTGGGATATTGTTCACAACCTTAGCTCTCATATAAAGATACGACGTAAAACCACATCACTCATTCCCTGTATCTCTTTTGTTTCTATTTATTTACATTTTTCTAGGCTGCCCCCTCGACAAGTTAAGTTTGTCATAGGATCCACATGGGAAAGCGTGTTAGAGTCACAGCCCCAAGCATTACCTAACTCTCTGTTGACGGGACCACAACTCTTGGGAGGGTTAGGTTTCCCTGTCTAGACCATCGTGGAGGGGACCTACTCATCCAAGTAGATATATCAGTTGATATAATGGAAAATCGTTCCATAGGTCACTGATCTTGAATATGTAGAGAAAAAGAAAGTTTATGAAGGGTTTGAGTGTTACTTCTACGACCTTTAAAATGTTGATATTCTTCATGAACTCAAATATGGTGGTATCATGTGCGTAGACCAAAATTTTCTCATATCACACCTATTTGAATAATAGAACTGATGTGAGCAATTGCAGTGTTTAATGAATGATCGATGTTTTTCTTTACCTTCGAAAATACGTCAACTGAGGTATGTACTTAATTCTTATAACAAAAACCACATCAACATATTCATATAAGTGTGAAACTAAAAGGAAGGTTGCATTTCATGATATTAGGCTGTAAATGACAATGTATATAAATTATTGTACAGTAAATAACTTCTGGAAGATGAAGGAAACCTGACGATGTGATTAAATGTTATCAAAATGTAGACTAAGATATGATATAAATTAGCAAACTTAAGATATGATATAAATTAGCAAACTTAAATGACAAAATAATTATATTAAAATCAACAATCTTTGAATGCTGAAAACCTGTAAAACGAATGGCGAACATATCTTCCTCATTGATATAGGCCTACACATAGACATAGGCACATTGACAAATATTTGCAAACTGCGGGGCTTCAACTTCAACACCTCTGCCTCTGTAACCTAAAACAATGAATTGGGCTGTAAAGAAGCGTTCTCCTTGGGGCACCTCCTTTAGCCCCATCTCCCAGGCCCTAACACCCCTCCCTGACGGGCTGCCCGGGGCTGGGGGAACTGTAATAGGTCCACACAACCAGCTGTCACATCCAATTGACCCTGGTTAGAGACCCAGAGACTTGGTGGTCTGCTATGGGGTGTTTCCAGTCAGGGCTTTAGTATACAGAGAGTAAAAATCCTGGAATATATATGAAAATCTATTTCAAATCTATTAAGAAATGGCGGAAATTGTTATAAAACTTTACAGGAAGTCAAGGAATTATATAAAGGATATGGAGATGTATTATCAAATTAATTTTCATTCTTGAATGGGTTTTCAAAAACTTTCCACCATGATTTCCAGGTTTTGATCCCCTGCTGTTTGCCGGCCCTGTCACCTTCATCTCATAGATTCAACCACCAAGGACAGAATTCGTCCCAACTTGTTTTCACCATGAAAATGACCCTGGCTGTCGGTACGGTGTAAAACCTCCATCACTCACTCACTATGTATTTTGAATTACAGCAAACATGCATAAAAATATGTATCAAAGATTATAAATCATTTTCAAGGGTGTGGCTCCATACTCGTGTGATAGGCCGAACGAATGTTTTGGGATATGGATTTCTATGGATCCAGACTAAAAGTATTGGGATCAAGGCATCTATGGGATGGTCCATTCGCTGCCCAGAATTGTGAAAAGGAAGTATTCCTGTAATAATATTATTATAATTATATGCAAAGGGAATGGAGTAGTCATTGCACAGTCACAAACTAGTCGTTTTCATTATTACCCTTGCATTTATTCAGGATTAAAGCAAAGTGAAAGTGGATTTCAAAAGGCGTTGCATAGTCCTACGCCCTTGATTTTTTTAATAGTGTAGCAACCACTGTTTAGGCAGTCGTCGCCCTGTTTAATTGGTCTGTCAGTCTGATGATAGTATGTGTGAAAGAGGCAAGTAGTCGCTACTTTCTGTCTGATGATAAGATGTGTGAAAGAGTCAAGTAGACGCTACTTTCACACGGCAGAGACTCGAACTAGATTAATAGGTGGATTCTCTATCAGGGAATCTGCAATACAGACAAAAATGGCTTAAGCACAATGTCAAATCTGATTTATAGGTTGAAATATGGAATTTTCATGACAGGCGAAATGGACTGTGGGAAGGCATGCACATGCACGCCTGTATTTCTGTGCTGTCCCCGGTAAACAAGTGTTTTCTAGTGTTGGTCTTAGTATTCTATTATATCGATCGTTATCGTTTTTACATGAATTATCTTAGGCAGTATATCTATATAACTATGAGAATATGATAATTCCGTGTGATGAATTAAAAAGGATATCCTCTGAATGAAAGACACCTCTCTGAATTTATCACTAAGAATTCATGATAAAAATATAAAATTTAGTGTATTAGAGGATCTTCAACTCATTTAGAGGTTGATATTGACCGGAGACCCTAAAAATCCCGCAAATCAAAAGGGTCAATCTATAATGATTATTTGTAGCACGGTACATCCAATATCTGTTATATCCATATTCTCTTATGGAAGAAAGTATGTTACAGGCTATAGAGCAGAAATTCCTTAAGTTACCAACATGATGATATTCCTCCTCACTTGAATAACAGGTGGCATTAACAAGCTACAACCACTTTGCCCATATGGCTGTGAGGGTGTGTTCAGGAGTGGGTTAACTTAATGCCCTGGGCGGGGGGAGGGGCCTTAGTGTGTTGACACACCTGTAATCAGATACCCCCTCACCTTAATGCCCTCAGGTGGCATTTGGGGTTTCCTGGGCTTTAAGGTGGGGAGGTTCCGTTGGGTTGAATTGGTTAGTAAAGCGAGCTATATAGGTGACGCAGAAGGATAGTCGAAGATACTATGGTTACTATTGGCCCTGTGGCACCAGTCCTGCAGTACATTATAACGAGAGCAACAAAGCAAACCTTATAATTGCAACCTAAATAGAATGTTTGAAATGAGGACTGTCTTACTACTTTGAGTATTCGAATGCATTTTCATTTTATTATTTCGATTATAGAAACCATACGTGCACTCCGTGGTAAAATATCGTCCCATTTGTTTCAAATGTTGGATACCTGTAAGCTAAATCAATTTGTATTATCAGTAAAAATATTGTTAGGCAAAATGTTTCATCACGTACATTTAGCATATAACGTTTCAATTTACACTGCATTCTATTTTTCCTTTGCTTTATATGTAGGTTGAGGGAATCTGCATTTAGGTGTACAACACATATATAATTGCGCATTAGCTGCATGCATAATTTCTGTTGGTTTTCTAATGTCTACTGGATGTGCCAGCTCTAACCTGAAGACCCACAAAATATAGGAAGAATTTCATACATTATATTCATAATTATCAACTTTAACATTAACCAATTTCTTCTCTTTTCTCCCTCAGACGGGCGTCCTCCACACCCAACACGGACAATACTTCATCGAGCCTGTCAAGGGTCAAGCGGTCAGTAGTGGTCAGCCCCACCCCCACCTGGTGTACCGCCGGTCATCCCTACCTGCCGAACTGGACATTCAACGGGCACACCTGTCGGACCAACCCCCTCCACCCCCTGAGGCCAGTCCCTGTGGGGTCGAAGGTAAACAGTATTAACCTTAAAGGGTTCCGTTCACATAAATTTTCAGGCTGCCATTTTTTGTGTATTTTAAATAGCTTAGGTATTCTTAAAATGATCCTAAAGTAAAAAAGAGGCAAAAAGTCAAAATTTAAGTATGTTATTCAGAGACGAAAATTAAAATATGGGAATCGCCTAAATTCTGGAGATTTCTGTACTCCTCTTGCTACATCATAACAATGGGAATTCCCTGTCAAAATAACTTGGGAATTCCAGGTAATTGAATAATTTTAGGCTAGTAAGAAATACAATTAATGATAGCCTGAATAGGGTCAAATATGACTATTAATACTGAAGTCTAATTTAACTTTTATATATTATGGAGATTTGGGGATTCCCTTTTCTCAAAATATTGGGATTCCCGTTTAGTCACCGCGTAGCGTCACAAATTTAGGAATTTCCCTGAAAAAATAATTAAAAAAGACCAGATTTTAAAGCCCCATAACTCTGTTAACACTTACAATGTTCTCAATATATTTCTAGGAGTATCAATTCTAGACATAAGTGCCATGCTCAAAAGATTTCATTAGAAAATATTGATCCCTTACTTACATGCAAGGTTCCCTTTAAGGTCTTGACCCCAAGGCCCATTTAAGGGTTATCAAAGTTGCCATAAGGCCTTCTGTTGGGTATGCACGCATCAAGGGGTAGGGGGATGCCATGGGGGAGCTGGGGCAAGTGGACAATTTAAAGGAGTTTATGGATCCACAACGCTCTTGATACGTCGTTTTAGGGGTACAATTCAAAATGCAGTCATTATGACCCTATTGCCATGCATGTTAGAGGCAAGATAGAAAACCTATAATGAACTGTTTTTGAAATACATTATAAAAGCATAAGTAAAAGCTACCTTACATCATGCTTTGGAATTTCTTAAACTCTCGATCTCTTATGTAGAAAAGGGTTTTGGGGTAATGTAAAGGATTACATCTTTCAAAATTCAGTATAACCGATAAAGTTTATATGCTGGGGGAGGGTATATAAGTGCTAACAGGGTACACACTTCTTGGCCAAATACGTTTTCATACCCTATAACCCTGAACCCATGCTTGAAACCCTCAATTTCCTAAGCCGGATGTACCTATATGGATGCAGAAACCCGTTCACCTGTTCGTAACAGAGTACGAACATTTTGAGGTTAACCTTGAGTTTGTACTCAGTGAATGTGTAATCACGTTTCATTAAGGGGAGATTGGGTCTCCGTTACAAGTATGTGGGTGCCTTGTTGTATACTCCCAATATTACATGAATTCAATTTCAATTAAACAGAGTACTTTGTGGGGATGTAGTCAGAGCTATCCAAAATGGACTGACATTGGTGATCAAATTATAATCACTGTTGTTCACAATCAATGCATGTACCTGGAAATATATTTATGGCATGATATGGGCAAACAAATTTGATTCTACAATAATAAGCATTTGCAAGTGTATCTTATCCAAAACCATCATATTATGATAATGGCTATAACCAAAAGGTGACTACAGGGGTGCCAACAAAAAAGAGTCCACGAAAATTCATCCCCACGATACATTAAAATACCCACGATTGCTCAATTTGTGATCGTGGGTATTTAGTGCCCCACGATAAATCATGAATTTGTCTTTCAATGTTTTTCATTTTTTTCTGATCCCAAATTGTTCCAATGTCCTTCAAACACACATTACACATTATCATACATGAATTCACATATATTGTGAATCATTTTATTAAGTTTTATCATATAGGCCTAACTTTAAAGTCCAGAATGTATCGTGAATCTTTTCTGGACAGGATTTTTTTATCATGGCCCTTAAAATCCCCCCCCCCCCGATAAATTCTGGTGTATCGTGGATGTTTTTTGGTTGGCTTTCCAGGTGACAATATATGCAAAAAAGGTCTATACCATGTGCTACAATGCCATGTAGTAGAAATCACAACCTTTTGTCAAATTGTAAGGAAGGACTTTCTTCAAAATGAATGATTGCCTCAAATTATGACATTCCCTAACCTGCTTCCATATGCAAAACCTGTGTCTATATTTCCATAAGCCAATAGTTTCCATGGAAAAAAGAATTGAAAAAAGTGATACCCTTCACAACCTTTTTTATCTGAATACTAAGAAATGGGGTCATGACCCAATTTGCTGGTTCCCACAGGTCCTTTTTAAAGCAGTTTAACAAAACAGCAGCCAGATGGACAGGTTGGTTATGGCCCAATTTGCTGGTTCTTGGTAAGACCTGAAGAAAGTTCAGTATGTAGGCAGCAACATGCGAAAGGACATCATTTTAGAAGAAGTAGGGTAAAAAAACAACCTAAGGATAACCCAGATAGAAACCCCATTTAGTGTAACCCAGAATCAGTTTCAACCTGGAAACCTTTTAACTGGTGACCCCAGCCTACACACTGTAACAGGGGCACACGGGTCTAGAGGCCTTTTGACGTACAACCCTGAGAGTATCATGTTTCTTGGTGCACTGGGGAGGATGGAACACGAGCCATAAAGAGGCTTTGTTGTGAGTTTTGAAACAGAATTCAAGGTTCAGGAGTCCATAATCAATTATGTCCAGAGATCTGATTTTTGACATTGTGTTTTTTTCTGAAAATGTGCTGTGAGGTGCATGTAGAGTAAACGGTCTATTTTTGGAAAGCTGGAATAAATTTTCTTTTTTTAAATGAAGCATAACTGTCCGATTTATACGTTTTCATGCTGGGTTGGATTATGAAATAGGTTAATATAAAAGGTGTGTGACGATGCATTTATATACATAAATCAAAGATATTTTTCTGATTTAAAGACTTCTGTTTAATGTATCGATAGCCCTATGAATGATTTTAAAAAACCTACTTAAAGGTGACCCATTCTATAACATATTTGCATAATAAAATAAAGACTCTCATGAATGTGACATTGGTGTATTAAACACGAACAACATATTGTTCATTGAATGATATATATTCACACATCCTATCCTGCGAGCCCATTATGAAATGAATTTTACAGTTATTTGTATTTTTCATGAATAAGATGTCAAGCAGACTGGCAAAGTATTTTAACACATTCCAGATACTCTGTGTATGAAAAATCGTTTTATTTCTTGACTCTGTCATCCTTCATCGCTGCTTTAACATATATTTATTCTACAAAACAATTTTGATTCAATACCTTATTCATCTACAAATCTTTGATTCCTGACCTGCGACGTTATTCACGCCTCAACTGGGGATATTTCACTCTGATTTAATACCTTTGCCCATTGAAGTCACTATGTAAGCTCTCATCGGGGTAGATCATGTTCTTTTATAGCAGCCAAAACGTCCTGAGTAAGTCATCAATCTTATGGTAAAGTCATCGGGAAAGAAGATATCATCAGATAAATTTCACATTCAATTTGGTAAACTGAATCCAAAGTATGTGTTCAGTGAAACTAGCTTTAGAAATCTTTCAACGTCTCAATTACGTCCTCATAGAATGCACTGTGTGTGCATATCCTTAAGAAATAAAATATTCATTTAGTCTTAAATATTTCACTAGACTAGAATTAAAATTACATAAATGTAGTTTTTATCAAACAAACTACCATCGCACTAATTCCCTTACTTCAAGAAAGTTATGGATTAAAAACCTATTCTATCTTTTTAAAATTATAATCCAAAACTACGCTTTCAACATTGCAAAACCAAAACTATCCTTTCAACATTGCAGCGAGTCCTAACCGAAAATTTGTGAAATTCAGAACCAAACCAAAATTACATGGCAGAGGCCATTTGACTCAATTGATATATATCTCCACGTCACCCTATACAAAGTCACAAAGGTAAAAAGTATGACATACCACTAAGAAGGGTCATAAGTAAACTCAGGGACCACCATTTAGACATCACTACACCTGACAATATGCACTAACACGCCTATTTCACCTTGTCTGATGGACTATGATAGACAACTATGGGGACCCCCACCATAGCTCATGCTGAGATCAAAGCTTGAGCTCTGTTCATACATTACGATTTGAGTATTATTCTTTTAATTTTCTCACAGTGCTTTGATTTTGGTCTGCTATGTGTTGCAACGTGCAATTCATATATTTTAAAGTTTAAACTCAGCTGTTGTTTTAGGTATTAGGATTTTGAGCATTGAATCGATTTAAGCTGCTATCCCTACCCTAACAGAAACAAGATATTTAACCAATATCAATCTTGCTTATTAGTTTTCATATTGTTCAATAGACCTGAACTCAAATATATATCCATGATATGAATTTCATCAATGAATTTTTTTCCCATTGTTAGGGTTTGCTATGGGTTTAATTGAAGGGGAATGGTATGGGAATACTTTAATAACTAAGCATAATTATATTGGGTGCTTCACATCATCTCCATGAAAAAGAAACAAGAAATCAATCTATACAAAACAATCAGCTGCAGGGGCGGGCGGGCAAAAATCACACAGTGCAAACCCAGTCACAGTGTGAAAACCTCACTCACGATTGCGAAGTCAATCCGCTGCGCCTTCGGGAATCTTTGAAGCCTTTTTCAGGGGTGGTGATAATTTACATACAGCCTTGTAGTTTCTATGGGGGAGGGCTGACCCAGGCAGAAGTTTCTATGGGGGAGGGTCTAGGTCCCACCAGCTGGCCGTATTGAGTGATACACCTGTAGAATGGCCCAGGACAGGGGATTGGGTAACCTGTAATTTGCCCCCCTGGAGATTCTCACCTGCACCTACCTGTGCGTCAGTCAGACTATCTCATGTCTGGCTCAGATTTAAGGGGACGTTTTACTATGTAGGATTGGTGTGGTTTGGAGGTCGTTCTTATCTTGTGTTTATTCTTATTTTAGCTAAGATATCTTTATCAATATCTTATTACTGTCATTGTATTTGTCATAGGATTGACCATGATGGTCAATAGGATGCGCATGATAGTTATGTGGCCAAGCATTATCTGCTTAAAAGATTCATGATAATAATTATTGTAAAACAAGTTGAATTGAATTATTTTCAACACCAAAATCAGATTGAATATTACAGTTTTGCCAATCTACAGTCATTATAAACTTACCTTTTTCAAATTCCATTTGGCCTACTTTTTCCAGATAAGGTTTTATTTTTGCCACCAAGAAAATTAGTTTAATAGGAAACGCACTGACAATTCTGTGGAGAGCGCTATATAGTTCAGATCCTAGGCTATAGGCTTTATATCGGAGAAGGATGGCGGTACCCCCGAGCAACCATACAATTGTCAAATAAAAGCTTAAGGTACATTAAAATTGAGTTTCTTCCCTATAGAATTAGAAGGAAGTAGCGACATTATAAAGGAAAATAGACATACTTTGAGGACACAAGACCACATACACAAAGTCATGGACAAAATAATGACTTTAAAATAAGTATCTCATCAAGTCTTGATCTAACATTATAAACTACACAACGGGCTACTAAGACCATTTTCACACTGAATGGCTTCCTGGTTTCATGCAATATAACATGATATTAGCAGATACCTCCAAGGCATTTGCTAACAACGCCACCTAGAAACTCCTCTTAACTCCTCCCCCAGGCCTAAGGCTAAGCCTACCTTACTTCTAATATAAGGTTATCGTACGATCTCCCCCACCCTCATAGCCCTCACTACCTGCATACACCTGCTACTATAACACTACTTTAAGTGCTGAGCTGGGACATAAACGTCCCTGAATGTGTGACTGTAGATCTTTGTCCAGATCAAATATCAACCTCATTCGCTGTTTTACAGGACTTTTGGCCCAAATAGACTTAGCCCTTATAGGTTAACCCTATCATTGTTATCTGTGTGTGTCTTGTAGTGTTTTGTGCAAGCATGGATTATATGGTCTAATTAAATGCCAAATGACACTGTTATAGGCTCTATCTATTAGGAGATAAAGCAATCATTATGAGCAATAAAGATACTGCAATATTATTTTAAGTTTAATATAATTACATATTAGAAAAGCACGATGTAGATTATTTGAAAAGCACGATGTACATATTTGAAAAGCATGATGCAAAGTATTTGAAAAGCACGATGTAAAATCAATTGTAAAAAAGTTAGATTCAATAAAAAAAGAAAGAAGTTCTTCTTCCGAAGTTTGACCGCTCTCGTGGGACTATTCATGTCATACTAGGAGATTTTCGTTAGATATTTAACAAGTAAGTTTCTTTCTGAAAAATCTTTGAAAATGTGTATATTAAACACACTTCTTTTACAGATCTCATGCATTCCCCTTTATTTTAGTACTTCTCATGCATAAGGTCTTCCAGAATTGACATAGTCAAGGGGGGATGAATATTACAACATGAAGGAATGGGAAAGGTAAATTAAGGTAATCAGGTAACTGAAATCATATCATAGATTTAAGGATGTATGATGAGTAAGATATGACATGACTACTGCCTTTGTGTATTACAAAAATTACAGATACAATAGAGGGTATTGGAGATAGGCTTCAGGTACGGTCCCCTATCAATATCCCCACAACCAAAAGACTCTGATATAAACTGATAAAAAAGGATATTATCGAGATTGGACAAATCTACACACCCATACAGCCATATTTCTTTGAAGTCAACCATAGCAATTTAGAATCAAAGCATTCTGACAATCTGTTTATCGTGACAGCTAGCAAGTGCTGCAAGTGAGTAAAAAGTAGTTTCAGTGTTTGTGAAGTGGTGGTATAGTGTCTGTCAGTATGGGGGAATAGGGGGCACAACCTGTGTGACACAAAGAGTGAGGAAAGTCAACCAAAATCTCCACTGATATCAATCTGTTTGTTTACTGCTAAGGCAATAGGCCATTTGTATATAGAGTTAGAGTATCCTGTTGCTTTGTAACTGAAAGAGTCTATTCTATACGCTTTGATATGCGTTCTTTGCATTTTGGTAACTAGTGCATTTTGATTGAAATAAAGTTCCTTTCTGTTGAAATAACAAGGAATTCAATTAAGAATCAGACGCTTATTCTTTACTGTTTTACATGCGTAGAAGAAAATGAATATAAGGCAATGCTGAATCAATCATTTAAAGCTAATTCAAGTTTTTGAGCTAAGCAATTCATTGTTTTATGCTTGTTTCTAGGGAGAGCTGTTTGGTTTAGTTGACAACCTTATTTTTAACATAATTTTATCACTTGAGAAGTCTTGAAAATCTATTAATATATACAAATTTCTAGGTTGTTGCACAGGTTAGATTGATTCAAAATCTCCTTATTCAGAAGCCATTACATGCACAGATCTAATCTTATTAGAAAAACATTTGCAAACGGGCTATACATGTACCCCGACCAACTCCCAACACCATTCATCTGTTATCAAACATTCACGCCAACATGAAAAGATCCACTTAAGCAGTGGTGGCCAGGTCTGAAACTCTGGATCCCAACTCCCCTAGGCATTCCTGACATTAACTACACTTCTCGATTGAAATTCTCCCAGGCGGCCAAATTTATGGAAGATCGAAGAGCATTTTACTACCAACCATATCAGCCCTGTTACAACAGGCGATACTTCTTATCAGATAACCCAGGGGGTGGGCATGCCCTTGGGGTCACCTCAAGGTCATTTGAAGGTCATTCAAGGTCACTCAGAGGTCATGAAAGCCAACCTGGCCTCCTGGGTGGCTTGGGGTCGCGTGGCAGGGCGACGTCGCCATCGACGTCGCTATCGTCGTTTTATGAGTCGCTAGGGTGATCTAGGAGGGTGTTACAGGCACGATTGAGACATCATAATGGCTCTAGTCCTTGTTCCATAGATTACCCAACCTATTGTGAACGTGTAACTCTGTCCGTAGGGTTGACAGATGGCTTTGTTTCCACTGACACCTATCCATTCTCTTTATGGCCACCTGTCCATTTAAGAAGGATTTACTTGTGCCAGACACAGACTCACAGTTACATTAGTGAGGAAAACCAACTTCAAGGGTCAATTCCTGGAACTGATGTCCTTATCAAGTTTGGGTGCGAAGGCACTTGACCAAGCTTGATCCCAGACTGATGTAAGATATGAACAGTGATAAGAATTCTTAACGAATTTTTACCGATTTTGTCCGATTTTCATTCATATAATCAATTTTCACTTTCAATAAAGGAATGATATGTATAGGTATGGTCACTCGAGAAGTTGAAGGCAACAGAGAGCTCAGGAAGAGGGCTTATATATTTATGTTGGTTACCAATTACACGTGTACTAAGAGTTTTTGTCTAAAATCCTCTGCATGTAAGATCCATGCATAAACCGCAGAATGATAGAAACAAAGCAATTCTGTAGTATATACCATAGCCATTAGAATATTGTTCATAATTACAATGTAATACTATCATACAACCGAATAATTCAAGATTTTCTACGTGAGACACCATTAACTGAAGTGACAGCTGCAATCATTACTGTTGCGGTGTTGACATCTCTTAATTATGGTCTTGATAGTTGATCAGTGTTATAATACTAATGTATATCTTATACAATTTTAGCATAAAATTATATCATAGATGTAAATAAGATATGTATACTATCAATTCTTAATTCGTCACCAATATGCTACAAGCCCTTTCTTGGTGTTATGACACCCCATACACCTAGACTCTTTCTCTTTAAGAGGTAGAGGAAGGTATAGCCTCTTCCTCTTGAAGAGCAAAGATTCTCCCTGTTATATCTCACATGAGGCTTATAAGGTGAGGTTTTCTTCTTGAAGCATAGAGGTTTAGTATTGATGTAAACCACCAGGGGGTGCATGTATGTCCTCTTCTTCTTGAAGCAAAATCCCTCACCAAATGAACCAAGCATAAGTATAATAGGGAGTGAAAGGTCTGCTTCAAGAGGATGAGGGGAAACTTTCCTCCTCTTCTTAAAGAGAAAGAGTCTAGGTGTATGGGGTGGTTATGATGACATCTGGCAAGTTTATTAGAACTTTCAGTTAACAATACTAAAACAATCACCTCTCAGAACTTTAACCATAATAAACATATATGATTATGGTACACAAAACAACCATTATCCTTATCCAACTGCAGTCAAAATTCACTCCCAATACACCTGCCTTACTCCATCACAATCCACTCCCTTTTACTCCTTTTGAGAGGCGTTTATGACTTTTGACCCTTGCTAAATGGGCGATAATATGAGCATATTGCCACATGTCTGTCATGAGCTACTCATCCCTCCTGAGCTGCTCACCGTGGTAACCTGAGCAGCTCTATTGCCCCGCCAAGCATGTGAAGTGAGATGGCAGATGGGCCTGAACCCCCGGGGGTAAGAGAGGGGGGTGACGTCGGTTCTAAACAGATACCTCAGGGTTAACATAGAGAAAAGAAAACATGGAAAATGACAATGCTCATGGAAAAGTAATGAAATGTAAGTAGTCTGTATAATGTGAAATTGACCGAGTTTGTTATTTTTCTTCCAAAATTACAAAATTAGCTCGGAGCTTTGTAATGGGAAACTTGGAAAATGTACCTCGAGTAGCTATAAATGGAAGAGTCATTGCAAACTCTAACACTAACAATGTCTGAAAAATAGCAAGATGGGTGAACTTATGATAAACAAAGGGCATCAAATGGGTCACTGGCTCTTCACGTCATCTGCATTAGCATGATTGTTAAAAGTGTGCCTGTCAGTAACTTTGTTTTTGTTGGGACCTGCAAATACAGTCATAACTAATAGTTGTGGCTTTTCAACCCACAAAATTAATGTCCTTTAGCTGCTCATTATCTAGTTGAAATAATACAGGCATTCATCTTCAAACAAATTAAATCTGTAAGTAGTTCTTCTTTGACAAATAATTACAATAGGGTGTGTTGCTTTTATGTTGAGGTCAATTTTGATTTATAAAAAAGACCTGTACATACTGAAATTAAGTCACTCATCCTATAGTAGCTACTTATAGCCACTGTTCATTCTATTGCCCATTAAGCAAGGGGCAAATGCTATAAAGGCCTCTCAAGAAGAGCATAGGGCATGGATTGGGGCAGACTAAACTGGTTCACAGTTTTGCAGCGGGTAGACTAGTAAAACTCAAACAAGCAGTGCCCCCCTCCCTCCAGGCAGATACCTCCAAACCCCTCAGGCGGGGACGTGCTATAGGTTTGTAGGAGGAGGAAGAGGATGCAGAAAACCACATGGAGCATCTTGTAGTAGTAGGCATCGACTTGGAAAATGAAAAACATAAGATGGGTATATTATACCTGGTAGGTAGATAGAAGAGGTCTGGATGCCAGACATAAGGGCTAGGGTATTCCCCTAGCCTTCAGGTATTCAAGTGCTAAGGGGCTTCAAACTTATTATTTGTTTACAAAAATTATGTCTTGCTTTTAATTGAAAATATTTAAATAGTAGAATATGATGGTGTTTCATATATCTTTTCAAGCTTTCTAATTTAGATTAATTCAAGAAAATACCATTGAATCATTTTGAACTATTTGGCACATAGATGATTTTAAAGAATTGGGAGTTTCTCTATACAGCGATGAAAAGAATATATTTAGGCAATGTATTGTATACAAGCGTTCAATACAATATTTCATAAAATTATCTAATAACAGTTTACAAATATTCTTAAAGATATAGCCATAAAAGAAAATTCGTATTGATTCTTTCCACATTAAATGATGATTTATTTTTATAAAGTTTTATTAACTATATTACTTATTAACTAAATTAATCTAAAGGCCTGTATTCCAGCGGCTAACTTAATTATTCAGGAGGGTTAAAGCAGGAAATACTGTTAACAGTCCCGTTTTAGCAGGTTCTGGTATGTTGTTGTGTGGACCTTTTTACCATTCTGGTCGATTCGGTTGGCCTGTCCAATTTTCACCGCTAGTTGATGACTCTAACACGTGCTTCCATTTCAATTTTTATACTGGTTCCTCACTTTCCTTACAACAAATTCTGATATATTACTCTATATAATTTCACCAAAAGAACCACGATAATGTTTATCTGAATTTATTGGCCGTTGTCACGGGAATAATTGGATTTGTATTGCCTGTTTTCAATAGTTTACCTCTTACTCCAGGGTTGTATGAAGTTGATTATTTCAGGTATTTTTCATTCAAATTTGGCTAAGAACAAAACTTATGAAATTGGTTAAAAATTGATTTTGCAAAACCAAATTGTGAATACAAAACGTTAAGTAAAAATGAATAATATTATATTCTGATAATTAGCAAGCTTTCAGAAGATTACTTTCTGATATTCTTGATTTTTCTACCTTTGGAATATTGGAATCATTAAAAACTATCTTTCTATTAGCATATAAAAGCCACATTTTTACTTAACGTTTTGTATTCACAATTTGGTTTTGCATATTATGCCTCAGTATCTGCATACACACAGGTAAGGCTATATCTCTCACAAGAACCAGCACTCTCATTCCTTTGGCCTAAGCACCCAGGCCCAGGTCAAAGTATGCCATGTTGTGTCTGTTGTGTTTGGGGGGCGCGCTAGGAGGCCTGAACCTGATCTGGCCTCTTGTTACGGCCTGGTTTACAGTAGGATGCTACTGGGTGCCCTCCCCCCACCCATACAGGATAGTCAGTACCATCCCCCCATCCTTACAGGATAATCAATGCCCTCTTCCCACCATTACATGTTAGTCAGTGCCCTCCCCCCATCCTCTAAGGATAGTCAGTGCCCTCCACCCATCCTTAAAGGATAGTCAGTGCCCTCCACCCATCCTTACTGGATAGTCAGTGCCCTCCCCCCATTATTACAGGATAGTCCGTGCCCTCCCCCATCCTTTCAGGATAGTTAGTGCCCTTCCCCCATCCTTACAGAATAGTCAATGCCCTCCTCCCACCCACACAGGTTAGTCATTGCCCTCCACCCATCCTTAAAGGATAGTCACCACCCTCCCCACCATCCTTTCAGGATAGTCACCACCCTCCCCCACTCTTACAGGGTAGTCAGTACCCCCCCCCATCCTTTCAGGATAGTCAGTGCCCTCCCCTATCCTTAAAGGATAGTCAGTGCCTTCATCAGATCCTTACAGGTTAGTCAGTGCTCTCCTTACATGCATACAGCTTAGTCAGTTCCCTACTCCCATCCTTAAAGGATAGTCAGTGCCCTCCTCCAATCCTTACATGTTAGTCAGCCCTCCTCCCACCAAAACAGGTTAGTCAATGCCCTATTCCCACCCTTACAGTTAAGTCACTGCCCTCTCGCTGTTGTTGCTCTAAGCTAATCTATAAAGCTAAAAATTATAACAAAAGATCATTATGTAAAAGGTTATAGAAATTATATCATAAGGATGTTCTTGAACAAAAATGATTATCTCAACTATGTTTGTAGTATAGAAGTTGTATAATAAAAACCCCTACAATTTAGTCAGTGATCTCACCTAATCCATTAAAACTATGACAGACCAAGAGCACTATGTATGTAAAAGATTAGGATGATATAATAAGGATATGATTGCTCTAAAATGATAAAGTTTGTATTCGACCCTGACACACCTCATTGAAACAAATACTTAACTAATAGCAAAGGATTAAGTATGCATGGCAAAGATACATGATGAAACAGTTTTCTTACTACTTTACAGTATAGACCAAATCTACCTCTGTCATATATGTCTATGAAAGACAGGGCCAACTGTAGACGTCAACTAAAGATGCCAGCAGGCCTAGAGACCCGAGACAGGCAGGCACATTTTACGGCTGTGACCCCCAATAAAGTGATCTTGCCATGGGGGCGCGGTACCTTTACATAGCACCATGACACTCTCTGTGATCATGCAACATGATTCAAACAAGGGTTACCAAGGGTTACCAAGGGTAGGCAAGGTCTGGGGCGACAAGGGTGCACCCTGGTGAGAACCACCAACAGCATCATAACACAGGAGCTGTCTCAAAGGTTTTTGCACTGGTTTTCAAGGTTTTTGCACTAGTTTTTAAGGTTTTTGCACTAGTTTTTAAGGATGCACTTTTGGTCAGTGGAAGTAGGTATTGAATGCACACGTGACTGGCAGATGTCTTATAAAGGAGGTGACTAATATTGTGGATTTTATGCCTATCTGAGTCTTGTAAGTGTTCCTTTGATGTCAACTTATAACTGATTACTTTTTAGGAGAACTAAGTGTTTTCTATTAAGATAGTTGCCAAATATTGTTTATTTTTTCCACTAATGTGTGTACTAACATGAAGGAGCACATCTATGTGAGGGTGATTTTGATTAATGATTGCTAAAAAAAATATATTAAATGAAAACATGACATCGGAAAGGCTTGGATTAAAATGTACTTTCAGGCAGAGTGCTTTTGATTGATTGAAAGGATTTCTTTTCTTACGGTACCGACACACTTGAGACTACAGCTATGATTTACATTATAACAGTCACATGAAAGTGGAAAACCATCTGTATTGGATGAGTGGATAAGAAAAGTAGCAAATGCAAAAATGCAAAATGAAGTGTTAATGGAGCTTCCTTGAAACAATAGGTCTACTGTCTCTCCTGATCAAAAAAGGCAACAATAGCGGTTGGGTTATAGGAAGGTTTTCTATGAACTCTCAGGTACTGCACTTGAATATAGGACCCGTGCCCCAACTGTCCAAGCCTTAAAAAGTCTCTTATTTATTGCATCGAAATGGGTATTAAGGCTCAATCCTTGCTACAAAACCTTTGTTCACTTCTAAGAGTTCATCAGAGGTGAGAAAACTGGTTTTGGGTTTTATTCCCTACTGTCATCCATCTCATTCTTTCAATCACTAAATGTGACCTCCTCTGCGACTTTGGGGCTTATTGACATTGAATGTAGAAGAGGTCTCAGGCTTCCTCGAAATGCAAACAGCTTTCAAATATTCCTATCATAAGCTGAGTTGTGGGCCTCTGAACATGATATGGCCGGGCACCATAAATTCATCAGAAATACTTGAAAACTATTTTAGACGAAGGTGGAAACAGTTAAATATTGAGTAAAATGTGAACTCTATAAATCATTATACAGACAAAATACTCTCATTTCTCTTCTAATGAAGATAGCCACAAGCTGTTTTTTTGTATGATGTAGCTTGAAAATCTTTTATATTTTCATTTAAATTCAGAATTATTATTCAATAACGGAATCTTCAACAACCATGTTTCACGACAACTGCATGCAATAACTCTCTCACTACTCACCATTTAGTACATTGAGCCACACAAAGTAAAACAACTCACACTTCGCAAATCACTCATCATAAAGCAATTCTCCACAAGTGTCCTTATCACCTACAAGACCACAAAAGACGCAATAGGGGTTTCACCAGTGGCATTAGATAATCTGCTTCCTCCTGTAGAAAAAGGGTTTTCCTGCTTCCCAGATAAGCCATGATGAGACCTACCCAACAGCTGGTACCATACCCTCTCAAGCCTGTACCCATAGAGCCTGGCCCAACCTCCATAAGAGGCCAAGAGATAGTACACACTGCTGCAGTATGTTCTTTGACAATTCATATTGGTGAGAATGTAGCATTTCTTAAACAAGGGGGTAGTAAACCCTGTCTTAATTGAGCTCAACAATTTATTGCAATGCTGCAGAGATAGGGATCTACATCTCCTATAAGTCACAGTCGAACCTGTTTCGAGTGGTGTCAGTATCCATAATGTCATTGATAATTCTATACCAATGAATTCAGATTTGACAGATTTTGATATGCTATTGATATGGCGACTGTGAAACAATAAGAAAGTATGGGCTGTGCAAAAAAGTTAACCAATTGCAAAATGAGAAACGCCAATAAAGGGTTATGGGACACGAAGCATTTTCTTAATGAGTGCTATTATGTTATGAGCACCTTTTCACCCCTGTGCCATCCCTCCCCTCTGTTACTTATTGTCTTCAAGATGCCTTATAACAGGTCGTGCAACAGTCAAATATGTCTTATGACAGAAGGACAGGTCTTATAACAGCAAAACTGGTCTTACAAGAGCAAGAGAGGTTTTATATCAATAAGCAGGTCTTAAAACAATGAGACAGACCTTACAACAGTTAGGCAGGCCTTAAAATAATGAGACATGTCTTAAGACAATAAGACATTGATTTGATAAAGATGGAGGAATAGGCAGCAGATCGAAAAGGTATGTACAATCAAATACAATCAAAAGAACGTACCCTCCCCTATTACAGAGACATGCACCCCCATCCCCAGCCATCTAGACTCATTCATCTTAGACTGGGGAGGCGTACACGGGTGTAAACTACAAACTCAGACAGACAGTCTAAATAAAACACTAGACCTACCAACCTCCATCCTGACTGACTATAAACACACGGTCTAAACGCTCGAGAAGAGAATGCAAATTATTGTGTTTTGACATAGTCTATGGTTGATTAGCTAGCACTCATAGGGTGATTTTGAGGAGGGAAGCTGAAGTGCTACTGCAGATTCTTCATTGCCTATTACTAATATGGCATGTCAATGGGGTTAGACTTTTTATGTCCTTAGAATCATAATATATATCCCATAGTGTGCATAAAGTACCATACCCACTAGGCAAATTTGATCAATGTCGGCCCACTCATCAGCGCTTAATTTGGCTGATTCTTCTAGAAGGGCTGATTTAGCACCGACTCATATTAAACATGTATATTTCAATATTACATACTGACTGGTGATCTGAATTGGTGCTAAAATCAGGCGATTCTATGCGAATAATCAGCTGGTTTTAAGTGATTTTTCCCAAGAGACATAGAAGGTTCTATAACCCTGAACAATGTGATCTGTCCCCATAATCTGTTACACTAAATCACTTCACTATATGATTTCTTTTAGTTCTGTGACATTGACCAGCCTGTTGACAATTATGCTTTTTGGTGAAATACAGATCCACCGACCACCTTTTTGTGTCAAAATTGCACTAAAAAATGTATGATTATGTATCAAAACCATATGTAAAATCTGGTCATTAAGAGTATTGCAATTTAGACATTTTGGCGAATTTAGAAAAGGACAGATTTATAGGGAAAATAAAGCGATAGTTAGCCATAGTGAGTTCGTAGTCTATCAATATATCACATTCAACAAGGCATATTAACAGACAACCCAACATAATTATATATTTCTCAGTGTTATTAAATTCTAATACCTATTTTGCAGACACCTATGCTCAGGCTGAAAAGGAGAGGGAGAAGTGGCAGGAAGAGAACAGGCCTCAGAAAGACAAAAAGACAGATGAGAGGTCAGAACCCCATTCTGAGGGGTCAGGACCCCATTCTGAGGGGTCAGGCCCCCAGTCTGAGGGGTCAGGACCCCACAGGAGCAGGAGGAGTAAGAGGTCCATCAGCCGGGAGCGTAACGTGGAGACCCTGGTGGTGGTGGACAAGGAGATGATGGACTACTACAAGGACGAGGACGTGGAGAACTACATTCTCACCATAATGAACATGGCAAGTAGATTTACAAATCCTAGTTTTTCAAAAATTACAAGGAGCAGTATAGGTTATTCATAGGCATGTTACATATCATTGGAAATAATTTTCAATTCTCTTTCAAATAGTATGTAACATGCATTTTCAGTTCTTGGATTAGGTTGCATGGAAGTGTTACCATTAATTTTATCAAACATTTTATCACATTCAGCGAAGAGTGCAATGATTTCTTTCACGTAGGTAGTGCGCATTCTAAATCAGTTCAAAGGAGCTGAGATATTTTAGGTATGAAGCACATTAGGCAGATCCGGCTAAGTTAAGCTGTTGTAATTTTACATATATTGTTATACAATAAAGGTAACATGAGCATATTAAAATCAAAATCAAGGGAAATCAGTAGTAATCGTTAGTAAGCGATGTTCAATCACAAAAAGAAAACAAGGCATACCAAATACCGAATACCACATTTAAATAAACAGTAACCTTAAAGATAAGGACATGAGCCATGAGTTATTTTACTTTTCTGGGTATCAGTGTAAACATCGGCTGTATGTTTCTATTGCCGCAGGTTCCCAGCATGGTACACTGATGGCTATTTCTAGTGTTCTCTTCCCTCGTCGTGTACATATCCATTAAAATGGCTATACCAATAACCAAGCAGGATTGCATCTGTATGGCAAAATTATAGTTACTTAAATTTCTAGAATGAGTAGACCTGGTGATTTATTAGCTGTTGGCATGACATAAGATTCGGGGAACTGTTATATAAGAACCATTGTGTCTACAATTGTTTTTACTCCTACCAGAATTAAACTCCCTCTTCATCTTTTTGAATTAGCTAGTAAGATAATATCTACCTTATCAGTTGGTCATATATTGCCATTAAATTGCCCCTCACAACATGTTGGGTAGCACGTATCTATATGCCTTTTTGTTCATTTCCATGTAAACGATTAAGGGACCCCCTATCAATAATTCATTTTGTTATACCCGTTGCGTTAGAACCAGGCAGCAGTGGAAAAGTACGGGTCTAGACCCTTAGAATCAACATCATGCAGCAGCCATATTTCTTAAATTTAACATGCAATATTGGGGGCCCACTGCGCGAACATAGACCTTTAATGACCTTTTGGTTTTATAAACAGCGCCATTAAGTTACATTAAAGGTAATAGAGAGATATTGAAAACGTGCTTTCCATAAAATTAAAAATAACCTGAAAGGCTATAGTAAAGGTCTTGTAAAAGTCTTGTAAAGGTGACCTTTCCATTACCTTTAGCATACCTTAATGGCCCTATTAACTAAAATTCTAATGGGGATACACTAGGCCTAGATATCAAATTTCATACAGTTGCCAATACTAAATGCAAAAAGAGCATGTGAACGGGGCATTTCTTAAATTCAACACACAACACCATCACCACCCATCAAGAGCCTCAAAATTGTCCTTTCTATGGTCACAGAAAGTAGGCAGTATTTTCCCATTTCTTTTCTATGTGAGATAAATCTATGAGACATGCACCAGCATGGTAGAGTTGACATTAAGTATAGAGCCAAGTATAAAGGGGGGTTATTTCACAATAGGCCTAAGTCAGGTAATGTAGGGGGTCCATAGTTTATTGTATTTGATGACTCAATAGGCTGTTAAATAGCCATATCACGAGACGTGTGGTTAGCCATTGGTCTATGGTTCTTAGAAAAACCACCCAAAAACTAGTCCTTTGCTTGGTTCTCTTGTAAGATATTGGACTCTTGTTTCAATTGGTTTATCTTTAATGGCTGTTGAAGGTGAAGTAAAGGAGAATGCATTCATTTCTAACTTTGAGTGGGTTCGAGAAGCTTTTGAAAGTAGTAAAAAATCATGCTTATATATCAATATACTGATATATGTCCATATAGGTTTCATATGAGAACTTTCTCTTTTTTATCACATGAAATTATATGACTTTTGCAATTAATCTAAGAAATAACAAAATTGGTCTATCCTAAAAGACAAACCTTTCGATACCCCCCCAAACACACACACACACACACACACACACACACACACACACACACACACACACACACACACACACACACACCAAGCTAGCTCGGTTATACAAATGAGATTTTAAAACAATAAATCTATTTATTTTACAGACTTTAATTGAAAAAAAGAACATGTAGAAAAATCATGCTTCTATGGCCCTTTTAATTCAGCTCAGAATAACCACTGGGCCTATTGAAACGAGAGGCCTCCGGAAAGCTACTATGAGTAGTAGAACCATCTAGAAATATTGCTGCCCCTACTTGTAACGGGAAGCCGTAGGTCATCCACGATTTACACCGACAGTGGGGTATAATTTTGTCTGGGCATTGTTCAGTCTGACTTTAAGGGGACCGGAAGTCTCGGGTAAAATAGTGCGTCCCCTGTAATCACTGCAGACTCATATATTAGTCTGCAGACAAAATATGAGTCTGCAGAAATTGGTTCCTTCTGGTTATGTTTTAACTAATATATCAGTCTGTGTGCCACTCTGGAGTAGTTCTTTCTGGTTATGTTTTAACTAATATATATCATTCTGTGTGGAGTAGTTCCTTCTGTTTATGTTTTAACTAATTCATTTGTATTCAGAACGTAATTCTTTCTGGTTATGTTTTAACTAATATATTAGTCTGCGGAAAGTGGTTCCTTCTCGTTATGCTTAAACAAGCACATTTTCATTGTCTATTCCTTTGGTTTAACATATTTCTATGCTTTGATTTTGAACTATATGATCCTACCCATGATTGGAGAATTTTCATTGTAGTACATCATTTTCAACCTTTACAATCGTTTCCTATTAATTTCGTTCGGATGAAGGATGGTTAAAATCTTTCCTGGAGCCCTTATTCTATTCTTGAGAAATTAGAAGAAATAAACTAGAAACAGCTAGGATTTGTGTAATATACTAGCGTTGAAGATAATAATTACCAGTCCAATCTAATCAGCTAAATATTGCAATACAAACAACCTTAAATATTTCTAGTGGTAAGCAAATAGGTCACAAGCCTAATCCAAGCCATCAATGCATATTTCTACTCCCAAGAAAAATGATAGCATTGTGCCTAGGCTAAGTGGTAGCAGGAAACCCAAGTGACGCATTTAAGATCCGGGAAAAGCCAGGATCTTAGTGAACCAGCACCACCACCTCCAGCACCCTCCCTTAACCATGTCTCTTATCGCCAAGATAAGCAGGGGTTCTGGCACTCTGCAGGGTCAATCTCACAGCAGATACTGTTAAAGGTCCAACAAGCAGATCCAGAACTGCTTGGAGAGTGGTTTAGATCCCACTCCCGAGGGGGGGGGGGGGGCACTGACTCTTTGAAGGTCACTACCCACTGCCAAACTACCACCCCTACTTTTTGTGACTGACCACTCCGGAATTTTAGTTAACCACCCCATTTTTCGGGGACTCAGATCACCGCCCCTCAAAATCAGAGTGTTTCATTACAACGAAACATACAAAAACTTTAGTAAAACTTCATTAGTTGTTTTTTAAGAAATAAAGTAACAATAAGGATAACCTTCAAGTTAATACCCCTATAATTGTTCTGTGGATTAATTCACCACCCCCCTTTTTTTCTTAAAATGTGGTTGACCACCCCTCTATTTTGACATTAACCGCCCCCACTTCGCGGGTCCGTTTAGCAGTTGGTACCCTTTGAGACTCAAGTGCCCCCTCCCAGGGATCCCACCACTCTATGGGTTTTTGCACTTAAGCCAATGGATATCTTGCCCAGAGTTTTGATCCCCCATAGTCTGTGTTTTTGTTTGGATCCAGGGTCTGTTTGTATACATTGGAGTGCACTTGTCCTTTTGAGTAGACCCTGTTGTATCCGTGTACCATAAACCTTCTAAATATTTGTCTTTGACATTAGTTTTATACTGTTAAATTCGGTGTGTGTCTACATATTTATCCTCATTTATATAGCAGTCTTATCAAATACTATATATCCATGAGGTGAAATAAAATTTTAAGACATTTTGATTAAAATAATAGTAAATAATTATTTATAGACATATTTGAAAGCTTGTAGTCATCTGAATTTGCTGGGACGAAATAGTTGTGGTCCTTGAGTGGAGGACCCAAGGAAAAGTACAATTGATGCACTTATGCATGGTTTACAAGGTTTACTGCTCTACAAGGCCTACTGTGTTTTGTTCCACATAAAACAAACCTGGCTATGAGTGGAATACAAAATCCTAATGAAGTGTAACAAGAAAACAGGTCAAGAATACAAGGAGAATCAGTACAAGTGCACCTCACTCATCTTACAACTCAAGTGACATTAAAGGCATTGGAGTTTTGTTTGACTTCTTTGCAATTCCTTTTCCAAGTGAGATTACAAAAACTGGTCAGTATATATCTGACTGGGTACATTTTATTTCTAACCAAATGTATGCTCTTGTCCATGTAATTTTTGTTGTGTACGTTGATTCTAAAACACACATGAGAGCTGTGAGTGACATTTCCCAGGTAAATATATACAAGAAAAAGAGCAGTAAAAAGTATCTTTCGTTTAGCATTGTAACAATCATGAGTCTGTGGTGAATCTAAACATGAAATTCTGATAGGGACAAAGGCCAGATTCATGGATAGATATATCTCTATCATAAGAACATATGTTATTTTCTGAGAGGGTATAGGTATTTTATTATCATAATCCACAAGTCTTTTTACTGGGCTCTCCACATAAGTAGACTGTCAGACCATTACATCTTACTGATTTAAAAAATCTCCCCATTATTCCAAGTGAAAAAGAAGGAATAGCATTAAGTAGGAAAATCGTACCTGTGTTAGGTAAATGGGTACGAAAGAAATCTCTTGATCACAGGAAATATCTTGAATTTGCACAATGGTATTTTTCACAATAGTTATAACTTCATTTCATTTTGATAATACAAACACTGGGAACCTCCGTGTGAATTGAAAGTTGGGAAAATCGGATAAAGGAGAAAAATAAACTGAAGAAAAGGAGAACATTACCTTTAATTTGAAGATATGTAAATCCAAATGTTTTGGAAATAGAAATATACGAATTGGCATGGGTAGTACCCTAATGTAAAGCACGATTATTACCTCTTTTACTCTTATTATATAAATTCATTGTTATTTGTCACTTTCATTTACATTGAACACAACCCAGGTCTTGTGTTCAACAAAGTGTTGTGAGTTTTCTTCATTCTAAACCATTGGTATCTCATTTCATTGCACGTGCTACAAAACAGGTTCTACACAGTGCAGCCTTGATAATCTTATCAGTTCTGACTTCTGTTATAACCTTAGGCCCCTGGTTTGGTCACAACAACCACTCCTTAGGACCAGACATAACCAAACATAATTATTATGGACAAACATAACAACACAATAGATCCCTCCCAATTTAGCAATAGATTCTTGAGCATTTTCTTGAGCAAAAACTTAAAATTAGTGGAAAATTAGTTCTCTCCAATATATTCTAAGTATTACAAGGTGGGCAATTTTAACTTGTACAAAAAGGGATAAACTTATACAAAAGGGAGAAAATTCAAATTTGTTTAGGACAATCAGATCTCAAAGGAAGCCTTGGGCAGAGATGGAGAAGATATACCTGAACAGAAACTTGTATAGGACAATTAGACCTCCTTAAATGAGGTGATTAGAAAAAGGAGCAATTTCAAATTATTTTGTATATTCATCATGAGCCTTCCTTTCTGAGCACCTTTGTCAAATGTTAGATAATAGGTGCTGTATTGTGGCTGTTGTTGAAAGTTAATTTACAATTCCTCCTGAAGCTACACTAGTTAAGATCTATTTCGGATAAAAGTATGAGAAGTTAAGACTTTAAGTTAAATGCATAACTCGGTTCTACTACTAAATGTATTTACAATCTACAATGAATTAGTTGATATTTGCTGAAGGAAACTTCTAAACTACACCCTCCTTAGGATTTTGCTTTGTTCTCAGATAAAATTCAGTGATTTCCTACTCCAATGTAATTTTGGGGTAACCATATCCATAAATTTGAATTATGTAAATTGTTTTTTTCTTCCCAAGATCTCAGTTTGATTTACAAAGCACCAATATATAAAATCTAAAGAAAGGTAATGGGTCAAAAACCCTGGAGACATTTATTTTCAAAACGAATTGTCCATATTACTTACGCCAGTCAAAGTAGTAATTTTCCTGCCTATGATGAATTGACACCCTTTAGGTATTCCTCCTGCACAATTAACTGATGAATCAATCAACTGTTCCTCCTTGTAAAACCTCCAAGTGGAATTTTTAAAAATGGAACAAAAAAGGGACCAGGCTCAAGACTGTTGATTGTTCCTTTAACTAGACCATACATGTTTTGTAATTGTATACACTTTTCTTTCGAATCAGGTATATCTTCCCCATTGTCGCTCGAGGCTGCTTTAAATAAGTCTGCGGAGAAGTGTTTACAAATTACTGGCCTTTCTTTTGATAAATGTTTATCTTGTTTTTCAGGTATCCAGCATGTTCCATGACGTTACCATTGGAAATGCCGTGAACATTGTACTAGTCCGCATTATGTATCTTGAAGGAGATGAGGTAATTATAAGTAATACTAGAAATGTGTATAAATCATTTTATATGCAATGTTGCCGATATTTATAATTATCAAAATGATTAAAAGTCAATTTGATTGAGAAAAGCTTCATGCAATTCAGTAGACATCAATTTAGTTTCACCCATACTGACGTAACCTTGTTTTCATGTAGGAAGTGCATGCATTACTGCACACTGAGAAACAATTTCCCATTATTACATTTCGCCATGATTATACGCACAACAAAATTAATGGCGTTATCCAAAATTATGAATATGCGGGGGGGGGGGGGGAATTAAATGCTAGATGCGTGATAATTTAGCCGAGCAAAAGTATATACGTTCAAATAGAAATGAAACAGTTGGTAATGTTTTCTACTTATCATTTATAGTATGATTTAACGTAATTATTGCTTATTTCCAACTATGGATTTAAATCAACTAATTTCCTTATATCAGGAGGAACTTCACATCACACATCACGCGGATAACTCGCTCAACAGTTTCTGCAAGTGGCAAAATAACATCAACCCTAAGGACGACAACCACCCCAACCACCACGACGTGGCCATACTCCTCACCAGGTGGGTTGGACGTCTTTAAATATTATAATCTTTAATGTCATAGGCAGATGAGGATTATCCTTATGTAACATTAAGACACAAACACACGTCACAATGATATAAATGACAAAAGATATGTATAATATATATTATATTTATAAACACATATATATATATATGTGTGTGTGTGTGTGTGTGTGTGTGTGTGTGTGTGTGTGTGTGTGTGTGTGTGTGTGTGTGTGTGTGTGTGTGTGTGTGTGTGTGTGTGTGTGTGTATTTGTTTGATATAATGTATAGTCCTGAAAATATAATTATTTCTTTGAATTTAAGATTGAGAAAAAGTACCGGCTGCAAACAAATCATAATAATACCATTTAATCATAGGAATGATATTCCTTACTTCAATCCTTAAAGTTCTTCCCTTCCATGATTCATTTGCCGCTTCTAATGAGGCCTTATGATAGGCCTCATTAGAAGCGGCAAATGAATCATGGAAGGGAAGAACTTTATTATATCGCAAGAAAATACTGATAAGGTATTAGATATTAGGTGCCCCCTTCAATGTGAAATGTCACACTAGACATCTCCAATTTTCCCCCACTGGTAGAACCTTGCAAGATGCGTAGTAGTAACTCTCTCAATTCATAGAAATCATGTTTTGAGTTCCTATCCCGAAGTCTGGTGATTTCCTTTTGAAGTCTATCCAATTGCAAGAGTCCAAATCTTGAGACTATCTGCGCAAAATGTCCACCCTTATTAAGGCGGATCTGACACTCAGACAGTTCTACAGACACCTTGGCCGATTGCCAAATCTAGGTACTACAACCATTGATGGATTGGAACGCTCTCGGATCCTTGGTCAGAGGGATCCAGGGGATCCAATGTTCTCCAAGGCCACAGGATCCTGTGACAGCTGGTTTAGAACAAAATCTAGACCATGTGAGAGTTGTGTGGTCGCAGACGGAGTTTGTTGTGGTAGCCAGTTCTTAGAAATCTCATTTTAGGAAGATTGTGGGATTCTAGTAGGCTGCATTGCGTAGAGACTCAATGTGATTGAAGCCATAGATCTTGTAACCCAGTGACCAATATATGCACTTATAAGACATTTCATCCGGTTTGGTTGTACCTAATAACCTTTTATAGAAGGGGATTATTGATAATAGGCATATATATCATTAGTCATTATTTGGGAATAGTGCTTTATAAGATTGAACTGAATTGAATGCTGGATCTCAATTGAGTCTGAGAATTGTACTTTTAACTCAATTGTGACCATTTTACCTAGCTTTGAAAAAGAAAGATACTTATATATAATCATGTGAAGTATCTGTGGCCCAATTACCAATAGGATCTTGGTAAACTCTTTAAACTTTGCACTGAAGGAAAAGGAGAAGAAATGCCTTTCAGACTCGATTTCCAACTGAATGTTTCCATTGGAATTGCAAATGAACCAACTACTGATAGACATAATTGAAATATTCTTTGGGATTGCTCTGTAAAGGAGATTCATAACCTATCGTCTAAGACTGCTTTCCCCGGATCATGTTGCATTTCTCTTTTCTAAACAAACATTGAAACACTTGAATGACCATTCCATCCAATTTGTGACTAAAATGTGTGTGAGGTTAAAATTAACTGATCATGCTGATAGAAAAGAATTATTAACAGGGGCAGATACGGGATTTTCAAAAGGAGGGGTTCAGCATAAAGGCTAAGTACCAAAATGGTGTGCATTCGCACATACACGCATGGCATTTGCCCTTCTTTTTGTGGTTTAGGGTTCCACCAAAAGGTCAGGACCCCCTGGACCCCCCTCCTCTGGATCCACCCCTGGTTAACTCTTATTTACCTTTTGATTGTCGACAATGTTCACAAGATTATTTTTCTTCTTCAATATCTAAATCAATTTATCCCATTTATATCCTTTTCCCAATATCGCCATCTTCTTTCATCTTCTAACACCACATCAAAACACTACTCTATATGAAATCTCACGTCCATCTTTTTCCACTATTTGCCAAAACCAATAATCTCCTTTCATTTCATTGCAGATACAACATCTGTTCACGCATGAATGAACCGTGTAGTACCCTTGGCCTCTCCCAGGTGTCAGGCATGTGCCAGCCTCATCGCAGCTGTAACATCAACGAAGACACGGGCCTGGTCCTAGCCTACACTGTAGCCCATGAGATAGGCCACAAGTAAGTAGTTCCTTAATCCCGCTTAATCCATTATGTAAGCATAGGTAATCTAGCCTAGGAATGCCTACCATGTCCTTGAGAAGTTCTTGGATCTTTGGGTAAGGATGGAGGAGGGGCTAAATTAAAATGGACATCTTTGTTTGACAAGGACAATTACTTATTTAGTTTTCTTCAGGAAAAAAAGAAGGCAATGTAAGTATATGAAGGTTAAGCTTGTCAGCTAAGACAGCCAAAATCATCCGGCAATGATGGTTATAGGGCTGTTATCAGAGTCAAACTTATTCTAAAACGTTAATCAAGTTATCAAATATCACATAACTATTAGTGTGCTATGTAAAGTTATATAGATAAACACGGATATTGCATCAGTATGCTCTTAATCTTAATAAATTATATATTTAAAAAAATTGATAACAATGGAATTACGTGAACGAATATGATTGCCTTTTAGGAAATAAAAACTTTCTAGAGTAGACCTATCGACAGTTCAAATGTACCCTATAAATGTAGTGAAATAACTTTCAATACACATCTGAATAATTATGAAAAGCATTAGATAAACCCACAACTGAACATTTCAGTTAAGTAAGTCCACTTTTGGGAAAAGAGGGCAGCAATGTTATGAAACTCAAACCTAGTTCCCATGCACCCCTGGACACCTCCCCCCACCCAATACACGTGTCAATACAGACCTAATGACAAACGACTGGCTTAGAATGGAAAGTTTACAACTTACAAACATGAGGGCGTTTTTGTCTGTAACACAATCTAGGTTGTACCTACCCCCATGTGGTTTGTATAAGTCAAGGAAGAACCCCCCGCATACATAATGGCTGACAGGGGATCCTAAATGTCACTTGGGTATGGAGGAGTGTGTGTGGGGTAGGGAATTAGGAGCGAAGTCTTGGGTGGTTGGATGTTACTTAAGCGAAAATAGTACAATGTTAATTTATATATATATATATATATATGTATATATGTATATATATATATATGTATATATATATATATTTGCATTTTGCATTATAAATATTAAAACCATTAATTTATATCCTATACTATTTTACTACAAGTAATTTCTGTGAATTAGCGCGCTGTGGAGGGGAATCAGTTTTTTCATCGTGTCTTTATTATGAGGACCATTGAACAATAATTTCTTTAGACTTCCTTCACAGAACGTCGTTTCATGCAATTCAAGTAGTCAACAAAATGACTGACAACGTGAAAGCAATCTATTATAATGCATTACATTCTAATTATTTACTCATTTCAATTCGTGAAATCTTTGTTCATATAATTATGAATGTGAATAAGCCAATATTTATCCCACGGCACCATGAACGATGCACATCTATATGTAACATAGAAACAACTTGGATATTTGAGGAACAAGCACCAACTTGCACACAAAAAAAAAAAAACTTTCTCCTTCTTCCAAACCAAAAAGAAACCAATGGTTGTAATATACCACCCCCAGTGAAGGTATAATGAAGACGTTACAAGACTGGTAGATAGCCATTCCATGCCACTCTGTACCATCTTACTTTATATTTATCTTTTTCGCCCAAAGCCTCATAACAATAGGCAGAGCTATTGTCAAGGCTGAGCTATTGTTAGGTCTGAGGTTCCCATCAGTAGCTGCTATTATTTGGAGAAGTTTTTAATAGGTGTCTAGACTTAACGGGTGACCTACTACTCAAAGTAAAAGTATTGGTGCTTTATGTGCTGAGTGGACAAAAAATGTATGTGCTAACAAAGTAGCTCTGGATAGAGTAGCAGCTCAATAGAGTAGCAAGCTGCCCAAAGCAATAAGTTGTGACATACTAATTGATGCTTGTTCAGGAGATGATTTAAAGGTATGTAAAATTAGGATTGTGCGTGTCAATGCTAGGGGACAGTAGAGTCAAAATGATAAATCAAAAGCAAGGTCTCTAAAATGAAAATGAGTCTACGAATTTCATAATTATGTAAACATTGGTGCCATTAAAAGCGATTATGCCATCACATATGGAATCATTGTAGATACAGTTATCTTTCACTCACATGTGTTCCGGAATAGGAGTATGACTATGTTAATAATAATATGCAAAGTTGGAAAAAATATATTCTAAATCAAGGCTAATGAGAGCCTATTACCAGATAAGGTATACCTACCACCTAATAAAAGTTAACCGACCACACATAACGTGTTTATGTATACATCATGACCCTATAGCTGATTAGGTATAGCTACCATCTATTGTAAAAGTTTCCCAGTTAGAATAAGCCCATCCCACTTTGGGTATATCCTGGAGTTGGACAAGGGTTGGACAAAATAGACATATATGTCATCCCTTTCTACAAGGCCTGGGATCAATTAAATAAGCAAGAATCGAATTTTTCTGTATCCCAAAGTACTGCTAAAACATTATCATTTCTTAAATTTTATCAATCGACAGATTTGCAGGTTTGCCAGCCAATCAAAATAGTGTATTTCAGGGCAAAATAGGGTTGGACATCATAGGATGGACTGACAGGCTTTACCATTGGTTCCTATGGGGAAAAGTCCAAAATGTAAGTCACATTTTAGAAATTTAAGGAGCAATCTATCAACCAAATTGCTTTGGTTAATTTTGTATTGTGCAACTCTCTTCGGGGAATAAGCACAGGAACAATTTTGATAATATTTCATGGTAAACTTTGTTGTTGGTATAAACTGGGATGGGATTATTAGTAGATTAGGCATACCTACAACCTATAATAAAAGCTAGCCGACCACACATCATGTAAGCCCTACCCCCTCTCCTTCCATCCCCCACCCCCACAGCAGGCCTCCACCCCGAACACCAGACCCCCGCATTCTGACCATATTCAGAACTATTTTCTTTGCAACAAAAACCCCGGCAGACTCAGACGTCCTCCAGGGCATTTTTCCTCCACGGTGTGATCTACCCACTCAGCATTAGTGACACATGAGTGGTCTGGGGGTGGGAGGTACAGGGGAGGCTATGGTCTTCCGCATCCAGGGTCCCACAGGGAAAGGGCCTTGGGTGTGAGGTGCCAAATGTAATTGTATTAAAGGGAGCCAAAAGTAATGTGTGGTCAAAATTTTGTAAATTCAGTTAACTACATGAATTGAAATAATTATGTTCTATGTCCATAACCTAGACCTTTGGTAAAAAACATAGACTGTGAATACACACTTGAACTCCATTAAAATACAGAAAACTCATACCCGGTCAATTTTGGTGACCCACCAAAATTGGTTTGTTTACAAACATTGCTGTCTTCAGGCATAAATGACAGGAGCATTATGAAAATTTAGAGATAGTTGTCATGATTATACAGTACCAATGGCTAAAGTTAGACTCTTAGAATGTATTTTTATAGTTATTCGAGTTTGCAAAAATTTGTCATATTTTGACACAACATTACTTTTGCCTCCCTTTAAGGAAATCATAGGTTAAAGTTAAATGTTAACACATTAAATTCCCCATATGAAATGCACCTAGTGAAATCTGTTTAAACAGAACGACTGGATTATTTTATCACTTAAGAAAATGGGACATCTCCGTATTTTATTCAGCCTCAGTGGTGTACTTTTTATGGGAAAGGGCAGACAATAGTGGCTAAAAATGCCAAGGTTATTTATGGTCAAGAATATCATCAGGAATTCCCAGAAGCAAAATTGATGGAATTAAAATCATTATGAGTGCCAGATGCCTCTTTTAGAAGGAAAAACTTGTCACCAAAATAAGATGTACAAGAATGATAACATGCAGGGTATTAAAAATCCTTTCTTTGCGTCTTGCTATCATTTGCATTTATTTGTAGACAATGCTCCCAATTACAGAATATTATAGACTCTAGTTATTGTTACGCTTTGCACCCCATTCTACATAGACAGAGGACGTCAGTGGAAAAAGGCGGGGGCAGGCAAAGCTACTGCAATGGGGAAGGGCGCCAGAGAGTATCCAGTGTTCAGGGAACCAGAGATTAAGACAGAGATAACATAATATAAAGGACACATTCCCACAGGAATGTATAACTCAGCATTCTAACTATTTTATCTGTACTCCTATTGTCCAACCACTTTAGTATGAGTGGAACACTTTTTGGTCGAGGCTTATGTATGAGTATATCTTTTGAATGTTGGCTTTGGGATGAGGGAAGCTTGAGAGTGGGAGGTCCAGTTCTTGTGGACTTAAGAGGGGATTCAACATTATCTCAAAGAGTAGCCAGGAATTTTAAAAACATATCAGAGCATGTTATACACTAAAGAACATTCAGTATTGGAGCTAACGTTTTAAGAATTGATAAGAAAAGCTATATCAAAAGAATGAAACCTTCAAGTTCTTTGGACAGATTTTTTGTTTAAAACTAAGCCTATAATCTTAAGAGGGTAAACGTACTGAATCCCTGCCCCTTAGCTTGTATATTCACCCTCTTATGATACTTTTATGAAAAGCTTTGGATTTTATCAAATTATCTTATCAAATTATCAAATTAAGACAGCCTAACAGATCAACCCTCAGTGTGTTTCTTAGTTTTTATGTATTTACTGTGCACTAAAGATAATCACATTGCTACACCCTTCTAACTTGCCATTCCATTATGATGAACTCCTGTTGATGCCGTGGAGCAAACGTATATGAGTAATAACAAGTATCTATACCCCCAACTCATGTACTAAAATGTATTCGCTGTCCCATTGGGAATATCTAAGCTGGAAGAGTACCAAATAAGTAGGTCACCTCTGATCAACATAGGTCACCCAGGTCATGCCACATTGACCTTGAAATGGCCTCAGCCTGACCTTGGCCTGATCCAGGTCAGATAGGGCCTGGTATAGGGCTCCTCCAGGGTCTTTGATCCCTCTAATTTATGACACATTGTTCTCTGCTCCAAGTGGACCCTGTGGCCAGGCATAGATCACCGGCCTTGTTTTCCTCCTGGGTCCCCGCGCTCCCCCTCCTCCAGGGCGGGCCTTATCAGCCCCTCTTATTGCCTCAGCGATTGGCAAGGACATAGAGCAGCTAGTCACTGGTAAGCCACGTGCTTCAGGGTGTTATCAATGGGGTTCTTTTGGTTGTGTATCTGCAACGTTTAAGATCAGAATGAGTTGGGGAGGGTGGTTTCTGTTGGAGCATTCAGTTATAACATTATTGCTGATGTGGCTTTATAGAAAATGTTTTTTGGTAGCAACGATTCCAGAAACTGTTGTCGTGAAAATAATTATGTAAAACATGGTGCATGTTTTATAGAGTAACATATCAGTAGCAATAGATATGCAGGAGCCCACATATATAGGGAAAATGGTCCTGAAGCCGGAGACATAGCTAATTTTATATATGTCTGTTTTTTTCTACATTCTCCTAGTTTTGCCATGAAGCACGGCACAGAACATAACGGCTGTGAGGCGGTGCACAGAGAGGCATTATCATTATTATACACATTTGTTTCCCCTTTTTTCTCCTATTTTTGCCATGAAGCACGACACAGAACATAACGACTGTTAGGCGGTATACTGAGAGATCCAAAACATCATTGTCGACCCAACTTTGAACTATCATCATTGTCATGAACCTGCATTTTCCCTTTATTCTCCCAGTTTTGCCATGAAGCACAACAAAGAAAATAACGACTGTAAGGCAGTATACAGAGCATTTTAAATGTGTTTTTTCTCTATTTTCTCCCAGTTTTGCCATGAAACACGACACAGAACATAACGGCTGTGAGGCGGTGTACGGGGAGATCCAACACATCATGTCGCCCCAGCTGTCAGCCGACGCCAGCCCCATCGTCTGGTCCAACTGTAGCAGGATGGCCATCACCAAGTTCCTAGAGTGAGTTTCTCACCTTTATCCTCATTCATTTATTGCTCAAAAGCAATTAAAGTATTGGGAAATCATACAGGTTGATTATGATTTGGCTGAAAATAATTAGGGATACTCCCCTAAACTGCAAACCTTCATTCATACAGAACCAATGTTATGCTTCATGAAAATATGTGTTCATTATTTGTAGGAAAAAATTCATTTGAATGCCTATTAACTTAATTATGTAATATACATATTCATTATTGTTTCTGCAGAAAAAGACTAGCCTCCAGTTTTTAATATTTGAATGATATTAGTACTTTGATTTAAATGTAATACAGAGTTTGTACCAATCATCTTAAAGGTGTTTCTAGATATTTTTTCTTGAATTCCAAATGGTCAATCTTAAAGTATAGCGGCCATTTCCTAAAATTTCAATACTATCTTCCTTTGAGGAAAAACAGTCTATAAAATTCAGAGTTGCTAATGTCGAGAGAATTTTAAGATTTCTAATTTTTCATTTAACTTCACGTCTAATATCAACCCAAGTATTGGATATACAAACTAATCTTTAGTATTTGAAAAAGAGTGTTTCTGTTTCTCTGATGACAATACTGTAAATTGTACAACATTGAACGTTCATACATTTATAAATTCCTTTCTGCCTCCCTCCCCTTGCCAGCCGTGACTGGGGATATTGCCTGCTGGACGAGCCCACCCCTCATGAGTTCCCCTTCCCCGTCCTCCCGGCGGGCGTCATGTACGACACCAACCACCAGTGTCGGCTCCAGTACGGCCAGGATGCTCAGTACTGCGAGGGCATTGACGTGAGTAGACAATTAATGACCATATAATTGTAACTTATAAGGGTAATCAGTTACTGATCAGTGTGCTTCAAGAATCATTGCGTGATTAGTCATAAGGGATAAGACTTATACTTAGTATGATATTAATCACCAGTGTCGGCTCCAGTACAGCCAGGATGTCCAGTACTATGAGGGCATTGATGTGAATATATGGGGCCATAATTATGTTTGTAACTTATTAGGGTGATTAGTATGAGACCAGCCAACAGTGTCAGCTCCAGTACAGGCAGGACACTGTGAGGGCATTGATGTGAGTAGACTATGCCTAGATTTGTGTAACTTATTAGGGTTATTGGTCACTAATCAGCATGTTTTGATTAGTATTGCATGATAAGTTACTAGTACTGTGTCACAGTACTGTGGGGCTATTGATTTGAGTATATGGGGTTCATATTTTTGGTAACTTATTGGAATATTTGGTCACTGATCAGTGTGTTATGATAAGCATCATTTGATTAGTGATTATTATGACACCAACTACCAATTTCAGCTCCAGTAAGACTGAGATGCCCAGTACTGTCAGGGCATCAACATGAGTAGACCATGCCCAAATAATCGTAACTAATTAGAATATGGATTGCTAATCAGTAATATATGTTATGATTTGCATTGCATGATTAGTGATAAATGATATATCATTATACATATTGACACTTGCTATGCTGTCATATATTATATGACAGCATAGCAAGTGTCAATTCCAGTAAGCCAAAAATTCCCAATTCTGTAAGGGCATTGATGTGAGTTTATGGGGTTCTAAGTTATTAGGTTAAAATTGTTTAATTAGCAGGTTTTAAATGATAAGTGTCACATGATTAGTGATTTTCTCTGTCACAAAGAGTAGTGAAATAATTGGGAATTTCCCTAATTTTGATAAAGAGTTGATTGACACTCTAAAGGTGAGTGAATGTGCATGGGGGACGTTTTTCTAGATAAATGCGTTATAATTTTAATGGTTTCTAAATGCAAAATCAATTTTCTTTTACATAGGAGATCTGTGCTACGCTGTGGTGCCAAAAGGACAACAAGTGTCTAACCCGTCTGGAGGCGCCAGCCGAGGGGACGTTGTGTGAGGCCAACAAGGTGGGTATCATCTATTACAATGGTGATATATTATCAGTGTATCTATTTTCATTGTTATGGTTTGATTTGACAATATGACATTACTTACAAATCTGAAATCCCAAGTATCTTACATCGGATAATGAAATAATTCTGTTACGACTTACCTGCTAAAGACATTATTATTATTTCATTGCACGGTTTATCCTGATATTCATTTGGTAATGGTCAGGTCAAAGTTAGTAAGAGTGGATTTACAGGTTCCATGTGATATTCATTCTGCCGTAAACCATACATCGTCATCAACAACTGACTTTGCCTTCGAACACACAATGACTGAATATTATAAGAACTCTATTAAGAGGCGATTAAACATTGACCTCTGCTTTAACCCTGTACATTTCAGTGGTGTGAGTCGGGGCAGTGCGTGCCGATAGGAGAGAAGCCCGAGGCCATAGACGGTAACTGGGGGGAGTGGGGAGAGTGGTCAGCCTGCTCCCGGAGCTGTGGGGCTGGGGTCACCGTCATGGAGCGACACTGCAACAACCCTGCGTGAGTAGTATATGGTTTATTATTTTATAGGGTTTATATTGTAAATATATTTGTATTGATTTATGATAAAAAAAAGCTTTGATATGTGTTTTACGTCCCAGGATATAAACAGATGATCATAGAGATACGGCATACAGTGTATCTAGGATTTATAAAGGGATTGGGTTTGCAGGTTCAGCAATGTTTTAATTCACTGAGTTTCAGCCAAATTTGACGATTGGAAAATGTTGGGTAAATGCTTGCAGACCCCTGTGAAACTGGCGTTGGAACGTGCCTTATCATAATGTTTATACATAAAAGATTGTAAATATTTGTATATACCCAGATTAATTTGTATTAGTCAACTATCTGTTTTGACGGAATATGAAATAAAACTGATATTTCAAAAATTGGGAAACTAAAGAATATGTTGATATCCTAATATTCTCTGCAGTCCCTCTCGTGCCCTTCCTACTTCTGACACCAGCATTAGTATCTCATTATACTCTCTAACGTACTTACAGGCCCAGTAATGGCGGTAGTTACTGTCTAAACGACCGTAAGCGGTACCGAACCTGTCAGACCGAGCCCTGTGAGGAGGGAGCATCCTCCTTCAGACATCAACAGTGCGCAGACTTTAACCAGATCCCCTACAAAAATGAGAAATATGAATGGGAACCAATCAACGACCACAGTAAGTGTAATTCATAATAATTATTCAATGCTTTAAATAGAAAATTATTGTAATTTATTGTACTAATTCAAAAGTGGGAAAAACGTATAACTTATAGGAGATTGTAACACTACTATTTTCATTGCTGAAGATGCAGATTATGCTGCCATCTGACGTGTTGGATCTGTATTGAAATGGCAAAGTTCACTGGTGGACCCCATACACATACTTTCTCCTTATTTAAGAGGAAGAGGACGGTATAGCCTCTTAAAATTCCTCTTTAAGAGCAAACGTTCTCCCTGTTATAATTATCTCATGTGAGGCTTATAAGGTGAGGTTTTCTTCTTGGACACATAGAGGTTTAGTATTGATGTATATCACCAGGGGGTGCATGTATGTCCTCTTTTAATTGAAGCAAAATCCCTCACCAAATGAGCCAAACATAGGTATAACAGGTATAACAGGGAGTTAAAGGTATGCTTCAAAAAGATGAGGGAAAAGCTTTCTCTTCTTTAAAGAGAAAGAATCCAAGTTGATGGGGTGCTTTAGCAATACATTGGTGTTCTACTCCACACAATGATGTATGCAAGCTATGTTAACTATATGATTTTAATTTGCTTTTTCGTAATTTGAATTCATTTTTCCTGTAATGCATATTCATGTTATTTTGTATTTGTACATGTGTATTGGCTTAGTAAGTGACTGTACATGGCCTATTGAGATACATAAGACCATTGCATTATCATAGTTTATAATTATCATCCTTCCCACAGCCAACCCATGCCAGTTGCGGTGTAAGCCGAGGGGTAAGTTCTTCTCGGTGATGTTACGGGATATCGTGGAGGACGGCACGCCATGTAGACCCGGCACCAGAGACATGTGTATCAATGGACTATGTACGGTGAGTTATATGAAAGGATATTTAATATTAGGAAACAAACAGGATATTATATATTAGGAAACAATTTTCAGATAATTGGTCGTTTATTCACCAAACATACATTCATGGCAGGAAAGCAACCTAGTTTGATAAGTTTTTCTAAATATATTATTTCGAGAGAAAAATCTAGAAATTTTACTTTTCAAAATTAAAACTCTCCGATATACACCTAATTTGTTATCCATTGTCCTACTTTTAAATCTGATTTACCCCAACTCGCCCCAGTCAAGAGAAGCGCATCTGAATTCTACTACCGGCCTATCCCTGTTTAGCTGTTTATATGGAGGTATTGCATTGTGATAATTGCAAGACTTTTTATTTGATAAATTAATGTTAAGTACATCTTTAGCAAGTCTTGACAAGTTGTTATAATAATTATCATTTTTGTTAATTTTACAGCACGTGGGCTGTGACTGGGGGATCCAGTCTAACGCTACAGAGGACCGGTGTGGGGTGTGTCACGGGGACGGCACCTCGTGTACCACCGTCAAGGAGGAGTTCAAGGAGGTCGTCGGACTGGGTGAGTAACGTAGCATAAAACGTGTTATCGAAGCATTAACAGAAATCGTCGAGAAACCTGCTTCAAGTGTTTGGAAACTAGTGAAAATACAGACGGCATGGTCTACTATGTTTTGCAAATCTTGCACGAAAATTATTTGTATGTGAATTTGTGGCAACAAAATGAACGCTTATCAGTAGTGTTATGACCCAGTGGTACTCGTTCATTCTTTGAACACCCGTTACTGAACCACACGAGATTTGATTGCTGAAATACAAGATTAATTTGATAAAATTAGGAATTGTGTGCATTGATTTTATGGCTATTTTTTGTTAACTTTAATAGGCATACCCTCGACGAGAAAGTGGTAAAGGGGTGGTTGCTGTTGTGGTTGCTGTTGTCTTCTAATAATAAATGTTTTGTTTTTCCTCCAGGGTATGTAGAGGCCATGGTCATCCCCGCAGGAGCCCGTAACATCCGCGTGGAGGAGGTGGCCGAGGCCAACAACTACCTGGCCGTTAGTAACGAGAAGGGAGAGTTCTTCCTGAACGGCCACTGGGTCATCCAGTGGAGCGGGGATTTTGAGGCAGGAGGGACGGTGATACATTATAAGAGAGATGGGAATAAGGAGAGTTTTAACGCTGCAGGACCACTGAAGGAACCGCTAAGGATCATGGTGAGTAACAATGAGGATATTTGCTGACTTTATTATCGGGTTGTTTCAGAAGTAATGAAGAATGCTCGCATGCTCTTGCAAATAACTTACAGTATTCTTATGAATGTACTTTCCACATATCTCAGTTTTTACAGCGTCTATTATTCTGATCAATTTTAACTTCTTCATTTGATTAGTTTATTTTGTTTATCCGCTTTGTCCCAATAAGTTATTGTTCTTAGTTTCACCAAAAAGTTGGTGTCCAACGCAATAGAATTAAATAAGTGATAGTACATTCAAACATTGATATCATACTACTTCTACACTCAGTTGGGAGTATCAATTTAGAAAAGGAAACGTATCGTTTGAGCTGAATCTCTCTTAAATAATTTCTAGTTCTATGTCCCGTTTTCACACTAAATATATTTAATTTATTCAAGGAATTTAAATTTTTAAAGGTTCATGGTTTACTTTCAGCTGCTGTTCCAGTCGCAGAACCCCGGCGTCCGTTTTGAGTTCACGGTACCCAATGAGAATGTGACGTCAACTCGGTCCCCAGAGTTCAGCTGGGAGTACCTGGACTGGACCCACTGCACGGCTTCATGTGGAGGAGGTATGTTAAGAGTTCGTTCTCTAAATGTTGATCCTAAAGAAATTTCCTAAGGCAATTCTGACCAAGTCTCACTTTTTTAATTTCACTTTATTAATATTCTGGTTACAATCAAGTACATAGACTTGGTATTTTAAATGGGATGTAGTGTGTCCTATGGGAAATACATCAATGGTCTATTCTATAAAGATTGACCCTAAAACTTAAATCTATATACTGCAATATGAACAATGGCGGATATAGACAGGGGCACAGAGGGCGCCCCCACCCCCATCTATTTTGAACCAAATTATTTTTGTTGAACTAAAACTGTTTTAATGCAAAATTCTCGAACCTGGAGTATCCGGTGTACAAAAGAAAATTACAATAGCCCCCCCCCCCCCCCCCCCCCCCCCCTTTAAAAAATATCTGGATCTGCCTTTGGTTAGATATATTCTCAATGCAAAGATTTTATAATAGGGAGCCCCTCCCCCCTTTAAAAGTCGCTGGATCTGCCCTTAATTAAATATATTCCCAATGTAAAAATTTTACAATAGGGAGCCCTTCCCCCCTTTAAAACTCTTTGGATCTGCCCTTGATTAAATATATTCCAAAGATAAAAATTTTACACTAGAAGCCCCTCCCCCCTTTAAAAGTCTCAGGATCTGCCCTTGATTAGATATATTGTTAACGTAAACAGTTTACAATAGGGAGCCCCTCCTACATAAACAGATCTCTGAATTGCCCTTGATTAAATATATTTTCCATCATTTTCCAGGTTGGCAGAACGCTGACGTGATCTGTACTGAGGTGGAGGCGGGTCAGGTGGACGCCCGGTTCTGTAACATCTCCACCAAACCCCTGGACAAGGCCCGCTCCTGTAACGCCCACCAGTGTCCCTCCAGGTGGTGGACAGGGCCCTGGCAGCTCTGCAGGTAAATAATGAAGTTGATCATCATACAATTATAATGATATAATAGATTGTAGGTTGTGTATGCATATGATTTTCTTTTGATGGTATACGAGGCAAGATTTGTTGCTACCCAAGTTTTGAATAATTGAGCAATTTGAAGGAAATATAATTTGCAATGCAAACAGTGCACATGTTTACCTTGTTTATCAGTTTATAGAATTCTCATTCGAATTTTGTCTGATCATTATAAAGATAAATTCTATCTATTAACTATGTGTTATCCTGTTTTATTTTCACTGCAAATTGCCAACTATGTGCTTGGTATTCTTTGCTCAAGTTATTGATGAAAGGCAAAATATTTGTTTTAAGTCGTTTGAAAATCAATTCAACATTTTACTTTAATAGAACATTAAGTTCTTTTGTTGTTTTGTTTTTCATCCTATTGTTTTCTATTGCATCCCAATACTTTTATTGTATTTACGCATTGTATATTTGATCAGCTTGTATTTTATAATTGTATATTATTATTATCAAATACTGTGAAGTTCATATAAACAAATCTGTCCTAAAAGACGCTCCACAATGCACCTAGTGAACTAAAGGGAATCATTGAAAAATATCAACCTATTTTTTCATACTTCCTCTTTCTTTTTCTTTTTTGATCAACTGGAAGACCAAGTTTTCAGACTTGAGTTGACACTAAACTTACAAAAAAAACTGAATTCAAATTGTATTACAGCACCACCTGCGGCAGCGGCGGGGTGCACCGTCGGACCGTCATATGTACCCGGCGTCTCCGTCATGACGAGCAGATCGCCCTGGACGACGACGAGTGTGACGCTGGAGAGAAGCCCTCCAACATAGAGCCCTGTCGGCAGAAGAAGCCCTGCCCGGAGGACGGGGGTGGGGCCTTGGGGGGCGTGAGGGCACCTGAGTGGACGGCAGGGCCTTGGTCGGAGGTGAGCTGCTCCTCTGAGTTATTTGGTGCTTTTTTTGTGTATTTTGAGCTGCTCAAATGAGTTTATTATTGAAATAGTAGGGATCAATTGTATGTATTTCTTTTATTTCTTTCCATAGTTTCTTAATTTTTTCCATATTCTTCTTCTCTTCTGATATTTTCTTATTTTTCTATAGTTTTTCTTTTCATTACATTTTCCCCCATTTTCTGTATCTTTTCTTCTCTTTTTGTATTTTCCCATTGTTCAATATTTTTTTCATTTATGTTAATATTTCTTCACTTTTCCATATTTTCCCCTTCTTCTTATTTTTACCCATTTTCCAATGTTTTCTTTTAAATAATATTTTTCTCTATTATCGATATTTTCCTTTTTGTTGTTGGCATATCTGGAGAAACAAATAATCAATCGTATATAATGCATGGCATCGTTTATACACGACCATGGGCTTGGCTACTTTCTTGAAGGCTGGCAAAATATGCATTTATCAATTTCAAGCTGGTATCAATATCTGCTGTATATATACATGCTCAGCCAGTGTTCAATGCTGTGTTGTGTCGTACATGATTCGAATTGTTTGAGATGTTCTTTGCTTATGCTTCCAGTATGATATGAATTTAACAAGAAGACAATTCCAAGCAAAAAACCAAAATAAAAATACCACCAATTAAATAAACCAAAAAAATACATAGTGACCTAATGAGTGTCGGAACATGTTTTTGAGGATGCCAGGAAAAAATAAATGGATCTAGATAAGGTACTGAATACAATGAGCGTAAAAGAAATTTAGAACTCAAGACCCTACCAGACTGGGGCAATTATCCATAGACCCCCCACCACTAGTACTGGGAAAAGCTCTCGATATAAAAAAATCCCTAATAATAACCCCCCCCCCCCCCCCAAAAAAAAAAAAAAAATTTAAAAATAAATAAATAAATAAATAAATAAAATCAAAGGAAATAGACAAAATAAAGGAATTAAATAAGGAACAAAGGGGAACAAAGGAAACAAAAAAATTGAAAAAAAAGAAATCCCTCTGCTTTTATATAGCGAATGCAATTTCTGTACTTGTCCTCGCAACTCGTTTATAAATGTATGTATGTATGTATGTACCGACGTATGAGCCTGCCACTGCTCAGCTTCTTGCTCCGCCTCTCTCCATCCATGTGCTTTAATGTCGCAGACCTGCATGGGCGACCCGTGCGACGTGCAGACGCGTCGCGTGGAGTGTAGCGACCGCAACGCCATCTGCGACGTGTACAACGCTCCCCCCGCCCGCCGACAGTGCTCCACGCTCACCTGCGGCAAATGGTTGACTGCCGCTTGGTCCGAGGTCTGCTGCGCTACAATATGTTATTCTCTTTCTTAAGTTTTGTTATTTTCCATTGTTTATCCTCTATTGATATTACAGCAATATTTTTCCGTACTGCGTGCTGGGGGGAAAAACCTGTTTGGGAAAAGCAGCGTTGATTCAAATCAGAATGTGCTATAGATAGTTACATTCTTTTAATATGGTTATTCCTAAATTATATATATATATATATATATATGATTTAGCGTGACTGTCTCTTTATATCCATAGCAATAGCCAGTAGTATCATATTAATTAGCATAATCTGAAACTATAAAATTAACTAAAGTATTGAATTGATATCCACATGGAAGATCTATACACATCGACGTGGATAATAAACGACAACAAAAATGTAGCAAACAATTATTGAAATTGCCTGAAGAAACCTATTTATTTTCATAATGTTTCAAAGAATATCATTCAAAACTAGGAGGAATTCATAGTTCAGATTCATTATCGAAACTATTCCGAATGTTGATATGGGAAAAAGAACTACAAGCTGAAAATAGCACGTATAATCTGATGATATTCTAAAAGTCTTGAAATGATTCCTCGAGTGGTGTTAAATATATTCTCAAAAAAATATCTGTTCTGCTGCGCTAAAATTGATTATTCTTTTTTTTCATTGTAGTTTTGTTTTTGTTTTTCTTATTTTGTACATGTCGATGTTACCGCATTGGCTTGCATGTTTGGTGGGAGGAAAATAGTAGGTAAAAACGGGGGTGATACAAATCATAAATAATTTATATTGATATTCAAAGTGGTTACATTAGGGAGTTTTAGCAACCCATCCCATAACGCAAACGCAATGTATCTCTTATCCCTGCTCTAATAACTGATGTCAAAATTATGTCTGTTGGGGTACACTTCTCTACCTGTGTTAAGAATAGATAAATGATTATCTTTCATATATATGGCACCAATAGTCTGTGATGTGGTTTGAAAGTCTTGAGATATGTTAACGTATCGAGGTACGTCGGGGTTGCTTAAACTCCCTAATGTAATAGGTATTTCTAAATTATACGTATCAGCGTGTCTATCCTTTTATAATGTTTGGAATAACCAGAAGAAGTATTGATGTATTTCAATGATTGGAAGATAGGTCGTCAGTGATCGATCTATTGGTGAGCAATATCTGCTGCTTGAAAATGGTTTGCCATGTATTTGTGCTTCTCTTTGTATCGTTTGCATCAAACGGTCTATTGTCGCACTGAAAAGCTATGCATTATAAATTGTTGCATTTTGTACAGAATGCATATGAAAATCTATGGAATGCATGTGACAATAATCACAAGATCATTTATTGGCAATTTGATGAAATATTTTCAAGGTTTGCATTGTAAATCATCAATCTTATTTTATGCTCAAAGTAATTCTTTATGTTCCAGTGTTCTCGAACATGTGGAAACGGCATCCAAGCTCGCCAAGTAAAATGTGTTGGAGGACAGCACTGTCACCAGGACAAGAAGCCCATGAACCAACAACACTGCAACATGAGACCTTGCCCAACACCAACAACAACAACAACGACTACAACCACAACAACAACCACAACAACAACAACAACTACAACAACAGCAAGGCCAACACCAGCCCCAACAATCCCAACAACAACACCCACAACACCCATCCCCTACGCCGCTGACGACCACAAAACGATCAACACCCACTTCAATAGCGTCCAAAAGAAGGAAACAGAACAAGAAAAAGAGCCAAAGAAATATGAAGAACCAAATCCCAAGCTTAACCCACATAGCATTAGCCAAGATAACAACAACAACAACAACAACAACAGAGAAAAGGATATCAAAGATAGCAATGTTAAGGAGAAGATAGCAGCTGATCCGACAGATATCAGTATCGTCTCTACCCCATTGGGGTACATTTCCTCCTGGTTTAACCTTGGAGGAAACCCTGGAGGAGGCCAGGGTGACCTTGGGGGTCAGGAGGGCAGGACCCTGGAGGGAGGCGGACAGGAGGCGCGGGTACCTTATAGGTGGATGTACGCCTCGACCAACTGGTCAGAGGTAAGTTTCTTAATGTTATTTTCACTAGTCCGACATTTATTTCGTTTTACGAATTCATTTACATACACTATGACAATTGAATGACGTGGAATAGGTTATGTTATGTAGGGTTTATGTTATGATTCACATCCTGAGATGTGTGTAAGGCTGTGACCTTACAGATAAACTCGTCACTCGTGTACATAAAAATGGACCTCCATGTTATTTTTGTGAGTAGTATACAAAACAGAGTTTTTTTATGAGGCTGTAAATTGAATCATAGCTGTGAAAAATGAGAAGATGAAATTCCAATTGAATATTGATTCTTGTTGATTTCAAATGCGTCTAGTATTCTGTTGATGTACTAATTAAATATGGGCAGGAATTTGAGAAGGTGTGTTTCTGCCCATTGTAATAATTCTCAAATGGAAATGCTTCTTTTAGGCATTATCGATTCTTTTGAATTCACCCGGTGATACATTGATAAAGCAGTGTTATAATTTGCCTATATAATTTATATTATTTATTTGCTTCTCATTTTTCCTCCAGTGCTCGGTACGTTGTGGCGGCGGTGACCAGACGCGGCCCCTCTCCTGTGTGCGGCTGGAGGACGTATGGGCCGTGGAGGACGCCCGCTGTGAGGGCCTCCCCCGCCCCGTCCACACCCGGCCTTGCAACTCACAGCCCTGCCGCCACTGGACCACCGGGAAATGGTCCGAGGTAGGCGGAATTAACTCTTCTACTTTATTAAAGTGGTGATCCATAATGCTATAATTATATCCCGATTCCAATTTCAGATTTTGAAATTCAGTTTGCTGAGTTATGAATTTTTCATATGAATTATCCTATTTGGCCAGGAAGGAATCCAGAAAATTAAAAGGGGGTGTGGGCGCCTTATAATGTGAATATTTGAGGCGCCCCATCGGGGGACTGGAATTTAACATTAAAGGGAGCCAAAAGCAATGTAGGGTCAAAATTTTGAAAATTCTGTTAACTATCGAAATATATTCTATTGCCATAACCTAGGCCTGTGGTAAAATATAAAATGTGAATACAGACTTAAAGTACATTAAAATACACAAAAACTCTTCCCTGTCGAATTTTGTGACCCACCAAAATTTACCAGTAGAATCGGCCAATTTTAGGGCTGATGAGTCGGCCGATTGTGTAAAAATCGCCTAGTGGGTATTGGGCTTTAGTATATAACTTTCATAGTTATCTGAGTTTGCAAAATTCTGTCATATTTTGACACAACATTGCTTTTGGATCCCTTTAATTAAGGCGGTGATCATCAATGCGGTTTATAATATCCCGATTCCGGTTTCAAATTTCGAAATTTCAGTTTTCTGAATTATGACTTATCATATAAATTATCCCGTTTTGCCAGGGACAGACCGACAGATTTTAAAAGGAAGTGGGGGCCCCCTAATGTAAATATTTGAGGCGCCTCATATAGGGGTTAGAATTTGACATTAAAAGTATAATACGGGCAAAGATTGGGAGAGTGTTCGGGAGCCTCCAAATGCATCCCTGTATACCATATGCATTAAAGCGACTTCTAAGGGGAATATAAACTACCTGAAATATGTCTTAATACATTGAAATCTATAAGGAAACTATTCAATGGCGTTTTCTTGTACCGTGGATCGCAGGCTTTAAATGAATCAAATGAACTTAATCGCTTATCCGACCAAGCAAGTAAAATTTAGATTAGTATTAAGTTGAAAAGAACGGGAAAATTTGATGACATGAAAGTACATTACCGTTATATTAAACAATTGTATTTGCCCGCCTCTCCGACAAGAAGATTGTATTTAAAATTGGGACAGTGCGGGAGACCGCGGCTGCCTGTAGGAAAACGAATCAAAGCTAGCTGGTAAATACCTGAAATTTCTTGAATATCCAAAAGAATTCAACCTCTGCACTCTTAGATTAGGTTGAATTTTCTTGGACTTTGATGCAAGCTTGGATTTCAAGGATATTCATGTTATTCCTACTAAACAAGAATCCTAGCTAGGTCCTTGAAATACCTTGGACTTAAGACTTGAATGCTGTTTTGAAAAGTCCAAGTTGCTTGGAAAAGCTTGGACTTCTATTCTAGACAAGATGAATGGTTTTAAATTACCTTGGACTTTCTTGGACATGAACACAGACCAAATTTAGCCTGATGAATCTAAGGTTATTCAAGCTATTTCAAGGGTTGCTGTGTTCTCAGTGTTGATCACATGACCCTGAGATTTGAAATATTTTGGAGGGAAAACAGCAGCCATATTGAAAAGTGGGTAAACTGAGAAAAGCCACCATAATGAAATGTGAAGGATGGAGGGATAGTAAGTGGATTTACAAGCATGTATCTCATGCTTGACATATTGGAGAATACTGGGCAACAGACTGTCCTTATCAAGGGTAGGTTATTTAATGATTCTGATGCCATTTTTCCAAGAGAGCCTTTACCTTCACCTGACACATTGACAGTTGTAACTTTTGTAGTGATTATGTCAGAAAAATTTCAGCTACGGCAATGTCACACACCTCATTAAATTAAATGGGACATGTTTTTACAGAAATGCATCATTTTGGTCAATTACAATACTCTTAAATGTTCAAGGGGCACATTGATTTAACAATTGACGTGCAATTTTAGGTGTTAATACGCCAAGGACACATGCTGCCCTAACATTTTCACTATACAGTGTTCGAAATTAATGGTGCACCCTGCACACAGTAGGCATGATTCTCCAGCAGGATGCTCGATTTTTAAATGTGAACCTGGCATCCACACCCATTTTTTGATTGTTGAGGACATGTGGACATACAGATCTTCCTAGCCTGACAGTGCACCCAGTATGTGCGCAAAATAAAACCTTAATTTCGAACACTGCTACATAATCCAAGTTATTCCAACCTTTAGTTGAAATACCATGAATCTTCTTGCATATTCCAGCGGCCAATACCAGCAAGTTATTTCAAGAGAATTCAAGGATTGAATTAAGTTGAATTTTTAAGAATATCCACGCTCAAAAAAGCTTGAAACTTCAAGAAATTTCAATCTCTATTTTCCTCCAGGTATGCCAAACCCCTATAAACAAAAAAATAAAGATAAAATAAAGATAACGGGGAGAATTTCCCATCTCAGTACCCGGTTTTACACTTGTAAGTTGCAAAGGAAATGGGAGTTTGTAGCAAGGCAATAAGAATGTTTACAATTATTTTCTACTTGTTTGTGTTTCGGGGGAAATATTGTTGGTACTGAGTTTTTACTGCCGATTTTACTGTTTTTACTTAATTATTAACCCCTTCTCTCCTCCAGTGCTCTACGACGTGCGGGGCGGGCCGTCAGGAGCGTCAGGTGGGGTGCCCGGAGGGGGCGGGGTGTGACCCCCTCAGGAGGCCCCCCTCCACCAGGGTCTATATATTGTTTGTACTAAGTATTAACCCTTCTCTCCTCCAGTGCTCTACGACGTGCGGGGCGGGCCGTCAGGAGAGGCAGGTGGGGTGCCCGGAGGGGGCGGGGTGTGACCCCCTCAGGAGGCCCCCCTCCTCCAGGGTCTATATATTGTTTGTACTAAGTATTAACCTTTCTCTCCTCCAGTGTTCGACGACGTGCGGGGCGGGCCGTCAGGAGCGGCAGGTGGGGTGTCCGGAGGGGGCGGGGTGTGACCCCCTCAGGAGGCCCCCCTCCTCCAGGGTCTATATATTGTTTGTACTAAGTATTAACCCTTCTCTCCTCCAGTGTTCTACAACGTGCGGGGCGGGCCGTCAGGAGCGGCAGGTGGGGTGTCCGGAGGGGGCGGGGTGTGACCCCCTCAGGAGGCCCCCCTCCTCCAGGGTCTATATATTGTTTGTACTAAGTATTAACCTTTCTCTCCTCCAGTGTTCTACAACGTGCGGGGCGGGCCGTCAGGAGCGGCAGGTGGGGTGTCCGGAGGGGGCGGGGTGTGACCCCCTCAGGACGCCCCCCTCCTCCAGGGTCTATATATTGTCTGTACTAAGTATTAACCCTTCTTCCCTCCAGTGTTCTACGACGTGCGGGGCGGGCCGTCAGGAGCGGCAGGTGGGGTGCCCGGAGGGGGCGGGGTGCGACCCCCTCAGGAGGCCCCCCTCCTCCAGGGTCTATATATTGTTTGTACTAAGTATTAACCCTTCTCTCCTCCAGTGTTCGACGACGTGCGGGGCGGGCCGTCAGGAGCGGCAGGTGGGGTGCCCGGAGGGGGCGGGGTGTGACCCCCTCAGGAGGCCCCCCTCCTCCAGGGTCTGTGAGAACGCCGCCTGCATCGACTGGGTCGCCGGGCCATGGAACCAGGTGAGTGGGGTTGAATTTTGTTTTCAATTTTTTCAAATTAATACAAACAGTAGGCCTACTTATTTTAGTATTTTAGTTGGGTTAATTAATCATAATTGTTACTTCTATGTATAAACATTGTCTGAAACATATAGCAAATGCATATTATGTTTATGTTTACTTGTATAAATGGAACTTGTGTGAACTAAAACATCGATGGAAGAACTTATAATGTACAGGAATCGATTCAGAAATAAAATTTGGAAAAAAAAAATCAAAAGGGATTCGAGGCAGTGGAGCGGCTAGGGCATATTTATAGTGGTATACAAAACATAGTTTTGAATATTCTTTTTTTTTTTCGTCATGAAAAAATAGCGAAGTATAGGACAAGTTTCCCATATAAAGCCCACTAACACACAGCCTCGTGGTGTTGGTGTGCTACAAACCAGTTCCAATAACAATTAAAATGTAATGCGTTTATTTTCTTTCTAAAGTTTATGAGAGCCAATTATTGGTACAAACATGATATTAATTAGTTGAGAAGGTGGTTCTAATGGCCCTGTGTAACGGCCCCCCGACATACAAATAAAATAGTAAATATAGAAGTCTAATTGGATGAGCGTTAAACACCAACAATTAACCGACCATCTTATTCAATAAATAAATAGATAAATTAACAGATCGGGTTTATTGATCATCAGTACGCCTTTTACACGTGTAGCAACGTTTTCTATACTACTTGATTCTATTGTATCTAATAAATTCGGTGATTCTAATTAGTGTAGTGTACTAATGGCTTAGTACTTTTTATACATTGTCATAATATATGATCCAACAAGGATCAGGCTTAGCAAGTCTACTTCTAGTCTACTCCTAGGAGAAATATCTTACGCTCCTAGCGCCACCTGTTAACCAGTATAAAAGGCGCTGCAAGGTAGGGAGCGAGCAGTTAGTGAAAAGTTAGTGAGTTAGTTGGTTAGAAGAAACATGTTTAACCAAGGAGTTATACCTGGAGTAAGTACATCGACTCCATGTAACAGACTGGAGTTTACCAATACCCACTACCTCGGACATAGGATTGTGTTAGAGCTAAATGCTAGAATGGTCTAGAAGGCGTTGGAGCAACTTGTGTTCTAAATGTGGTTGATTGCTGATAGGAGATGGGAGGTGGACTGATGAAGACTTATACATGGTGGCTTTGACTCGGGATGAGATGTTTATTGAATAAAACCCTTTCATATTAAGAAGTTCCCTCATCGTTCATTTCTTTTGAACTATTGGGAAGTGAATGGACAAACTTTAAACGCGGTCTGAATTACTCAGACATTCTGGAAAGCAACTTACGAAGACTTAGATATACACGGATCTTACGCAGTCTTAAATCAAACATTAACAATAGTTCATTTGGTGGAGAACCCGGGTAATAAATTAGAAATAATTAAAATTAATAAAGAAAATGAACGGCTTCAGAGCTGACCGCCGTCGAGGAAAAGAAAATAAAATAAATAAATGAAAATTAGTCTTGACCGCCGTCGTGGCGCTAAAAGTATCCAGGTCTCCGCTCAACAGTTGAGCTGAAGAGGGGGGACATGGATTACTGATTCCCTGATGAACAAGCTACAATAAACTTGGTTGACACCCAAAGCTAACAAGATTACCCAATCTATTAGAAAGGAGATAAATAATTCTAACTCTGTCTTTAGCACTACCTATCCCTGCCCGGCATGCGCATAGTTAGAATAAGCTGGGGGCGGAGTCTTTTCAGGAGTAGTCTTGACTCTCCACAAGAGAAACGGGCATAGACCTGAACAAGAAAACGGGTTTAACCTTGTACTGTACTTCGGTAAAGGCCCGACTTACTAGGTGCTGTCTGGAAGTAAGTGATCTAAGGAGATGCAATGACACATCTCTATAATTTAAAGGGGGTGTAGGCTGCATATTAAAAAAAAAATATATATGCAGTCTGCTCCCAATTATAGCAATGGAAACTTGGTGCTACCCATTCTGGTCCTATGAATGGGAAAGTACCGACAAACCACGTGTAACTAATAAGGACCGGGAATCAGATCAGAAATGAACCTGAATCTGAGACCCGATCCTCTAGTGATAACTAAGCAAGGAACGAATAATCTCGACCTCCCTTGTACAGTTAATACTTAATGTCCTTTAATGACATTTATACCTCACGGAATGAAAACGCTACCCCCACCGCTAGTCATGTGGTTTTTCCATATAATATAGTGTATACGGTAGACAATGAGATGTTACTGGTAACATAGGTATAATAATTATTCAGTGAACTGTTTGGAGTTGGTGGCGCACCCGTTTGCATTATCAGAAGGGCGCCGCTACCCAATATAAAGTGGAACTCGGTCTTCAGACCCCAGGCTGAATGTAGGGGGTGAACGCCGAGCTACCACCTATAACTAGCAGAAAGAGAAGGGATTTTGTCGTAACAAAATCAATCAATAAGAACAAAACTGGGGTTTTAAAGCGGATACTTCACAAAATGGAGTCAAATATGTTAGAACAGGTGTCGCCCTTGAAGGGGGTGTTAACTTGTTTGCGTATAAATCTTTGGAGTGTGTTGGGTAATTATTCTACCACACTGTACAGAAAGAGTGTTATCAAGAGTATTGAACCTTGTGACCTCTTAAGGTAAATCACCAGGGATCCAATTCCTATCATTATTCTTGTCTTTCCATGAGGTCGTTTGGGGAATCTGAGCGGGACGGTTTTGCCTCACATCTCGGGCATTCATGAAACCTTTGTAGGTGGATGTTCTTGTGATGGCTCAACTCCAACCTGTGGGTACAGGCTTTCACGCATTCATCGCAAAGATATCACTATCTGAGGTGTTTGGAAACCTCAGGCGCTGATAGGCGTGGTTCTGTATTCAGTGGAACGGTGCCCACATGGGCCCGATCTATGAACGCACGAGCTGCCGCAGTGTACACACATGTATCTCTGCAAGGGACGCTTGATAATCTTTGTGATGTTGGTGCCTTTCTAACTCTTAATAAGGATACCATTCCTTCTTTCATTATATTCATACAGAATCTTCATCTGGGAGTTCATTCAGTGTCTTAGAGACTTCATCTCGGTCTCCTCACAGTAGTATTTTTTCCTCTTCGAGACGACTTTGACCATAATAGTCCTATAAAACTTATTCTAACACAATGACACTGACGCAGTCTTGCTGTTAGACTAAGACATGGAATGGGTGTCTGTGGCCTTCGCCACTACATCTCAAACTTACCATGGAGCCGCCAACAACTCGTTGGACGGCCCCACCTATGGTGTCGCCTCACGTGGCCGACACGTCAATATTTCCTGTAACCAGTAAGGGGAAACTACTCATCAAAGAATTCTATCACAGCCAATCTAATGTTGGGAAGTCTGGACCAGAATACTTGGTCACCTACTACACCTAAAACTTACCAGGGTGAACACCCTGGGAGGCGCTTGTTACCTAGGGCACCCCATGTGAATTGTTTCCAATGTAGACATTTACACTAATGTTCTGTACGTATAACGACTAAACAAAGAATCCTGTTACAGCAAATCTTATGTTGTAACTCTCAGACCAGAATCTCTGGCCACCCATACCTGATTATCATGTGCAGTGTCAATCCCCAACAGTTAATAGTATCAAATAATAACAATACGATACGAATTACCCACACTCCAGAAAACCTACTTAGATCGGTAATGTCAACAAACCGCTAGTCAGAAAACCCCCTAATATCGCCCAACCACGCGCGAAGTAAAATGCTTGATCATATTAGTCTAAACAATCCGCCCACTAAAATTATATAGCCTGACGCTTTTCAGTGCCAACCGTGTCACATTGCTTCGTTTACATCGCCCTAACATACCACAGGACCTGGAAAGATAATAAGTTTAGTACGAAAGATCCTGACTCTCGGCTCGCGCCCACCATCTTGGAACCAAAAGTAAACACTAGGTGGCCGCCCACGCTACCCGTTACTAAAATTACCAGCGAAACACAGTTTCTGGTTCCGGGAGTGACATCAGCTTCCGGAATACAACCACGTGAGGGCGAGCCGAGAACCACCAAGAAGAATTTGGCCAACAATCTCCTTAAAATCTACGATTAGTAGCCAGCCTAACATGCAAAGAACAATAGGAAGAAGGCTGTACTCACCAAGTCTCGGAGCGGGCTGGGCGAGGGGCCATCTCTACGAGGAGGGCGGTGTCCAACGACGAGCAAGAGCGGTGAAACATCTGAGTCCTCCCATGTTAACAGTCCGGAGCTCCCGTGAGAACGATCTGGCCGAAGCCTCTTGGATATATGAACTTAAAAGTGGACTAGGTACTGATCGGGAATTAATTCACCAGAATCACTCGGTGAAAACGACCCGGAATTAAGAGTTCCAATCACTGGCCGGGAATTGGATCATAAAATCACTTGGGGAAAATCAATAAGAAATTATTATATACAAGAAACCGAGTGCCGACGGTTTAGCGCGCCACGATGGGCAGACGGGCGATCAACCGCCCCAACACCCGCGCCCAGCGTCTGATGATCCTGTCTGAAGGTCGGTAGCCGTCCTCCAGCTCACGGAAATCATTCACTGTAATGTTGCCGTCGACTACTGTCCGTATGGCGTGGAGCACCCGCCCCGTGTCCGCGGTAGGCACGCCAAACCAATCGTTGGCCCGGCGCACCTCCCGGCTAACTTTGGGTATGAGACGGTTCACCCATTTCTGGAGTGAACCGTCACTGTCAGTAAAAGCCCAGCGCTGAACATCAAATCCGGAGGGGGTCGTGATCACGAAGGTCGACGGGGCCGGGTGCGACTTGATATTCAAGAAGGCACGGTTGATGGTCTCAGCGTAGAACTTTGCTGCGGCATCGGAACTAGTATAGAGTGGAATATACAGGTCTAACTCCTCGTCCCATGTAAGAACGTCCAGCAAATTACACATGACTACCAGAATATCGTCTGGCCACATAACGTGATGCGCAAACGCATAGCCAGATAGTTCAGCCGTCGAGGCGTCTCGGCAGGAAAACACCACACAGGTGTGCTCGCCACCCGAAAGAAGAAGATCGGGGTACTCTTGGATTCCACCCTCTCGGTCAGAGCAAAAGATTGCTATGCGAACCATGGTGGAAGTCGACGAAATAATAGAAAGGGCTAAGCTTGTAAAAGTACGTCCACACGCGATAAAACAACCGTCGGCACTGATTAAAATGACGTCAAAACGAGGCTAATTTGGAAAACCCCTTTTTGATCCAAAAGATCCAAATTCTGAAATCGGCTAGCATGATCAAAGCATCGTATAATTTCGTATAAAATCTGTGCTAAACTAAAGTTTAGGTCCCCAACCAACATAATCAAGCGCCAGAATTAATTCATATCGGCCCAAAATATCAGGTCGAACAATCAAACTTGAAAGTTTGATCGAAGCAGAAATTTGCCATTCGGGCGCTTTGCGCCCGAAGGATCCAAATCGAGGTCAAACCTTGGGGGGGAACTCCAGTCAAGCGTCCCGCTAAGTACACGTGTACTAAGTATAGCTGGCGGACGCGTGACGGGAATAGTGGTATTTTCTGGTTCCAACTGCTCGGTATTACTAAACCTGATACAGAGACCTTGTATTTATTGTAAATAATGTTGTTCTGGTTGAAATTTGATTGAAATTCAACACGCATTGTATCATGAAAGTCGTTCGTTCAAAATGTCCGAATTCTCTGAATTGACTTATGTTGTGTTAATTTGTTCTGAAAATTGGATTTGATGTACACTTGTTACTCTTAGAAGTTTAAGACAACCCTACACTGTATATATGTTGAGTTCTGTTGACTTGTGTTACAAATCATAAATATCAGAAACTGTACATGCGCGTACTAAGTCAAAACTGAATTTGTCACCTTATGCACGGGTGTCGCAATCTTTGAATCTTAAAATCAGCTAACAATGCTGAGAACTGACTTTAATGTACAAGGCACGTACTAAGTGAATACCTAAAAATGACGAATACCTCATTCTCTACAGTTGACTTTGTCATTTTGTAACCATGATTATGTCATCATCTACATTGTTATCCAAATAATCATGTTATCAAATTTTAATGCTTACCTTGTCATTTTATGAACGAATTCTGCTGACTTTGAACTTCAAAGTGTGGAAATCAACTCAATGAATAATTTCACTGTGAATTTGTGTTGAAACCGGATCTACAAATCTATTGATACTGTGTTGAATGTACCACGAGAGTCAAGGCCACCCACCATGGTTTAACAAATATATCCAATCATCAAAATTGGGAGTTCATTATATTCATTTGGTTTGAGCTATGTCGTCCACCTCCTTAAACTCAAACACCTGACCGCCGTCGAATGTACTAATGGCTTAGTACTTTTTATACATTGTCATAATATATGATCCAACAAGGATCAGGCTTAGCAAGTCTACTTCTAGTCTACTCCTAGGAGAAATATCTTACGCTCCTAGCGCCACCTGTTAACCAGTATAAAAGGCGCTGCAAGGTAGGGAGCGAGCAGTTAGTGAAAAGTTAGTGAGTTAGTTGGTTAGAAGAAACATGTTTAACCAAGGAGTTATACCTGGAGTAAGTACATCGACTCCATGTAACAGACTGGAGTTTACCAATACCCACTACCTCGGACATAGGATTGTGTTAGAGCTAAATGCTAGAATGGTCTAGAAGGCGTTGGAGCAACTTGTGTTCTAAATGTGGTTGATTGCTGATAGGAGATGGGAGGTGGACTGATGAAGACTTATACATGGTGGCTTTGACTCGGGATGAGATGTTTATTGAATAAAACCCTTTCATATTAAGAAGTTCCCTCATCGTTCATTTCTTTTGAACTATTGGGAAGTGAATGGACAAACTTTAAACGCGGTCTGAATTACTCAGACATTCTGGAAAGCAACTTACGAAGACTTAGATATACACGGATCTTACGCAGTCTTAAATCAAACATTAACAATAGTTCAGTAGTACAGACATTAGCCACCAGGTGGTGCAGCAGGTAGAATCTCACATTTGTGAAATTAGAATTATTCTAATATATCGTCTTATATTAAACAATACTTTGATTCCAGTCTTGATAACATTACTAAACAGGATTATGTGACACTTAAACGCATAAAATCATAAATATCTTTTCATTTTCAACAAGCTAGAGGATGTTTAAGGTGCGAGCACCTATGTGGACACCTTTATGGTTCTAAGTGAGTTGTATGAGGTCGTGCAGATAGGTCGACTTTGTGTCCCTACCACCTCTTAGGCCGTACCTTACGGGTTGGCTAGAGGCGATACCCAAGGTACACATGTACCAAGGGTCCTGGAGGTTGGAGGAGTTCGTAAGGAACTCTTTCATGCCTCCAGAATAAAAGAATATTTCTATTATCACCCAGATTAGTTATGATAGCTTCACCCTAATGGGGAGTAGCTGTTGCAACCATTCTGGGTGTGGTGATTAAATAAGGCTATAGTGGCCACACCCAAAGAGAATATCTCCATCCTCTGTGGGTGTGGCTGCTGTGCCTTAGTTAGGGTGTGGTTGCCCATCCCCTTATGGGTGTGGCTACCACCCCGACCCCCTCCAGGCCCCTTTCCAAGGGCTTCCACCCAAAAATGGGAGGAAGCTCTTGGAGGGGTGTCGAGGAGAAAAAGTCCTTTAAGGGCTTCCATACAGTCCTTTTAAGGACTTGGGTGTGGCTTTGTAAGGGCCCATCATGGGGGTTAAGGGCCAAGGGGAGGGAGAATAGGGCCCTCATAAGGGGAGAGGGGAAGAGATTAAGGAGGACAGTGCAGGGTGAACTTCTGGACCCACCCCCTTACCTACCCATCCCTTCCCAATGGCCCTTACAAAGTCCCCCCCCCCCTTAAAGTCCTCAAAAGGACCTTTTAGGACATCCCCCCTGGCTCCCTCAAAGAACCACCTCCTACTGGTGAGGGGTTAGTCCTCTAAAGGGACGGGGGGAGGGCAATTTGCCCTCACAAGGGCATCCCCTCCTTGTCCCCTCAAAGAACTACTCCCTCCAGGGTTAGGGAGTGGTCCTCTGAAGGAACCTTGGGGGGTTAAAGGGTAGGGAGCCACACCCCAAAATTAGGGTTGGCCCCCCTACACCCTAGGCAACAGCAGCCACGCCCAGAAAAGGGTGGAGCCACCTTGTCATCGAAAGCCACACCCAAATCAGTTGTAACAGGCTATCCATAATTGGGTTAGACTGTCAAAACCAATATTGGTGGGTTAAGTAAAACCACACCCAAATAAGTTTTTACAGGCTATCCATAGTTGGGTTAGGCTGCCAAAACCAAAATTGGTGTGTTAAGTAAAGTATAACTTTCATTCTGGAGGGGTTGGACAAGGTTAAGCCCTATCCAAACCCTCCAGTACCCTGGATACCAAATAAGGTACCAGGGTGTACCATAGGCCGACCGGGGGTCTAAAGCCAAGGGTAGGTAGGAATACCATCCACTGAGTTTGGAAGTAGTCATGAAACCCAGTAGAAACTAAAAAGGTGTCCAGAGACGTACGTTCAAAGAAAATGTTATTTTATTAAGTCAGAAATAAAATAAATTCGTTTGCAAGGGTTCTAACTAGAAAAGATGGTGGTTAGGTATCTTATTCAGAAAGGGTTAGAGAAAATATCAAGCAGAAGTGAAGTTATTAGAAGAAATCTTATTTCGTGAATTTCAAACGTTTTCGTATGCACATCCATGACATCTAGTGGCTTAATATTGTTCCTATGCCTCACCACTACCACCTAGTGATTGGAATTCGAAGGTCCGATGAAGCGTAGATCCTTCCCATAAGAAAATACCTGTTTATGGTATACAGACTTTGCCCATAGCGTTATAGCTTAAACGCTGCAGATTCTATTTATTTTTTAGATGAGCGCCTACGTAAAATAGTATAAAACAGCGAATTTATTTTTCGAATGCATTATGTTAACCCGCAATTATTCTTATACAATCTAATCTTGTTTTCTTTGCCATGAAAGCTATTGTAATGCATAATTATATTCACCGAGCTATACATGCAGAAATTCAGTTTTGCACTTTACCATTTCGTTCAAATTAAATCTAGCTACAGGTCTACACATGTATACAAGTCTATATTTGAAAAGAACCAAGGAACAAACGCACCCATCAATACGCTTAGTCCAATATGTGGACAAGAGTCTTAACACACAAAGAAATGATATAGCATCACCCACGACTACATAGTTATATTAAAGCAAATAAACAATAGTATTGGTGATGAAAACCAACTCAGAAAAAATGTCTGATAGTAAATGAATATGAACGTTGTCCTTTCCTACGTCAACGGAGAAAATATTGAAAATTTGTTGAATGTGTTATGTTATGCAATTGCTTCCGATGTTATTTCCTCAAGGAAAATAACATAATCATATCAATATTTCATCTATTTTCAGTACTCTATAATTATGAATATATTTTATCTATTTGCAGTGCTCTAAGACGTGTGGGGGCGGTGAACAGCTCCGTAACGTGCAGTGTATAGACCACTCGACCATGCAGCCGGCGAGCGGCTGTCACCCCTACACCAAACCCACCACCCGCCAGAAGTGTAGCACCGAGCCCTGCCTCCACCACAGCGCTGGTATGTACTTCTATGATACCTCTTTTTTTTTTCTTCTTTTTTTTTTGGGGGGGGGGGGGGGGATTTAGATGTTTTTAATGTAAAATTCTGGAAATTAGGGGGCCCCCCTTTTTTTCTATTAGCACGCCCCCATCTTTTCAAAAAGCGGATTTGGGGGGGGGGCAATTTTTTTTTCCTAATGTAAGATTCCTTTGCCCAGAGGGCGCGGCCGAAAATTTTGCTATAGTGTGCCTTTAAAAACCCTGGATCTGTCCCTGTATTATAGCCCTATATATCAAATTTTCATGATATATGGGCCTAGGGGCTATAAAAATGCACCCCATGCATATGCACGTCTTTTCTCCCTTCATTTACCTTTCTTAATTCTTTAATTTATTTTCTTTGTTTGATCAAAATTGGTAATTAACTATATTCGGGTGAGATGTTGACAACAGGGGCCATTTGAGTATTCTTTTATCCGCTGCCCGATAGTTACCATATTTTAGTTTAAAAAGAATACTTTTCATGGGTTCCTTTATCTGCACATTGATTCATCGTATACTAACACAATTTCAAACACCTTTGAAACCTCTTAAACAATAACACACATGCATAGATACAAATCAGTATCATCATTGGAAATTGATATTTTATGTACACGTACTTATGGCAACATCATAAAGAAAAGGTTCTATCCGACTATAATATATGACAACAGTGCAATATTGAAAAGATTGTAAATAATCTAAAATATACACATGAAAATACATCCTAATAGTCATGACAATACATGACAGAATTGTCAAGACCTTGTTCTCACCGCGATATGACCATAGATGTTGATACAGTATAAACCCTAATAACCAACCAACCGTGACCAAACACTGAAGCTAAATCCTTTCTCCTATCTTCCAGCTCTGATGGGGTACAGCCGTAAAGAGTGCAGGAGTAACATCATGAGTTACAACCTGTGTCGACAGTTGAAGAGGCAGGGCAGATGTAAAAATAAACTCATCCAATACAGATGCTGCAGAACCTGCCAAGCACGACCCGATATACCCAAAGGTCCTCCAGCCACATAACTCCCTGCCCTGGAGCTTACTTATTTATATTAATAACACAAGGACCAAGTGCATACTAATGCATGTTTATTGTTTAGAGTCAGCATATATGATTATAAAACATGTTATGAATAGTTAGGTTGTTTTAATAGAAATATTGGTTATGAGAGTTGAAGTAATCTTTAGGTAATTCTGGCCATTGGGAAAAGAAATATGATTGGATTAGGTAAGTTAATTTTCATAGACCAATCATTGTTTTGTGTTTTTTTTAAGTTTTGTTTAGAAAACTAGAAGTGTATGGCCTTGTCCAGAGAATAATTATAGTACGACCACAGAAAATGGTCGTATTACTTTTATAAAATTCTAATGCATTTAATGTTCTTATGATTTTTTAAATTATCATACCAACCAATTTAAAATTTGTTTGGAAAGCTAGGTAATACATATGATTCATATCTAGCTGTTTTGTTTCTTTTGGATAATACATGGGTTGCTCTTATGAAAAAAAAGAAATTATAAGCATCCTACCTTCACATAACTGCATTTTCTTGAAAGGTTGAATTTCAACTGTTTGTATACTATGAATGCTTGGATAGGTTTTCAGCATTCATAGCAATGTTGCTAGTTAAAGATATGATTGGAGCAATGTAACAGGATGTATATTTTCATGACCTTTCTGAGAGTTGACTTTCATTCAGTATTATCCTCTATTTTTGTCATTATTTATCATGAGTGCATGCTAATATAAAGATTTGTAATAGGGTGTAAATGACCCCTTTATGATAATACTTGACATTTGTTTATTAGAATCCTACACCCTAACATATATGTGGTAATATTCTGAGAACGGAATGTTGTCTTCAGAAATATCAAATAGGAGAAGATCTTGGTATCTTTATGATATTTTTATACAGAGTGCAACATTTTCAACTATGTTGTTTATAAATGTTGTTTGTTCTATACTGGTCAATCTGCTTAAAAGATACCAATCTTGTTTAAGGTTTGGCAGATTCACAACTGCTACATGTGAAGAGAGTCTATGTGATAATATAGGAAATATAAATTATATATACATCCTATTGTGTGTACATTTGTACAGTTGTAGTTACCATATACCCTTAGTTAACCTTCATAAATGCTTAAAGAACAAGAAGGACAGAGTTCACATTAACTGAGGTTCTTATCCTTCATTACAATACTGTTTCAAGACAGTTCAATCAACATGACATGGCTTAATTTACATGTATTTTACATGGCTTGTCATGTTGTGAAACTAGTTGACTTACATTAGATGTTAATGAAAGATATTTTGAAAACAGTATTCATGTCTTCCTTTCTCATACTTTTATCTATTCTCTCATTTCATTACTACATCTGTAGAATAGTGTTAAGAGAATCAGGTCAATGTTTTGCATTTTACACCAGATTGATCATGAACATCTTGAATAAAGTCATAAGGCTCATTAGTCAACTCACTAATATTAAGACAAGAATGTATGAATCTATTGGTGTATTTAAACCTATGATGATTTGCAATCTATTCTACCTGATTCTTTGTGCAATGTACAGATAACCCTAGGTCTTTATCATAACCTTGTAAAATAAAACTTGATAACCTTAGGTAGCTATGATTATGTTATTGACAGGTGCTTTTTTTGCAGCCAAAGTCTGTGCATAAGATTTGTACCAGCCATACACTAAATAAACCTTTTCACCCAAACACATATTTAACATTTAAGATATTGACATTTGTTCTGACTGTTAAGCTTAAAACAATTGCATTTAACATCATTAAGAGATGGAGCCAATGCTCAGCAGGCTGAGTTTATGGCAAATTCAAGCTTTAACATTGTCTGCAATGTCAAGCTTAAAGTTAACTGCTCAAGCTTAAATGCAGTTTAAAGAGAGCTTAAATATAAAGGAAAATACTGTACACATACAAATATAACACATTTTAAAATTGTTCTTTTCTTTTTTGAAAATACAATCATGTCAATCACATTTTGATACTGCATCCCCTTCCAATATAACTATCATGTATGTTACTTCATTAACAAAATATATTACAACAAATGTACCGAAAACTACATTCTATACTGGTGCAGCATTTATATGCAATAAACACTTGCCAATAAAGCCAGTCTTTGAATTGTTATTACCTAGATGTGGAAGAATATCATCAGCATTGCAGAGATAAGTGAAAAAGAAATCTAAAGTTCAAACCATTTAAGTAATAGTTTGGAAAAGCTATGATAAAATCTTCTATGAGGCACAGTCTTTTTGGGAGGGGGATTATAGAAGAATACATCTTGGTGGAGCCCAAGAGCTTATACAAAACAGAAAATTGCTTTGGATATGTGACATCTTAGTACTTAAAATAGCAAGTTGATTCCCACTTTATATAAAGTCCTTGTTCCATCACTGACTGCTGTAAAGGGTTTGCATTGGATGGAACCAACATTTTGATACTGAAAGTTACCACCAGATGGCACATGTGTTCCTTTGCAGGTTTGTCCTTTGAGTCTAATGGACAAACTGCTTTACCTTGGATCAGTCTGACACAACATATCTAAAAGAAAACATAGAAATACGCTCCATCAGCCCAATTCAGACCTATGGTAATTTATAATATATATATGCCTTTGTTATTGTCCCTTTAAGTTATTGCGGATCCATCAAAATTTTACATTGTGTTAACATACAAATGGAAAGAAAATCACTCATAATTATGTAATATTATCATGGCTCAAGCTAGGCTCCATAATCTTTGCCTTAGAATTGCCTTGATTAAGACTCTTGGAGTGTATTTCGCAAGTTTTTGACCTTACTGAATTGTTTACACACAACATGGATTTTGGTTTCTGTAGTTATATGTTTCGCACTTTTCTCCTTAAGGGTCATACCCACTTAGCAATTTTACTGTCGCTGGGTGACAGGTGCCCCTCGACAGTGACGGCGATTCTCCCAGTTGCCCGTTGCCCAGCAATGGTAAAATTGCCTAGTGGGTATGAGGCTTTAGTACTACTCTATTTATGTGAGGAGCGGAACCCAGGGTCCAGGTGTCTTGCCCCACCCCATTTTGGGAACCAAACTCCACAAAGAGGGAGACCATCCTAGGTATATATCCTCATCCAATTGACTGGAATAGTCAAATTACAATTAGAATTATCCTGTTTAATAATTTAATGCAGAGGTAAGAGATGGACGGATATCTGGGTGGTTATTATTTTTTATTTCGATTTGAACAGTGTTATTACATCTTCAAACACAAAAATGCTTTGATAGCCAAGTTCAATTGTGAACAATCATCTTTTCTAGATTCAACAGCTATTACAAAACGTGGTACCTGCAGTTACCTAAGCCTTTCAATTCAAATTACATTGGTGTCCAGAATGATTGGCAAAGCATATCACATGATACAAAATCAAAATACCATAAGCACACAACACAGTAAGAAATATTCAATTTGAATTTCCTGCAATGCAAGTTCCAGTTTCAAAAATATCAGCCTATCAAATCGCACCATGTGGTTACCTTCAACATATATTACTCATTACACAAATAATATAGAATCCGTTTATAATAGCAACATCAATTGATATGATACTAGGAATCACAATTCACAAATTTGAACATTTCTAGTTGGCTACATAGTTTTCATGTTTACTTTATGCTAAATAGGTTTCTGGACTAATAATGAATACTTGGACTGGCCCATTTTAATGGAATGGAGCTTCGTTATTGCCCCAAAATATAATGATTATTCATGAATATTATAGGTTTACAAAGAGTACATAATGATATGGGCCCAGCCCAATAATCTAAGAAATCTATCCAAACAACACCAGGGGTCATATTTCGTAAATGATTTTAGGGATTAGGCTAATCAGGTGAAATTTGATTACTGTCTGATTTATATTTATTCTGTCTGTCAATCAAAGTAACTACACCTAGAAATAAACTTTTTTCAAGGTTATTTTGAACTGAGATTTCTTTTGTTTGGTGACAGACAGAATCAGACTTTTATGACACACTAATCAAATATGATCTGATTAGCCTAATCACTAAAATCAGTTACGAATATACGAACCCTGCTTATCAAAATATTTTGCACAGGACCAACTTGCCCAAGATATTTTATCCTGTACGTCTACAAAATTAATAGGAATGACTGTATGATCAAGTTGGCAGTGCATTTTGTTATTATGAAAGGCTAATGATTCAAAGAGATGTTACTTTTCCATGATCACCATATGGAAATCTATTGGAATGATACAGTGATACAAAGAAATACTATTTGTCCATGGTCTATTTCAAATAGTACAGTGATGCGTATAATACTTCTTCTATACAAGGCACAATTTGATTACATTTCACAGATTGTAAGATGTAAATTGGAATGCTCTATTCAGAATCATTGATTTATGAATCAATGCCTCAAAAATACATAGTTTTTATATTACCCTACTTTTCTTAGTTTACATTAACCTTCAGAAGGATTTAGAAAGTCTTATCATACCAAAGATGCCAGGATAACCCACCAGATGGCACCACTTTTGAATTCTAGTATCCTTCTATAGCCTTGAAGCACTCATACTGATGCATGAAAGCAACCAATTGAAAGAAACTCATATGGCCATACTAGTAGCATCTTCCCCTGCCCGTACCAACCATCTGGAAACATCATTGAAATAATGCTGGAAGATCATGACACTTTTATTTGATGCTGTCTGCAGTGTTTACTTAAAGGCTAGTAAATTATAATTATATCAAAATAATTCTATTCCATCCATTCTTATGGCAGCCCCTGTTGCCACTCATTTAAGTCATTCATTTTGGATTTCAAATTGCCTCAGTATTAAAATTATTATGGTGAAGTATTACATCTATAGTTTTTTACAAGAGCAAATGTAAGTAGGCCTATACACCGTTCTACTACTGACTGGCAACAAATCATTCTGTAAATTATCGAAACCTGACTAGGTAATACTGATTTTACACTTTACTCACTCTGGATATACAGAATGGTGTCCTCTACAGGGTTAACTAGATGTTTGTGAAGTTTGAATGTAATCTGAAAAGAGGGGGTACTGTTGGAAGCGCCTACTGAACTCCAAACTAGATTTGCCCCTATGCTTTACATGTTGATCAAAAAATATAATGTTATTTTCCTTCTCCTAACATTTTGATTTCATATATCATTACTTACAATCATGCTATAGATATGATAAGAGAGAAATTATTTTACATGTTCACAAACAATATAATGTTATTTTTCTCCTCCTAACATTTTGACCCAGGGGGTGACTTGCATTCGTTTACGCCCGGATCTGTGTCCCAAATTTCAAGGAAATTGGTCCTTTTTCAGCCTGAAGTGAATTAATGAATGGATAAATTCTCATTCAAAATGGGTGTCGAATTAGGGAGGCCATTCAATATGGGTAGATTCAAATCATAACCCATTCAATATGGGTGTAATTCCTCCCCTCCTCTACTATGTTCACTATAGGGAGTACCTGCAGAAGAGCAGCAAATGCACTTGGTAGTGAGTTTTTGCCATTCAATATGGTTAGATATTCAAACCATGACCCATTCAATATGGGTGTGTTTGATAACCTAACAATCCATTCACTGTGGGTGTAAGTTTTTTGATACTTTCAATATGGGTGTATTTTACAAATGTCGAGAACATTCATAATGGGTCTCATTCTGAAATCCGGTACACACATCAGGGCGAAAAGGAATTGAGTCGCCCCCCTGGGCATTTTGATTGGTTCTGCCTAATCATCTATGTCATAGGTATGATAAGAAGATCAATAGATAGATAGATTAAACAGACTTTGTGCATTTACTAATGACTTCACGCCCCCTCTTTCAACCTTGTATTGCTTTGTAAGAGAAATTTGAAAACACTTGATATTACGACACACTTTGATTTTGAAATGTTAGTGTTTACATATATGCAAAAAGGGAATGTAGTATGTATATGTAAGCACAATTTATGCGTTTTTCAGCTTATGAAGTGGCATGATAGGAATAGCCAATTATAATGTAATATGGGATATATCTATTGCCTTATGATATTTCCTTTTCATACTGTACAGGGCGCAATTCTAATAACATTCAATATCATAAGCAAAGTTTTCATGGACATATTTTTGCCCCCAAAAAAGTACAATGGGTCATGGATTTACACGAACCGGCAACTTAGGCCTATGTATGTATGTATTAGTACAATATCTTTTGCATGGCTACTATCACGTGTGTCTCAAAGACCTATAAGACATGGGGATTTGTTCTGGCTGGTCCTGTCGCTGGGCACGAGGCTGTAGGGTGCTAGTTGCCCAGGGTTTCCTAGTGTCAACCTCCGTTGAGTTGACATAGTTATCTTCAGAAACTTCAGCCAAGTTGCGTCGAAAACTATTAGCCCCTGGATGGTCCTCATATTTGTTCATTTTTCTCGGTTTGAAGTCATTTTCCATTTGATCCAGCAAGGCTTTCATTCTCTTAACCGAACTGGACATGGGTGCACTCGGGGAGGGTTTATATAATGGTTTAATCCCTCCATATTCCACATCATTCACATCACGTCCGCTTTTCCCATAGACCGTAGGGATAGTAGGAGTGGACCTCCCACTTTCCTGGGGTTTCTCATATGTATCCCTGTTGATCGTCCCAAATTTCACATTCTCATAATCCTCATAGCCTGGATTCTCACTCTCCGCGGAGTTATAATAATCATTGTTCGGTTTCACTCCATCAATTGACATGTAACTTCCGTGCACGTCGTCATCGGCGTTTTCCTCCGGGTCCGAATCGAAGTCACTCTCGTGGAGACTGTTGTAGATGCTCTCATCGAACTCACCATTTCCGCCGTTCGCTGCGGCGGCGTTGGGGGTTCGATTTGGCGCACCCCCGGACCGCATATGAACTCCTGGCACCTGGCCCTCTTGAGCCATGAGATGTACTGGAGGAACGATGGCCACTGGAGGAGGGGGTGGGGGCGCGGCGGGGATGCTACTGATTGTACCGTTGTTGGGTGGGGGTTGCAGGTTCTTTGGGTTGTAATTGTAGACGTTTGATTTTCCACCCTGCATCGTGAGATCGCCGTAGGGGGTAGCAATGATGACTGGTTTGGGTCGGGATCTGAAGTAAAAGAAACAGTTATTGTGTTAATTATGATATTCCTGGATATAGTTGTACACGAGATAATTTGGTATTTGATTGACACTTTATGCAATTGGCCTTGGCCTATATCTCCCTAGATTAACCCATTTTGTAAATTCAAAAGAATAGTTAGTACTTGCTTGGAATCTCGAATTATGCAACTGGCCTACATGATCTTCAAAACTTAGGACTCCGTTTAGATCTCAAAAATTTGGGTTTGTTATGTCTTTCATAAGTATACGTCCAATGTGATATACGGTCCCTTAGAATAATACAAATATGCATATTCCGTAAACAAGCTCGCCCATGTAGAATCATGTACCTGTAATCATGTGGTATGATTGCTTTTAACAACTGAGATACTATCTAAAAATCTCTTTTTTCAGACAGCCTTATAATCAAAAAATAAAAAGTACCGTTACTGAACCATTATGCTTTTAAGAACCTAAGCAGAAGAGTCCTGGAAATAATAAGCGGGTAATCTCGGCAAGTAAGAATGGCTATTCATACTATGCATTCACTTTGATGAATGGGCTTCAATGACAGTTTTGAATTAAGCAAATGGAATAGGGTAACCAAAACAGATTTGTAATATGCAAGAGTAATATCCAGGTTATTAAATCAAAATTAGATGAGAATAAGTAATCTGGCAATCATGCAATTGTTAAATGGGAAAATGATACTCCAATGCCAACGTGAAAGGTTAGGATAATCCATCGTGGATTCAAGATTGGTTATCAATCTTATCATCAGGACCCACTCTCAGAATTTCTCTTTTCCAATACTAACATAATTTTAATAACAGGTGCTGCATTAAGATTATAGACTTTTATAAACATATAACGTACTCCCTTTCCGTGAGATATGATTTAGAAATGAAAACATGCTGGTTATGGGAGCATAATTTCATAGTACATATCACATTTGGAGATAGTACATTTTGTAGACGCATATGATTCCCCATGGGGTCATTAGGGAAATTAGAATTAAAATAAGGATGTAATAAAGGACGGAAGTGATAGTTGAAGCATAGGATGTAATAGGTAAACAGCTGTTCAAAAAAAACGTAAAAAAATAATTCCTGTCGATACTAAGTGGAATCTGAATAAGCTATTAAAAAAGCCTAATCATTGATGAGACTAAAACTTACCTTTTTCCTCTGTTTTGCCTTCAATAATTTTGTGAAGAAATATTAATTTCGCCCATCACTTTTTAAGAACTAAGTACTAATAGGCCTAAAATAAACCTATTTCATTTGAAAGAATAAAAGTGAAGAATATTAACTTAATTTACCCCAATTGTTTAATTTCCTTCTTTGGCGAGCTTTTTTGATGTCATTTCCAAACCCATATTGTTCGCTTCCATAGCTTAAAGAAAACTCTTTTCAGAAAAAACAAGTTGTGTAAAACGCCGGAAATTCCGCCTCCCAAATTACTTCCGTTTCTAATCTAACAACTTTGCCAAGTAACACACAAGCATTATTCGAAACTCTCTTTCTTAAAAAGATTCAAATTATTAAAGTTCTCAACTTCCCATGTTTTTGTCTCAGATCAATTGATACGTATCAAGACCCGGAAAGGTCAATTTGTGTTTAATTAATTAGGATCTTTGTGTTTAATTGTGTTTAATTTGTGTTTAATTGTCACTCAAAACCTACCTTGCTCTGCACGTGCAGGCACATGCAATGACTATGATGACGACAATGACGCCACCAACCACCACTCCACTCACGATAATGACGGTTAGGTCTTTTCCCGACACTGCAAAAGAATGCATTTCCATGATTAAACTTTATCATCAAAACTTATAAAAGACGTAATTATCAACATTAATGAAATAGTAGATGTAATAGACGCCTCCTGATTTACGATGTTATTTAGTAATAGTTAAGATGGGTTTTTTTTCAAGAATTGATTTGCTTTCGATCCATCACTGGAAATCAGTGATTTATCACTGAAAATCAGTGAACAATCACTGAAAATCAGTGAACCACGTATCTATTTCAAAGAATAATGGTCATAAATAGTTTTATTCAGAAATATGTTATGGCTAACATCAATTACATGAAATAAGTAATTTGGTATTTATCCCACACGTCTAGAGGAAATAAATGCAATACTTTTTAGTGACCATTATCTAAATAAACATTGATAAAAACCCTCTTGAGAAGTTGTCGGTATAATTAAAAGACAAGAAATACGATTACATAACTGAAAAAAACATTAAAATGCCTTAATATCTTAACATAAACAATGTGACACCAAATCGACACCAAATCGACACGCTTAAAACTAATCTAACACTATAGGTGGGGTGATTGTAAATGTAAATTGGAGTAACTCAATTATTTAATCGTGTTTCAGTCAAACAATCATTAATATTAAAGTAAAATACTAAACAATCTTTTTGACATCTCCACACATCCCAGATAATTCCCTGAACTGCACCAGAATATTATTTGAATGAAAAATAAAAGAATAAACAAAGGTGAATGGAATTATGAAAGAGTGAAAATGATTCTAACTAAATCAATAATCGTTCATATGGGACATATATAATTTTCAGAAAAGTGACCATTACTGAAGGAAATCATCAAACTAATCCATATGAATCCAAATGACATATAGATCTATGTAATGTAGAAGGAATTACACAGGAAATCCAATCGTCGAAAGAGTGTGTGCATGAGAAGGATGAGAAGACAATGAGATGAACAAGACTGGTAGAATGAACAACATTAATCAAAGTACAACAGCTAATACCAAAACCATTATACATAGAAACTGGTCACTCGGGGGTATATAAGTGTTATATTACTTGCTTTTTCTGCCTTTGCTATGCTCGGGTGGAGGGTTTGATTTTAGTAGTTTGAACATTGGACCCTTAGTTATAAGTCTTTGCACGGATGCCTTTTTCAAATATACTGATATTAATTTCCCAGTGAACAGTATCCGATGATTGTATATACCAGAGCCAACTTCTGAGTGACCAATATCTATATAAGACATGTCAAATTATTGCTAGCTTTTCAGTTAGTAACAATCATAAACATGTTTTCTTCCTAGGTTTGGTTTTATAAGTCCTCCTCCAATATATCTAAAGGATACAAATTAATGGAACATAAATAAATATTAATTGTGTATGCTATCAACAGGTGTGTGTATTAACATCAGAAACAACATCAATACAATGCTATAAGTGATATAGAGATGGTTTCCTAAGAAAAGATTCATGCAGTGGACAACAACATCTTAAAACATCCAAAGCCCATGTTTAATTCTAGGTTTTAGTTCTGGGAGCACATCTAACATCAAGTGCTTTTTTCATACATTGTTCTTGTCCTGGCTGTGGAGTTGAGTCTCTCATTGGAGTTGTAGTAGGTTGAGCAGTTTCTACCTTGGCCAGACCACCCAAGCTGTTATGTGCTGGGAGTAATGAGGATGAGTGGGTGGAGGAAATGGGAGAGGTTGTTTGTGAGGATGATTTAGAGTCTGAGGGTGAGGATGGAGCAGAAGTAATTGTTTGTGAGGATGATTTTGAGGTTTTGGTGGAGGCTGATGTTAAGGGTAGATCTGGGACCTCTGTTGTTGTTGTTGTTGTTGTTGTTGTTGTTGTTGTTTTTGCTGTTGCAACAGCTACTACTTTTTCAGACTCACTAGGTTCTTTTTCTGATGTAGTAATATTTGTGGTTGCTTTTGTTGTAGAGGAGGGGGTTGAGCTAGATTCAATTTCTGAAACACCTTTCAACATTTTGGAAGATTGAGAAGAAGAGGAAATTGTTGTAGGGGATGTAGGTGCAACAGTAGAAGGTGAGGTTGTGATTGAAGTTGTGGGTGATGGAGTGGTTGTGGTGGTAGTTGATAATGTTGTAGTGGATGTTGTTGTAGTTGATATTCTTGTAGTAGATGATGTTGTAGAAGATGTTGTTGTGGGATTTGTTGTTGAGGTTGAGGTTTGCTTTGTGGTGAAATTTCCTACAGTAAGAATTGTTGATGAGTTGACATCAGGGTTTTGTTTGTGAGGGGTTACATTCTGTTCAGTGCTATTGTTAGGAGTGGGGGGACTTTGGGTCGCAGGTTCTATACTATTGTTGGGGATGGGACTAACTGGTGAAACTATAGGATCCATCTGCATGGGACCTCCTTGAGATGGCAAAGAAACTGATTTAGTAGAAAGTGTGGATGAAATGAGGGATGATAATGAGGGGGGTGGGGATGTGTTGTTGCCTTGGTTCTCGGGTGCTTCACTTGTGGACTTTGAAGTTGGAGGACCTGTCAACAAAGCCCCAAAAATGGTAATGGAGATTTTCAGGCGTTACATTTTTATGTTATAACACCCTTGAGGGCTAAAGCATATAACAGCTCCTTTTATTTAGACAAAAATAAAGCATTTCGTTTAGGGACCTTTCATTAAGTACCTACCGATCAAGGGGGGGTGGACTTAAACCTTTTTTTTGCGTAAGTTGCTTTACAAATCCAATATATATATTATATCCAAAGAGGAGTTAGGGGATCTGAACTTTGTAACCTGTGGGTACATAATGGAAGGCCCCATTGTTATATAGTCAATTGATTATTCCATCATACTTGTCAAACCAGCAACAGGTGATATTTTGAGGGAATATAACAATTACAAATCTATTACCTGATTCATCAGTTTCGCCTGCAACACCAGTTTCAGACGTTGATGATGGATTTGGTTCTTGGTTAGATGTGGTTGAAGATTTAACAAATTCATTGCTGTCTGTCACAGCACCTTGTGCTGCAGTTGTTGTAGAGACAGAGGTAGCTCCTGGAGATGGGTCTGCTGGGGATATAGTTGTAGTAGTTGTGGAGGAAGCCTTTGTTGTAGTTGAAGTAGGTTTTGTGGTAGTTGTTGTAGGTTTTGTAGTAGTTGTTGTAGGTTTTGTGGTTGTGGTTGATGGCATAGGGGTTGTTGTAGTTGTTGTTGTTGATTTTGTAGTAGTTGTAGGTTTTGTAGTGGTTGTTGTAGGTGTTGTTGTGGTACTTGTAGTTTTTGTTGTCGTTGTAGGTGTTGTAGTAGTTGTTGTAGGTTTTGTAGTTGTTGTAGGTGTTGTCGTGGTTGTTGTAGGTTTGGTTGTGGTCGTTGTAGTTTTTGTAGTAGTTGTAGGCGTTGTTGTGGTCGTTGTAGGTTTGGTCGTCGTTGTAGTTGTTTTAGTGGTCGTCGTGGGTGTTGTGGTTGTGGTAGTTGGTTTTGTAGTGGTTGTTGTTGTCTTAGTCGTTGTGGTTGGAGTGGTTGTAGTAGTAGTTGGCTTAGTAGTTGTGGTGGTAGTTTTTGTTGTTGTTGTTTGCTCTGTGGTTGTAGTAGTTGATTTTGTAGTAGATGTCATCCCAGTAGGTATAGGCGTGCCCGCTCTATAAGGTGTTGTTGTAGCGAATCCAGTAGTGACTGGTCTTGTTGGACGTGTAGTAATTCTAATACCAGGTCCTACAGTGGTAAGGCCTGAAACGAAACCCAAAATAAGGTTAGGAAATTCATCCATAAGTCTTCACTGTCTGCCAATTGTCTACAAAAACACGTTTTAGAATAAGTACAAAACTCAACTAGTTCATTTCATTTTGTGAGCATAATGATGCTGTATCAAAGACAAAATAGGGCCTACAACAATCTTATAACAATGAACCCTCAATTCTGTTTAATGCAATAGGGTTCTCTTTGACTGTTTGGCTGTATAAAATGAAGCCAAAGATACTCAACTTGATTAAACAACGTAACTCGTTTCCTTACAAATTATGATAACTGATACTACACTAACTTATAGTATGAATTCCTATAGTGCACCATATTCTATTAAAAGCAGGATCTAGTAACTATTGCTGAAACCTAGGTGCTGCTCTCCAGGTTGCATCATATCTATATTTAACATCAGATTCTATGGCAATAATATTATGTTTCCCGGCCTGGCTGTCCAACCAATCAGAGTAGGTTTTTTTTTCAATCGGTTATTCAACAGTTGTTCAAAGCAAAACTTTCAGGTAATTGCCTGTTCTTCTATGTATACCAGTCTAGAATTATCACTTCTTAATGTGTTATGTAAAGTATGAAGTTAGTTAATAGGTCAAGAAGTAGTTACACACCAACATAATATATAATTTTGGTAGCATAGACTTCATGCTACCAATTACAAGTGTTTAAAATAATTCCTTAACACAATATTAATTTTAACCTTATAAATGAAACTCAAAGGAATTAATTAATCCATAATAAATCAGTCAATCAATCCTTTATCAGCCAATTAATCAAACAATCAGTCAATCTCTGACTAGGATTTAGTCAGAAGGGTAAAAGATCCAAATTATTTATAGTCATCAACATACATATTGTAAAGAGGTGGTATAAGTGTAGTATCACAATGTAGCACTTGTCTTGATAATTTGTTCAACAAAACAGTTCCACGAGTTTATGCAGGCAAAGCACTTCATGCATGTTTTAGAAAGTACTTTGTCATGTTAGCCGTAGGCAAGGATGACAGGAGAATTGAATAAGTCCGAATTTGTTAAAAAAAAAACACAAAAAACCGCTGCTGATTAATGTTATCAAGTCAGAATATTGTAAGTAATTCATAGATAAAACAAGTTGATTGAGTTTTCATCTATGATTGATATTTGGGAAACAAAAGCGAGGAAAATTAAATTGTAAATTTTCAATGTAAAAGATATAGAAATGGGTAAAGCAATTTAAACAATTAAGGCTTGACTAGTTGTGGTAGTGGTAGCACTAATACTAGTACATGTATTAATGACACAAACTTGTGTATATTGTGTATCATATGGATTCTTTCATCTCTAATAAGATTATATTCTTATTTAATCTTCAAGAGATACAAAACATCAAAAAAAAATAGTCCAATGACCTTGAATCATAAGAACTCAATCAATTCATTTCATTCATTATTATTTCAATTTGGTGTGCTTTTATAGACTTTGAAATTTTCAAAAATGTGCATAGGATGTAGGGGAGGAAGTATCCTATGACGTCACCCAGACTCCATTGAATGCTAGTCTGGGATAGACCTTCCAGAAGTGACATATCCCCATCATATCACAGAGATGCCACTCTTGACTGATGAAAAAGTAGGAATAGTAGCATGGAAACATTTTTCCTTCTTTTTTACCAGAAGAAATTAAGAGGAAAAAACTTAGGAAATAGAGTCTAGACATTAGATTTGTAATTTAATAGTTCGAAACTAACAGAAAGATAAAAATAACAGATATTAAACTGATGTGGGAAAGATCATCTGTGAAATCCAAAATCACCAAAAGGTAGGAAATCCTACAAAAGTAGGAAAAATCTCTTATATTAACAGAATCATTGTGATAACCCCAAGAATGGTGGCAAATAATGTGAACCATGTATATGAAGAGAATCTGTTATGCAAACCAAGTGGAGTAATCTTAATCTTGTATTGAATGTGGGAACTGTATTGTGAGAGATTAGTAAAAGGGACAAATAAACCACAATCTTCTCACGGGTGACTGGCCGGATTGGAGTACCTTACAAGAAGAATCAAAGGAAAAAATGAGAAGGACGTATCATTCCTGGTGAGATCTTACCTGTGATAATGAAGAAATAACCTAAAGACTTAAATGTTGAGTTACCCAGGCACCTTTCTCTTAAGGCATGATACCCAAATCACATATATATCCTCATTGCAAATAATTTTGATATTTGTAAAAAGAAATAATGTGGCCAACAAATAATGTATATTTTTAAGAAATAGTTTCATTTATCCAATTTTGAAAATCTTGTGTAAGACCGTTTAAATTATTTCCAGTATCAAAAGTCTATGATTATCAAAATCGATTAATTATATAGCACAACTTCATGATTGTATTTATTGTATCGTGATCTTAAATTAAAGGTATCATAATCACATCTGCAAAATCCATAATACCATGTCCACACTGATAGTGGATCAAATAAACCCAACTATTTTTTTTAAATAGTTAAACTACTCAAACTACTCAAACTACTCAAAAGTAGTATAATTACTTGGAACTACTTCGACGCCCACAGAGCAGTTGATGGGGTGTCCGCGGGCAGGACCGAAGCTATGGGTTGACTGAAGTGAAGGTCCTGTGTCATAGTAAGGGTTGTAGTAGACTTCATTCTGCCTTACATAGTCACAGGCAAAGGGTAAGAGTAGTCCAGAATTGGTCCAGCCAATAAGGTCTCCATCCTCTGTTTGAAACTCCTCTCCTGACGCTAGGTTTACCTGGAATTTCAAGAGATCACAGCAACTTATAAGATATTATGATAAAGATGAATGGATCTTGTTTTTATGATAGCAATATCTGTAGATGCTTCGTGGTTTGTTAAAACCAGAATCTAGGAAGGACATTGGTTTTGGTGATTAGAATTAGTGGTAAAACTACTTCCACTAGATTTGAAGGGCGATTCTGCATTTCATGAGTTTGGCTCTTCCATTTCTGTATTTTCAAAAGAGGAAGTGTAATTTATTTAATTATTAAAGTACATTAATAGCCCTATTTACTAAACTCAAAAGTCAGTGAGGGTCTATTGATTTCTTAACAGTGAGTTGCCTGAATGATGGTTTGGAATTTTTATGCAAAATGTATGCAAGACATGGGCAAAGTGTTGGGCAGAACCTAACAGCTCATTTAAGGATAGTAACCTACCGTGTACAGAGCTCCAGTCGTTTCTAGATCCACGGTTAATTTATACTCCCAAACCAAATTGACGTAGCTCTCCTGGTTTACATTTAATGGAGAAGGTACAGGGCGCCATATCTGAACCGAGAGATCGTTGTCAATGTTTGCGTTGAAACTGAATGGAAAAGGATATTTGCACATTAAGACTGTTTTCTCAGAGGAGTTTTTTAAGATTGCTTTCCACAAAACGACAAAGTTCAGGAAATGAGTTTAGATAGTCAGCTGGGTTACCTGAAATGATAATGATAATTGTTCGAGTTTATTGTCGACTCAGTAATTTTTCCAGCTATATCAGGACTATTAACTCACGGTTTTGGATTTGTACAATGTTCAATGATCGAGAATGAAGGCAAGGTAAGGTGTGTAATAGGCACAGCCAAGTCTCGAACCGAGGTCGGACTCAGTGGCGGATCCAGGCGGGGGCAAAAGGGGCAATTGCCCCCCCCCCCCCCCCCTAGACCAAGTGGAATTTTTTTTCTAAAATAATCTAAGCTTGTTGATTTGTACAAATCTGACATAATTTTTTTCGACTTTTTTATAGAGGGGTTGGTTTGCCCCTTAGAAAACTGACTCTGGATCCGCCCCTGGGTCCCCTGCATAAAGCAACTAATTACCAACCAACCAACCCAAGTTATAACAGAACATATATATGAGAAACATAATTTTAAAGAAAAATATGCTTACCTCCAGACGTAAAAGTAAAACTTTTTCAGATATCCCTTTGGTAGTCTCGTCCGCTGCATGATCCACATCCGGTTGAAACTGGTGATGTAGATGGGCCTGTACATCAGGTCATTACCATAGTAATTCTGGAGAGTCGAGGCTGCCTTCGTGGCCCCTATGAAAGTAAATTTCATCTGTAAAGCCTATATTCCTATAAAGCCTATATTCCACATGCCGATTTTGCTGCCAATTTTAAAGACTGGCTAAGTACACAAATATCAAGTAGGAGCCTATAATTCTGTTATGTATCAGTAAAACAAAGTGTAACAGTTCTCTTCCAAATGTTATGTAGAATGTATTGCTCCAAGCAATATTTTCAGGAAAAAATCAAACAAATACAAATTTAACAGCATGGAAATCGACCTGTATAATACAGGCCTAAGTATGTGATGATTTTACTTCATGCTTTATTGAATCAGCATATATAGAATAATACATATAAGGTCCTGCGTTAAGAATATATCATCATTTCCTGGAATAACATCGTTTTAAGTATGTTTTCTTTTTTGATATTTTGATAATTGCATAAACATTTATCAGTTTCTATGGGTCTATCCTTGCCCAGAATTTCGATAAAACTTAAATATCTTTCCCTTTTTCTATTTGAAATTTGATATTCAATCAGTATACGTCACACTGCACGTTGCGAGTCAGTATAATCGATATTTATTGTCATTTTACTGTTTATTAATTCTCTAAGTTGTAGAATAATATTTAAACCTACCTTGTTCAATTGTGTGCGTAGCAGCATCTGAAACGTAAAAAAACATTATTAGGTAATGAGATAATGATGGATACTTGAAAATGCAGTAAAACTATTGAACATTAATTTGATCATTTGTTCAGGTTCAAATCTCTTAGGGGGTTAGGGGCATTTGCCCCCTGTTCTTCATAGATCTAGAAACGACCATCATAAGATTTAAGCCAGAACAATGTGATACTTGCTACACGGAAGAACAGCTAAAATATTATTTCAAAGCGTGTCTTTTCTTTTCTATACCTAAGCCAATAGACATTTTGCTAATGTTTTATAATAGCCTCTGAGTGTTATCATCAACATTAAATACACTCAATAGACAAAACTGTTTTATTCGGAATTGTTAAACCTATTTTTCATGCATAGATAAAAGAATATCAACCCGCATCTTCCTGTCTTAGCAAGCCCTTCAGATTTCTTTGGCAAGATTATTTCTCCCTTTGGAAGAAGATTAGGACTATTCACAGTTAAACTCATATATGCCCAAGGTCATTATCAAAGGTTTGGGAGTCGATCCCTTTATTTGTCAATCACAAAGGATTGTTATGCTATTGAGTTTCAAGTACTTTATTATCTGGTCTTTCCCACAGTATTAAATACAAAGAATTCCCTATCAAACTTGAATAATGTGCTTCCGGTGCAGATACCATTGAATTGTCATTACTAAGTCTTCTTTTCAGGTTTTCTGAAATTCTGGTGACGCTAGAGCTGCGACTGTTAGATATCTTCCCAACTACCTTATCACCCGATAGTAAGGTAATTAAACTAAAAGATGTCATTATACACCTTTTTCATGAGCCTGTGCAATGAACTCTCACATAGACGACTTGTTCCCAACTATTCAAGCCTTTTTTTCTTTTTTTTTTATACTGGCAATAGATCGGAATATGTAATCCGATCCTCTTGAGTCTCCTCTAAAGCCAGTGATTACATCGAGATAGCAATGATTTGCTCAACTTTATTAACAATGAGAAATCTTACAGCTAAATTCTTTAGTAAGTTTGAGCTAATTTTGTGGTTAATTTTGATTTATAAACGATGTAATGCAATGTTGAAGAAATAAAAAAGTGTTGAAAAAAGATGAATTATTGAGTTTTATCCGAATTAATCTACATTTCAAGCCTAGCAATAGGAACCCATACCCCAATCACTTGGCTCAGGCATATGCAGCAAGCAGACCGCCACACTATTCAAAAGGCATATCGCCTGAAGTTCAGAGGAGGAAGGACCTTTTCGTCCTCAAATTTATAGCCGAATGCTGTTTTTTTTATAACCTCAGGTCAAAACCACGCAAAGGTACAAGGTTTTGTGACGTGGGTGAAGTCAGGAACAAGGCTAAACAGAACAGCATTGTTATGTTTTTATTAGTTGAGGTTGAGTTCAAACATTCAAGGAGAGAGGGGTGGTTCAGTGGATAGCATGTGGGACTTTTGCATGGATGGCCTGGGTTCAATTCCTCAAGGTGTCTGTTCAGCCACCTTTCCTTGCTGTTGTTCCCATTCCCATAAATTCGGTCATCAGTACCTTGTACAAAGCAAAAAGTTAATGTGAGTTGGTTGCGATTATAGCTTTAAAACTGCTGGATTGACTTCATGAATACTCCAAAAATCATCATTATCGTCATCAAACCCAAACGTCACAGGGCCATTCATATTAATAGTAGCAAATGAATGTCACAGAGTCATATCACATAGCATTACTGTGTGATGCCGTAGTGTTGGTCTCAGTGAGTTCCTCATAAAGGTTAGATATACATCACTGCAATGATACTGTGCAACATAACCAGAAGATATCATGACTTCTCTGCAATTGCTTGACAGGGTACTTAGGATGGCGTATTAAACCTAACTAATGTTTCCATCAAAAGAGCAACTGTTCATACCTAGTTATTCAAATCATAGCACCCCATCAATTGCCGCGTCGCATAACCAAATGCTCGCAACAGCGGGAGATTAAAAATAGTTTAGTTTTTCTCTTGCTGTTTTGCACACATTTTGGACACATTTATTTGACATATAAATACATTTCCGCCACTTACTCTTATATATTTTATAAAATGAGGGTAACTGCTATCATTTGCTGAAAAGAGAATATTAAAATTCAAGCCCCAAAATATCCCCCGGATCATCAAAATCACTCGAATTTGAACAAGGACAGGTCTTTTAAAATGTGCCAATCCTCGCAACAGCGAGACCCGTTATGCCATGTGGCAGATCATGGGGTACAACAATTTCATTTATTTCATTTTACATTTGTACAGCTCGTTCAGCAGGTCTTCTGTATTATCCTAGGGTAGTATAATTACCATCTTTTGTTGAGAATAATAGACCAGCATGTGCCTAGGGGACGTTATCCTTTATCAAAGTTTATGGATATTTGTAAGTTTATGGACCACTCTTGAATGTAACATCTTTAGTCATGATACAGGACACTCATTCATGCAAAATCAGTGGCCCATTGCACAATGACTGATTGTAACAGCAATCGATTGTAACAAGGTAACCTTTCCTTGTTAATTTGATTGCTGTTATGCACGTTCTTTTGCACATCTTCACCCTCAAAATGAAACTATTTAGAATACTGTAAATAACCTGTCATCTTTACAGGTACTAGTCTTACACTGCCCCATTAATCAATTTACAGAATTCCATTTGATCCAGTAGCAAAAAAAGATATAGGCATTTCGCAACAAGGATGATCTCAACAAAGTTGTCCTTGTTGGGAAACATGTCCTTATTGTAATTTTAACCTGATTGCTGTTACAATCGGTATTGTGCAATGGGCCAAAGGCTGGGAATAAAACCTAAATCTTTGATTTGGTGAGCCAGTGCTCGACCACTTCTCCATATAACCTCCAAGCATACAGCTTCTATACAAACATGCGTATAAGAGCTCTTTGTTATACCCATCAGACAACAACATCCCAGTTACAACTTTAGTATGGGGGGGAACTAATTATATGTCCTTCTTAACGCAACAATTATCTACCTAATTAGGCCAATTGTGTTTGTAATTACTTTTCCTGATTAAAGAAATGCCTAAAAGAAATATCGAACCTCCTGGCTGAAATACATGCCATATTTCTCTGAAAGAGGGAAGCGTTTTCTCTAAAAAGTCAGTTGTTTATTCCAAAAATGGAAATTGGGTTAAAAGCTTCAAATCAAAACATTAATACAAAATATCACTACTTAAAATACAACTATCCTTCTTCTAAATGTATTGTAATAAAATCATCAATTGTGAGATACAAAACAATACTATGACAATTAAATGATAATCTGTAATTAACTAGAGCATTACAATCAAAGTCATTAGAACTTAAGACATGAATAGGGAATGGACGGCAAAATAAATACTAGGCAGACAGGAAGTTGTTGGTAAGTTCCGTCCTACTATACTCCAGTACATGATCACGACTATAGTATCTCATGAAAGAGAGCGCTCCCTATAGATAAATCGTACCAAAAGAAATCCAACGAAATATGATACTCCTCAAATTGTCTGGTTTTCTCTGCTAGGATGATCATGCATCAGGTTACGTTACGTTTCTTTTCAAATTCTAGTAGAGCTGTAAGGTAAATACTGCTAATAATGGTGCATATATTCTAACATCTAAAGGTCTTAATTGCCTCTATTTCGTAGCAGTTCATGCTGGGAAAAAGACCTCTTGACTGCCCTGAAGCAAACTTGTGCCTATTTCTTTTCAACTAAGTAGACAGGTAAAATACTGACGGTAAAAACTCAGTATTTTCTGATCTTTAAAGGTCTCAACTTCTTCTATTTTCTACCAGTTTATGTCAAGAAAAACAGTTTGTGCCCATTCTTTTGTAACTAATAAGTTGCAAATCAGTTGCTAATCAGTGTTTCATGATTCCTCCCCCACGACTATCAATTCCATCAGTCACAAAAATAAAGTTGTTTTATAATGAAGAATAGGTCATAAATACTTTTTAAGACAGATCTAGAGGGAATGACTAAACACAAGACACTCATTATTACACATTAATAAGTAACTTATAAACCCAATCATGGCCCATGTCTTCGTAACTAATTTGGCTGATAAGGGAAACCTTGATCAGTGTCTCAAGATTAGAGATTCTGTCTATCATGAATATATTTTACACCTAATAATACCTCTTTGAGACTTTTTTGCAATAACATCATTATTTTTTGAAAAAGACAAATTAGCTGATCCTGAAACCCTAATCAAAATTTCCCTGATTAGCCTAATCAGTTACGAAGATAAGGACCCTGATGAAAATTAATATAGGCTAGGAATCAAACTTCCTGCTCAAATTATTTTCACACACCCCATTAAATTCAAATATTCAACAGCCTACATTGCTGTACACGAAGCTCACACATCTCCTCCCCAACATGTTCTCCCACCTGAACAAATGGGTCAGTCAAAAGCCGCAGACAAAGACTGAATAAAGGTTAGGGGGTTGTCCTGAGGACAACATCCTATACTTCGGATAAAGTCGTGAGGTGTCTTCCTTCACTGAGGGTGAGCAGTGAAGGAGGGAGGGGGGTACTAGCTGACTTTTGGAAACCCTATACCCACTGGAGTGATTTGTGGACCATAGATCTTGTATTTTAAGGTTTGCCCATTAGTGTTTAGTTTTAAAATTACATGTTTGTCCGGAATTTTTACAGAAAATCAGCAGTTTGTTTGTCAAAATTGAACAGCTTATCAGAAATATTGAACAAGATTGATTTTTAACACCAATCCTACGTCAATCGGCCTACTATTAATTCTTCCGACCACGGATAGCCAGTTTCTTGAGTTTTACCTGCAGGTTAGGCTAAAACAGGAAGAATGCTGGGTAAGATGTCTACAAAACCCAATGCTTCAGTATTGAAATTTTCATGAATTTTATGATTATTTTTAGATTAAAATTGTGAAAAATTAGCTGTCATTATTTTTCAAATTAGTATTCATATACATTTATTTTTCCTGAGTTGTTTGAAAATTCATTCATTGTAGATGGATATATAACAGTAAGTTGATAATTTTCTATAGCTTTCCTCGGGATTTTGTTGACAGAATCTGTCATAATTAGCCTCCAGGTCTTTAGAATACTTAAAATCAGCTTTCCGTGGTGGGAAGAATTGGCCAAATATTGCCGATATGCAGAAATAGGCCCTTTGGTATGTGGATTATCTGGGCAATCAGTGATGGAATCAGCAGATAACTGTCCCGTGGTCCGTCGCATAACCAAACTCTCGCAACAGCGAGAGCACAGCGAGGGTTTAGATTTAAGTCTCGCAACAGCGATATCCTTAAGGTTTTCAATGTGCCAACCCTCGCAACAGCGATGGTTTTGTACAAACTTTGAACACAGTTAATTTATTGAGAAATACATTTCCGCCACTTGCCTTCTGCACATTTTAAGAGCTGAGGGATACATCTAACAGGTAGTGAAAACAAAATGTTAAAATGACAACCCCAAAATGTCCCCCCGATATGTTGAAAATTTGGGTGTGCCAACCCTCGCTGTTATAGCCAAAGTTGGATCCACTCGCTGTTGAACAGGGACGGGTCTCGCTGTGGTGGACAACCCTCGCAACAGCGAGGGGGGTTATGCGACGGACCACCGCCGGTGACAAACAGCAAGGTATGAATCGTCCAGGTGGGAATGTGGCTTTAAGGTCACCTTGTTTTATACCTTTAATACAATTCACCGTCTTATAGTTATATAAAATGCCAACTAGCATGCCATTACTTTGAGTTTCACAGCAACTATAATGTTATTATTTGTCTCCAAATTCTGATGTCAATGGTATATTTGATGCAATTACCACATAAAAGTGAAGTGAAAAGACCATGAAGGGTAGCTTTAATCAAACATTCCTGCTATGGGATTTGGCACATAAGTCCGTAACTTATCAGGCTATTTCCTCAGAAATCATTGCATTGTGATTAGATACTCAGTCTGTCACAAAAAGTAGTGACGTATTCGCGAAATAAAGGAGTTTGGTAGGTGTCAATACTCTTTTTGACAGACAGAGAGTATGGCCATAAGGTGTTCAACCACTGAAAACTCTACCTTGCCCAAAATACTTTCTCTCTAGATAGAACCTCCCTTTCTCCCTTTTCTACTAAAATACTTCAAGTTGGGACACAAAATTATGACTCCCAGCACAAGTTTACCCGCTCCATACACCATTCCTTAAGAAAAACTTAACTTATTCATACTCATTTTGTAGTGGGGACCAAATCAATGAAAGCATACCCCCTCCCTCCCCCCCCCCCACCTCCACCCACCTCCCAACCAACCCCACCCAGAAAGAGGGCCGGATCCAGGGTGGTGAGGAGGGAGGGGGGGTGATCCAGGGGGGTCCTCCCCACCTTTTATGCCCTTCTGGACAAAGACTTAAACTATGCAATGAGAAAAAGCATTATATTGCACACTCACGAATGGAAGAAACATTGCATGTGTGCACACGGATGGTCAACGTTTTAGCACTATATTCTGACCTACCCCCACCCAACCTTTTTTGATATCCTGTATCCGCCCCTGCCGAATCTATACCCTCTCAAGGCCAGGGTGTTTTACACCACACGCCGCTGGCACGTCATGGTACGAGAGGGGAGGGAGGGAGGGGGTAGGTTTAGGAGGGGGTTTCTGAGTACTATCTGATATACTATAGGAGACGGCGAGTGTGGGATACGCTTGGCTGATCACCATTATAAATACCACAGCTTGACGTGACTGGATGAATCTGTGCAATTCATTGCAGTAAATCTTTATAGTGATTTCGAGTTTTTGTTTGTTCAATTATCCCCATTTAAAACGATACTTTATACATGTTTTGATAAGTCCCCTGCCTTGAAATGTTCTTTTGATATATAATATATTATAGAACATAGGCCTGCATGTCTTATTGTCATTGTGATAAGCATAGGCCTTCAGGGCGGTAACAAGATGTACTTCATGCAGTCAAGATCTATAATCATGGATATAGAAACTATGTTCGGCATCCCTTATTCAGATTAGATATAGAATTCCTGATATACCAAGCTTAGAAATAAACAGTTAGATTTTGCATACACACACATTGATTACTTCTCTCTAAGTAAGTATAGTTAAGGTACCCACCACCAAAATGGTCGGGTATATTGGTATCAGGACAGGATCCCTTGGCCCCCCCCACCCTCCCCTCAGGGATCTGCCTGTATACTAATCAAAGTCAATGTGTTACTCATAGCTGATTTGGAAGGATTGATGGCATATAGCTATAAGTCAATGTGTTACTCATAGCTGGTTGGTGGCATATAGCTTTAAAAAAGATAGCAAATTCTAAAATGATTTCCAAAGGACTGCCTAACAGCAAAAGGCGTGTCTATATGTGGAGGAGGCACTGAGAGGAAATCATATTCAAGTTCAAAAACGAAGAACTGGAAAAAGCCATTGGTATTTTATCTTCCTTTGAATTCTTTGAAGCTGCAAAATATCCCATACATCCTTCAACTTCCTAATAGGAAAGGAAAAACCTAAGAGCTACTGAAGATTGTGCCAAAATGTCCAGGGCTGCCTATCTATCTCTTATAAAAGGGGCTATATTATCTCCCTTTGAATTCGTTGAAGCTGGTAAATATCTCGTGCATCCTACAACTTCCTAACAGGAAAGGAAAAACTGTAGAGCAACTGAAAATTATGCCAAATATACACGTCTGCCCACCTTCCTCTGGTAAAAAGTTACAATAGATATTTGGTATTTTAGACGCCCAGTCATTTCTATTCACGTCAGTCTCCATAAAATTAAGCAAATTTAGCTATGCAGTCATTTTAATTTCTTTCTATCCGATATCGTTTTATTCGACTGTTGGTATTCACAATGAAGTGCCAGTGGTGGATGCAACTTTTGGAAGAGGTGGGGGTGCGCTTATAGAAAGGGTAGCACGCTCCCTTTTCCCAAGAATTGTACATTAAAATAAATCTTAATTTTGCCTCCAAAAAGAAAGGGGGGGGGGGCTTCCTTGCCCAATTTGACAATACTATCAATTTTGTTATCTTCATGCAATTTGAAAGCTATTCGAATGAACTATTTATCAAAACTGTTGCCAAAATTAGTTGTACAAAATGCAATCTTATTTTTAACCTACATACTGATAATGATCACTAAGCATGCCCTAGTCATGTGCTGGGCTACATGTAACCTATACAAACGTGTCCTTTATATTGGCACCTAATTGCCTATAGTACTCTTTGCCAACACACACATGCTGCCTTGTGCCTAATGCCCTGGTCACGAAGACAAGTGAAGAGGCCGTAATTACTAAAGGAATCTTTGAGCCCTATACCCACTAGGCGATTTTCACATAGTTAGCAAAGAAATTGGTGCTAAAGATGGTCAATTCTCAGGACTACCTGTTAGTATACCATATGGGAACGCGCATGCCAGATTTAGAGGGGGCGCAGAGAGCGCTGGGAGAGTAAAATTCTTGAACCTGGAGTGTCTGGTAGAAATTTGTACAATAGGGCGGCCCCCCCCCCCATACTTTTGTGCATGCTTGTGCACGCCCCTGATTATTTGAGCGAATTCAGCTTTGTCATGGAGCTTAATGTACTACTTACATCAAAAAAAGACCCTATATCATGCAAAGTAATCGCATGTTGAAAATATGACTGTTATTATCTATCTATGGGTATGCTTGCAGATTGCCAATCTGTAGTGATACTATAAAAAAAAAGCTGCTAAGTCACAAATATTTGTGATTTAGTGTCAGTTAGACTGCAGATCTTATCTCCAAAATATTTCTGACTTAGCAGCTGTTTATGGCATAGCATGTTGTGGTGATGCTATCCCACAAAGTCACAAATATTTTGAGGATAGCGTCTGTTTGTGGGATAGGCCTAGTGTCCTAATAGCACCATAATTAAAAGGATACATCATAAACAGTCATCAGGGTACTTTGCATCCTGAACCCAAAGGTTTATATCAACACCAATGTGTCAATTTCATAAGTGAATGTTTTCCTGAGGACAGTTACAATCAGATAGTAGTGTTTGATAATAGTATATGTAAGTATGACAATTAGCATATTTCGTTATCTTACAAGTATGGATCTATATTGGACATCAAATATGATTTGGGTTCTTGGCCAAGTTTGTAGAACTTGTACCTGTCATCTCAAATGTCGCCATGAGTATACACAAAGTAATGGGTCAGCTAATATGTGTCATCACTTGAGGGGGTGGTTTCTTGCTGAGAAAACGATAGACAGTTTTCTCTTCTATTTTTTGTATTGGTCATTCACATTCATTAAATCACATGTACACAGAATGTATGGGATCGAATTCAATTAAACAACTAGAATCACTTAAGAAAAACAGTAATATAAAAGAAATCCACTCCCAAAAGTGCCTTTGATGAGCACATTTTACTTTTGCATAAACCAAAAGGGCCATCTTTATTTCAAGAGTATTGTCAGTAAACAGTTGAAAAACTTAAAGTTGTCCCAATTTTAGGGATGTCATTGAGCTATAGTTTACCTGGCCTAGGTTCAATCAAAGAGCGGAACCCCCTACAGTACCTTCGAATTCGTGGGGTATAATCACAACCTAAAGGTTGCCTTAGCACTATGATTCAATGGTAGTGAATCTATTTTACATGAACTATAATATTCAGGTATCCAGCTAAACTAGTTGTATCAAGATTATTTTGAAAGATGCATAAGATAAGGGAGTAATGTATGCTCTGATATGCCATACATTTACATAAGGATTTACATCTGTTTATGTCATTTATTTCTATCTGCGATGTTAATATAAATTCTAATGACCCACAATAGAGGTACTTTCCCGATCTAATATTATAGTTGAATAAAGATTAAGTATACTTGGAATGTGCCAACCTATGACCTATTTCTATACATAGTCTGTCTACCTATTCTGTACCACAAGCTAAGAAGCAACAATAATATTGATGAAAGCCAGCAATCACTAGACCTATACGTCAACCCTCGCCAACAGTTTTTCTCCTAACAAACTTAGCTTAGGACAGTATTTGAGTCATACTTATGCAGATGTGTCTATATTCAGAGATTTGCAGACTTTTAATTAAAACTTATATATAAAATGATTTTATTTCTCGAATATCAACGGCCCATTTGGAAGTTTGTGAGGCATTTGTGGCAATAAAATCGGGTGATCTGGTGATCATTTTACTATAATACTTTGAATAATTTGTGAGTAACACAGGGATTAAGTAAACAATTATATAATATTTTCCTAATGGTTGTAATGGCGGATTTCAGAATTACTGGATATATTTGATGACTCACATTGCTTCAAAAGTAGATCGAATATCGACTTTAGCCTACGCCCATTGCTGTTATTGGCATAAGGAAACGAGTATTTAGTGCATCTCTACAATGAGTCACATTTGCAAGAGGACTCTATTGAAGACGTTTCATACCATGCCTTTCATTTCATAATAAAACGCGGTTCTAGTTTATTTTCTTATTGTAAAAAAAACCTTTAGACCCTGATCCAGCCATAGTCGCCTTAGGGTGTATTCCCCAATCCAGCTGTAGCCGCCCGGAAAAATGGTTGTTCTTCCATAATTGTCCATATTTTTCTCATTTAGTGGAAATTTAAGGAATTTCTGAGGGAATTCCTGAGGGAATTCCAGGGAAATCATGAGGAAATACAGCAATTCATAGTCGCAATCTGTGGGGTATAAAGGGATAATCCCCATAATCACAAAACAGAATTGTCATAAAGTTTAACTGTATCAAATTCATCTTCTGTATGGGCAAGCGTTGTTCACTAATTGTGAACAAACACGTGTAAAATCAACAGGTTTCGCCTATTTAGCATTGAATTGAAGAAATCGCCGTTTGATTTTTATTATTACCGGTAGTAGGTTTCTGTACAGAAGTACATGTACGACCCTACCCAGTTGCAGGCCCGTAACTATAGGGGGGAGGCGGGGGTGGCGTGCCCCACCCCCACCCCCACCCCCAACAGAGGAACTTTGTTAAAAAGTTCCACCTTTCCTTTGAAATGTCAATGTATAACCCCCTAAAAAACAGGAGAAAATATTGAGAAGTTCCACTCTGGGAACCTCGCCACCCCCTTTTAGGTTTAAATTAAGGAAATTATAAGCAAAAGTTCCACTTGGAGATTCTCGCCACCCCCTCCCCCCTCCCCCCACCACAGACCCTGGGTACGGGCCTGAGTTGTATTGTTAGTATGTAAACTTATCCCCGTGGTCTATAGGGGTAAGAAAAACGTGATCTGACTTCTTTGTGAGGATTTCCTACACAGAAACTGCCGAGTAGTCATGTGGAAATTACTTCCTTGTAGTTCAGATATCAGACATCTAGTTACACAAAAACACGTCTAGTTACACAAAAACACATGTGTGCTTTTGTGTAACTAGCTATAGAAGCACTGTTGATGGATACTGACTTTGAGCACGATATGTATCATGTATTTAGGTGTCTGCGTGTAAAAAGAAATTAAAAAGGTGCCTTTAGGCGGATTGCTGACTTCCCACTGGAATTGCCCAGGAGCTGTGTGTGTGTGCCAGATAGTTGGGTTAAATCAGTTCGTTTTATTTGTCTTTGATTAAAGGGGGTAGGTTGAAGATAGGTTCAAGTATCGAGAAGATGGGCTGAGGTTGCCACTATAACTCCAAAATTGTTCGAAATGGAGGTTCGAATTTGAGAACTCACCGGGTGCATATGATCAAAAGGCCATGCACCCGCCCTCTTTACATGCACCTTCGCATACGTGTACTTTAAAAAATCGTCAAAAATGGTGCACCTAGCGGGTGCACAGCCCTGCACCCAGCCTTAAAAATGTGCACCCCAGGGTTATATAGGCCTGCCTACTAACACCAACAAGGGCAACCCCCTGAGGATTCAATAGCATAACTCTAGGGAATTCCAGGAAGCTGCCGTGGACTATAGACAAAACAATGACTCCGAGAACGACTGCCATTCACTTTTTAAACTGTGAAGGGGGCCTTGGGGGGTTCAACTGTTTCAGGTTTTAAGAAAGTGCCCAGGAAAAATGAATATATTTTCCGCAGAGACAAACTCTGTTGTCCCAAATTCCAGTCTGTGTTAAAGTTTTTAAAGAAATCTGTATCCAAAATAGTGATAAACAGCGTGACGAATATATAAGGAAACTTTTAGAGCTTTTAACAGAATCATAAGCAGCCATCATTCAGCGATAAGTGAGCGACAATCATAATGTATTCTTGACGGGTTTTTTTCTGTCTATGGATACCATTCTCATATGTTAAATACTGTTAATCGCGTAACGTCAAAGAGCATCTGCGGTTAATTACAACGTCAGTGGCCCGTCGCATAACCAAACTCTCGCAAGAGGGAGCGATTAAGGATGGATTTGTTTTTTCCTCGCTGTTTTTTTCTCTCCTTGTTTTTGAAATGTGCCAATCCTCGCAACAGCGAGAAACCCCGTCGCATAATAAATTCTACGCAACAAGGACATCGTTGTAGGGATAATGTTTTTAACTCAATCCTTAAAAACCTATCATTTTACTTCTGTGAATAATTTGTAAATTGGCGGGAAAATGGCGGTTCATTTTCATTGGTTGTTAGCTATCATGTGATCTACTGTCAGCTGTCGACCGTACATAAACATGGCACCTAAACGTCGACAGAAGAAGGAGGTTTATCCTCGAATAAACCCCTTTACCCGCTTCAGTAAGGCAAAGTTTTTGTCTCGCTACCGCCTGTGGCCCGTCGCATAACCAAACTCTCGCAAGAGGGAGCGATTAAGGATGGATTTGTTTTTTTCTCGCTGTTTTTTTCTCTCCTTGTTTTGGGGATGTGCCAATCCTCCCTGTTGCGATGGTTTTGTACACACTTTGAATTTAATTTAATTGGCTAATAAATCATTTCCGCCACTTGCCTCCTATAAAAATTATAAGCTAAAGGACACATCTAACATTTACTGAAAACAAAATCTTAAAATGCTAACCCCAAAATGTCCCCCTGATAAATTGAAAAATCGGGAGTGCAAACCATCCCTGTAAGGATGAAAAGTGCATTCGCTCCCTGTTGAACAGGGAGAGGTCTTTTGAAATGTGCCAATGTTCGCTACAGCGAGACCCGTTATGCGACGGGGCACTGAGGAAGCCTACAGTGAAGCGGTTGGCCAAGGCCTACTTCGATGCGGGATTTTGTTCGACGGCCGGAACAAGCCAGGGCGGCGGAATCACAGTTCCAGAGCGAGTATGTATTCAATGTGTTATTGTTGATTGTGAATAAGTAGGTCATGACAGCTGTAATACCTCTACATTAGTAGAATTTTGGCGCGTCGCATAAGTGCCATAATGAGCGCGTCGCATAATTGCCATACTGAGTTCCAAAATGAACCAAATAATCCTCAAAAGAAAATAAGAACATGTTTCTTTTAACGTAAATAGTCCTATATTTTTTGATAATGTTTTTTTAGAATAAGAAAATAAAGAAATATCAATTTGTTGCAAAAACAAAAAAATAAAACGACACATCTTTGCTTTATTTTACTTTAAACAATCTCTACCAATATGTCCATATAATTGAGAATTCCATTGATAATAACTTAGCCTAATTATAATTATTTAAATTATTTTTCAGTTCTGCCTTGCACTCAGGTATTTCGCTACTGGGTCAGACTACACCTGCGTTGGCGATTTTCAGGGGGTTCAGAAGACCACAGTCTCGAGAGCTGTCCTAGAGGTGGCAGAGTACTTTTACAGACACCAGCAGGAGTACATCACCTTCCCCTACTCCCACGAGGCCCGTGAGGACAGAGCCGATGAGTTCGAGGCCCGGTTTGGTCCTTACCCACGGGTATTTGGTGCCATCGATGGTACTCACGTGTCTATACGTAGACCAAACCCGGAGGTGGAACACCAGTACGTTAATCGGAAGCAGTACCATAGTATGAATGTGCTGGTAAGTGTTTCCTATAGTGCCTCTAACAATTTAGAAATATACAATAAATGTATTGTCTTTCGGTGTATGTTCGTTAAATTGTCTAGCATCTTTTATCTGATATTGTTCATCTATTTGTACCTACATCATCATTATCCAACGATCAAGTGGAAGAACACGAACCTTGTTGTATGTGCAGTAGTAGTAATAAACCCGAAAAAAAAAAAAAAAAAATTTAAATATTTCGCTCATGAATAAAACCAATCTATAACTTTAGGCCTAACTTTCACTTTAAGGAGAAATTCTATACAAAAATATCATTCAGAATCAATATTATTATCCCTTTAACTAAACGTTAACATATCCATTTCTTAAAGGTTGTCGCTGATGCATACCAGCGAATTCTACATGTCGACCCCTGCTGGCCTGGGTCCTGTAACGACGCTGGTGTGTTAAGCACCACCGAGATCTGCAGGGATGGGGAAAATGGTGTTTTCGGCGAACACTTCCTTCTGGGTGACAATGGGTAATTACAATTAAGTTAATGAAAATAAAAAAAGAACATACACTAACAAAAATCAAGAGCAATTTCTTTCGAATTTATAATCTTTATTGAACATTTTTAAATTCTTTTTAGTCAAACAACAACTGTTCAAACACGAAGAGATATTATAAGGTGACGATCACAAGGTAACAATCTTGTTAATCTCCACGATCACATAGTAACATTCATAAACAAACAACAGACAATAACGTTACTAAACTCAGCATGTCAATCATTCAAAAGAGACTAAATTGTTTAAAAACAATTACTTTTAAAACCCATTAGGTATCCACAAAGGGATTACCTCTTTGTGCCCGTGATGAACCCCCTCCGACAAGCCGACGTGGACTTCAACGAGTGGCACAGGTCCACGCGTGTGGTGGTGGAAAACACGTTTGGTTGTTTAAAGAATCGGTTCAGGTAAAAATATAGTTGTGTTAATAATCACGGTCAACAATCCCAGAATGACGTTAAATTCAATTTTGAATGATGTTTGCAGCACCTCGTTGTACATGAAAACCAAAATATATAATATGTTATTTTCTAATGTCTAATATCCTAATCTCAGAAATTATTGTCGTACCTAACAACATTTTCTGTATTTAAAGTACTCTTCATGGTTCCTGAAACTCGTATATGCCAACATGTTTGTGTCAGAAAAAGAAATTGTCCAATCAAAAAATTCTGAAAAGTAAATAATGAACTTTATATTAATATCCCTCAACTGGACTGTTTCAGGGAATCATAAACGACAAATTCTCATTGTAATCGAATGTTACTATTCTCTTTTGTATTACAGGGTGATGAGCGACTCCGGAGGCTACATGCTGCACACCCCGGATGTTTGCGGTAAAATCATCGTGGCCTGCTGCTGCCTTCACAACGTGGCCAAGCGTGAAAACACACCGTTAGTCGTTGACCGAGACCCCGACAACGTCCCGTTTTATGGCCCTGGCCGTGGACAACCAGATCCAGAGATTGTGTCGGACCGACAACGCGGTGGCAGAGGTGGTCTAAACCTGGCCAGAATCGACTACATCACAGAACACTTTGAACATTAAATTTTAAACTATAGGAACCAATTTCTGCTACAGCGACAAACATGTTGACATGTATCGTGAACGTTCTCTCTATTACTGTGTAAGAAGAAATCAAATTATATAAATTATTCAAATAATACTGTCTATAAGATGTTGAAAAGATAATATTTTTAAACGCCTGGATCCAAATGTTAACGATCAATCCGTCTTTCATGTTTCTAGTACAGTATTTCTATATATTGAGGCACTTTAGAAACATAATCACGTGTTACTTTCTCCAAAACATGCATATGTACGTTAAATAAGTTAAACTAACAGTAACACCAAGTCACAGAACATTTTACTACACTAATGGATGTTGATATCACAATGGTTTTAGTCTGAAACTTTCTTTTTTCAAAGACTGATAGAAAATCAACCATTGAAAAGTGTAACTATTACGATTATACATGAGCACCAGGCATTTGGAATGTCCTTTTTTTCTGAGGAAAAGTTAAGTACCATACACAGTCGCACATAGAACTTTATCTGAAGTAAAGTTTCATTCTCACACTGTGGAGATGTATTATCTCGCTTTACTATGCTATAACTAGGAACAAAGTAACAAAAATAAACTCTACTGATTGACTAGTCACATCTTTTTTTGTCAATTAAACAAGAAACAATATAAAGTAAACATTCTTGAAACCTATCTACGAAAAGAACAAAACAAAGATATATAATACCATCATGTACTTAGCAAAGTTTGGAATGTGTTCACTCGTACATTAATATCTTTTCAGACCAGCAAAAGACCGAATCTTCTTCAACTGAACTGGTCCAACAAGTCTCATAACAATCTCAAATTTATTTTGTAATTGCCAAATTCTGTTAGCTTTGAAAAAGTATTTTGAAAAAATTCCTAAATTGCTTTTTAATGTTCGACCATAAAAATTGTTTTCCTTTAATTCCGTAAACCGTTACTATGGTCCATGTTTTAACATCCACTTCGATTGTTACTGTAATGTTGTTCAAAATATTATTATCTTTATAATTTTTTTGGGGTTGTACCTTTTAATTGTCCGACTGAAAAAACAAACTCCCTTGTCTATATACTCTCCAAACCAGTAGGGTTCAATACCTCACTACGTTTCTATACCTCTCTGCTGTTAATTCTATATTGTTATACTCCAACAATCTCTTTTCTGCGTTCATATATTATGTTCATTGTCAATATCAGAAGTGGGTGTACGCACATTCTCTGTACAAAGTATACTTTGACCCAATGAAATCGTAACCCAGCTGACGTCACAACATGGCCACAACCCTGAGTGGACAGTGCCCTGGGTGGTCTGCTTGCTTGACCCAGAAACGGGGATAAGAAGGGGCGTGCTAACATGCCATTTATGGTATGGAGCTCCATACATATACCAACATAATTATTTTTTACATTATTCTCACTGCCTGCTTTAGAATCGCATGCTAAAAACTTGTCTCAGGGTCTTTAAGGTTTTATATGTAACGGTCGCGTTGAAACCTTGCCACTAACTTATAAACAAGGTTGTTAATCTATTTCCAGGGGCTACATAGTTTTGTGTTTGACATTACTTATTTTTTCCTTTTTTTCCACGTGTGCTTACCCCTGCTTTCCTACTACGGGTACATCGAGATTCTGCCTGTGTATCACCCTTTCCAACATCTCGTACTTTTCTTTTTTTACTCGTGACTTGTCCCTCTTCAGCCGAATCGGTTGGGGAACTCAGTATCACTACTTGTGCCCCTGGGGGTGGAGAGTGTCTACGACGCTTTTGGACCACTTCAGGTTTTACTACGTTGACAGATCTACCTTCTACGTTCGTGGGAACTGTCTGTACTACACTCTTCAGTTTTGAGGTAGCGCCTTCGCTTGATAGAAGCACATTTACATTTTTTTGGGCACACTGGACATGTGCAAGTGTTTTCTTTTTTTTCGAACTGCCACTTGACCCTGCGTGAACGTCTTGTTGTTTGTGTCTTTGATCGTTAGGTCCACCATAACTCGGTTTATCCACAGCTTGTTTACGTTCCTGATGTGCCGGGGTGGATCGATGGGGAGGTGAAGTTCTTTTGGGCCTTAACATGTCCATCAGTGGTGGCAATGTCGGTTGCAGAAGTGTTTCTATTTGGGGTTGGTGAGGTGTCTTCGAACCAATGGACACATTTACACTGGAATAGTTACCAGGGAGAGAAGATGAGCGTTGTCTTGGTTTACCTAAATTCAACCCTGGTCCTGTTTCCTGTTTAATTTTTTTGGCAGGTGGCGCCTCTACTGTCTCGGCACCTACTTGTACCTGTCCTGTCTGTAGTGGGACAGGTGAAGGAGCCTTTGAAGGTCCACATCTGTTATGCTTCTTAGAACCACTAGATAAAACGTGGCTGCCTTGTTCGTGAAGTGTCTCTTGTTTTGGAGTCTCAAACTCCTGTGGTTTCAGTTTAGTGCGCGCCGAGCCCGATTTTCCGGGTTTTGCAGGTGTACTTTCTGGCGTGGCGAGATTGGCACTTGACCCCTCCACGGCCAGTTGATGTTCAGTTATGACTGCATGGCTTGGTGTCTGAAGTCGGTTCCCATGCAAAGAGTGTGGTGCGTCACCGCCTGAAGATGTCGGTACTTCTGGAATAGAACTTGGCACATGAATAGTTTTACCAACTTTGCCAGGTTCCTGACTTGACACTTGACCGACCTGTTCGTTCTCTGTACTTGCTACACCTGTCGCTGCACTACTTGTTCTTTTATCTCCTTTCCCAGTTGACCCAACATCTGACTGTTTGGAGTTCAGAAAATCAGTGACAATGAATTGAGTTGTGTCCAAAAATATATCACCGGTTCTATTGTCTATACGTGGTAGGGGTACCTTCCCTTCTCCAAGAATGGTTTGGGTCCCAACTGTTGTCATGTTGTACTCGACGAAGGCGTTGAGACCCATCTTGAGAACTGAATGGCATTTGAAAATAATAACAATCTATTAGTAATAGCCAATAAGTAAGGCCTTATCTGAAAAAGAAGCTAAGCAATAACATAAAAAATACATTTGGCGTTCAATCACAATAAATAACAAAAGTAAACTTATCTCATTATTAGTTATTTGGTTTGATATTGTTTTTTTCTTTAGAATTTTTATATTTTACTTTTTTAGTGTCATCACTTTGGCATATTATAAATGTACTGGAATAATCAATCAGTATTCTTTAATTTAATCTTTTCTTTTCTCATATTTGGTATGGCACTTGAACAAAATTGAAAGTTAAATTCATTCAATTGTGAACTTGACCTTACTTGTAAATAAAAATCAATATGACAAGGTTTTCTTTATATCTGTATATGTTAAAAGAATTTATGCTATACCTGCGGTTGAGTTTGCCTGGACATTCGTCATCTTATTTAAAATAGTGATCATGTTGTTGTTGGTCTTTTCCATGGCCTCAGTCATTTGAGAATGTACCTTTCGCACCTCCAGGAGTTCGGCCCGAATTTCAGTAAGGCACTTTGCGTTGCTCCGATGCACATCTGAGTCACCTGGGTCAGGCCGGTCACGTCCGGCTGTCTGACCTTCCATGTCATTTGACACGTGACCTACGGAGCTTTGTTCTTCCTGTGAATCGGCTTCACCGTCACCTTCGTTAGCATGTTCTTCATCCTCGGGGACCAATTTAACACTGTCCTTGTCGAGATCACTCTCTGCCTCAGAACATTGGCCGGCCACAGGTTCTACACGATCAGTTTTCTTTTTTGGTGCTCCATTTTCACGCCATTTTAACTTCAATATTCTATAACTAAGGTCTTCTTCACTGACTTGGGCCTTGTGACCCACACCATGTTGTTCAGCAGATGTTTCCTCTTTATCCGCATCACCACGTTGCCTGTCCTCCTTGATTGTCGAACTTGTCTGTGATGGCCGGAATTTAATATTATCGGGTGTGTTTTGATTCAAATTTTGGTTGAGATCATCACTCTCTTCTAGGTAAGCGGTGTTTTCTTCATTTAGGTCTTCGGCATCAGAGTCGGTCTCTTCTGCGGCGAAGGGGTCGTCCTCCACTACTCTTAGAGGAGATTGACCTTTCACAAATTGACCTGGATACCACAATTTCTTTTTTGAATCAGTTTTTGTTACATTTGTGTTTTCCCTCTGGACTTTCTGCACTTGAGATCTTTCTGGAAGTCGGTGAGACATTGACGATGTTGGTTTTTTCGTTTGTCTTTCTGCAGCTATCTTGAGGGCCCTTTCCTGATCTTTACGGGCACTGGGTGGAAAATACTTGCTTTGTCTTGGTGGCAAAATCGGTGAATCAAGGTCGAACTGACCTCCAGATGTCCGTCTTTCTACCTTAATTTTATACTCTGGAGTATCGTTCAGATCTGGTAGTGTATCCCCAGGTGCTGACGAACCCAATGAGAAATTTTGAATTTCTTTCCTAAGTTGTCTTGCCAGTTCAGGAGTGCTTTCCACAGTCATGCTTTGTCCAGATGGCTGAAAGAGACTGGATTGAACCGACTCGTCTCTAATGGCAACATGTTCTTTCTCTGCCTGTTGGTTGACCGGAAAGACTTGTTTCCGAGATTTCTTACCATGTATGGTTTCCACCCTGTCAGTTTTTTTTTTCTCAGAAGAACCGATTCGGCTCCATAGCTCGATGGGATCTGATGTCCTTCGACGGGAAACATGTCCTCTTTGTGTATAAATTGGACGTCCATAAGCGTCATATGATTCATCTTCCTCCACCTCTGACTCAGACTTGTCTTGAACCGACTGCTGTGAGGGTTTTGTCGATGAACTTGTTGCTGACGATTGTGGATGTACAGTCGCAGAAGTAGTTGTGCGGACTTCATTCCTTTTTTTAATCATTCTTTCATGGAGGACCAGCTCTCGTGGATTGGGTTCTTTAAACGCGCTTGGTGGTTTGGGCCGAAGTGATGCAGGCTGCAACCCAGGGATACCTAAAATAGATTTCAATGTACAAATAATAAATTAATAGGTATAGTTTAAAAGGAAAGTCTTTCTTAATTTAAAATTAAAGTCAAAGGTAGAGTAAATTTTGGTAAAGTATATACTGTAGATATAGGTGTACTACTTTATTTTAAAGTCATTTACAGAGAACCAAAAATGTTATTAACGTATTTTAAATACAGTGATACATTGACAAACAGATATACAATCTTTATTTCAGTAAGAAGGAGGACAAAGTATTTTAAATCAAAAATAAAAATTGCTGCACTGAGACCTCTATTGAACCCCCCCCCCCCCCAAAGAAAATACAATTCAAGAACAATGAAATAAAAAGGTCTGTTAAACTCACCCATCACACAGTCCACACCTGTGAATTCTAAAGCCAGGCACGCCGATTCCCGCAGCTGCTCATCATCGGGAATGTTATCGGCACCAGAGTAACCATAGGTTTTCAAGAGGTCCTCGTGCTGAAACAAAAATAAATAAAAATGTTCTTTAGGTTCTGTTATTCTCGTATAACAAAGTACCCGTTAATAGGACAGGAATATTTAAGAAGCCTTGCATGCTAGACCTAATTACATTGACGGTGATTAAGAAAAGATTAACAATTATGTGTTTCATTATGATAATATTAGTTAATTGATTATCAAGATATAAACTTAATTTCCTTTAGGTTTCTACATAATCTATGGATAATATCAAATATTCCAAAGTAACAACAGGTAAAGATATTTCTTGTCTCTAGATAAATTACAAATGAGGTGAGTTTCTTGTCTCTAGATAAATTACAAAGGAGGTGAGTTTATTGCTACGCTACGGCCCTTGACTCTGAACAGCCAGGGAATAACTTTTTTGATATCCCACCTCGGTCAGTACTATATATATATTTTATTTCAATGTATACATGTTTTACTTAACTAGGAATGACAATAGTTACGTAAAGAGGTCTTACTTCTTTCTTTGCAGCTGTCTGGTAGTGGCTGAGTTTGTTTTTTACCTCTTCCATCGTGCGCCACATTTTCTTGGGAAGTTCGTCATTGACGTCATCTGCAATTTTAAGTTATAAAACTCATTACAAAGTGTTTGAAAATGGGGACAGTTTCAGAGTATTGAAGTATACTGTGACTTTAGCAATGAATGGAAGGCATAAATTTTTAATATTGAATGTCAATTTATGCTAATCAGGAACGCTTAGTTTCATTGTAGACTACTTGAAGTGACATACACATACTGTAATATTGCATTTGTCATTGGAAACACTTTTGAGTGTCGAAATTACTGAACATGGTTTACATGTGTTATATACATGAATATAATTGTAGTTATCAAAATTGTGAAATTAATTAATATCCAAATTTAGTTTTTATTTGACTTTTTTTTTTTTTTTTTGGGTGGGGACAAAATAAACATTACTATATTAAAATTAATTAAAGCATGGTTGTCTTACTTGTTATACGTTGGCGGCCAAGTCTCTTCTGGAATGATGCGTCTCCTACAAACTTATATGGCCCTTTCAGTTCACGTTTGTAGTAGTTTGCTGACCTGAACAGTCGGATCAACTCGTCCTCCGACCAGTAACGACCACGCTGCCTTTTCGTTTTTGCTTTCTGTACGGTTGATGATCGTTGACGAGGTTTCCTCTGTCTCTTCAACTTTCGCCCAGATGACTGCGACAAAGGTATGCGAACGTCTTCATGAATGTCTCTTTCAGATGAACTACCAGTCCCATTGGACTTGTGTTCATAATCAGGGTCTTGAACACTGTCGTCTAGTGGGTCTCGTGCAGATTTGGAGGACTCTGACGTGGGGGTAGGTGATCGCAGCGGTTCTTGGGGTACCGACGGTTCCCTCGGCTTAGCGAGGTTGGGTGGCCGTTTTTGTTTCGTAGTTGTTACTTTACGGGCAGGTGCACGCACTCGGTCACGTTCATCCCCATCATAGAGGCTTGTAACTCGCCCATCATAGAGGCTTGTAACTCGCTGACGTTTCTGAAAAAGAATAATTATATTTGTATTTCATTTCATGAAATGGAGTAACAGCCTGTGTTTTAAATAAAACTATTTTTAAATTAAACTATTTTTTTTTTAGTTATGACAAACTAGAAAACCCAAACATTCAGTTCAGAACTGATATTTATTAGCTGTGGATAAAAAGGAAATTAATATATTTATTTTTAAAGAGAAACTTGGTCTAATTATTCTTCATTCTATGGACTCTTAGGAAAACTATTTTAAAATAACGTTGGCCTTATTTATGATTCTATTACGTCTATATAGTGAGTCTACACTAGGATTCGTTTAGTGGGCGATCAGTTAGATGTACCACAATAAGTGAGTCATGGGCTAAGAATAGGGCATTTCCTATTTTTTTCTTTTATAGGCATTTTTATCCATTATTTACACACTGCACCTAGGGGTAGCCAATCAGTTAGGCCCCCCGCCACTTAGGCCCCGTCACTTAGGCCCCCAGGGGAGTCACCCCAGGGCAGGCTGTCACCCATACTACTACCTCCACATAGGTTTTCTAACATTAAAATCTTAATTATATTTTTTTTGAATGATTACAGAAGATGTGATGGGTATACGATTGGTAAATGCTTTTTCTTTTTATCTTCAAATGACCAAATAATAATTTGGTTAGGCATCAATGAACAGTAAATTCGCGGACCTAGGGGCGTGAAAGCTGACGACCTGTGCTCCAACACCTCCCGTGAGAGCAGTGGGCCTAAGTGACGGGGCCTAATTGGCGGGGGGCCTAAGTCACTGTCAATCCACCGAGTTTCTAGATTTTTATAAAAACTTTTTGATGTCACACCATGCAAGACGGTTACAATAATGCACCAACATAGCAAACACAAAAATGTCTAGGCCATTTTAGAATTACATACTCAAAAAACAAATGTCGAAGGGTTCTTACATGGACAGATTTCATTATGAGAAATTTAACATTTGTACACGCTTTTGGCGTTAATGCAAATGACTGAAGTTCATCAACATGGATTCGATGAAATGCACGTACAGTGAGCGATAAAAGGGGAGTTACAGTACGGCGTGACCTTATGTACGGTTACACGCTATAAATGTTACAATGAGACTTGTAAAGCATAATGAGCTATAGCCCTTAAGTCTTATACTAACAAAAAACACGATCAAAACTATTATGATCATATATTTACCTGGCCGGACATGTTTTAGCGTGGACGTTTCGATTTCCTTCGGCGTGGGATGATGACGGCATCAACTTGCGAAGACTCTCTGGACATTTGTTATTTCCGGAAATTATGTTAATGAGGTAGTTCGGAGAATTACCGCTTCATGTCGCTTCAAAACCAATAGAGGCGACACCTAGTGGGAAGTCTGACAACTAGTTAAAGTCCCGATAACAGTAGGAGATTGTAAACAAAGACGTCGCTGTTGCGACACACATCGCTGTTACGATAACTGTCGTTGTTAGGACACACATCGCTGTTGCGAAGAAAAGCAATCAAAATGAGGTGGACAATCATCGCTATTAAACCAAAAGGTGGATTCGCTCCCTGTTGAACAGGGAGAGGTCTTTTGAAATGTGCCAATGTTCGCTACAGCGAGACCCGTTATGCGACGGGCCACAGGGCTTAGTGTTTCTGATTTTCACCTCTAGTTTTGTTTTGTAACTCTCTTTGCCTATTACTATGTGTGTTTCTAATTATTTTTTAAATGTGGAGCTGTCGATTACTTATGTTTGAAGAAGGACCAACCATTTGTAAAAACTGTCCCATTCTATCACGGTCTATCAAAGAACAATTTTATTATGCCGTCCTCAAGGGTTTCGGTGAGTAAAGGCCGTAGCTGTACTCCACTAGACAATTTTTCTCATAATTTCAGAAACCACCTGTGGGAATAAGGGATAATTTAGGACCATTTTATATGTCGTTAGAACGGATATTGATTTCTCTTTCAAATAGTATGTAGCATGCGTTGGTTCCTGTCATTTTTGTAATTATAAACCTAAAGTTTGAAAGATTACTTCAATTTTAGAATCCCAGTTAGTCATGATAGTGGGATACAGCCTTGAAAAGGAAATCAGTTGGACATGAACATCTGGTACCCTGGAGAGCAATTAAAACTAAGAAGTGTACTTTTTTTAGTCCTTGTAACTAGAGTCGTGAGGACACCCACTCACGACCATTAAGGACAAATCAAAGACCAGCACACAGTAATTATAATGTATACCAGTATTGTTTAACTGACGGCTTCTCTTTCTAATCTTTTTAAATTTATTATAAATTAAGTTTCACAGAATTCAAAGCATAATTATGTGGGTTACACTGATAGACTAGTTCTACCAATGATAGATTCTGATTCTAATAATTATCGGTGAGTATACGGATTTTAAAACATGTTCAAATGTATGAATATGAATTTACTTAGATGCTGTTAAATTATTTGGGTGCTATTAAATCTTACCATAGTCCAGTCTGTTTGACAATTAACAGTTAAAAGATGTAGAATTAATGATAACAGGCTAATAATGATAATCAGCAATTGGAATGATAACATCAAGATTGCATAATCAATTATATACTTCTTTACCTCAGGATTCTCTCTTTTGCTTGGTGTAGATTGCACGAGGAACTATTTCTTCCTGTTTAGATAATGAATTAGATAAACTTTAATTTGATTATTTGCCAAAGGTACTTACATTATTATGTTATTACTTTCACGTGTTTTTGTTTAACTCTGAGAAAATAGTGTATACCTCTTCGTCAGTGTTATTAGGATAGAAAAAAAATGTTCAGAAATAAGGTGTCCGGTTTCACACCAGGATTATTGTATAAAGTTAGTGGCTTTCATACGATTCACTCCTGGGATTGTACTTCTCATATACAGGTCTTTAAGGTGGTATTCCACATGCCGATTTTGCTACCGATTTTAAAAATCGGCAGTGGGAATTAAACTTGAATAGAGCCATGTTTTTTTTATCACAAAAAGGTCTTACATTTCTCTTTCAGATGGTATATTGGATGGATGAATTTATGCCATATTCACAGCAAAAATTAGACAAATACAAAATCGATAACATCAAAATTGGTATGTGGAATACAGGCTTTACAATATTGGGCCATAAAGCTTATAATATTCGACATGACGATTTTGCTGTCGATTTTAAAAACCCAGGAAAGGAAATAAAAGTTGATTATAGATAATATTATCATAAGGAGGGTTTTATCATTCTCTTCCAAATGGTACATAGGATTGTGGTTGCATGCCATATTCTCGGAGAAAATCAAACAAATGCTAGAATCACAAGCATACAAATCGGTGCGTGGAATACAAGCATAAGTCTCTCATTCTTTGTGGTAATATAATGAAAGATTTTACACTATCCAATAAAAGAAGACCTGCTAATTCGGTTGCATGAAAAAGGCTTCAAAATGTTGCATTTCAAGGATCGAGATTCAAGTGTGGGCAATGCAAAAGAGCTTAAGTGTTCGTCGCTCAAGCAGATATGACATTGTCATATTATATTGAGGTATTGGAAGAGGACTCACAGTGTATTGGAGAATGCAACTCCAAACACCCTCACTTTGCTTTATATTTGATTTTACACTTGGTATCAGAAATGCGTGTACAATGTGTTTCCTTGGTGGTTTCGCTTCTATCGAGATGTGCCATGTCTAATTGACATGTAAACTTCTCCAGCCACGCGTGGAAAATTGAAGCATCAACACGACTGCTATGAATTGTATATGACTTGCTCCATACTGTTGTTCCCCTAACATCAATTGGAATATGGGAGAAGTGGTAATGTATGAAAACATTATTGCACCTGTTGAAGGCATTTTTCATATTCAACCTTCTCTTTTCCAGAGACACCATTGTACATTCAGTGTTCTTTTTTTAAATGACAATCATTTTCTCTTAGTTTTGACCTAAATCAACAGTATTCTCAAAACATAATTATACCCACAAATCTGATGGAGAGGATGTATTATGTAATTATTTGCAAAATATACTACGCGTGCTTTTGCTCATGTCCTTTTCACTACTGAACCTTCAACAATTGCATTCTTTGCATTTCCAATGACAATCATTTCCTCGTAGTTTTGACCAAGATTAACAGTATCATCAAAACATAATAAATACCCACAAAGCTAGTGGATGAATTATGTAAGTTTTTGCAAGTTATACTACACCACACGTGCTTTTGCTGATGGCCATTTCACAACTCAACCTTCAACAATTGCATTCTTTGCATAACACCTCTATAGGTAGGCCTACTCACAGTCCCAATAATATAACTGAACCCAGTCCACCGTAGAAATACGTTAGCACGACTCAAGTCCAGTCCCATAGAGCCAAGCCCCACACACACCCTCAGGTAAAAAAAAATCCCGAGTCAGGAAAACTCCAAGAAAAACCCACCTGTGAATCTTATGAGTAAAACCAATTGCAGCACCAATCCAAAACGTATCCAAGGAACGGCCCAGGTAGTTTTGGCGTCCATGGTTTAGGCTGGAGTTGTACATTCAGGGCATTTTTCCTGTCACTTTGTTGAAGACGTGGGTATAGATCCAGAGGGGGGTCGTTTCTGGTCTAGGCCTACCTGCCGACTTACTCTACCTGCCCCATTCTAAACTTAGGCCGACGACGTGACCCCTCTATGCACCCAGCTGTGACGGGAAAGCATTGGGGGGGGGGGGGGGGCTATGGGAAGGGGTTATGGTGAAAATGCTATAGTATTAGTGCTACAATAACAATTGTTGTTACTTCTGTAAATTTCTATGCGTTACGCATAGTTTGTAAGGGTATATGCGGGTCGCACATGATTTGAATTGATGCCGTATATTGTTACATAATTACTTATGTAATTGTCAGGAAATATGGGTTCGCATTGCTAAACCATTTACAAAGTTTTATGAGTATATCTGTATGTGTCAACTATTTGCATGGAATCCTAGGTATGGCATATCAATTTTGAGAAGCTGTTATGTATTTAGTATTCAAAATGTGGGTTTGTATTGCCAAATCATTTACAAATTTATATGACTACTTGCGTCAATATTTTTCGTGGAATTCCAAGTATGGTATAGCAATTTCAAAAGGTGTTAGCTATTTAGTACAAAATCCAAGGACTGTTTATTATATTATTGCATGTTAGCGTCTACTTTATTAGTGAAGTTATTCACACTTCTATTTTTTTCTTTTTATAATGACTGTTAATTGGGAAATGTGAATGAAAATTATCGTATCGTTCTATTCTTTGTTCAGGCGATAATTCATGACGATATTGTCCGCTCGAAAATGATTCTAAAATTCCTTTTCTTGTATAACTAGTGGATTGAAATAAAGATACGCTAAATGGCATGGAGCATAATTCAGCCCCACAGCTATAAACAACACGTTGTCTTTCCCATAACAGCAATGTCAGAACATTGTGAGTTTAAATGAATCGGTGTGTGCATTAGATGGTGTATGTCTTCTCTAATCCATTTAAAGAGTTAGAAAATCTCTGTAAAAAAATTGAATAAGTTTAAGTTTAATCTCCGTTTTCTCCTGTTGCTTATTGGCGGACGAAGGTACGTTTAAGTGCCTATAGTAAAGGAAATTACCATAATCAATTAAACAATAATTCCTCAAGAAACTGTAATCAAAGCCACTTTTCTGAAGCACGAAGCCAAGTGTATTCTAGCCAGTTCAGTTTCACTTGGTTCAATTAGAGACAAAACAGCATTTCTACACAACTCAATAGTACAATCAACTTAATCAAAAATTTATTCGCGTATGCCTTGCCATAGCTGTCCCACGGAAGGGTTCCTGTGTCGTGGGGAAACGTTTCATTAAAGATTTTCAGGTAAGCAGGTGGAGAAGGGTACGGGAGGAACGGGCAGGGACGGAGGGGGTTGACATACTGGAGGTGGGGGTGGGGGGTGGTGTTGCGGAAATACGGAAGGGGGGGGGGGGGGGGTGGGAGGTCACGGTGCGTGTGGACGGTGGGGAAGGGGGCCAGTGCTAGGGGAAGGTTGTCTGTCCAGTGGCGGATTTACAGGGGGGGATGCCCCCTCCTTTTTTTTTTTGCCAATTTCAGTCTTTTTTTTTTGTAAATTCTGCCAAAAGTCATTAAGGGATTTTTCAAAATCCCGTATCCGCCGTTGGTGTCTGTGTCTGTGTTTGTGTCTGTGTTTGTGTGCAGCGAGGGTAGGGGGGGGGGGGTACGTATGTGTACATGTGTGCGTGGGGGGGGGGGGGGGGGAAACAGGGGGAGAGGTGAGACAGTTGGGGGAGGTGGGGGGAGGTAGGGAATACAGGTGTGTGTTCGGGGATTTGTGGGGGAGGGAGGGCGTGGTGGAAAGGAGGGGGGTAAGGAGGGGTGTGTGGGCGAAGGTGGGCTGGGATTGCACAGTAGGCGGGGATATGGACGGAGAAGGCTTATCCGTATCCCAATACATGTGTATTTCTTTTACCTGATTTTGAGTGGTTTCCTGGTCGTCCAATATTCTAAGAAAAAAATGAACATTAGGGATAAGTAAAGTTAAATAATGCAGATGTCATCCGTGAATTTTCAGTTGGTCGCGGGTAGAATGGCGGCGGGTGAAGTGGGCGAGTGTGGGCGAGTGTGGGCGAGGGTTGATGGGCAGGGGAGCCCTACGTTATTACCTCCATGTGCATTGTATCACCTGAGATTTAGCAGTTTCCTGATCTTTCGAAACTTTACGTTGAACAGAAGTAGAGTGGAACGGCTGAGAAATGACACTTATGTTAAACAAAATAAAATAAGGCAGCAGTCATCCGTGAAATTCGAGTTGTCCTGAATGCCCCCAGTATAACAAGGCAATTACTTTATGATTTTTATTCATTTATCTATTTATTCAACCAACGGCTCTTACACGAGCAAACCAGCATATTCACGAGGCGACATACAGCAAGTCTATCGACTAATCGGCGCTGAAATCAGTCGATTCGACTGAAATCATCGGCCTGTTTTAGTGTTCAATCAGATTAAAAATATACATTTCAATATAGCATACTGACGGTCTACCTCAGGAAAATAGAATTGGGGAGGTCCCATTCGCCCAAGTAGGTATGACTGAAAAAACTCGAATGGCACCTAATTGAATTACAATTCACTAAGAGGTTATTTATGGGGAAATACTGCATTGATTAGAGAAGGAATATTAAAGGAATAGATTTTTATTGCCCAGATGTTTTTTCTGCTCGCTATCATTTTTCAGAACCAAGTTGGGAGCCAATTATAAGCACGTCTTTTCCCGGGTGTGAACTTGTTAACCTACCTGGCAAGTTCCTGGCACACAGGTGAGGGAATATAGGGAAAGTAGGGGGGGGGGGTAAGGGCCAGGTAGGGGGTAGTAGGTTTAGCATGTTCTGGATTTATTTGCAGGGGGCCAATATGGACAGAGAGTCAGCTCCCTACAAAGAACTTAGATCAGAAAGAGCTAGCCTGAACCCGCAGCCTTATTTGAAATGTAGCCTGTGCGTCCAGGCTATATAAGAATAAGCCGGCATTTTGGGTTGATCCAGTGGCGGATTTTGAGGAGTGTGGACACGCGCCCCTACATTTTAAGGGAAAATTGCGGCATAATGTAAGATTAAGTCTTACTCTTATTGAGAATAACCTTACAGATAAAATAAAAATAGGCAATTTTCAATGACCGATAATTTTGCCTTAACTTTGAATTTTCCTCCGATATTTCTCAAATTAGTAGGACTAGTTGTGAACCTAATGATAAACAGATCTCACTGAAAAATAATTAGCCTCATGTTATAATTATGTGTTAATTTTCCTTTAAAAACTCTTAGATCCACTAATGTAGCGATAAGGCCTTGGATAACCATACATTATCAAAGGACCTTTGAATAATCCTACAATAAAGACATGAATCAGAAATGCCCAGTCTCTCGTCATGATTCACCTCATAGTGGAACCTAAGTGAGCATATCAAAATTAATAACCACGAAAATACCCATACAGTGAATAGTCTCTTTGAAAACTATCTCTTGGTCAAAAGAAAACCAACAGGTTCCTTCTAGGCCTCAATGCCCGGAACCCAGTTCACGGGTCACCGACTTTGAACCTAACAGGTCGTGAGAGGTCGTCACACCTGTAGTCTTGTTACCTTAATAACCTGGAGGAAATTAGCCCATCCGAACCACCGCCAGCCATGCATTAGTACTCCAATACGACACCTGGTGTTGCAAGCTGACCACCCTGTAGATGAAAACAGTAAATTAAATATTTTCAAAGGCAAACACCTGTTTTTATGTGAAGTTGATTTAAACAAAAATAAAAAGTGAAATCCAACTAGTGGTATTGGCCGCCTCACCATATTCCTTCAAACCAAGTAGGCGGGCTCCATAATATTCTCTGTTTATTGTATTTTCTGTAATCAAGAGATTATTAATTTTTAACATCCTAGGTCTTACTTGAGAACAGGCTGTATTTGATTATGCAAAGAGTTGTTATAAAGCTTTGTATCAAAATTATCAGAACCTAAAATTTCAGAGAGAATGGGCAAACAAGTTCAAGCAATAAACTATGGAGGTCCTCAGCGTACAGTTATTTCACATGTTGTTGCTTTTTCATACTAACGCCATTCTTATCCATACGTTTGAAAATAATTTGTGACCAAATAATTATGATGATTATTTTGCATCTTTGATTTAAAATGTTGAGTAGTTTGGTCCTACATCTAACGGATGGAGCGAAGATACAATAACAATATTGGATATTCATATTTAGATATTTCTTCTTTTGTCAAAATTCAATAAATAATATGTAATTATCATTACGATAATGTTATATTATAATGATAATTCAAAGCTAAAAGCAACTTATCACAATTTATCATACTGCAATATATCCTTTAATCTATCAAAAGCAAAAGGCCCAAAGGGAAATACTCTAGCCATCCTCTCATTTTGTTTGACCCATTCCATTTCCTGTACTAAAGTGCAGTGCGACTTCTGTCACACCTGTTTTAAAAGGTATTTTATTTTTTTAAATCCGAGTCTTCGCGTACACTCTTCACAAACAAGAGTACACAGGAAATTGATTAAACGAGAAAAAAGATTGCGCGTGAGATTCCTGGAATGAGACGCACGAACGAATGTTGAACTTTATTTGGTGTAATAGGAGGAAATAAGCATCGGTACATTCCAATAAAAAGGTGTGGTATTGTATTGTCGTTAAAGTGTGTTACTTATGTAAAAGAAAATATATTGTTTTTGGTCATGGGAATAGGTATTGCCCAGCAATGTACATTTCTATTGTACATACTTTTCTTTTTAGTAGGCATCACCTCAGTAGTAAACGTGTTGGTGGAGGATAGTCCCATATTGTTTGTTTTAGGTCAGTCATTGTTCATGGAGTAATTTATAGGAAAATTAAAAAAAAATAAAAAGAGATGGTAGATTATAGGGGGTGCTCCGGTACAGCCCCCGATATCTAACAAATATTTACAATAGATATTCAACAAAACCGAATAATAATATCAATATTCATGTCTTAAAAGTATAGGCCTACTTCTAATACTTGACCGGCACTACCACCCAAGCCTAACCCCTGAGTGTTGTGGTTGCTTGACCAGTGAATGGCAGTCTTTAAGTATGGAAATTGCATGATTTTGTCTTGTTTTATTTTCCCTGACACCATAATAATTATGAAACCACATCTGGGACGTTTTGTGAACTGATAATAGTTGGACTTTTTAGGCATAAATTGCGTATGTCCGCACCATAACCTTTTCAGGTATACCATAATAGATTTCGGGACAATTGTAATGACTTTGTAAACACATTTGTATATCAACCTGTTTGCACTAATCGCCATATCAACATGCAATATTGAAATCGAATCCTACAGATACAGTGAAATCTAATGTTGATAATCAATCGATTTCATGATGTGAACCTATTGGGGAAAAAACCTAATGTTGCAATATCATTTCAAAATATGACAAAGAATATACCAATCTTCTTTTCATCTTTATAGATAATAATTATGGCCTGTACCTTAAGAACTATGTATTAGGAGGGAGAGTGGATGTACAAGAGGAAGAGTTGCAAGCATTCAACAGTGTCTATGCTCATGATATATACACATTACAATACTCCATAACTTAATATGAGTACTTTGCTAAAATATGTCGCCGTCGTCACGTTCCAGTTGCACTAGAAGTGTGCTTGTCAGTGTGAAAGGTTGGACCTAGAAATGGGGCTGTACAGTCAGCCAATACATGTACCATAATCTGAGTACAGCTGACCGATTTCTACTACTGGACAAATGATAGTAAATCCCTAGAATGAAGCTTTTCTTAGGGGAAATGGATTAGTGTTCAGCTTATCCCTAGATTAGTATCATTTTGTGGGCAATGGAATAATCCCATAAACACATAAGACAACTCGAACACACACATGCCTCACACATATAGCACACATGTACGTATGCCTTACACACAGACACACACAGAGGCCACATACACACAGCTTACATACATTTCAAATAAACCGCACATACACACCTCACACAAGTGTGTGTGTGTGTGTCTGTGTCTGTGTCTGTGTGTGTCTGTGTCCGTGCGTGTGTGTCTCTGTGTGTCTCTGTGTGTGTGTCTCTGTGTGTGTTTGTATGTATGTGTCTGTGTGTGTCAGAAATTATGTATATATAAAGTAATATTCGGGGCAATATAACCATACAACAGAATGATGGAAATCCCGAAAGTAATGTTGACAAACACTAGCTATACTTCTGTGTATTTCAATGAAGGAATCTATATTAGTATTGCAATCCTAGGAACTTAATTGTAAGGGATCAGATTCCTCCACTTTAAGTGGTTCAAACAAGAAAATCGTGTTTCTGAGCTACAATATAACATATTAAGTCTGTATTTGAGTTGAGTAGGTCCCAAGGGGAAGTTGGTTTCCTGTAAAAGTAACACATGGACATACAATAACTCAAAAAGGCTCTATGGTAAACATTGCCGAGAGGTGCATGTATAGTTTTTTGCATTCCCCTTACAAATTCTTTCATATTCAACTAGCTCGAACTAGACTGGTATAGTTTATATGGTATAATTATAGATTTACAGTGAACATATATATAACGATGTCGTGGCTAAGTGACTATGAATGAGAGAGTTTTATTAATTTCAAATTAAAATTCTGAACATATTTCAGTTAGAGTTAAGGAGAGGAATTATCATTTGGGCTTTCCGTGATTCCATCTCTTGATCCAATATTTATCGAACTACTTGGCCTAAATGTAAAATTAATGAGAACTTAGTAAGAAGCTATTGTGCTTTAAACACTTATAATGTTAAAATAAATCATATAAAAAGTGCAAGGGAATACACGACAGGAAAGTATTATAACGAAATTGAAGTGAATACAAAACAGGAAAGTCTTCATCATTATGACAAAATTTGATGACAATTTAAAAGACCACATTTCGGTAGTACCTTGGGCGGATCCAGGGGGGGGGGCCCTCCCCTTTTTCCAGAAAATTTGAATTATTTCACTTTGATATTCTGCTCAAAATGAAGGAAATATACAAAATTCCTTTTTATTTTTCAAGTTACTGGATCCACCAGTGGGTGCTGAATTCATTTGTTACTCAGATGACAACAATAATAATTAAAGAAGAAATGTTCTTAAATACCTAGCAAGTCAACATGGTTATACAACACCCACTCGCAGTAAAAGGCTGACCACAGTGTCCCAGGGGACAGGCTTTGACGACAAAGACATACTTGAACCAACCAGGAATGTAACCCTTTTTAAGGGTGGTCACCAGACCGTGCCACGTCGTGTCCAAACCGTCACGCCTCGCTGATTCCTAGCCACAGGTATAGCGGAGTTTCCGGAAAACGCCATCTGGTGAGAAAAGTGGGTTTTACAAAATGTATAAGACTGGCTATACACCTTTCCCACGAACCTGCGCAGTCACCCAGTCTGTCACTTTTTGGGACTTTTGGTAACTAGGTCACTTTACTTCATATAGCTCCAAAAATTTGTTTCAAATTAGAAAAGCAGGGCGGCGTCACCTTAATGAAAAACATGTATTATAAATCAAAATTATTGAAGCGTATAGATATGAGAGTCACGGTGTTTCTGGACAGCCTGAAGCGAAATTGAATGCGGATACATGGGTAGGGCTGATATGGTTGGTATTTGGATATAGGCCCTATATAATCTACAGATTTTATGGAAGATTTTATCTTCTAAAATTAATGAAGGCTATGAAAATTTAAATGATGAATAATGTGACCCCATCCAGTAAATGGGCCCCTGAATGATAATCCTAGATATTAGTCACTATGGAAATTAAAGGCTGGATTTGACTTGGGAAGACCCATGATGGATGTACAGACGGGACTGCCCCCTATTGATATTGTATTGAGCTAAACCCTACGTGTGTGGTTGGTTCGTTGAATTAACACTAGGGGCCACCACAAAACGAGTTGCTCTGCTGGCCTTATCATACCCTGAGTAGCAGTCAGTCAAAAATCGGGAGATCTTCCTTTTCAGATTTGTTTTTATTTCAATTATTCATTCAGGCAAAAATTAAGTTTACAGAAAACTTGCATCCCAACTCTACCTGAGTTAGATCGAAAAAAATGGGAGCTTATTGGAATTGAATATAATGCGTAGTTAGACAAGATTTTTCTTAATAACTGTTTAATAATTCACATCCCAATAATAATATTATTATGCAATATTTAAATGAGAAATATCTAAATAATATTCCGTATGTGCACATACGTAATGTAAAATTGTGAATTTATGTATTTATATTTAAAAATATATTTCAAGCCCCCCCCCCCCCCCCCCAAAAAAAAAGAAAGAAAGAAAGAAAGAAAGAATCTTTTTAATAGTGATACATATAGTTCCTTTTATCACTTCGGTTGGGAACTAAAAAGATTCCTTTACTTATGAATCGTGGCAATCTTATTTCCACAGGAAAAATGCATTTCCTTAGACCCAACGCTTCAAAAAGGATGGGGTAGTGTGAGTATTAATTTACACTGTGGTATTGAAATTCAGACAGCGTGATTATCATCACATTTATATAATACATCCATGTACTTGTATGACCTTTCTAATTGAAGAAGTCAAGCCACAGAATATAATCATGTTCATCGGTCACAAAAAATTGATGTACCATATACCCATTATGATATCAGGCCCGTAGCCAGAACGTTTCAAGAGGTAGAGGGGGGGTGACCTTTTTTTTTAAAAAAAAAAAAAGGTTGATTATTTTTCCTCGGCAACTCTCACGCTTCAGAAAGGAGATCAAGGCACATTTATATTACATTAAAAGTAAGACATTTTATTTGAAATCCCAGGGTTTTTTTTGTTGTTTTTTTTTAATTTTGATGAATTCCATTATATCTGGGCTGACATTCAACATTTATGAAATCAATTGAAACTCATAAACTAGGCTATTGTTTCTGTGTTTTCCAAAGATCATGCTTTGACTTGAACAAGGATGTGTGATTTTCGCATCTGGACAATTTCTTATGTGTCTCTGAGTATATTAGACATTATATTAGAGTAGACAGAGATATTAATGTAATACTTTATATATTTTTGAAAAAGTGGACCTGGCTCAACCTGGGGAGGGGAAGATGGGTAGCCCAGGTGCCCCCCCCCCTCTGGCTATGGGCCTGTGATATAATACATAATAATATGACCGACGGGGATGGGGTATAAGATGGGTTCTCAACCCAAAGTGTGTCAGAGATATCAGCCTGAGGGCAGGACCCACAGGGCCGTCCGACACAATGAGGTTGATAAATCCATTGAGGACCCCCACACGAGTTGGTATGAATTTATCATACTCTGGCAACATTTTAAAGTGAAATTTCAAAGTTTGACTGACTCAACAAGTGGACCATTTTTTAATGTATCACGCTCTAGGGGGATAAAACTTTGGTTATCACCCTTTCTGTCTCAGTGCTGTATAGACCTTGTGCAGGCATGGTCACGTGATCACATTTTGGTGATCACCACGTGGTGATCAAGACCACATGGCTCCAGAATTTATACAAATAAATCAATTCAAAGCTTTCATAGTCGATAACTATTATTCAATGAGACTAATTGTAGCAAAAAACTATATTTAAAATATTTTAGACTTTAGAAAACAAAGGTTATTAACTGATCATCAATATGGCTGCCAGCCATTTTGACCAGTTATGACGTCACCTGCACAACGTCTATAAAACTACTAAACCTGTATCAGCTTAGGGTATGATAAATACCTTTATCATACCCTAGGGTGATACAGGTTCTGTAGTTTGATGCATCGCTGATACAGACAGGGTGATCACCGTACAGGATGATACAGGAAAGTAGTTTTAGTAGAAAATAGTTTCCCTCGTTAAGATAGTCTAAGCTTTAAGAATTTACCTTGAAATATTGCCAGGGTATGATCAATCCAAAGCCAACCAGGGAGAAGGTCCTCGGTAGGTAATCAACCCTTGGTGTGTCAGGGATATAAGCCTTCGGGCACACCTTGGGTTGATGACCCACCTCATCCCACCTCCCCAGTTGCTTATACGTAAGTATCATATATCCCTATTGATTCGATCTAGCGTGGGGGTAAATGTATGGTTGACAAGTACAATGCAGCCCTCCAGCAGATGTCTGTGGGGAGGTCTTAAGTCTTTGGATTCTTTACTTTCAGACTCAGGATAATGATTGCAACTAAAGAAAACTGGTTACCCGGACTTCTGTACTGTTGTGCCTTGAATTTCTTCAGAAAGGTATATTTTCAGTGTAAAGGTTTTTTTCTATTAGCGACCCATCGGGGAAAATGGTGACCCTGCAGGGAGACCAAAACCACCCGATATGTAATAATCATAGATTAGCTGTTTGATAAGCTGCAAACCTTTTAAAGTTATTCCCTAAGAAATCCAGATTTGGCTGTTTAAAGTTAGCCCCCCTACCATCCACATTCAAAACCATTTAATTCCAATAGTCTTTTTTTCAAATATTACTGGAAGTTGAATCAAATCATTTTAGTTGAAATATAGATTTTTATAACAAAAGAATAATGTCGAGAATGCTAACTGTTGATAGAGATATTATTTTAAGATGATTTTAAAAATGCAAAAATGTCAGTTATTGAATGCTAAATGTCAAAGCGTCAGGTGATATACTTTGGGTTGAAATCGCATTAACTCTACCACCATGACTGAAATTCCCCAAATCGACTCTAAATAAGATATGAGGCAATGTAACGCACATATGCCTGATTGACTGCAGGGGATACCTAGCATGATACATTTTTAGAACATTAGGTGATGTTATAGCTGAGTCATGTATTACTTGTGTGATTTTATCACCTAAAGGATGTGTATAGAAAAAGTTAATCTTGAACATATATTATTATTAGGTCTCCTAGTGGGCCACTGGCTGTTGTGTGTAGGGCCCTGCCTATGCGACCCTGCACATTAAAGAGCGCCTGCCTCGGTAAATGTGTAGGGGTATGGTTTCTATCTTCTCATAGATTTGTTCATTCCATAGATACGATCATCAACAACAGAATTGTCAAAACCTTGTTCTTGCCGTGAAATGACCTTAGATGTTGCTACGGCGTTAAACCCCGATAACCAACCAACCATATTATTAGGTTGTTCAAATCTATTCGTTATTAAAGAGGAAGGATAAAACAGACATAGGCCCAGTTTGGGGCATTATTCCAATGACTTAAAGGTCTCCTAGGCGAGGTCATTCAAAACCCAACTATCTAAGTAACCCCCTATAAAATAGCCTGGCTTTTTAGCCTACCTCAGCCATCAGGAATGGTTCCAGAGATTTCAAAAAAAAAGAAAGGGGGGGGGGCGTCCTTATATGATATTTGAGGCGCTGTATCCAGAGGCTAGAATCTTACAATTATAAACTCTAAATTTAGCAATTGAAATAGGGGGGCCCCGCACCTTAGGCGCCCCCCCCCCCCCCCCCCTTAAATCCGTCCCTAGCCATATTCCCCTTATCTAGGTCTTTGACGTCGTCAAGGAGTAATAGTTACTAAAGACTAAAATTAATTCATAACAGAACAGGTTACGTAGTCCATCCATTGAAAACAACATAATTATTATGTTGTTGTTTCAATGGGTGTATTACGTAAACTTTTTATATAATAAGAAGAAGAAGAAAAAGAAGAAAAAGAAAAAGAAAAAAAAGAACAACAACAAGAATAACAACAACAACAACAACAACAACAACAACAACAACAACACACATATACACACAAATAACCAAGTATTGTGCTGCCTGTGCCCTCTCTCTTCATCAACGATAATACATCGAATCCATTGCTACCAATTTATCTGCATAGATTGAAGCAACAATGTGAACTATTGCGTGTATCTTTATACTTATTTCAACGGGAATATTTAAGCATTATGTTTCCTTTATGATGCCATTATATTAGCTAGTCCAAGTCGCAGTCTTCTTGCCATTAAAGCTGCAGGTCATCTCAAGACATAGTTCTTCATCAAGAGTTGACAGAACACTCGCGTGAAAGGATTTTGTTTATTAAAGTCCGAACAAGTAATAAACCATTACTAAGCTCCTGAGGTGTTACCGCTAGCTTTGTACACTCTGACCTGCGGCTCACTGCTGGCCCTGCTTTTACTTAGCCTGCACTCTTCAAGCACATCGAGAAGAGTTCCACTCTCAGCCCTGACACTGCTCTACTCTAATGCATGTGGCTGTATTAAGTTAAGACTGATGCCACGTCAATACAAATGTACCTCCACCAGAAATAGGAAGAATAGGAAACACTCCATGACTTGTGATAGGCTTATACAATACTGCTACACAAAGTACCATCCTCCAAAACGAGAAGATAAAGCATTGCACATAATACAATATACAACACAAACAACGTATCAGACTGCGCAAAAGTGCAAGGGAGCAAAAACGCCACTACTCCCAACCAATGCGATCACATTATAGGACCCCCAAAAAAGGGCTAAATCTGGGGGCTTTAGACTGACGGGAGTCCAGGCTCACTAATGCGGGATAATAAACTTGAAGAAGTCCGCGTTTAATGCAATATCGCCTGACGCGGCCTCCACTGGAGCGCGCGGCGCCGCGCGGCGCGGTACGCCCGCTGTGTTAATATTACTCGCTACGAACAAAGCGACGCGGACGGGCCCGCGCGCGGTACGACCCACAAAGGCGCGCTGTATGGCAACGGTTTTATTGGCAATAATTCGCGCAGCTGGAGACGGAGGCTGGAGGAAATGAGGACCGAGGAGGCCGTGTGCAAGCCTACCCCCCGCCGGCCGCAGCTCCAGGGCGCGCCGGGAGGTTGGTGGAGAGGGAGCGGGGTTGGAGCGGGGTTGGAGCGGGGCGGGAGCTGCCGCGCGGCATTCCTGATGCGTACGCGGCGCGGGATCGTTGTTCAGAGAGCTGCAGGAGTGAGGGAGTGAGGGAGTCACTCACTCACTGCCTGAGTCGCTCAGTTAGTGAGGGAGTAAGGGAGTAAGGGAGTCATTTACTGCCTGAGTCGCTCAGTTAGTGAGGGAGTGAGGGAGTCACTCACTCAGAGACTAAGAGAGCAGCTCGGCAAATATAGATAAACAAGCTGCTCTGTGCTATATGCCTTGTGAGGGTCCCAATCGGTATTAGCGGAACTACAATGTTTTGACCGGAACTATATGTCCAGCTATTCTTTTATTTCTAATATATAAAACTATTGTTCCATTCAACCTATCGTCGCTCAGAGAGTTCCAGGAGTGAGGGAGTGAGGTAGTCACTCACTCACTCCCTGAGTTGCTCAGTTAGACTGAGAGAGCAGCTCGGCAGATATAGAGAGAAAAAAGCCGCTCTGTACTATATGCCTTGTGATGGTCCCGATTGGTATAACCGGAACTAGAATGTTTTTGACCGGAACTAGATTTCTAGCTATTCTTTTATTTCTAATATATAAAACTATTGTTCCCTTCAACCTATCGTCGCTCAGAGAGTTGCAGAAGTGAGGGAGTGAGGTAGTCACTTACTCACTGCCTGAGTTGCTCAGTTAGGCTGAGAGAGCAGCTCAGCATATATAGAGAAACAAATGGTGCTGTGCTATATGCCTTGTGAGGGTCCCGATCAGTATAGCCGGATTTAGAATGTTTTAGACTTGACGATTCGCTCATTTAGACCGAGAGAACAGCTCAGCATATAGAGAAACAAACCGATCAACATTCAGAACGCTCAAGCAATAAAAAAGATTTCAAAAAAGCGACCGAGGAAATTCTCTGAACATTGACTTATAAACTAAATTGAAAATGAAAATGACTTTGAACACTTCTGTAATACAATCGCTAGATGATGATCCCAGCTATAGCGAAAGGCCTTACTGACTATATTTACTGTTTATTGTCGTTTTGTGTACTTATATGATATGTTCATTTTATTGTAAAATGAGTATGGTTAAATAAATGAAAAACAAAGTTTTTCACTCGATGAGTCGCTCATTTAGACTGAGAGAACAACTCAGCATATATATAAAGGAACAAACCGCACTGTGCTATACCTCTTGTGGGGTCTTAGGTACTTCATGTAATTCATATCGGCTATAATTGATGTGTGCCCCCTTCAGAGATGTTGATATTATAAGATTTTTATAGTAAACAAGAATAACGAGGTTGTCACGTGTATAAGTATATATACTTAGAGAAAAGTAATATAGCAATACCTATTGATTGTAGATTACAATAACGATTAGTATAGTTCCAAGCAGCCAATATCCCTTATGAACATGCCCCACGAGATCATCACATGAAGACCTCTTGTGAGGGTCCTAATCGGTATAACCGGAACTAGAATGATTTTGACTGGTAATGGGTTGGAAGCCATTCTTTTACCCTGTGATTATACAAGAATCCTTTTCCGTAATCATATGAATATTTAATGTTGATTTTAATTCAAATTAGCAAGGCTTTCACAAAGAGGTGTTTACTAAATCATGCAAGTTTCCCACCAATAATATATTTTAATAATAATAGCTGGTTATTGTACTACTTTAAAGGGTTTACTCCAATAAATATTGCATGCCACCATATCAATACTAGTATACAAGGTTTGGTTTGCAGTAATATTCCTTTACAGAAATATTATACAGTAATTTACTACAGTACTAGGTACTGTACAGTAATTAACCGTATGATTAAAAGTTTCAAGAATGCATTACAGTAATACCAGAATGCATTACAGTAATAAGGCAGCTGGAAGAACATAAAATCGGCAGCTGGAAGAACATAAACTATTGTATGTGAAGTTACTTTAAATATAAAAAATACCCCCTATGTAGGTTGCACGTGTTTTTGTGTGTGTGTGTGTGTTTTTGTTGTTGTTTTTTTTAGCAAAACATATAGGATGTGACATCAGCGTCAGCTCTTCACTACGTCAATCAGTAAGAATCTAGAGGTTAAGTGCCAATTGAAATTTACATCTTTACTGGTTTCAATAGGTCAATTAGAAAGAGGAAACTTTATGAAAAGGACGAATTCCCGAAGAACGGATGAAGCAACTATCGGAATTATTCTCACTGGCTGTTGATAATCATTAATACATGGATACACGAGCGGATCCAGGGGGCGATTCCAGGGATTGGTTGAGGGGGGGGGGGGGAGGTTTCCAAGAGGTCATTTACAGCTTTAAACTAAGCAAAGAATGAAAAATATAATGTGCACGCTTTTTAATGTGGGTCATTTTAGTGCTTGGTCTATATGCTGAACCCTCCCTTCGGAAATCCTGAATCTCCCCTGAGATACTCAGTACAATGTTTGTCAATTGTTTATTTGTCCATCTCGTAAACTTATTTTCAGATGAGGTATTATGCAAAATAACAGAACAAAAAGATATTGTCATAGTTAAAGCACTAAATATTATAGGAGAAATGTATTTCAGTTCATATTTCACCGTTCAAGATAGGTGATTGATTATCATGACCTACAATATTATATGATAGGCCACATATTATAATTATATTATACAGCTCGATATTGCCTCCAAGCATCATCGAAAGATAAGATTGTCATATAAATATACATGTGTATATATATATATATATATATATATATATATATATATATCCAGAGTATATTATATTGCAAAATCAACAACACTGAAGGGGGCACAGATCAATTACAGCCAATTATATGAGGTAACTAAGATACCATTTGGTACACCAAATATATCTTAGGTACCTCATATAATTCATATCAGCTATAATTGATGTGTGCCCCCTTCAGAGATGTTGATATTATAAGATTATTATAGTAAATAAGAATAACGGGGTCGTCACGTGTATACTTATACTTAGAGAAAAGTAATATAGCAATACCTAATTATTGTACATTACAATAATGATTAGTGAAGTTCCAAGCAGTCAATATCCGTTATGAACATCAAACCCTCACGTGCACTAAGTTCACATATATGTGTATACATTAAATATATGGACATTTTCTTTTAAATGAATATATATATGGGCATCTTGAGAAGAACCTAATTGCGGTAGCCACCAATTAAGTATGGAATCTAGTATCACTATCAGCTGTACCTGTACTCTGCTGATATGGAAAACATGCAGTTATTATATCTTGATAGATATGTACAAAATGTGATACAGGTCATGAACTATAACCTTAACGGCTCACAACGCAACTAAAGTGTGAGCATGCACATATCATATGAGCAGCCAATACAGGGGCACCCATTTATATAGTAAAAGTGCTTAAAGAGAGTTATTTGTATTTTTACCAGTCCTATATACCAGCCACTACTCAAAGACTGTTTTCAGCTTTATAAGAAAGGCATTAGCCCAAGTCACTCAATTTCATTCACTTGGTGGGTGAGTAGAATGTTGTGTCAGGAGCCACTCTAATAAATGTCTGCGCTGAAAGAATCAACAAAATTAACCTGCATTATATACACATAAAAACTACCATGATATAAACACATACATACACCAACAAGTCACAGCACAAAGACCGATCCCACCTTTTGTTTAGGGGTCGGGGTGGCCAACATCGTTGAGGCGTTGGTTCCACCCATTGGCATTGGCACTGCATGAGTTTGAGTCCCATGCAGTGTAGTATGGAAAAAAGGACATTTGGATGACCCCTGCACGGAATTGTGCCGGAATGATCTACAGGACTGCAGTGGAAGAACATTTGATAAAGTGACCTCAGCCTGTATAAAAATCCAATAAAAAACACAACCCTAAATAAGAAAGGCCCGAGGCCTGGGCGGGTAAGTAGAAGGGGAGTGGCACGAGCCACTATTATAAATGTCTGTTCTGAAAAAACTACTATCAAATAACATCCACTATATTCACATAAAAACAACCATAGAATAAACACATACATACACCAACCAGTCACAACATAAAGACCCTTCGCACCTATATAAGAAAGACCTTAGCCCAAGTCACTCAATTTCATTCATTTGGCAGGCAAGAGGAAAACATCAGCAGAGCAACTCTTATAAATGCCTGGGCAAAAAAAAGAACAAAATAATGCCCATGCCACTTCGCACACATAAAAAATAACCATGATATAAACACACGTTTATATACACCAACTGGTCACAACACAAAGAATATTCCTGCATATATAAGAAAGCCCTACGCCCAAGTCACTTCATTTCATTCACTTACCAAAACCATAAAAACCAAAAGTCAAAAAAACCGACAATATATGCCTGTAAAAACAACCATAAAATAAACACACACACATACACCAACCAGTCACAACACAAAGACCCTCCCCACCTATATAAGAAAGGCCTTAGCCCAAGTCACTCAATTTCATTCATTTTGTGGATGGATGGAAAGCGGCGGCAGGAGCCACTCTTATAAATGTTTGCACCAAAAAAAGTCAACCATACGCACATAAAAACAACCATAAAACAAACACACACACCAACAAGTCACAACACAAAGACCCTTCGCACCTATATAAGAAAGGCCTTAGCCCAAGTCACTCAATTTCATTCATTTGGCGGGCGAGTGGAAAACAGCAGCAGAGCACGTCTTATATGTCTGGGGAAAAATTAACAAAATAATGCCCACTTTGCACATAAAAAGAACCAGAATATAAACACACACACACACACACACACATATATATATAATTATATATTAACTGGTCACAATTCAAACACGATGCCTGCCTATATAAGAAAACCCTTAGCCCAAGTCACTTCATTTCATTCACTTACTGAAACCATAAAAACCAAAAGTCAAAAAACAGACAATATGTACACACATGAAAACAACCATAGAACAAACACAAACACATACGCCAACCAGTCACAACACAAAGGCCCTCCCCACCTATATAAGAAAGGCCTTAGCCCAAGTCACTCAATTTCATACATTTGGTGGCCGAGTGGAAGGCGGCAACAGGAGCCACTTTGTTAGGGGCCTTCCATTAGGTATGTAGGCACCAAGGGGGGCTGGGGGGTCTGAGATTTTAGGAATTTTCCGTATGTTCCTATACAAATCCAATGCGTATTTTAGCCTAAAGGGGGATGGGGGATCTAGAATTTGTGAATTTTTGCGTACATACTAAATGGAAGGCCCCTTAAATGTTTGCGCCTAAAAGAAGTCAACCATACACACATAAACACAACCATAAAACTAACACACATACATACACCACCAGTCACAACACAAAGACTGATCTCACCTGTGTAAGAGAGGTGTTAGACCAAGTCACTCAATTTCATTTATTTACCAGGCAAGTGGAAGGCAGCGGCAGGAGCCACTTTGTTAAATATGCGCTAAAAAACACATTTACTATATATATATATATACATAAAAACAACCATAATATAAACACACACATACGCCAACCAGTCACAACACAAAGACCCTTCCCACCTATATAAGAAAGGCCTTAGCCCAAGTCACTCAATTTCATTCATTTGGCGGGCTAGTGAAAGGTGGCAATGGAATCACTCTTATAAATGTCTGCTCCAAAAACAAACAAAGAGAACATCCACTATATACATACATAAAAACAACCATAAAACAAACACACACACATACGCCAACCAGTCACAACACAAAGACCCTTTCCACCTATATAAGAAAGGCCTTAGCCCAAGTCACTCAATTTCATTCATTTGGCGGGCGAGTGGAAGGCAGCGGCAGGAGCCACTCTTTTGTCTGACCCCTGAGCAGCTCGGCCAACAGCGGGAGGCGACGTGGAGAGTGCTCGGCTAAATTCATTTAACTCGAGTTGCTCCGAGCAGCTCTGAGCAGCTCGCCCCACTATTAATGCGCCGTGCTAGGCGAGGGGCCGGCGTGTCAAGGCAATGCCAGCGCAGGGTAATGACAGGAAATGAGAGCCTGGCGATAGTTTCTCGCCGTGGGGGGTGGCCTGAGTAGGGCCCCGGCGTCAGGAAAAGCATCAGATGCCAGCGGCACATTGTGCCCGGGGTTTCCATGGAGTTGGTTGGTTGGTGGTGGTGGCAGTTTTGGTGTAGGGTGGGAGGGTGTGTGTGTGGGGGGGGGGGGGAAGGTTGGGGGAAAGTGTGTGTGTGTGTGTGTGTGTATGTGTGTGTGTGTGTGTAGGTGTGTGTGTGTGTATGTGTGTGTGTGTGTAGGTGTAGGTGTAGGTGTAGGTGTAGATATGTGTAGGTGTGTGTAGGTGTGTGAGATGGGTGGCTGGAGGGATTGTGTAGGTGTGTGTGCATGTGTGCACGCACGCGTGTGTGTGTGCCTCTGAGTGTTTGTGTGCCTCAACTATTCCTCCATAGGCATCATTGAATACTGGAGTGAGCAGAGTCAGAATACCAGTTAAGATAAATGCTGGTTTGTCTTAAGGGAATGACTCCCTAGCTATCATGTGCCTTTCGCACACCTAATGCTACACTTTTGCAGCGATTTGTGGCGTATATCACTTGCCGATAGATAGGCCTAATCCCAAGGAAAATTTATCAACATGTTTTTTTTTCCGATGCTACCTTTTAGTATGAATAGTCAGCATCGATGATATATCGACAGCAAATCACAAAGACGCTTTCGACCAGCGGAGTTTAGCCTTTAATATCATTCAAAATAGATATATAGAACCTGATGAGCTAAGACTTTCCAGTGCCTTGTGTACCTTTCACAAACCTAATGCTACACTTTTGCAGCGATTTGTGGCATATATCACTTGCCGATAGATAGGCCTAATCCCAAGGAAAATTTATCAACATGTTTTTTTTTCGATGCTACCTTTTAGTATGAATAGTCAGCATCGATGATATATCGACAGCAAATCACAAAGATGCTTTCGACCAGCGGAGTTTAGCCTTTAATATCATTCAAAATAGATATATAGAACCTGATGAGCTAAGACTTTCCAGTTCAGAGTATACGCGACCCAGGCGGATTCCACCATGTTGGTCTTTGATAGGGGTTGTTTATAATGTATTTTCTCCTTGTTTCTAATATTTGCAAGGATTGTTGTGAATATATGATTTAGGTCATCACTTTATCAGAATCGTCGAGCAAGCGATATGCTCATTTTTATTATTAGGTTCAAAACTAATTTGTGTTTCGAAAGTTCCTGTTATGGAATTAACCGTAGAGAATCAACTGTAGAATTCTCCTATCGTAGAATATCCAACTTTACTGGTCAGACCTCAATAATGTAGTATGTGTCTGGATATATTGTATATTCTACAAGAAGTAGCTATATCCGTTCTATATTTTGAATCGGTTACTCAAATTAACACAAGATATAGGTCTATAGCTCTACTGGGGTAGCTAAACGGTATAGGGAATAGGAAATATAGGACAAGTCGCAACCCTGCAGGGGGTTATTTTTCGATTTCTTGTCTTTTCATCGACTGTCGGCTAGCATCACCTATTGCCTTGAAAATTAAGCCAATTGTTCCCAAAGTCTTTAATGTGGAAGAGCAAACTACTAATTAGATTTAGTACCAGCGTTGTTTTGTATGGCCCCACAGATAAAAATCAGTTCCGGGATATAGTAAGAGATTTTTTGAAAAAAGAATCAATTTTGAAAAAATATTTGAAAATGAATTATAATTTATAGTCTTATAATTTGGATGATATCGATCTTAATTATATATCTAAGGGTTCTTAGTATTCACAACCGTTAATTCTACTCCTTGATGCAGAAATATATTAGGAACAAATCGACACTGCCTCTATTAGCACATCACCAGGAGATAATAATGTTGTTTGGCCGTTGCCACAGAGAAAGTCTCCAATTTACAAGTATCTATGCTACAACAATTATCGCAAGGGAAAGTGAAAGAAATATATTAGCAACCCAATCAGTATTAATTTTCTCCTTCCAATAAAAAGAATAAACGTGCCCTTCAGTTATTATCGTCAATTAGCATGTTTGGCTCATCCAAAATGAGTGTAAATGTTTGGGGTGACAAATAAGGGAAAGGCAAGGTTCATATTCATTGACGTTTATTAACACAATCAACGGTACATTGATCAACACCTCGACCTAATAACCCACATGATGACAATAGCTACTTTCACATCGAGATTGTTGGCTCATTAATAATTATCATTGTATTGTTATCAATTACTATCCTTGTTATCATCGTATATTGTTATGATTATTGTCCGAACTGAGTGTTAAATGTGTTAAGTTTATGTTGGTGTGTTATGCTGTGATTGTACTGTGTGTGTGTGTGTGTGTGTGTGTGTGTGTGTGTGTGTGTGTGCGTGTGTGAGGTGTGTGTGAATTATGTATGTGTGTGTGTGTGTGTGCTCAAGCACACACCAAAGTGTATGTATCGTCCAGGGGTTAAATCAGAGTTAAATCACCAAATCATGCTATACTTCCTGATGATTCTTTTTTTTAAATCACCACATTGCTTTTAACAACTCTTGTTGATGCGTGTGATTTCTATGAAGAGGTACTGCTTTGTATACCAAGATAAACTAACAAACTTGCAACCTTATCATTATCTTTTTCAGGGAACTGCAACAATCAATATCCTCTATTAGGAACGGCAAATTTCCATGTATGTGTGAATCTTTGCAAAACATTACTTTTGACACTCACCCTATTCACAGTTTAGGATTCATATAAAAGCAATTGATACAAACGGTACGATTATTGCACGATAACCTTCTTGAGAAAAATCTGTTACCTCACACTCAACCTAACGTTTATCCGTTCTTGTTCCGTTAATGTTATATCCGTTAATGTTAAACCCAATGCTTATGAAAACAAAATAATGATAAATATATTTTCAAACACAAAATTGTACACCTCTATTCCAAGAATGTAGATAAGATAACAAATCATAAGAGATAGTGACTTATTATTTAACAATGCTATTGATAAGAACAAAATGTGACCCCTTAGGGTTATATATTACTCTAAAATGTCTAATCCTCTCTTCACTGAAGCACCATAAGAGAGAAGTTAGATAATTTACGGACATTATCATTGTAAACATGAATCAGACGTTTATTCCGATTTGACTAGAATAACAATGCTTAAACTTAATGCTATAGCTCTTACGATAAATGCAATCCCTACTGTCAATATATAAACTTAAAAGAATAAATATTTTTTCTGGATGGAAACCCAACTAATTTGATTAATATTTCTGTGTTTTTGTATACTTTTTAGAATAGAAAAAAAAATCACTTCATTCACACTTATGCACAATCTGTATTTGTAAGTAGTAGCCCATATCAACTGCGGGTCCCAGTGATCAATATTTACAATATTTCTGATAATAAATAATGTTTTTAAGAACACCCCTTGAAGTACATAATGTAACTACTCGATTTTATGGTGTGGGTGGTTGAGGGTTATGGTAGCATAAACAGACTGAATTCTGAATATTTAGAGGGTGCCGTTCTTCAATAACTGCACATCATACGTAGAATCGGTACCTACATGTATACATACACGTTCTCCCAACACACTCCATAATTCTGTTTGTGTTCCATATACACTAGACTCTGTACATGCAACAAATTATCTGTAAACAGTTACTGAGGATGTGCATGTACAATTTATTATACATCAATAGCTTTTTTTGTACGAAAGGTCTGGCTGAAGCATATACATATTTGTACAGCGCATGGGCATACTTTGACTCATCATTCTGAACCCATGAGTGTTATCTACTGCCCATGATCATAATAATTATGACTCATAATTATGGGCTCTTGAGTGTCATGTACTGCCCATGATCATGATGTGACTTATAACTATGGGCCCTTGAGTGCCATCAATTGGACTGGCATTGCCCCTTTCTAGAGTAACAAAGAAACAGTATTGTTTTTTTTTCTGGGGTCAAATGCTTGGTTTATTGAGTTTCATAACCTACTGATATTCCCTGCTAAAATAAAAAAAAATAGGAACATCGCATTTACCATGTAATCCTAATATTCGAGGGGTATGGGCTCTCTAATGTTCAGAGTATGAACTAAAGAAAATACTCTTGACACCTGATTCCAAGAAAGACAAATAACATGATGCTTTACCCTTTGATTATCAGATTCTATAAAACAAAAATAATGTTCTCATGAGACAGTGTACCGTGTGCATTAAGACAAGTACCAGGGATGGATCCAGGGGAGTCAAGGTGTATTCATCAAATCTAATTTGCATGTATACATTAATGTACACACAACATATTAATATCCCTGTCCTATTCTAGTTTAGGTCCAACCAACCAAAATACCCAGCTAAGGAAATGAACGTTCTGCAGGAAACGTTCTAGTAACGTTCTGCAATGTTATTAGAACATTCTGCTGCGTCACAACCTTGGCTGGGTAGGCTATGAGGTCCTGACCTCCCCCCCTCCCCCTCTGGTATCCCCCCTGGATAGACTACAGACAAATATGACTGCATTGAGTCGGGTTATTTCTTCTAGGGAATGAGTCCATGCTCTATTGCTCCCGAGCTGCTCTCAATCTGCTCCCAGAAACTCGGGAAGACGTTCAACGTGTTCCGCATTATCTTTATCAATTATCGTTATCAATTATCGTTATCAAACTCTATCAATTGCTGAGCTTCATTTGTTAAGGGCTTCTCTCTAGGAGTATACCCTTTGCTACTGACTAGATTGGCTCTTTATAAAGCTTCCATTTGAATCTACTTTAAAAACAAAAGTACAGGATTGAGACTGGGCTTGACTACCTTCATGTTTCAAGACTTTGATAATATCTGTACAGAAAAAAAGATACTTTATTTGATAATAATCCACCCAGTCTCATATGTCACAAGTGATAAATTGACAAATTATCATCTTAATTATCAATTTTCGTTATCAAACTGCCGCATCACAACACCCATCTGAAAGGATTTATAACAATAAATTATTACTCATACATTGCCGCCAGCGTTGTCTGGCCCTACATGTATAAGCACGTACAATCTTATGGATATAATATATAGTATAATGTCGTCGTGTTTTTTTTTATAGTAGTAGTAGAGGGTGGAGGGTTTTTCAAACAACATTCACACATTATTACAGACTTTCAGTAGAGTTCCAATCCCCGGCTCTTTCTCCTTTTTTCTATCCACTTCCGTCTATTGGGTGATGGCGGTGTTCCAGTTCCGGTTCCGGTTCCAGTCTCGTCAAATTCTCCTATTATCACTCAAAAATGACCTCCAGGCCACCAGGAGTGTTTCCGTCAATAGTTGAGTCCATATTTGATCTTTCACAACTAGAACATCCTTAGAGCCGTATTTGTTGGCCCACCACCCAATTCAGACCGTTTTCCTAATGACCTCTCAAAAGTGGGTCTTCCATTCGTGTTCCTTCAGTCAATTCTTTGGGTAAAAATGTATGTACAATTCAATAGGACTTGAGTTGGCCTAATACCCTGGGGCTTGCTTATACAATGCAATAACCTTCGCCAATGCACTCCCAGGTATATCATATGAGACCTCCTTGTCGTCCTATGCGATATTTTCATCGTTGAGAAAGTTTGTTTTCATTCGGTATAGAGATTCGTGGGGTTCCCATTCGTATAGGTAGTGTGTGTTGCAAAGCTACTCGCGGTAGTGCGCCACAACTACTGGCAAGAATAGGGTGCGTAACACAAGCCGGGCGTGCTACTTAAGTCAGAGTTTACCGAAAACCCGTCATGGAGGCGGTGTGCTCGAGGGCCTTGCGCCTTAAGGACGCTATACTGGTGCCCCTCCAGGCGTCCCCCATGTCCTGCATACTGCAGGGCATCTGCGAGCTGACCCCGCCGGCCGAAGCACCGCTATTGGAGAGCGGCGAATCGCAGGAGGAGGTAACGCAGTATGCGGATGAATACATAGACGAGGGGTTGGGTGGAGATCCGTTCATGCCGTTCGACATGAGTGAAGACACCGGGCCGTTGTTGTTGAGGCTGAGTCCACCCATGGTCGCAGGAGTTTGGAGAGACTGCATCGTCTGGCGTGGACCCAGAGATGGGGGCATGAGATGGTTCTGACCCATCTGACCCATTTGGGTCATGCCCGTCCAGCGACCGTCCGAGGGGTGGAAGCCGCAGAGCCCGTCGTTCATACCGTTCATGCCGAACGGGGAGAGGCCGGTAGAGGGAAGTAGTGCGCCCGGAGTGCGGAACACGTTGGTGGTCTTCTTGCGCTTCTTCCACTTGGCACGGCGGTTCTGGAACCACACCTAGAGTAGCAAAGATAAAACAAACATTGGTCAGATATGCAACAAAAAGGTTTTTCAAAGTTTGTAGCATATAGGAGAACAGTTAGGTATTCACAGCCTAAACAAGGAAGTGCTGCGAAAAAGTGATAATATCTTATTAATGTACTATATATACATAGATATATAGGAAAATATTTTATTCATAGCTTGGAATATATCGAAGAAAAACAATGAGATATTTAGAGACTAAACAAGGAAGGCCCTTCTTGAAGAAAAGTATTAATATGTAATCAATATCGTGACGTACTATATACATCATGAACTTCCTATCAATTGTATATATTTGCATCCTGTAATCTCCTGGAAACAAGGGAAACCATGATGTATATCATGAAATAAAAATTTTCAAAAGTTTAAGAATAAAGAATATTAGTTCAATGGCTTATTTAAGATTATCTCGAGTTTGAAGAATAAAACAATAAAAAAACATGGCTACCGTAAAGATAAACAATCTTACAATACACATCGATATACTAATTGAATGTAATAAGACATTTGTGAAAATATACATTAAAATATTTCAAATGCATTAAGTTGCACCTAAAGATTTTACACGAGTCCCCCTTTCCCGACATTGTTCTATTTCTATTCCGTCTCCAACTTCAAGTCAAACATCGCACTTCGAACTGAAATGATTTTATCTTAGATAGACAAAGCCCCTCGGCACTTGCTCCTTTTTATAGAATTGAGATGGACTCTTAAGTGAAATGGAATTCAAGATGCCCCATTGTTTAATGAAATAAAGGATGAGCCGAAGCTGACACTGTATAGACAAGGAATGGAGGGGACTCCCAGCCATGTTTTACTATAGCTTCCATAAAAACAACCCGCCAGCCATCGCATTTATTGCTCCAGCGATGATGTGATAATGGATATTGTCCCCTTTTAGAAAGTAACAGCGTGGCATGGGCCATAAATATATGTATTGTTAATGTACAATGCCTCTTTCATTGCAGTGCAAATGCAGCGCCGCCGACATATTGTTCGCCCCCCACTCACACAGTAGGCGGGCTGCATTACCAAGCTTTTGTATTTAGGCCAGAGTAAGCACAATCTTGCACTTAGTGATTTCAATCAGCACTGTATGGCGCAGCTCCCTATGCAAAATGGCACTAAGTGGCCAACTGCCTCTCCTGATCACAAGAGGAAACACCCTTGGAAGGAGACAATAGCAAGAAAACTGCAAAGTTGTAGCAAGCATCGCTTCTTTTAATAGTAATACCCATTCTACCTACGCTGAGGAAAAATAGATCCGGCCTTTCCGGCGGAAGTAGCGGAGGCGCACGGATACATGCACGCGGAGGTGGAAAGTAGTGCTACAATGGGAGCATTATGATATATAGGAGAGTCTAAAAGGAGAGTTCCCGGTTAAAGGCAATGCCCCAGCGTTACAGTCACACAACAGCCCTATCCTCTGTCCCCCCTTCCTGGCTGTCAGTGTCAAAGTGGGGGGATGGCATGATGCGTGACAAGGGGTAGAAAAGCACTGGGTGACTTTTTTTCCCTCCTGGTTTGGTGCATGTGGCGGCGACAAACTAAGCGCCCCATCATCGTTTTTATCATATACGGACTGAATGTCAATAATGCAAGCGGATAGGAGGTGGAGGAGGTAGTGAGGGGGTGGTGGTGGTGGGGAGGGGATCTATGGGTGGTGGCGTTCGATGCTGGTGTCACGAGAGATGGTTGTAAATATGAAAAGGGGGAAGTTAGAAAGGAGGCGGATGGATATGGGAGGGATGGTGGGGTTGGTGAGTGGATGGTGGGGGGGGGGGGGGTTGTATTGGTGGAGTGAAGTTGGAATGGGTAAGGTGGAGGGAGTGAATGGAATGGGTTGTTGGAGTTGGAGGTTGTGGTTGATGGAGTGGCAAATTGGTGTGAAGCAATTTATTTTTCTAAGACTACTAACTTGAACTGAATCCTGTATCATTATCTTTGTAATCATTTTTTTTTTTTCAAAAGTGTTTACCCATCATACTATACTATCCATAAAATATTAGCTTACAAAAAAATCCTGAAGAGATAAAAGATGTAATAGAATAATTATAGCCATCAGAAAAGATGCAGAAGAATAATCTATCAGAAACAAATGCAGAGATACAAGATACAGCACAAGATGACCGCCAAAACAGAAAACTAGATATGCGGAAGAATAGGGCTTTTAACCATCAGAAAAGACAAAAGATGCAGTAGAATATAAAAATAAAAAAGGTGAAGATATAAAAGAAGTAGTAGAATATAACCATCAGAAAAGATGCAGAGATAAAAGATGCAGAGGCCTACCAGGGGATGGTAAAAATATGAAAGGTAATGTTGAGAGGACGGTATTGGTTGGGTAGTATGACTAGTCGGGGATGGATGATAGGATGGGAAGGAGGTTCTTGGGGGATGGACCTGCCCTGGAGGGGGTGGAACGGGAGGGAGGGAGTAGGAGTAAGGGGGAGGGGGCGGCAGGAGGGGGACAGGGGGCTGGAGGGAGGGGGAGGGGGTTCTATCTGACGTCCGGACGTCGCCGACGATGTCTCGCGACACGCGATATAATAGATGATGCTTCCTGAGAGGTCCGCGCAGCGCCGCGCCGGAAATGGATGTACGCAGCGAATCTATCAAAAGATGGCGTGTCGATCGGGGTTTTTCTCGGGACTTCTCGCGTGATCTCGGAGACGGGCGAGGCACGGCCCTGACCCCGGCGCGCTGGGGGCCCGACGAATGGTAGTTTGCAAACATTACCCCTGATAAGACAATTCATTTGTAGATAAACAACGTTAGAGGTAATATGATGTAAGGTAATGCTTCGTTGGTCTGCTGGTGGCGGCGCTGCTGGTTGTGGTGGTGTATGTTTTTTTGTTGTGGATTTTGGGAGGGTGAACTGGTGTAGTACTAGTGTTGTATATCGAGAGGGGTGGATTATGGAGGAAAGTTGGTGGATTATGGAAGAAAGTTGGTGGATTGTGGAAGAAAGTTTGTGGATAAAGGATGTGGATTACAGAAGGAGGATGGCGGATAAATTATAACTTGAATGGATCAGGGATGTATTATAAATATGGTGGTTTGAGGATGAAAAAAGGTGGATGAAAAAACTGGCATATGGTAAAGAAAACAAGCAAGAAAGATGGAGACTATTCGTCATAGTAATCCTAGTGGGACTACGGGAGATTTATTGGCTGAACAGTGGAAAGAAAATATAATCTGAGGATTTAAATGGGTTTTGACAATGAGGGTAAAGAATTATTGGATACATTCTGAGAGTTAAGCAAGATTGTCAGAAGAAAGACAGGAATGGAGGAGGATCTTTGCAGGAAGAATAGTAAAAAGAGAGGCAGATTATTCGTGGAATAGTGAGAAAGCAGAAGGATCATTAGAGGAACAGTGAGAATAAATGAGGATTATTGGTGGAATAGTGAGAAAATAGAAGGATCATTGGAGAGATAGTGGGAATAAAGGGGGACTAGTCTGTACAAGGGTATGGGGGTTCCAGCGAATAAAGGCAGGGCCTAGACGAATAAAACCCAGGGCTACTGGAGGCGTGCATTGGGGATGGAGGAGAGGAGGGAGGCCATGGAGAGAGGGGGTGAAGGGATTTAGAGAAAGCTGACGCACGCCACACCATCGCGCCGGCTAATGGCGCCCAAAGCCTGCGCGGAAATGGCTTAAAACTCCCGACAATTAATATTGTCACGACCAAAGTGAAATTAACACACACGAGTCATCGGCGGCGATGATATATCATGGGGCGGGCGGCGGAAGAGAGCCGAGAGCGGACGGGCAGGACTTAAGTGTATCAAAGCGCCTGAGCCGCTCGGCCAAAGCGGGCGAGCAGCTCCGAGCAGCTCGGCGAGCTGCTCGCCGCATCCGTCAGCTCGCGGGGCTTAAGGCGCGCCTAATTGGCCGTTCGCATGTCAATTAACGTGTCACAGCAACGGCCAATATTTTGATCTTTTGTCCAATAAATATCATGCGTCGGGGAGGGTGGGTGGTGAGGGTGGTGAGTGGGGGAGGGGAGTTGGGAGTTTGGGTGGAAGGGGGAGGGGGAGGGCTTGCCCCTTTGTTGAGGCTTGACACGAGCGCCCGGCCCAAACGTCAAAGAACGCCAACCCACCTCTCACCCCCCTCTCTCAGTACTACTAGAGGTCCCCCGCCCGCCCTGGAGGAGAGAGAGGAAACTCCAGGGTATCTCAAGGGCGCGCATGTTCCTTCTATCGGAACGCCGCCCGCCTTGAGTTCATTTCATTTGAACACTCCCCCAACCCCTCCCTCTTTCTTCCTCCAGTCCTTCTCCCTTTCCTCCAGGGTGGAGGGGGGTGGGGCTGAGGGGTGGCGGCCAGAAATGACTTATAAAAACCAGCCGCCCGCCGCTGAGTAGATCAAATATAAAGCCAATCAACCGGCCTGCCCACCTAATGAATTAGATTCGTCTCCCGCCGGCCGTCTTTTATCAAACTTTATCAAAGTTTATCAGATTTTCCAATCACGCCGGGGCCGGTTGGCAGCCCGCCTGACGTCCTATCAATGCCTTCTCCCTGTCCCACACCCCCTACCCCCCACTCCCACACAACCCCTTCCAGCTACGTCTTTTGTCGAAATCCCGGACGATTTGCCGACGGCTCGGCAGGGGAGTGGTGGGGGGACTGCACGCCGGCTATTTCATGAGCTATTGCGGCGGCAAAAGGCCCAAATTGCCGACAGGAGAGGCGGTCGCGGCGGGCGTGGATTTCAGCAATGCATGCGATGGGACCGGCCCGCGGCCCCAGGAGGGAGTCGGCCCGGGCGGTGGCAATCAGCCGGGGGCCTCTGCCGTCAGGTCCCGGCCGTACATCAGCCGACGAGGCCGGTCTCCAGCGTCCACCCTGGAGGGGGCGGGAGGTTTGGGGGTGGGGGCTAAAAAGAAGCAGTGGCAGCAACGGCAGCGGCAGCAAATAGGAGATTAATGACGGGTATGATGTGTCAATTTGGCCGCTTTAATCTCATGAAAGTTGCATGCTGAATTTTCACACCGTCTGGCCCCCGCATCATATCCTAGTCATGGAATACATTAACCGCGGGCCACCACCCCCTCCCCTCCCACCCCAATCCCCCCAAACCAATCCCCACCCCCACCCAATCCCATCCCCACCCCCTCCGTGCCTCCCATATCCATCCCCACCTCCTCCAAATGCCCCTCCCTCACTCACTCTTTTCCAATCATCCCCTCCCCCTCCGCCCCCTCGCCACATTTCGGCGGGCTCTCCATAACAGATGGGAAAGATGGACCCTCCTGAATCTCTGCAGATGGTATCAATTTATAGGCCCTGATAACAGCTGATAACAGCATCACATATACCTGCCCCACCCCCTGAACCCAGCCTGGTCCACGCTCATACCTCATACATTGTCCATATCCTTATCTGAGAAGGTATAATGAAGGGGATCAAAGTGTAAAGTATCTACCAGACAGTGGTAGATGGTGTTGGAGTTGGTGTTGTTTTTGTTGTTGTTATAGGTGTTATTATTGGTAAAAAAAAATGTAGTGGACGTATCTATATAAAGCGTGTTAGGTCATAAATATAACAATCTTTCCCTCTGATATCTTAATCAACATTCCAGAAATTCAACTAACACTCATTTTTAAACGTTTCAATATGAAATTAATCGAATCAACTTTGATCCCGCAGAAAAATCAGCAGAAACTATCATTTTCAGTTAATAAATCTGATTTTTTCCCTCAAGGTATGCAATCAAACAAATGCAGATATTGCGTTTCTGGGCCTATACGCCTCTACTCATATATCACACAAAATGGGTGGTAGTGATTATATTATCATTAAATTATTGGCTGCGTAGTACCTATGCAGTTGGCAGCATAGGCCAGGTAGTGGCGACAGTGACACTATAGGCCGGATTATGGCCATATGTATGGTCAGTTATAGGCCAGATAGTGCTGATATAGTGATATCTATAGACCTAAAAGTGGTAATATATCACAAGCCATGAGCCATGAAGTGCTGACATACCCTCCTCTACTTGCCGAATAGTCCTGATACAGATACCAGAAATAGGCGATACAGATACCCTATAGGCGGGGACTAGGCGCGGATTCCCGATGTCAGGCCTATTTTAATGTTATGTTTTATTGAGTACAGCGGCCTACAAGCGGACCGACTGATGGGTCCCAGGCTGCAACCCCCCCACCCCCACCCCCCACCCCCGCCCGGGACAAGCCTAATTATGCGCCAGGCCTACAATTACCGCTTCTCATGCGAGTCCCCAACGACGACCCAAATGGCCGCGCGGCGTGGCCACCAAATGGTGTGGGGTACGGGCCACCAAATGGTGTGAGGTACTAGGAGCGGATCCAGAGATTTTCGAGGGTGGGGGGTATATTCTATAATTTTCCGGACACTCCCGGTCGGATAATTTTACATTAAAAACATTTTGCTCAAAACGGGGGACCACCCCCCTGTGCCCCCTAAATCCGATTATCTAAAAAAAGCTTATTTATTCTAGGTGGATTTAAAATCATACGTCTGTTTTCCTGCTCCATCCAGACATGGTGATAACATTACAGGCATAGGCCAAAAAAGAATGGTTGGTGAGCCAGCAAATGATGTGGGGTACGGGAGGGCGGCCGGCGACGCTGCGGGAGGAAGGTAGGGGGAGTCGGGAGCGGAGCCGGAGCTGGCGGTGTCATCGCCCGGTAGTCTGGGTTTCAGCCCCGCACCGCGTCAGGACGTTTTCCTGTCACGCCAGAACATTTTCCCGGCAATCCAGAACGTTTTCCCGGCACGTCAGAACGTCAGACGCGCTTTGCCGGCATGCCCACCCATCCGCGTCAACGCCCGCCCATTCTGAGGGCGTCGCCCGCCCATTCGCGTCACCCGCCCGCCCATTCTGTGGGTGTCACCCGCCCGCCCGCCCATTCTGTAACCCTCACGTCCCCGCCTCCTGGGCGGAGTGTCACCCGTCAGACCCAGGCTGTGTGTCATGTGTGATGTGTCATATGTGTCATGTGTGACGTGTGTGTTATGTGGTGGGTGCCCGCGGTCGCCTAGATCGCACCAACCTGTGACCGCTGACGCCCGCCGAAAACCACACTTGGCGTATACTGCTTATAATGGCTATAACACCACGTGGTCGCCTGATGATAAGCAACATTTCCCTATACTACTATTACCCTAATACTCCTTGGGTTTATGCGTGCGCTACCAATATTGTGCATTTAAAAATGCCCTTAGTATTGTTGCTGCCTTGAAACATTATATAACCTTAATTGTGCATTGAGATGAATGTAACATAAAAGGTCAAATAGTGCTAGACAAAACAGTAATTATTATAAACACCTTTAACAATAGAATCCATATATCGATACTGTAATTCTCCCTCCCTGCCTTCTAAAAAAGAAGAAATGATCATTAGATCAAAGGAAAGAAAGTAATCAATCCATGAAATTTGACCAAATGCATCATATGTCTGGGGAATGAATAGATGGCTCTTCAAATGTAAACAACCTATTTGAATATTTAGTCGAATGGTATAGATGCCGCTACATTTTAATCACAAAAAAAGCACTAGTGTTGGAACGGCCTGATTTTGCGTCAATAGCAGTTCTGTTCTGTATGTGTATACCCGATCCATAGGTGCATGGGTTACATTATAGGACCGGCCCCGGGCATACAACCATTACTGGAGGATCAATATTGTCACTATACGCCCGAGACTCGGTCTCCTCTCGGCTACTGGTTTTAGGCATGGCTTGCGCTGCAAAAACAGCCAACAGCAGTCTGTCACCGAAAGAGGCAAAACAGTCTGTCACCAACAGGCATAAGACAGAATAGCAGTCCGTCACCAGTGTCACACCGGTATACATAAGACAAAACAGCAGTGTGTCACCAATATGCAGCCTTTATCTGTCAGCAAACCGTCCGTCATTTATATATATGTTACTGAGATATCTGTCACAGAGCAGTCTGCCACCGAACAAAGTGTCACTGATGCAACCTTTACTGCTTATAAATAGATTATAATTCTAAAATGCTAAAACGTGTGTAAGTGCTATATGATATCAGCGTCATGAGTGACTGACGTGTAGTATTATTACGTCGGGGAGCAGCAAATTAATCACTATGTGATTGGTAGTCAGTTCTGAGATAGATACGAGCTTATTGTTGATACTAGTAATAGCAAAGCAGATTTTACAATATTCTTATCTAGAATGCCATCAGTAAGACTCAGTCTGGCCGTCCTAATATAACATCAACTCCGATTGAACTGTGAAACAAATCCTCCGGTTATGCGTTCGTTTTTTTACCCGACCCACTTTGGGCAAAATAAAAACACAATTGCATCCCTTAAAAACTGCCTAACTTTAAAAAAAAGTGAACCGAAAAGCCCTTCTTTTTTTTTTTATCAATTCTATCAAAATACAAGTTAATTCAATGCAATATCCCAGCAAGTTCCGGTCAGACACCATCAACTTCCGGTCACTCTCACTAACTGAATCTGAACCCTCATAAGCGGTATACCCCCTAAGGCCCCAGCACGCGTGACCTCAGTAGCTGCTGACCATACAGTTGACCCAGTAACACCAGCGTCTAGCTAGGCAGTGGTCACTAGTGGTCAGTTGGTGGTCACTAGTGCTATAGACAAACAGTCTAGCAGGTAATTGCATTAATGGCATGTAATTTGGTTGGCCTGTGGTGACTCTACATTGGGGACCGGGCGAACCTGATGAAATTTACCCACAAACACGGCCACCATGTTCCCTGAGGTAATTTCCCTATTAAATCCTAATAAATGTGATTACGTGGTATACACTCTATAGGCTAGACTGGTGTACTCATTAAGTTGCCTTGATTCCTGTCGATTTCTGGCACATGCAGACAGGTAGATTTTATGATATGACTTTTAATTATTGTCCTCTATTCTTTAACCGATATATTTTTTTTTATCTTTTCAGACATTATTGTTTTAACGCGTGCAGCCTGAATGGTGACAAGTATTTTATTGCGTGCACGTTTGTGAATCGCATGAGTTCGAATCACAGTGGTTTGTTGGAAAGTATGGATTTTGTTCTAATATACCGTAGAAATCTACGACTCAGAACGTAAGAAGACCCACTTTTAAATTTCTGAGCAACGTGTCCGTTCAATAATGTAATAATCTCAATAACTCGTTTTCATGTAATCTCCTTAGTGTATGGGATGTGTTATGTACATGATAATTTTTAGATATTACAATCATGTTTCTCTGTGATTTAACTAAAAAAACAAGGGTATATTAAGATCATCATTGGAAAAATCTTTAAAAAAAAATCCGGGTAGACAATAAACTAATAAGCCAACCAAGCAAAGTCATAAAATCTTTAACTCTCTATCAGGAGTGCAGTTAATCTATAAGATTTCCACCCTTATTGTATCAGAACATAGAACAAAAAGCTATTAGTCATCATCGCTGTGAGTGCAGATAATACAAAAAACCATTCATTGTTTTCTTTGTGATGGAATATATACAACACTTATCCCCCATGCATCCTACTCTGCTCCATTACTCGGAGCAGCTCGCTATAGCTCTCACAGTGTATAGGATAGATTGTAGGCTAATGACTACCCATTACTAAACATATTGTTTCTAATTGGCTCGTAAGCTGATAGAGTTTAGGCTCATTACCAAATGATGACATACACTAATATCATTAGTACATTGCATAATGACGACTGAAAGAAGTACTCTATGGCTTTAATCATATTTCATTATGCAGATTAGCTCTCATTACGATTTATAACACATTGTTTTCTCGGCGCCTATGAATAGCGTTATTGCATCGCCGCCCGCCTAAACAATGGATGAGCCTTAATTCTATTAACTATGATTTTTCACATTAGCCTAACAGTCGGCAATTTTTAGCCTAGCAGTCGGCAATATTTCCTGCTGGAAATACACTCAAGGATCAATTAGAGTGATCCGTGGGCAATCGGCGACGCCGCAGGGATGGGAGGAATTAAATAAAGCCGGGGCAAAATGGAATGTATCTAAATAATAACTCCCCACTTTGTCGGAGCTTTTAGTCGCCTAATCGCGCCGGTTCATGACTTATCGCGGTCGACAAAGGATGCGATTTAAACAATTTGTATGGCATTGGCGGGTGTTTAGGGCGAAGGGGGTGAATGGGTGGGTTGTTGGGTGGATTGTCGGGTGGGTGGGTTGGGTGAATTACCGACAAATGAGGCGGTTGGGTGAACATGAGATATGCCGATAAGCGCTGGGGTAAATTAGCGTCGCGTCATGTTACAAAATTGACCCGGGTGTCATCATGCGACACGGACAACATGGCGACTTTGTGTGGCGACATTGTAGCTATTAACATGGCGACATTGTATCAACTATTACAACTAGCGATGGCGGGAGATTATAATCTAATAGTGCTAGCGATGACGGGCGATTATTATATCATATTACGGATGGCACGGATTGTAGTTCCCTGATTCCCTGCTATTATCGGATTATGCCATAAAGTCCCCAAGGCGCAACTGTAAAACCCCTGATTTAAGCACCACCCAAATTTTGGGTGCATCTCTGGTCATTTTATCATTATTATTTTTTCATATAGGTGCCAGTCCATTCAGGGTTGTATCGTTCCCTAATATAAGCCGCAACCCCTAATATAAGCCGTTCTGGCCCAACTGACTCACATTTATGAATGTAAATTCGGCTTAAATCAGGGGTTTTACGCTACGCGTGACTGCTGATGTCTACTGTTACGCCCTGTAACATTTCCGCCTATTTGCCGCGCGGCTGACTGCACGCGCACACGCGCTTTCCGCACCTGCGCTCCCAAAACACGGCAGCGCGTGCCAGTCTTCCCTCTAGCTTAAGCCCTCTGTATATTTGACGCGGCACGGCGCGGAGCCACGAGCCACGGCGAGGGATTTCTGACTCATTTTAATTGTATGTTCTAATGTGCGTAGTATGTAAAATATATTTTGCCGCGCCGCGTCGCGTTCAGTGTAAACCTGCTAAAGGTCTCAGCTTATTAGACGCGACAGGGCGGGAGAAGTCTACGCGTTGACACGCGCCGCGGCGAGGATATTTTCCAGTTAAATTCCACCGGCTATTCTACTACCGCGCGTAGATTAAAAAAATACAATTTTTGCCGCGCCCTAACGCGCTCACTATAAACACACCTTTAAGAGTCTTGATTACTACGTACTGTTCCAGCTTGTTACATTTCCAACCAATTTCCGCGCGGCTGAATAGAACGCACCTGCCGCGGCCGCCCAGACCCGCCGCGTCGTGCCGCGCCGCCTAGCTTACAGACGGGGCGGCGTGCCGCGCATGCCGCGCGCGTCGGCCCGCCTCCCCCTTTCAGCGGGGCGGACGCGAGTTAATCGCGCGCGGCGCGCGGAGCTCCGGCGGGGCTGTAATTAAGCGGTGGCAATCGGGCCTATTATCCTATTATGGTATTTGTAATCGGAGCGCGATGAATCCTGAAAGCACCCCCGGTCTACTGATCGCTTCCCTCCCTCCCCAAGGCTGTGTGTTGTGTCGTTGTTGTGTGCGGGCGGGACTTAAAGCCTGTTTGAAACTCGCCGATTTCGACTACCGAGAATTCTGATTTTTTCGATTTTCATCGGGAATACAACAGGAACACATGCATGTTACATATCATTTGAAAGAGTATTTAAAACCCTTTCTAACAATATCTAACATGTCTATAATCATCCCTAATTCCTTTGTCGATTTCCAAAATCGCGAATAAAAATCGCATAATGCCACACAGCCTTTAAGGCACCGGGCGCCACCCCCTTTTAACCCGGGCCGACCCCTCCGCCCGACCGGCACGTGTCGCCCCGGGCCCCGGGCGCCGACTCCCGGCCCCGCGGCCCCACGGCCCGGCCCCACACGCCGACAACAACCGCCGCCTTCCGCCGCCCAGCCCCTTAATCACTCCCCGACGCAGACTAAACAGGTGTGATAATGCAACCCACCTGCTAGGCCCAACACTGAATTAGACACCCGCCATCTAAACGCTTCCTGGGCACGTGTGCTTTTTTGCTTTTAGTTTTTGGGGGGATTCTCCGAGAAGAAAGTAGAAATACAGGCTGTATTCCACTAGCTGATTTTACACTAATTTTCGAGAAAAAAGTCGGCAGTAGAAAAATGGTTTAATCATAAGCATGTAATATACCATAAGTAAGGGTATTTAATTCTCGTTCAAATGATATGTAGGATGTATAGTCCTTGGCAATTTTCATTATTAAGAATAATCAATTATAAAATTACCAGTGGTCAGAATAGGCTAGTGGAAAACAGCATTAAATTAGCGTGTTTTCTCGGGGTTTACTGGGGTACTTGACGTTATATAGCTGGTGTACGTGACTAGACGCATTGGTCCAGGTTCCGCCTGCGTGATCGCCCGCTTTTAGTCTACTACTTACGGCTATGAATCAGCCTGATAATATACCTACTCTCTATATACTGCTAACGTTTGTCTGGTATTTTTTTAGGATTTCATTTCGTGGAAATCATTGCTATATATATAAAAAAAAATACTAGGTATTGTATAGATGATTGGGTAGAAATTATAAACCGGATGGAAATTCTGGAAATTTAGCATAACAGGAGTATGCTTGTTCCGAAAATTCATGTTTTGTTTCGGAAGGAAAATGGTAATCATAAGAAGAGATATTACTAATGAGACACTCCTACCAAAATAATAGTTTATTTTTCAGTTGTTAAATTCATCGTAAGTGAAAATAGTAGCATAATGTACAAATGTTTTTTTAACAGTATATCATTGTACATGAATAACTATAAGAATATAATTCATACTTCGTATGTATACCCGAACCAGTTCCGATCTACGACGCTATCCCAAAACGACAACAACAAAAACAAGCCGTTTGTCATTACCTCCAAACGCTCCCACACACTTTCCATCCACTCTTTATTTCGCATTTTTTCCCAGGTTAAAACCTCTCTCCACGGTTTGAAGGCTTTAATAAGCAGCACTAGGAGAAGGTGGAGTCTGCTTAGCGCCTCCAGGGCGGGCGCCCTTCACACCTCCAGGGCGGGCGGGCGGGGCCGGGGCGTAGACGGCGACGGCTCCGAAATGAAAACGCGAGTCGTTCATAAACTAGCGGCGCGTCGGCCGGCCCCGGGGCCGCGCGAGCCGGGCGGCGGACAGCAAATTTAGGCCGAGACGTGCTTGTCGAGCCAATGAGGGCCGCGCCGGAGAAATATAGGCCTCGCGGGGCCCGCTCGTCTCGGCGGCTCCTTAATATATTACCGGTGATTTCTTACGGTTAGTAATTACGCGCCCTGGGCCGCGCCCGCGCCGCGCGGCGAATTGAAAACGCGCCGCGCCGCCGCGCGGGGCTCGCCGGCCCAATGTTGCAATGGGCGCGGCGGCGCGCTTCTAGGGATTACTACTTTCATTTCTAGGCACGGGCCTTATCTGGCCGCTAATCTCTACCTTCCTAGAATTCGCCGGGAACATCCATAAGGTGGGGCGTCGCCGCGCGCCCTCCGCGCCGCCCGCGCCAAGAAAAATGGCTCCCCAGACCCCGACGCGGCGGGCGCCTGCTTTCAGCGCGCTGACTTTTATTACTCTCAGGTATTAAGTCACCTTCGCCGAGAAATATAAATATCGCCCCTCAAGCCCCTCCGTATTGTTGGCGCCTGATTCCCGCGCCTTGCCGCGGCACAAAAATGAGATCTCAGGAGTGAGGGATCACATTAATTCGCATCAGTGAGCGGCAGCCTTGGATCCCGACACCACCCTCGCGCCCTTCTTCCCGCGCCGACAAAACGCCTACATCAACCTTTATGGACATGCTCGGGCGCGGCTTTTCAACGCGCGAGGATTGTTTTCTATCCAGGATCTTTTTAGTTTTTGTTTCCTTCATATGAAGAATATCACAATCCTCTTTCTGCACCTAACGTCTTACTCGAGCTTACGGCTTGCTGTTTATTCTATTTTTCATTCTTTCTTATGTTTTTCTTTTTTGAATTCATGGGCGTCATTTTCAATTCCATTCTGGTATTAATTCCAAAAACCTAGACTTACTGTGATTAATGTTGCCGTCAATTCATTGCTATCATTTTTGTACTAAACCAAAATTATGCAGTTCTTTTTCTCTGCCAACTGGGAATGTCTAGCCAAAATGTTTTCATTTGCGATAGAAATTTGCATTAGAATTGTTCATAACAGTAGTTTAACAGCATTTATAATTTGTAAATAACCTGAAATAAAATCCCACCTATCTGAAAGAAGATTTAAACGCAAGGCCTAACTGCAAAGGCACGATAACAGAAAATGTATCAGTTCGACCCACATATAAATATCCCATATTTTCCATACAACAACTAGCAAACTGTACATGTGCGTGAGTCATTCCGAAAATAGCTTGAGAAGTATGTTAATTAAAGTATGACTTCAGAAATGGCTTTCTTAAAATAAGAATATCCAGGGTACAGTTTCCGTGAAGACACAGAATTCATGCATCTGACATGGATGTCTCACATATAAGTGAACTGAAGTACACCATTTTAAATGTCGTGACTATTTCTTGGTTAAATGCAAATACCAATCTTTATCATATTCAATCTACATTGTATCGCCTCTGGGAGATCAGGGAAACCTGAAAAACTGGCTGATGAAATATTCTTATTTTTAAATTGCGACTATCTGACGTGATCGTCCGACGTGAGTGTTACAGAGATGCCCGGGCAGAGATGCCACTCCTGACTGATGAACAAGTAGGAAACGCTTTTCCTATTTTTTTCCAGAAGCAAATAAGAGCAACTATTACCTCCAGAAATAGATTCCTGGCATAAAATTTGTAATTGAATAGCTTGAAACTACCACAAAAATAATCTTAAATAGATATTGAAATGCTGTAAGAAAAATCACCAAAAAGTAGGAAATCCTACAAAAGTAGGAAAAATGGCATCTCTGGTGTTAGCAACTAACGTGAATATCCGACGTGAGTGCGAACATCCGACGTGAACGTCTGACGTGGGAGAGTTAAAACGTCTGACGTGAGCGGACGACGCCATTAACCTTCTGCCGCCCGCTTCACGCTTGTTCCCGAAGGCCTGTCAGACCCACACTACAAACACGCCGGGTACCGACTGCCAGGCCCGGGTAAAAGGCACACCTCCAGGGGTGTGAAATCATCAATGCACACCCACTGCACACTCTCTAGATAGATAATGACCCAGATTGCACACCCAGAAAGCTCGATAAAATAACACATGATGCCTGGGAGGATGAGGCGTTCTGTTCGATTTGCTGCAGTGGGTTCGATTTGTGCTGGTGGGATGAGCATGGTGGAGTGAGTTCGGAATGTGTTTATTATTATGGCGGGGTTAGGATTCTCTGTGATATTTTTGGGAATTAGGTCAGGTGAATTTAGCTGTCTGTCGGTGGATTTATGTGTAGAGGGTTTGTGGATTATGATTATGTAGTATGGGTTTTGTCAGTGCTTTAGCCGCTTATGCTATGTGAATTGAATGTATCATTGACGTACACATGTTCACAGCTCCATATTTTGGATGATATTACTGAATATATAAGCAGCAAAACATTTTTTCTGCCAATTCAAGACCGAATTATTAACTAGGAAATTAACATATTCGAGTAAAATCTTTACTCGAATTTAGTACCAACCGATTGTTACAAATGGTTTCTGAACAAAAATACTAACAGTTGAAAATATCATTTAGACATAACTCTAAATATTCCCTAAACGATGCGGACCAAATAAATATATTTCACCGAGTCAACCACTGAGATCAGATTCTTCACCAGATCAAGCACCAAACCATTGATTATGTATAAATGCAGTCTGGTTAGATACCACACTGAACACAAACCACTCCACCCCGCCTACCCCACTGCTCTATATACGCTCGGCTCACCCAAGCCCAATTACATGACGTCCTTAGTCTTAATGACTCTTTGTTAGAACGCCGCACGAGAATAGCGGCGGCGTTCAGGTTATATCAAAACATCCTCCACACAGAGAGGCACCAAATGGGGCCTAATGAATATTCATGAGGAGAGGCTGCCGCGCAGGCGGTTTCATGAGTTTGCGCAGCTGACCACTGCAAGTAGTGTCCACCGCGGGCTATATGGTCAGCTTTGTCAATAGGCGGACAAAGGGGGGTAGGGAGTCCCCGGACCTTATTGAAAGGGGTCAAAACAGTGAGGGCTTCAAACAATCTGGGAGGGTTATGTCATGGGGTAGGGTGGTTGCTAAGGTGGGTATGTGGACATAGGTGAGAGGGTGGCTGTTTGGGGGGAATTCAGCGACATGGCTGATTCAGGATTGATGAATCCGTATAGTTGTGTACGTAGCTGAATTAATAAGGCTGTCGTTTAATAAAAGTAATTGTGAAATTGCGTGCGTGTAATTAATGTGCGTACGGATTTGCTACGTTTGCAATTTGGTGGGTTCTTTATTTGTTAGGGGTCTGTGATGTTTGATATTAATTCATATCAATATACCCTGATTGCAATGGTGATACTGGAGCAAATCGTTTACATAATGGTAGATATAGCTTGATATATCATGCCTATTAAATTGTATGGTATTATCATACGTTCTCCATTCATTACCCCCCATTCCGGCTGCGTGAATAATCATGTTTGACCCAATATAAGGGGGGCAATCACTATATCATATAATTATACATCTGTAATATATCTGAAAACCGGTGGAGACACTGATAATTTTCACTAAAATAGAATGACTATAGAAAACATGTGTTACCTTTCCAGCATCAGGAAAGCTAAACGTATTATCACAAAAACACCAAACTCTATCACACCTTATATAACCACCAAACAAAACTAATTATATCAAATATAATCAAGATATACATCAGGCACACACGCATACATAATATTGTATGCGTAATTCACCTTAGATATATACGCAATTCACCATAGATATATATGCGTAATTCACAATGTATATGTATGCGTAACCCACCATACATACAACACGCGCACCCACACACATATGCGTAATTCACATCCGCCGTTCCGATGACGCACAAAAGGATCCCACTTTCCCTGGCAACCATCAAAGACCAGGACGGGGGAGGCGGGAAATGAGGAATGTCACACCTGCCGGACCCCCTGCCGCCACCGCCGGGAGCAACTGGCGAGCAGCTCGGGAGCAGGTCGGAGCAAATCAGGCCCAGATGGGAGCAGCTCGGTCGGCTTGGGTTACGCTAACGATTGTTGGATGGGACTGGGAGTGGGGGTGGGGTTAATGGTACGGAATTGTTGGGAGGTTGGGGATTTGGGAGGGTTTTTTTGGGGGGGTTTGTTTGGATGTAGATTTATTTTGTGGGGATTGTTTGGGCTGTAAATCGGTGGGTTTTAAATAAAATTTGGCTAAAATTGGGAAAATTTATATAGAAGCCAAGCAACTTTGTGTTATTATCCTATCATAGGGAAAACGGTCTTGTATTCCAATTCTATCTTAACCGTTTAAACCATACAGTCATTTGGATAACCGAAATACAAATCAAAATAGAATAGTATTACATTTTTATACATACTTATTATACCTATGGCCCTTCATACCCTCTTTTCTTACTTAATTTTCTAAATGCAAAATCTATTAATTCAAAATCGCTCCAAATCCAATATAGAACCGAAGGACGATGTCACCTAAAATAGATAGAACGATATTCTCAATACATTACAACTCACAGATATTTCCTCCACCATCCTTTGCAAAAAATATATCCTAGATGGCCGCCACCGACCGACCGAGCGAGGGGGCGGCATTATACAAATGTATTCAGCCGCCGCGGGGGGACATATCAGATCTAGATCCCACCCAGTGGTAGGCGCACTTCCTGCCTCTGTGTGCCCCCGACTGACCACACACAGACTGACCAGTAGTGACCAGTAGTGACCACTCACTGGCCGCCGCCCATTATGCATTAGGACCCCCCTGGTGACCGGCCAGTAAACAATGACCGCTTCTGACGGGTTAATTAACTCCTACATAACTCTCATTAACCCAAAGAATCCGGGCCCGCCGCGGGAGAGGGTTAAATGAAAGGGGTCCGGCTGAGGCAAAGGCTCTAATGTTAGAGTGACGTACTCGATGGGTTAGACTAAGGGGACTAATAGATAAGAGACTAATAGATAAGGGGACTAAGAGATAATAGATGTGGGCTACTAATATGGCACAGGTTCGAGATTGCGTAAACTATTTTGGGAATTGGAGATTTAAAACTACCAGTGGAGTCAGGTTTTATGACGTTTGGAGGTCGCGCAATGATGTTTATGTGCTTAGAAATTGTTTTATGACATCACACAAAACTGCAATTCTTTGCAATGTGGATTGCTTAATAAGCAAAAAAGTAGGTTTACTTATGCTAATTAAGATTGTTTTGAGTCATATTTCATTATTTCTGATTATTCATAGCGTTTTGTTTCGTTGTAATTGGTTCTAATTGCAAATTTCTCAACGCTGTTGATCATCAGAATATCCCTCTATATAGCTCGCTTAATATCACCCCTGCATTATAGGTGTTAAATGCAATTTAATTGAATAGGCGCCGCTTATAATTATAATAATCTCTGACTTCACTCAATCAGTTCATCACTGACATTAGTGTGCAGAGGTATGACTCAAAACACTAATAGGGGAAATTACCTTGGATATGACTCAAAACAGTAATGGGGGAAACTAGCTTAATTGACGGTGGTTTACGGACCATTAATGCAACAATCATTAATGTGTATCCCCCTGACGCATGGAGAGAAAAAGAAAATAAGTGTTTGAAGATTACTATGGGCAAATTACCATGACTGGGCTTGATGCTTGATTGCTGAGGATAAGAATAGCGTGTGAGATGAACGTATAGGATGTTTTTTTCTTTTTTTTTAATGCCGTCCCATAGCAATGTGTATAATTATATAGGTCATGTCGGCTCTCGGAATTTTGCATTTGCATTGCTAATATTCGTTTAGATATTTCGCCCGACACTAGTATATGTACGATTCTGTTGCTGTCGCCATAACACTGTGTAAAGGTAATGTAACATAATAAATATGTTGCTTTTGAATATACATTTGGGTACATTTAGGGCATAAGCAATGATGCTCGCCTAGCAATTTCCTCTGATTTGCATCAATACAATCTCAGTGAAAAAGGCAACCTGTAATAGGCCTATATTGAATGATATTTTTACTTACATACAGATTATTATGATACCCTATTAGTCAACATGATTGCTCAAATATTCTAAAGAAAAAAGAAATGTGTTTTCGAGGGCCTTGTCAGACACAGTATGCAATGTACTATTGTTCGATGTGATCCTTTGTCGCTTCCCATTGCAAGGCACAGTCAATACTGTTGGCATATACGAATGCCAGGATGGAGAAGCCACTTGAGCCAATCGAACAACCCCTTGTTGAAGGCTGAATAGGAAAGGCCTGCCAGGAGCTGTAGAGGTTTTTCGAGTTGCTCCGTACCTGTATACAATACCCTGAAACATTCCGCGATTAGCCCCTCAGTGAGTAAAGCCTGTTTTCCACTCTGCGATTTTATCTGCGATTTAGGAAGTCGCCGCTGGGAATGAAGTTTCATTATAAGCACATTAGATATCATTAGATGGGATTTTGAATTGGCTTCTAAATGGTGTGTAACATGTATGAGTTCCCGCTATATTTCTCATAAAAATTAAGAAATTTCAAAAAATACAGATAGTCAAAATCAGAGAGTGGAATGTAGGCTTTAATTGGATTTCAGTTGTCCAAGCTTACACAATTCCTTCCATCACAACTAATCCTAGGGTCGCGACAGGGCCAATTTGGCCGCGATCAGAAAATACCCCAATAGCTAACAACATTCCGAGTCCGTTCTAATGCTCCGGATTATGTTTCAATGCACTGTTCTAATGCTCAGTTTTAATGCATTTTGACTCGGCTTAAATACAAAGTGAGGGGCGAAATGCATGCAGACAGACAGCTCCAGCGGCCCGGGGAATTAAATAGGGCGGATTTAATTAATTAGACCATCTTATGTTTCTTAATTGTGTTAACACCTAGTGGGTCTGACAGGTTCAACGAGGGGTGCAGACAAAAGAAAGGGGAGGTGTTGGGGGCGACCGTATGGGTGGCTAATATCTAGGGGATTATAAGGGGGGAAATATCTCCAATTGACCCGAAAGTCAATTATCAGAGGGCGTAGAATGTGGTTGGAGAATGTCTATTCTCCCAAACAGATGGGTTGGACATGCAGGCATCAGGGTGGGTGAGTAGTGCTCTTTGATAGTGTTCTTCAGAACATAATTCACCGACTGATTTATAGGATAATTCTGCATGCAGAAAATATACTTGACATTAAATTATTTAAATAAATTTTGATATAAATTATAATTTTCATATATTCATATTTTGGAAATAGATGTGTTATTATAGAGTGAGGAATATTTTTAGAATTTGTTCGTGATGCACATTTTTATGTATCATTGTCGGTAAAGGATATACATGTAACTGAATACTTACAATTCTAGAAATAAATGTTTAAAGGAACAATATGAAAAAAGGCAACTTACACAAAAGCAGGTAAGTAGGTCTGGCAGCGTGGGAGGACGCCACTTTTATAACACGGAAAACATACAAATAGCTTCCGGTAGAGCTCAGGGGTGGCGAGGGCACGCGTACCCTTACACCCCCTACACAAATTACCGCTTTTTTCATCATAACCAAATAATAACTTCACCACCCCGGCCAGCCAAACGGCGCGATATCGCCAAGTTTCCGCCGTAACCCTGGCGACAGGTCGACTTCGCCAGACCGTCGCCAAGTCGCCAGGGCCCGCCTGCGAGGCGCCAGATTGCGATGAGCATGTAAGGGGCACATAATAGTGGGCGCGACAATGTGGAAGGGACGGAGGGCGTACTGCATGACAATAGCAGTTATAGGGGGGTCGGTGGAAGTGGCGTTAGGCTGCCGCGCGGGCGGGGCGGCGCGCGGCGGGCGGGAGGGCGGGCGGCTACGCGCGCGGCTGTCAGCGGCGCGGTTGGTCGGCCGCGTTTCCTCCAGTCCCTTGTGGCTGGGGCTAATAGATCAGGTGGCGGGCGGGGAGGTGACGGATGTCGGGGGCCTGCGCGTCCCGCTGGAGGAGCCGGGGGAAGGGGGAATAGGGTGGGAAGGTCTGTGGCATTGTATTGTACTGATAGAAAACCTAGCGGTTTGGAAATTTTCATTTTCTTTTTTTCTTCAAGGGCGACGCTGTGATGTAGGTATAATGTGTGTATGCTCACTTTGATATTGTATATTAAAGCTAGACTGAAATAACGTTTTTCGTAAGTTTACCCATGTAATTTTTCTCCCTGAATTTAATGCTTTATTGTATGAATTCCCGTCCTTATGTCCACCGCCGCGCCGCGTCGCGCGGAGCCCTGCCGCGCATCAACCTGCCGCGCCCTACCGCGCGTCAACGCGCCGCTCCCCCGCGGATGCCGCCCGGGCCCCACCCACCTGTCCCCCGCCCTCACCCCGCCCCGGCCCCGCCCTTCCCCGCCCCGCCGGCCGCGCCCTGCACGAGAGCGGCACATTAGCCGCCCGTGCCCGCCACCCCCGCGGGACCGTATCTTTATTAGCATGCGGCCACCCCCGACCCCCCGGGGACAGGGCCAAACACTTGGCCGGGGCGCGCGACCCACGCACGTGGCGGACAATGGAGTGACGGGGTCAGGGCGCGGGGAGGCCGGGGAGGTTGTGGGGAGGGTCGGGGAGGTCGGGGGAGGCCGGGGAGGTTTAGGGGAGGCCAGGGGAGGTTGTGGGAGGGAATCAGACAGGCTCGAGAGGGAGGCCGGGGAAGGTCCAGGGGATGCCGGGGAAAGATCTGGAGAAGCCGGGGAAGCCGGGTAGGTTGTGGGGAGGAAATCAGGAAAGTTGAAGAGAGAGGCCGGGGAAGGGCCAGGGGAAAGATCTGGAGAAGCCGGGAAGGTCGTGAAGAGACCGGGAAGGCTGTATGAGGTCGGGGAATGCCGGTGAGGCCGTGGGAAAGATGAGGAGGATGGGGAAGACTGGGAGGTTTGGGGGAGGACGGGGATGAAGGCGGGGGTTTGGGGAGGTCGCGGAGGACGGGGGTTCGCTGGGAAAGGCCGGGGAGGCCGGGGATGCTTATTGGAGGCCGGGGGAGTTTCTATAGGGATGCCGGGGGAGGCCAGGGGGAGGACGGGGAGGTTCTTGGGAGGCCGGGAAAGGCCGGGGAGGGAGGCCGACGACCCCGCCAGCCCGACGACCCTTCCCGCCCGACGACCCCGCCTGACGACCCGGCGTGTGGTCGCCACCAAGCCGTCAACTGTCCTGACTCATGCCCCGCCCCTCCCAACACCTCCAACACCAACATCAAAAACCCCCAAACCCCCTGGAAATAACCCCCTAGAACCGACCCACCACAACGACATCATTACCACACCCTGGCCACAAAGCCAGACTGACTTTACGACCCTTTGCCACCCGCGACCATGCACCGTCTAGCTTCCTCACCCCAAAATATCACCCCAAAATGTAACATTTCATAACACCCTCCTATGAACATGATGGACCACCCACAAACACAAAGACGGATAAATAAAAACAAAAACAGACTTGCACTGTGATATAAGTAGCATATGAATAATACATATTGAGAACGGAATTGCATAAGCATCAACTTCGAACCATAACATCCCCCGCCTCGCCTCCCCCACGGTAGAGCTTAGAATCTCAAGCATTTATTCATCAGACGAACAGAAAAATATTCTGAGAATGGCAAACGAGGTTTGCTCATGTGTCAGATTTATGAGGTGTGACAATCACAATATTTAGGCCGCCCTAGGCCTAGAGTTCATTGTCGAGCCTCAGGCTACACTCAGGGGGTGTGGGTGGGTGTGTTTAGGCCGGGGTTTAGGCCTATGGGGGTCGGGAGGTAGGCTTAACAGTTGGGTGTGAGTGTTACCCAGTGTTTGGGGGTGCGCCCACCTCTCATTTCCTCCCGGACCCCCCACTAACCCTGACAACTGGCCGTGCACCTGTTGACACCTACCTGTCAAGCCGCCCCCAGGTAGGCACAGACACACCTGTCCTCCAGGTGATGGGCGGGCCTCCTCCAGGGTGCGGGGTGACACGTATACGGGGTTAGGGCCTAAAATAACCCTATACCCGAGACATGTACTGTATACCAAAAAGCCCATGTGAATTCCGCCATCTTGCAATTTTTTTTAAAAACATTTTAAACGTTTTATTTATCCTGGTGGTGGGTTGGATTTCTCCAGTCTTCCCCTCCAGCCGAAACTTAAACTATTACATTACAGTTATAGATATTTCCAGTATTTCCAGCATTTACAAATATTGTAAGTATTTTCTCTGTGATTACCATGATGAAAATAATAACATTCACGCAACGTTATATATGAAAGGTACTCTTAGAAACTACTTTGATTCTTTGTATTTTGTCTATATCTGCCAACACATAACTGTCCCTGATCAATTGTGATTGGATAAATCTCAGACAAAAACTTGACATTATTTTACATAAACAATCAAACGACCTTAGCGTATATGTTATATGGCAAATCTGTTAAATCATAAGGCAGTACGGTGACAGCAAACCAGGAGCGGGTCAGTTTATATCACAGGACTGAGTGAGAGTGTTTTGATTCATACCAACTCAGTGGGTGGTACACAGGCCCCCTACCCCCCTACCCCCCCCCCCCCCCCACATACACACACACTGTTTGTGCGCGTGCAGTGCGCGTGCCACGTCTAGTCTGTACCACCCAGGAGGAGCAATATCATTGTGTAAGTCCCCACCCCTATACCCAACACAATACAAGACTTGTTGACTGCTGTAAACAACAAATATTATAACAGTTATAGATCAAATGCCATGGGCCACATGACAAGTGCCATGGGCCACTTGATAAATGCCATGGGCCACTTGGTTGTTTTGTTTTGTTATGTGTTATGGGCGCAAAAAGGAAACTATGGCACCATGATTTATTTGTAAAATAACATATCTAATGAGAAGTAACATGTTTTGCTGAGTGTAAATTGGGGGGGGGGGGGGGGTATTCCCTATTTTCTTTCATGAAAATAAAATTTCATTGAAATAAATAAACTTATTTCATAATAGTATAATGCCCCTAGGTAGTTATCATTATCTAGTTGCAGTTGATATATGTACATGATCCTATATTATGAAAGATCCCTTTCTAACGATGATCCTCAGATTGGGGATCGCTATTGTAGTTTTTCTCTTCTTTAAAGCGAGCGAATATTGAATATTATCCTGCAGCTTAATTAGTACTAATTCCAACGACAAAAAAGAACCCAGACTCTCTTAATGTTCCATTAACCGATTTAGAATAAAAACGAGACTGAAAACCTATTCAGAATTGTAAGTTGTTTTCAACGTTTTTTTGGAGTGCCTCCTCCGCATGTCAATTCGTCTTCGCTACTCTGGTGCTATGATTTACAGAAATCAGATATGATTCACCGCAGTGATGCGCAGAAATAATGCACAGATATGGTGCACTGATAGATTAACACTAATGTCGGTAGCTCCTGTACAGCTCAATGCCTGTGTATCTGCTCCGAATTTCTCTAAATTGCTCGAGACATTTTAGCAATTGCTCTGGGATTGTTCAGAGCAAAACATGATAACCAGAGCTTTTCGGACTAATCAGATTTGCTCAGAACTGTTCAAAATTCTGGAAACATGTTGATCTGGTAGGAACATCTAGGAAGTGTTCTAAGAAATTCTTGCCATGTTAAGTATTATTTTGAGCATTTCAAGCGACCCAAAACTGCTCTAGATTCTTGTTGAAATAATGTACAACTGCTCTGATCTGTGCAATACTACTATAATCATAGGGACTTTTCAGAGCTGCTCGGAGCTGCTCGGAGCTGCTCGCTAGGGCGGCAATCCCCTCAGGATCTCACGGCAACGAGTAAAAAATGAAACATAGCAGGCGCGAGGCTAGGGCTCACTCTGATGTGGGGGAGTGTGACGCAGAGCTCGACAGCGTTAGACTTATAAATAATAGATCCACATTCACAACTTGGCTGGGTCGGGCGCGAATCTGTCCCCCAAAAAGTCAAATGGAATGTGTCCGCGTTAGCACTAGTGGTTCTATTCGTGTGATACAGCCCCATGATTTAGTTGATTTTTCATATGGTTGTGTTATTTTACTGGAACTGTGTTGGTGTGTCTTTTTGTATTTTCGCGGATTGGTTTGCTGACGTATTGGTCGGTTAGTATATTGTGATTGGAGTGAATTTGTATAACTCTCTTTATATTATATCAGCTTTATGATTTTATCATAACTGCATTGATTTTATTTTCCTAAATGGACCGAAAATTTATGTAATTTCGCATGTTTGTTAAAATCATACATGTACATATAAGTATAATTCTTATCATAATTATCACATTATCAAAGACGCATAATAAATTGATTAAGTATGCTAAGCAAACACAATTTAAGTCCATTAGTCATTTCTATCATATACCAATACTTATGCATAAAGGGCAAATTCCCATACCTTCAACTCTAACCTAATTCTCCCACACTTCAGACAGAAAAAAAGGTCAACCCATCGACTTAATTCCCACGTTAACCTAGACGACTCACAATGCGACTTCAAGATCTAATCCGTCCCTCCAGTAGTAATATTTACCCCAGATTTACACGTGTTTTTCTCTATGTCTAGTAATATTTACCCCAGTTCTACACGTGTTTTCTCTATGTACAGTAATATTTACCCCAGTTCTACACGTGTTTTCTCTATTTTGTATTGCAGCGAGTCATTTAGCTGTGACCACCCAACAAGCCTTAATCCCTTAATCCGCTCCCACCCACTGATCCCTTTGTTAATCTGCCTAATCCCACTTCACACCCTGGAGTAGTGTTACTTACTCCGCTCTTCTCAACCCAGGGCAATGTTAACCAAACTCTCCAGGCCAATGAAAACACTGGAAATGCCCTTTTCACACTGAGCGACTTTTGCCTAAAATGGTCAGTGAGCGTGGAAACCTGAGAAAGGTTTTAAATCTGTTATATCTAAATATTTAAAGATATTACTCCACATAACTCTCATCACATGCAGATAAAAAAAAATATCTCAAATTATATCAAAATTCCCTCTTTTACAGAATAATCGCAGGCAATCGCAGGCAATCGCAGACCATATCAAACAATCGCGGTATAAAATCATTCAGTGTGAACCGGCCTCAGTAAGTTAAAACTAACCATGCATAGAAGCTACAAGAAACGGCCGACGAACAACATAGAAAATCGAATTTGTAACACTCGTCCAAGTGGTCGCTTGTGGCGGGAGGTGTGGACATAGGCTTTCCCTGTTTGTATACATTTACAGGTAGTCGCCAATGGAATATTAATTATAACCCGACAAAAGCCAGCCCCCACCGTCGACAACGACGCCTAGCGGCCCCAGTTTCCATTCTGGCACCGAGGAATTAATTAAAACGGTGTTAGAACTCCGCCGCAAATGCAAATAGGCCGCGGGTGAGAACAAATAGTTGTCGCTGGCCGACCGTCGCTGGCCGCATGTATGTATGTAGGCTTGCTTACTTGTCTAGTTGTAGCACTGCATGGCGCGTGTGACAGTGTTCAGCCTATATATACTCTGCACTACAGGCCTAAATGTATGCACTATAGGCCTATACTGTAGGCCTATGTGAGTTTTTTTTATATACGGCATGTCTTTTAATTTTGGTTCATTCCCCGATTATGTATAATGATCCTGATGATTTTTAAAAACTGTCAGCTTTTCGCTGATGCATATACACATGATTGCAGTAAGTTAAAGGCATACTATACACTGATTCATAAGTGGGGAAATTCAACAACTTCATTTTCAATTGCTCCGTTAACTGTAGAGAGGGAAACCAACTTTGCATATGGCTTGGAGCAAATTCCAACCAGAAGGTAAAAGAAGCGATCCATCCTAATAAAGATGTCAATTTTCTAATAGATCTACGCGAATATTAATACAATATATATACGAATAAAACAAATTCTTAATCACTAACTTGAAGAAAAGGGTGAATAATTTCAAAGCGATATTCATTGAATCACTGCCTGTTTTTTTCTAAGTCTGTTGTTTTCTAAGCCAACCCTTATCTAAGATTCTGTTTGTTTACAAGTACGCGTTAAGCATACCGTTCTAAGGTCCCTGGTATAGTTGATTAAGTAAGTATATTGACCGGAGTGGACTAGTTATTCATTGTGTTAATCATTTACCATAAGGTCAACAAGTGTCTCCCAAAACAAGGGGGAATTTCTTTGTCTGTATTGATTACGTGGTTCATTATGGGCCAGACAAAACACAATTAAGGCTAATGACCATGATAAGCTTAATTGCCCCTCCAAAACATGTAGAAAGAAGTATATGGAAATGCGTTAAACCCAAAAATTGTTAGCCATATTTTGTAAACCATGAAACATTCTTCCAAAATGTAGCTTGGAGTTTTGTCACATAAAGGCGTAGCTATAAAGGACTAAAACCCTGGAGTAAGAACGGCTGTCCACGTTGCGACACATGGAGGAATCCCAATACATATTCCATATCAATCCTTTCCCAATACAAAAACAATTATTCTTTAAATATTCTCCACCCTGGAGGAGGGCTTTTAATCGAGTAAATTGCGCCACAACAACTCAGGAGTCATCCATGCATATGTGCATGGTACAGTCAATAGCTACTTGTAGACCCCAAACAAAACGCCTTAGTGTTCTACCCTGGAGAAGGCAACGGAGGCGGGGAGTGTCTAAAAAGCCACTGGAGGAAAATTTAAGATAACATATCCTTCACGTACGTAGGCGCGACCCGGTCATCATAATTATTAAGTATCATTGAGAATCCACATAAACCTCCCTATACCCTGGAGGAAAATGAAATAAAAACCCTGGAGGAAAGAACGACCTGTGTACCTTCAAAAATTGTGGTACACGATTAAACCTACACAGAAAATAATTTCTTTTTGCAAAATGATTATGGCTCAATGAATATTTTTGTGCACCCAGTGGCGTAACCAAAGGAGGGGGGGGGGTGTTTCTGGGTGTCTGGAACCCCCTTTAGTTTCCCAAACTATTAGTAATATATAAGACATATTGCATAAGACCACTGATGGAACCCACTTAGATTTACCTGGAACCCCCTCATTTTTCCTTGGCACCCCGTTTGATTTCGGGGCTGGCTCCCTACGCCATTGGCACCCTATACAGTTTGCACTTTTTGTATAAAACCCTGGAGGAAAATTTCAAAAATTAAATCAGGAAAGGACGACCTGTATACCTTCAAAAATTGTTTGCGGTACACGGTTTATCCTACACAGAAGATAGTTTCTCTTTCTAAAATGATTATGGCTCAATAAATATTTTCTGCACAACTTTTACCCAGTGCCCTTTTTTTCTATAAAACCCTGGAGGAAAATTAAACAAATTAAAACTAACCTGTACGCGCGACTCGGTGAGGCCGATCCGCATGGCCATCTCCTCCCGCATGAAGATGTCCGGGTAGTGGGTCTTGCTGAAGCAGCGCTCGAGTTCGTTGAGCTGCGCCGGCGTGAAGCGGGTACGATGCCGCTTCTGCTTGATGGGCTTGTCCCCGTCATGGTGCCCGTCCTCGCTGTTGCTTCCCGACGACGTCCCCAGCGGCGCAGACGAACCCGCCGACGACCCAGCTCCGCCCCCGCCGCCGCTACCGCCGCCCCCGCTGCCGGGGACCGTGGAGGACGGCCCGTGGTGGCCGTGGGTGTCCGGGGGTCCTCCGGGCGGCGGCAGGTTGTTCTCCTTGGTTGGCTTGTTGTTGCTGGAGAGGCCGCTGGAGGTGGTGTTGTTGGTGGGAGAGCCGGCGCCGTGGCTGAGGACGTGGCTGTGGCCGTGGGTGTGGGGGTGAGAGTGGCCGTTGCTCTCGGCCTTCATGGCTGCAAGGTGGGGAAAAGGGAAGATCCCTGTGAACCATTAGTGATGTAGGAAAATTGTGGGTCTAGGGGGCGGCGGTAAATTGTATTATGTAGTTTACATGTATGGTTAAACATTTGGGAGTCCATGTTATAAGAATTGCGTTAATACATGGAAGCTCGAAGGATGCTGTGAATATTTTTCTTAAAAAGCATTGGGAAAACATTGAAGCTATGGAAATATAACAGTTCCCATATGAGAAATATTTCTTTAAAAATGTCACTAATGTTAGAGAAGAATTCAAGAAATATGAACAATTGAATAACCACAATAATTATTGCGAAAATTCAGAAGACATAAGAGACTAGGATCTATAACTCTCCATGCGCGTAAATATGAATGGACGAAGTATGTTATACGATAAGGAATGAATTTGGAAAATAATATAAGTTGGTGTCTGTCGCTTTTGGCAATCCGAAGTCGATTGGGTTTGTACTGGACGCTGTCGGTCGCAAGTGGTCGGGTTGAAAAAAAAAAGAGCATTCCCGAAATTTGCTGGTTTCCTAGCTTGTTTGGTACACAGATGCGGGAAAATTGACCAAAATTAATTCAATCTCATTGGCGGGGCGCGAGGTAATTGGGAGTAGAAGAGCGTCCTGCCGGGTCGGCTACACGCCCTGGAGGAGGTTTATAAAGGGTTATCAGCGACTGGAGGAAGGTTCCTCCTGTGTGTGTGTATGTATACTCCTACCCCAGAAGTTGGAGGCGCCTGGGTGTTGATCGTACACCGTGGAGAAGTCCAAGGGTTTGTCCGTGGAGGAGTCCGTGGAGGAGCTGCTATGTCGCACCAAGAGCATGGTGGAGGTACTGGAGTATAATAGAATAAGTCCTGATACGCTGGAGATGGAGGCTAAGTAATGACCGGCGCTGCAACTGGGATGTGTTCGGTTGGTGAGCGGCGTCAACGCTAAACTGGCACTCTCTCCCGGCGCCCGGCGCGTTATATCACTTGATTTCGGTCGCAGCGCGCGCCAAATCAGACAAAAATTGAACGGCGTTATTTGATTCTGCGGATATAAATTAAATAATGCCCGCGCCTATCAAACGGTTTGCCCCTAATCGGGCCGTCGTAACGCGATAATTACCGTGATTTGGCCGCCGCGCGTGGCCCAAAGCGCCGCGCCCCCTTTTAGAGGAGAACCTGGGTGGGTTTGCTGAGCGAAACACAAGGAAAATGGAGGAAAACGGTGAGCTTCTTACCCGAATTGACGTGAGCTAGGATGGAATCAGGCCCTTTCTGGGCCACCGAGGACAGCAGTTGGCTTGATGCGTCCATGGCCACTGATGGGTACTCGTCTGATCTTCGATCTCGCCTTGGCAAGTATAAAATCAGCCGTACATTATGTCCCTAGTAGTCCTCCGGCGGCCACCCCGCGCCACCACCTCCCCCTGGTGGAGCGCCGGCGAACCACTCCGCCGCCAGCCAATCAGGGACCGCGCAGCCCCAGAACTCATGAATATTCATGAGGCGGCGACAGTGGACGCGCACGGGCGTCCCCGGCGTCGCAGCGGGTATCACTTTAGGGGCGGTTCCCAACCCCCCCGGCGGGGGAATGCCTTTGTGCAGGCCGACCCTAAAGTGTCATCAAAATTGGATGGGGGGACGATTGGGGGGCTACCCCAGCGGAGATTTTCCGCGAAATTTAACCCGGTCGGGGGATGGGAGTTGCATGGGGACTTCAGCGATCGTCACTCGTGAAAGCAGGAGAATCTAAATCAAATCATTGTTTGTTTGGGGATGAATGGACAGCGAGCCTGGCGCTTTAAGGCTGGTGCAATCATTGTTATGACAGTTAAACACACATCTGTGAACTCATAAAACTGAGCGAGTAGGTCCTTGTAGGTATAGGAGGTATCGTTGAGGCAATACTACAATAAAAATGAAACTTATAAACAAATACCACTTATAAATTACAAAAAGGCTATAGCAAAATAGTCATTATAGGTATATATATATAGGAGCAGTTGGCGAGGAAGGAGGAATAAGGGTTCCAAATAAGAATGACACTCAAAATACAGTATTAATACTACTACACAGACACTATCGTAAAACAGCGATGAAGTATATTAATTATGCCAATAAGCCAGTTTACATGGGTTAAACTACGCTGCAAATGAACTTAATTACTGATTAATTACTGATAAATTACTGAAACAAATACGTGTAGTGAACCCAGACAGAGCAATTAAATTCAACATTGAAGCTTTTATTGGTGATGTGTGAAATTATACTATAGACTGTATTATACTATAGGTGCATGGGCAGAGCCATATGACACATTCCACATACGGATTGTAAGATAACTGGAAAACTACGTACGTCCGTTCACCGTACATCTTTTCTTTTCATCTTCCGTGTAAGAAATGTGATCAAGTTTCTCAGTTTCCTATGCACCTGTTTGATCAGTGTTTTCAGATATGTAAAAAGATAACAGAGATAACATTCCACACAGGCGGACATAATATCTCACACAGTGTCCTACTGTCAATGACACAACACAACACCACACAAAGGAATAATAATGACACATCAGATACCCTTTGATACCCTGATACTATCATACCCTGATACCCCCTTGATACTCTGATACTCATCACTATTACCAAAGTACTCTTTCATGGACACAGGATGAACCTTTAGCCCAGTAAAAGGATCCAGTGTGGCTAATTTGTTACCCAAGGAGCGATACGGATCTGATAAGAGCTGCTCAGGGACCCCCCGGATGAGCTGCTCTCAGAAGCACTGCCTAATCCACTCGTCAGTGGATTAAGATTATCTCCGCTGATATCTTTCTGCTCGCGGTCCATTCACAAAAGCCCCCACTCTCATTGAGTTACTCTGATCAGCTCGAAATACCGTAAAAACCCATAGTATACGGGATATGTGGGTCTTGTTTCCGCCAATCAAAAGGACCGGAACTTTATTGGTTTTGACCGGAACCAGTTTGGAGATTATTCTATTGAAATGAATAATTTTAGTGATAGTTATTGGTTGAGTATTACGGGGAGTGTGTAAGGAAAGGTATAGCTTTCGGGGACAAGTCTAATTAAGAAGTTGGTCCCAAAAAACAGGTAATGAGTAAAACAAATACGATGGCGGAACCTGTCTAAGAAACAGTATACATAATGCGCAGACCAAAAAATATATAAGCATAACCCACATACACTTTGCCTTAGATATGATAAGGTTATAGAACATGATACTGTATCTCACTATAGGTTTGATGATTAAACACTTGCTTAATGGTATGGCTTATTTTAGCATTTTACGGTAACATCAATACTGATGCATAAGGTACTCTCACAACAGTGAGTAGCTCAAAGGGGGTGAGCGTATGGGTTAAGGTGGTAGATAAGGGTAAGATAAGACATTCCTGAATCAGAAATCAAGCGGCGACTTTTGTTCTTTTAAGCTGACCGTACTTTGTGAACCTTCTTCTGCCGACCACCATGAGCGTTTGGTATGAAGGTCGGTTCTATGGCAGGAACAATCAATTCGGTTCCAATTATGTTTTAATTCAATTTATTAGTTTTTATTTATATCTGGTGCCTCGACGCATATCACTGCTGAAAATATGCAATGTGAAATTAAGCACTTTCTCTTTTTAGAATTATTTAGGTCAGCTGACGAGCGGTAGACATTAATGCACACACATAATAAATGAATAAATAAGTAAAGGAATGAATAAAGGAATGAATAAATACATATATAGGTATCCTGTTTTCAACACAACACCCATATCAGTCATGAAAAAGAATATATATATATATTATATATATATATATATATATCATTTTATAGATGGATACTGTATTACAACGTCTCCGTGTCACCAAGTGCGCATCAACGGATTTAACGGAACGCTATCACTTCAGAAGAATCAATATCAGATCGGATATCCGTTCTTTTTATCATGACGTCAACAAAGTGTTAAACGGTAGCAAGTGTTTATATAGGTATCAGGCATTTTAATTGACATGACTGTGACCTTAGCCGTGTTTTTTCTATTCTGATCTCAATAAATTGACTCAATTCCTTATCTCCTATTAGAAAAAAAAACGTGGGTGTCCTCGGAAGTACGTGGAACCTTTAAAAGTACGTGCACGGGTGTCCTTAATGGGGATGATCTTAGGTGTTATAATTATGTATTGGGCACATATAAAATCGGTTGTCTAAAATTGCTATAATAATGTTCTAATGTAAAAGAAATGGTTTGAAACTCTGAGATGAAGTATAATGTATGTAATATGTACTTCATCTCAGAGTTTCAAACCATTTATAATGTATGTAATATGTGTTTATAATGTATGTAATATGTACTTCATCTCAGAGTTTCAAACCATTTATAATGTATGTAATATGTGTTTATAATGTATGTAATATGTACTTCATCTCAGAGTTTCAAACCATTTATAATGTATGTAATATGTGTTTATAATGTATGTAATATATACTTTATCTCAGAGTTTCAACCCATTTCTTTTACAGAATGGACAAATATAAATCCTAATAGACGAACAACTCTCTGAGAAGAAAATCGGTTCGGGGTTTGTCGCATTATGGACTTCTAACCTAAGAAGTGCGTGGGTGTCCTTAGAACTACGGGGTGTTCTTAAAACTACATGGGTGTCCTTAGAGATATATGTGTGTCCTTAGAGATACATGGGGGCCTTACAACTACGTGGGTGACCTTATGAATACATGGTTGTCTCTAGACGTACGTGAATGTCCTTAGAAAGACGTGGAAGTCCTAAGACAAACATGGATGTCCTGAAAAGGTCTAAATGCCCTTAGATATCCACAGAGCCCTTACTTAGAGGACGCACAACCCTTCGCTGATTCTCACCAGTGATGGTACAGAAGTGCCTGTTAATTTGGATGCATGCAGGCACCAGCGGAGGGCATTAAAGTCGCCGAATCTACCTCCGTAATGGAGAGCGGGAGAGTAGGGGGAACAATGACTGCTTTGTTATTAGATGAAGGTGTCATTAATTATACCCGCATGTCATTAAGGGGACGGATCACACCCCTGATCCCCTAGATAATCTGGGATTACCAGGTAGGCGATTAATATACAGCAGGTTTCAGCCAATAAACCTAGTTTTTTTTCTTGGGGTAGAAAATAACCGATGTAATTGGAGTAAATATTCCCATCACATTGGTATAGAACCCTGGCAATATGGTTGTTGTTATGACAGTGATTATTTGTGAGTATGGAAAGTGTTGAAAAATGTGTAGGAGCAAACGTAGATTCTTCTTCATACTTTATATTACATTAGCTAGAGTCATTTAATTAAATTTATCTTTGATGTGAGTTTTCTCTTTGTACATAGTTGTTAATCAATTATTAGTATTTCATCATGGTTTCTCTCTCGTCAGTGGTCCACTCCTGAGAGCAGGTATATAGTTGTCAAAGAGTAGTTTGCCAGAGCTATGGTGTATTTCACGGAAACACACCTTTCAATATCCATTGTTGAAGCTTATTGATATCCTATATCACTTACTAACAATTCATAATAATAGTCCAAAGGGAAAATGATATAAATATCGTGTAATTATGACCGGGTTATTAATTGTAGCAAGGTTGATTATGTATAATTAATCATAATTATATAAGTCGAAAGTGACTAGGTGTAACTAATAGCAGAATGACATAACTACATGATGACATCTTAAGCATAACACATAACGATGAGCCATAAAATTATAGAAATTCCTAGGAACGTGTACTAAAGGAATTATATCAAAATGAATATTAACAAGAGAAATATAAATGTGCTTTTGACTTTTGTTATATTATAACAAACACCATCAATTATAATATGTTTATTAATCGCTTAATCGCTGCCATGAATGTGATATGTATTTACATTTGATATTGGTTTTGATAAGCCTTATCCACTATGAACAGTCACCAGAACGCAACCACAGCGAAAACTACGGCATAGCACTCAGTGGACACACCCCATACTCTTCAATGTTATAGATAGCTGACCGACTTTATGCATTGGAACAAGTCGAACAGATTGGCTCCGACCCCAGCCCAGCCCCTCCCCCTAATAACTGGTGGTCAGAAAGTGAGAACCGGGCCATTATGGGCCTAGAGCCATTATGGGCTCTGAGCCATTATGGGCTCCATATGCAGAATGATATAGCCACAGCCTGTCCCCCGACACAAGGCAATTAACGACTTGATCGCACCAATCATCGCCTACTGGCGAAGCGATCACGTGGCGATGATCGCCTGGCGACCGCTGCTGTCGCCAGACAGGGATTTGTCGCCAGGATTAATGTTTGGCGAGGGAACAAAGCTGGATTAGGCCCGTGTTGGCCCCCTATGAATCCTCTTGCCCTTCTGTCCCCCTCTTTGGGCAGGCCCTCACTGCCTCTCACTCCGTGCCCCCGCTGTTTAACTTTGGGGGGCACTCCCTAAACAATTTTCCTTTCTATAGGATATTGATCAGTCTCATTTCTGACACTTTTCCTCCCAAATATGATATAAGCTATCTACAGCCGTCCCATGTCGGACATTGGTCCATCATGCAGCTGATACTTTGCTTTATGTTTACTAAACACAACATATGATGCTTTTCCCCATCTTGAACAGACATTCTTCCTATAAGTCAGATATTATCTCATAATAATGCCTACCATATATACAACGTCAGACAGACGTCGGACTTGTCGCTTGGATATGGCTTCATGTTGTGCTATTACAAAAAGTAAAATTAAGCATAGTATTGTAAACGGGCCGGATCCAGTATTTCGACGAGGAGGTAGGGGGAGGACATTATATAGGCAGGCCCGTAACCATAGGGGGTGGCGGGATGGCGCCCCCCCCCCCCCACCTCCCACAAAGGCAATTTTTCCAAAAGTTCCACCTTTCATTCCAAACTTTAATATACAAATCCCTAAAATTAGTAGGTAAATATTGAAAAAATCCAATTTTTACTGCTCACCACCCCTCTTTTCGAGTTCGAATTATTGAAAAATTACTGTAACGCTGCACATTCACACGTACTTGTGCACCTTTTTGTACTTTGTGCAATTAAAGTTACCATAAAAAAAGGGGGACCAGGACACCCTGCTCTTATCACAGCCACTTTTTTTTAATTGAACAACTTCACGTCCATTTATATCCTTTACAGACTAGCCCCAGAATGCGCATTATATAATGCTTGTATTGAACTGTCATTATGAGCGAATTTTGAGGCTAGTCTGTAAAGGGTATAGGTTCATGTTCTTCCAGCTGTTATACAACCGCAGTTCTCAACCGCAGTTCACACCATACCTTTATCGGTGTACCCCCCCCCCCAACCCCACCAACAACCACCCACAATTACCCCACCAACCCCTCCCCCTTCCCCCCTACTCTCGATCCCGACCTGATGAATTGTCGGGATCAGGCCCCTGTCAGTCGGGATCACGGCAGCCAACCAAGTGGTGACGGAGGGCCACCGGCTTCTTACCGCTCCCCTCTCCATTTACTGAGGGCTGGAGGCAACTGTTTTCCCTAGAATTTTCCCTACAATTCATCAAATATGCAGAAATCTATATGTAGGTTATGCATTGTTATCGACCTATATATAGAGCAGATTCATATTTATAGAATAAGACTATAAGAATAGTAGGAAATAAATGAAAATAGAACAAATTTCCTTCTATTTTCATTTATTTCCTACAATCTTGTTTCTGGACTATATAATTTTAAGTTATTAGAATCTCCTGACATATATATGAATTTCAGTGCTTGACATATATGAATTGTCGGGATCAGGCCCCTGTCAGTCGGGATCACGGCCGCCAACCAAGTGGTGACAGAGGGCCACCGGCTTCTTACCGCTCCCCTCTCCATTTACTGAGGGCTGGAGGCCACTGTTTTCCCGAGAATTTTCCCTACAATTCCTCGAATATTCAGGAATCTATATTTAGGTTTTGCATTGTTATATGCCTATATAGAGTAGAATCGTAATTATAGAATAAAGGCCCTATTCCACATAGCGAAAGTGCGGGCTGCCGATATTGAGCTTCTCCATAGCAATGTTCCATACCGGCAGCCCATACTTTCAGCGCGATTTCGGCTGCCGAAAGTGCGATATCAGTCCAAATTCGGCAGGAAAAATTACCAACATGTTGGTAAATACTATCGGCAACACCGCCGATTATATATCAGCAGCGCCAAAGGTATAGCAGCTGCAAATCGGCAACGCACTTTCGGTATATGTGGAATACGGCCTTAAGACTATTTGTTCTATCTTGATTTATTTCCTACCATATTGTTTCTGGACTATATATATTTTAAGTTATTAGAATCTCCTGACATATGAATTTCACTGCTTGACAGGTGAATTGTCGGGATCAGGCCCCTGTCAGTCGGGATCACAGCCGCCAACCAAGTGGTGACGGAGGGCCACCGGCTTCTTACCACTCCCCTCTCCATTTACTGAGGGCTGGAGGCCACTGTGCAGTTTCCCCTGCATGAATTCCACCAATGTTCCTCAAATGTTCAGAAATGTATTATCTAAGTCATTCATCTAGAGCAGATTCTTTACTAGGCCTATATTATGTAATATGGGGAGGTCAAAAAGTGGACTTTGACAGTCAAATTTCTCGTATGCTCCCACTGGAATGTAATTCTGTATATTTTGTTCTATTTCATGATCTTTGTTTATATATCTCCTGCTACATTGTTTCCTGATTATATAGTTATTTCAAGATTAGAATCTCCTGACATATGAATTTCAGTGCTTGACATATGAATTGTTGGGATATAATAAGGCCCCTGTAATATGTTCAAGATATATATCCTTATAAAGCAGATTCATCATAATAGAAAAATACTTTATATGTGACCCGTTTTGGCGAAATGAGTCGGATGTCGCAGAAAGTCGAACTGAGATATGGGGCTCTGAAGTCGCATTTCGCATTTTTTATCGAAAATGGGTTTTTTCTTTTATTCATATCTCCTATATCAGAAGTCTTCCCCAAAAAAAATTTAGGTCCCAAAGCCATCTCTTAGTCCCTCTAAATAGGCCCCAAAGACGCGCAACGCCTCAGTGATCTGAAACAAAAGACCCTCGATTCACGCCATTTTCCCCTAACTTCGCGGCTTGCCTGTCGGTCTGGATCCCATCCCAGCCCCATGTTCCGGGTACCTGCTGAAAGGGCGCGAAGTGAACTGGCCAATGACAGCCTCGGATTTTGAATTCGCGCCGGCAAGGACCAATCAGAACGTGTTTCCCCGAATGTCGTCCCGTAAACAATCGTCGTCAAGGAGGTCACGTGTGCGGAATGCGGCGCGCTGATTGGCTGAGAGGCCTCGCGTGCCTTCCGGTTTCAGTTGTTGTGGAAATTTAAAGGGACGCATGGCGAGCAGGACGGACGTGCGACATCACTTCTCCGACGGATTTAGCTGTTTTAATCCTGGATCACTGCTGGATTTTGATGTGGATTACCTCCCAACATCGTCGGGAAGGACATGGATCGCGAGGAGGCTGTCGCGGATGCCCTGAATACGATAAATCGGGCAAATTTACGTGGTGTAGCCGAGGCACAGCAATGGCGGACTTTGGTCGACGAGTACTTTCTCTTCGCCGACGGGGAGGAGGGGCAAGACGATCCCCCCGAGGAAGAAGAAGATGTTCAGGAGGATCTAGGGGAACCGGAGGATGCTGAGGACGATGAGGATGAGCCACTAGTCATCCCTAACCCCACGGACGACCTTCTACAGGCGGAGTGGGACGACTGCGAACGCTTCATGTGAGTTTTGAAAAACTTTATAATGGCCGACATGCGGTCGGTTGCCCTATCTCTGAAACAAGTACGCAAAGTGCCTAAATCCCTTTCAATGTTGATGAAACTGCCTACGATTGTGCCCTAGTATGTATTCTAACTGCCTAACTAGTTTTTATCAAGTTTCAAAGTTGATTTCATGCCATAAACAGGGATGATCCGTCGGGGTTGTCCGGTGACCTACTTAATGGCGTCAGCTGATCCGGCCGGCCTGTAACGGTTATCAATCATGTCTCATGCCATTGTGGCCCTCAGGAAGGTGAACTAAGTCTAATATCATGTATGTTGTTGTCTTTAGATGTTCCTGCAAGCACTACAAAGACAAGGAGTGCAGTAAACAGTTCACGACGTCGGAGCTGGTCGCGCGTCGGCAGGAGGTCTTTCAGCTGTCCTCAGGTAAGTTTTTCATGAGATACATGTTATGCAAACCTGTCGCCACGACCATGTAGCTATGTCGTTCTTGCTCAAAACTATCCCATAATCCATGACAACGTCTTGAAGTATAACAGACAACTATTAACACTCAACCAGACCGTTTTTAAGGTAGTATTTAGGGCGTGTTAACCTAGTTCATGGGTCAATCCAGAAACCTCATTCCTTGAGTCACATGCATATCATGTACAGATTGTTATTATCCTAATCTACTTTGTTTTCTAGGCGAGAAGGACATGTTACTACTGGGCATCGCCAGTACCTGCACAGACAATAGCAGCAGGCTGTCCACCTGGAAGAAGGGGATTAAGGGGAGAGGGGAGAGGCAGCACCAAAGAAGCCACTACCTCGTCGGTTCTCGGCCAGTCTGCAGGGACACTTTCAAGTTCATGTACGCGTGAGTAGCTTTGATATTCAACTTCTTTGCTCAACTAAGGTCTACCTAGATATCCCTACTATTATTGTACTACTTGAGGTAAATTACAAGATGAACTGTAATGAATCATAACAGAATCTGATCATGGCACTTACCATCACAAATCGTCCATATTAATATTACAATACTTACCTGTACTTGTTGCCTGTGTCCAATAATTATTGGCCTAATGTAACTCTTACCTTGTGACCTTTCCAGCATCAGCCAGAACAAGCTGACGTCCATCATCAAGTGGTACAAGTGCTACGGGGTGGTGACCAGGCAAAAGAAGTCTGGCGGGCGACAGGCGACTGCAAGGATCCTCCAACTGGAGGACATCAGGCGGGTCGTGGACTTCATCAACTCCTATGCCGAGACCAACGCCCTCGTCCTGCCTGGTCGTGTGTCTTCCCACAAACGGGATGACATCCTCCTCCTCCCCTCCTCTTCCACAAAGGCCGACATCTACAGGTTTTACAGCAACGCCATGGAGGAGGCTAACTTCAGGTGTGTGGCTGACTCAACCTTTAGAAACCTGTGGCTCCAACTCCTCCCTCGCATAGTGTGTTCCCGCCCTATGACTGACCTCTGCTGGGAATGCCAGCGCAACAACAGGGATATCTCTGCCTCTAGTAACCTACCTGACATTGTGAAACAGGCCAAGCTGAAAAAGCAACAAGTTCACCTGGAGGTGGTGGCTCGGGAGAGGGGCTTTTATCAGGACATGGTCAAGTCTGCCAAGGCTGCCTACAAGGAAGCAGAGTCCCCTCCCCTTGGCCCCCACCCCCCTTGTTCTTCTGACACGAAGGTCCACATCAGTTTTGATTATGCCCAGCAGGTCCACCTTCCCTCCTTTCCTATGCAGCCTGGCCCATTGTATTTCCTTGTCCCCCGCAAGGTCGGCATTTTCGGTGTCTGTGCCGAGGCCATCCCCCAACAGGTGAACTATTTGATCGACGAAAGCCATTGCGGTAGTAAGGGGTCAAATGCTGTTATTTCATACCTGCACCACTATTTTGAAAAGTATTCCCTGGGGGAGAAGGCGGTGGACATGCACTGTGACAACTGTAGTGGTCAGAACAAGAACAAGTTTGTGCTAGCGTATCTTCTCTGGCGGGTCCTGACTGGCCGGCACCAGTCCATTTCCTTAAACTTTTTGATCACAGGGCACACCAAGTTTGCCCCGGACTGGTGCTTTGGTTTGCTTAAACAAAGGTTTCGTCGTGAGCCTGTCTCGAGCCTCTCGGAGATGGAGGCGACTGTGGTGAAGAGTACCCAAGAACGTGTCAACATTGCCCAACTTGTGGGGGACGAGAATGGGAAGGTGTTTGTCGAGTCATATGACTGGCAATCTTTTTTGACCCCTTTCATCAAGCCACTCAAGGGCATTAAGCAGTATCATCACTTTGTATTCTCTGACCAGAACAAGGGCCACGTCACCTTCCGGCAGTATGCCGACTCGGCCCCCGAGACCTTCAAGATGCTGACTGTCGCCCCTGAAGCTGTCCCCCAGGAAGGCCCTCAGCCCACCGAATCCCCTGGCCTCCCGGCCAAAAGACAGTGGTATCTCTTCAAGAACATTCGGGATTTTTGTACTGAGGACACGAAGGACATCATGTGCCCTAAGCCCTCTGTACCAGAACCAGCACCCGGCCCAGGCCCCCGTGCCGTACCTCCGCCGGAACCAGATGCGGAATCAGAGCCAGAGGCTGGCGAGGGGGATGGGCCAGGCAGGGGCAGGGGCAGGGGCAGGGGCAGAGGCAGAGGTAGAGGCAGAGGCAGAGGCAGGGGCAGGGGCAGAGGCAGAGGCAGAGGACAGACTCCAGACACATCATCAGGATCGGAGGGGGAGGAGGAGGAGTTGGTCAGACAGCTGGAGAGGGAATCAAAATCTTCATCTGACTCAGAGGAGGAAGGCCCCCCACCCCCACCTAGGGGCAGGGGCCGTCCTAGTAAACGTGCTAAACGTGGTCGTGGCAGGCCCAGGACCACCTGAGAACTATTAAGAATCCGTTTTGAACATTGTTAACTTATTTTTAGTTGTTAAGACTTTTTCTGATTTTAAGATTTTTACCTCGGTGGCTTTTCACTATTTTAACGACCAAAGACAATCATGAACATTCCAAGAACTTTTATAGACACATTATGGATACCCAGGGTACTTAGGGTCATCACAGAGTCGTTTTTAAGAAGCCAAGATGAGGTATTGTGATCCTTTATGCTTGCCGTTCTAGGTTAAGTTGTTGTTTCAGATCCGGATTTTTGTCACTTTTTGCAGCGCCGGCATGAATAAAAGTTTTGTATATAAACGCATGAATTACTGGTATTTGTTAGCTAGAATAGTGTAGAATGACTATGTAAAGTTTCAGGACCAAGGATTGATTACAAGTGTACGTTGCTAGGGCTTTATCGGAGGACCGCGGTAGCGCGCGGTAAGAAAAACTTTCAACTCATTTACCTCTGTTTCTTATACCCGCATAGGCGCGGTTCTTTTTATTCTCGTCGCAACTTATCTCAGGCCCTAGATATCGGACCTAGACATGCTATACCTCGTTTTAAAGCTAAGAATTAGTATTTTCTGATGGTATACCTAACTAAAAATCTTCCCCGTGCGACATCCGACTCATTTCGCCAAAACGGGTCACATATAGTATGTAGTGGTACAACAATTTGATTTCAGGAACTTTTTTTATTGACGTTGATAACCACATTTCTCAACATTTCCAACGAACGATTCTGTATACTTTGTTTATCAATTCATATGGTCACTTTTGCTCTATTTCCATTGACTTATTCTTATCACTTTTTCTCCCTACAAGTTATTACGATGTCTTGACATTAAGAATTTCAGTGGCTGCCGGTGATCAACCAAAGACAACAGTGAAGTATTAGTGTCAGGTGCCTGTTCCGGTCAAAGTTTATTCAAGAGTTACAAGAATACTTTTGAGACAGGAATATTGATTTGATTATCAAGTTTTTGTTCATATTTATTGCAAATATTGGTAAGAAATCGGGGTGTGTGCCCCCACACTCCCCTTTCCCCCCTCTTTTTTCGCTTTTTGTATTTTCTTATAAATTGATCCATAAACAATGACCACCATAACAAAGAAAATATGGGATTATCCTTTACCAACACGTTGACTAGTTATGTGATGCCATTTCAGTGCTTGACATATGAACTGTAGTGCTTCGACTATCAGTACTTTTAAGATTATAAGCCCTTTAACAGTTGGTTGTAAGCTACAATACATAACTAATAATTAAATAAAAACAGAAACATATAGGTGAAGGGGCCATGGCAAGATTTCTTTATAAGTTAGTAGCACCGAAGGCAGCTGTGTTTAAAAGTTCAAGGTACCATAAAAAGCGAGAAAGAATGGAATTTTCAATTAGATCAAAAGATCGAGTACTGAGCACAAGAATTTTTCCATTTCCCATGTTCTTCATTGCTCATTTCCAGATTGCTAGCATTGAATACTGTGCACTGCAGGAAATGCACACCTTTGCTGAACAAGTATTTCTCCAATTAAAATTAAAATGTCAGTAATTTGGATTTTATATGTAGGCCTTCTAAAAATGGTTATAAATTATAAATACCCTTTCACGCACGGGAAAACATATCACAAAATCTCAAAGAACAATACATGTACATTGCACAGCACAAAATCCGTATAAAAAAAGACAAAAAAAACACGCACACAATTTTTTTAAAAGAGGTGTTTATTACGTTATGTCCGTCAGTGTTTTCCCTGGTTTTCAGGTATATCATAACATTTCATGAATGTAATTACAATGGGAGAAAAAGGTAATAATAACACAATGTTTATATAAACAATGAAGAAAATCTCTCAATACATGTTTATGCCCTGAATTTCGTCCCTTAAAGGAATCCTTGCATATAAATTTACAAGTTCCCTATTTGTGTTTATTGTACTTCGTTTATATGTTTCTAAAATGTTTCACGTAAAAAATAAGGCAGAATATCAGGATTTAGTAAATTATACAGGTAAGAACACTAAATTTGGGAATTCCCTATATTATGAGCCTTTCAGTACTCCCCTTGCTACGTCATAATTATAGGAATTCCCTTTCAAAATAACTTGGGAATCCCAGGATATTGAATGAATTTAGGTTAGTAAAACATAAAATTGATAATAGCCTATTATGGGGCCTAATATAAATATTCTATGCCAAAGCCCAATCTCCTTTCTATAAATCTGTGAGTGTAGGGAATTCGCTTTAATTAAAATCTGGGGATTCCCAATTAGTGTCCTTGTGACATAAAAAAAAATTGGGGAATTCTCTTAAATACACTTCAACTAGAATTAGTTCTAAAGTCCCACAACCTTGCATACACTTGGAATACTGTAAAGATATTTCTAGCATTGTCTGTTCTTAGTATAGACGTCACACTCCAGGAATTTCAATGAAAAATAATCATGCAATCATTATGTGCTTCCTTTAACAACCAGAAAAAATCCAAAGTATCCACATGACCTCAAAACCTACGTCGAGAGTGAGACACCACGTTGGCGCCGACTTTTCACGAACACCTGCCTTCAGTTCCGGTTGCGATCTGCTCTAACTTCCGGTTTGGCCGGAAGTGTACTGCCCCAACGCCCCCTGGTGTCTCCCACGTGGCGGTGTGACGTCATACAGGTGAGCGACCAGGTACTACGCACCTCAGGTGTGAACATAAACAGGAAGACGCCGCTCAACGCACGGGCGCGTGCGCATGCGCAGACGAAGATGACGTCTTGAAAGGGCGATAATTGAAGCATAGAAGTATGGAAATGTCATTGGGCTTTGTTTTTTTGCGGACGTCATTTTATTTTCTAAAGTTTCCTATCGTATTCTATAACCTTGGTGGAATTTTATTTTTTCATTTTTTTTCAACTTCCAAACCCTTTCGTTCTTCTTCCAACATTTATCCGAATACGAAAAAGGAATATAATTATTTGTATTATTTTTACATACAATTTTACTTCCATGAAATTTTGTGGATGTATTTTGGACATCATTTTTTTATCCGTTTAAATACCTTTATAGTATTTGGTCGGCACAGTTGCTCAAGTATTATGTTTTGGGTATTTGCCCCAGATTACCCTTTTGTAGAGGCAATTTGAAAAGTAAATACCTTTGCAGCACATAGGCGAAGTGGGTTAAATAATTAACCTCTTTGCCGTGGTCAAACCCTTTATTTATTTTTATCTGTTGAAATCTCTTTCTAATGCGGGTGTTTCTAGTCCATGCTACCTAGTAAGGAAATAGGACAAAAATGTGCCAAAACCACCCTACTTTGAGAAACTCGGAAAAACAATAATATTCTGTAATCGAATATTTAATCTATGCGAATGTTACAGGTAATGTCATGTACCTTTAGTTATTAGATTTTAAGATAAGCATTGAATGCTAGGGTTATGCCTATCTGGCAGCCTAGAGGTGCATTTCAGAATTGCATTATAATATGAGACATAACGTTATCGGGGACTGACCATACAAAAGTTGCTTTATTTGCCTTAGCATACACAAGAATAGGGAGAACCTAGAGAAAAAACAGTTTATTACCCCCAAACAACCCCAAAGAACATACACCCACAACTCCAGGCGCCTCTTGCAGGCTCCAAACAGCAAACATAGACTCGCCGCACCCCTCAGCCACCGTCTAGACCCCCTGGAGCAGTCAGCTGGTGGAAGGGGTAACGGTAGGGGTAGTTGGTTTGGAGGGTGGGGATGTGGGGTGTCAACAGGTGGTAGGCTAATCAGCTCACAGGTGAACTGTCAACAAACAAAAGGACGAGTTAAGAGAGCATCCTGTGATTTTCCTCTTCTACTCTCACGGTTACAATTGTACCAGAGAGAGTAAAGTTGAAACGTTTTAACTTTACTCTCTCTGATTGTACCTAGCTTTCTGTTTCCGGCAAAGTGTCATCACTAGAATTGATTTACAAGTAACCATATTGAGGTGATTGGTAAAGTTGTGCAACAAATTCTGTAATATTACTTTTGTAATACTACTAAAAACCAGGGGTAACCTTGATGTGTATTGCATAATAAAAATCCCTAAAAAAAGAAAAATTCTTGTAAGGATACAAACTTATGAAATGGTTAACTTAGTTGTTTAGCACCCTCGATGCATCTTCATATGTTAACCAGGGGCGGATTTAGAGGGGATGCATGGAGCGCCCCCCCCCCCCCCCCTTTTTTTTCTGGACCATATATCTAACTTTTTAATGTAAAATTCAGACCACTGGAGAGAGCGCCTAAGAATGTCACAATAACCCCCCCCCCTCTTTTTCCCCTCTTTTTTTCTTCTAAAGTTTGGATCTGACCCAGTCAATCGTATCCTAAAACTTCAGATTTACAATAAGGACCTGCTGCCCCTGATTCCTGAAACCAAATCCTACACTAATCGGTGACTAGTATATCTCAACAAAACATTTCTTTGAGTGAATATCAATACATTGTCTGCCCTACATGGTCCTGATCAGTTCATTTCCCGAATGGAATTGAAAATAATTTAACCCATTAAGAAATAATGGAGAACACATATCCTTCATTATTTGTATGCTTGCCATGCTTGTCATGCTGTCGGAATGTTCTTCTATTAGGATTTCTGTTGAAATCGTCATCTGCAGCACTTGAACTTTTTTATCTCTTCAAATACAAGAAGTTCTTCCGATGTGGATGATAACATAATATGATAAATGCAATGATGAACAAACATGAATATACAATATATAGTACCATTTTTGTACAAAACTGTTGAAGATGAAGTTAAACTATTTTTTTGCAGGCCAGATTGCGCTATAATTGCATGGTTAAATGTAGAGTAGACAATCAAAGGTGTTGATATCGTACTTTTAAATCAAACAATCTCAATACTTAACTCATCGGAGAACATATTCCTTTCAAAGTGGCCATGGAAATGGCTTTTATCGAAATATTTGTCATAAATAAAAGTCCGTTCCAACACAAAAGCTAAATAAAGTCAGGCCATTTTAGTCAATTTCCTAAACATGAACTCTGAGATATTGTTCTTTTGGACCAAGAGTTGTTTTCTGGCTCCATTTAACCGCTGGTTTTACCAACCAGAAGTATTCTGTAGGGAAAATTCCTTCTTTGATTCTCCCCACTATTACTTCGGATTTAGAAATTGCAAGTCGTTTCGATGCCCTGCTCCCCCTCCAACACACTGTAGTTCTACATGCATATCCTTTATGCCTGCTTACTCTCACCCTGTCCAACCCTTCCACAAGGTGTCCCCTTCCTTCTTTCCTCCTCCCTCCCTCCTCCTTCCTAGTCAATCCATCCCTTCCATAAGGTGTCCCCCTCTCTTTTGTCCTCTCCCTCCTTATTCACTGTCTAACCCTTCCACAAGATATCTCCCTTCTTCCTCTTTCCCAATCCTTATCTTTTATTAGGTGTTTCCCTCCCTTTGCTCCCCTCCTTCCTCCTTCCCAGTCTCTCCCTTCCATACCTTGTCCCTTTCCTTTTGCTCCCCTCCTCCCCAGTCCCTCCCTTCCACAAGATGTTCCCTTCCCTTTGCTCCCTTCCTTCCTCCTTTCCATAAGGTGTCCCCCTCCCTTATACCTCCCTTCTCCTTCCCAGTCCCTCCCTTCCATAAGGTGTCACCCTCCTTTCCCTCTTCCTTCCCTCCTCCCTCCCTTCTCTCTCCCTCCTCACTCCCAGTCCCTCCCTTACAAAAAAATAAAGAGATCCCCTCCTTTTGTCCTCCCTCTTGTCTCCTTCCTTCCTCCCTCCCTTCTCATTCCCAGCCCCCCTGATCTCTTCCTTATGGTGTCCCCTCCCTCCCCCTTCTTTCCCAGTCCCTCCCTTCCATAAGGTGGTCCCCTCTTTTGTCCTTCCCCTTGTCTCCTTCTTTCCTCCTTCCCTTCTCATTCTCAATCCCCCTGATCTCTTCCGTAAGGTGCCCGCCTCCCTTTGTCCTCCGTCCCTCCTCATCCCCAGTCCATCGCTTCCATAAGGTGACCCAAGGGTCACAGTCGTTGCATGTTAGCAGATATAAAACTGTCAATGCCACTGCAAGCTCTTTCCCCTAAAAGTAGCTGTCATGTCAGATAATGGCACACAGTGAGGCAGTCAGCAATCCCTCAATATTTAGGAGATCTTATTTTCAGAGGTTGGTTCAGAAGATTTGCAGGAGAAATTCAATAGTAAAAGACAACCGTTGAATTCTATATTTGGACTCCCGATTCTGTCCAATGTGCATGACTTATTTAAGGCACTGTTTTCCATTAAACTAAGATGAGGAAAATTACCGAAAAGTAGGGAAAAACAGTACTTAATCCAATGTATTTATTACACTCTCAGCACAAGATGTTACATAACGATATTTATACAACATTATTAGTTCATTATCAATCTATATGTGTAATTATATAAATATCTATTGTCATATTAATATGCTGAGTTGGTTTGGGAATGTAAAATAGGAAAAAATTATTGTTTCACACTAGTTTTCTATATACGGTTGTCCATCTGACTGCTGCTTTCTCACAAATACATGTAATAAAATTAATATATTCTTTTGTCATACACGATCATCTTGTGAAGGGGGTCATTCTACATGGTCAACCTACAAACTAGGTCACTATGTATAGCTATTCCATTGAGGTTGTCATTCCTATAATCTCTTCCTTCCCTTGGTCTCCACTAGATAGAATCTGACCATCTTATCAACCCCTAAATACTCCCAAACCACCACCCAACACCCCAAACACCAACCCACCAGCCACTGACCCCCAAAACTCACTCCATCTCTCACCCCCAGCCCCAGCCAACATATGCTGGGCTCCCAGATAGGATTTTGATAAATATGAATTCGGTAATTAATCAACATAAACATCTGTCAGAGAGATAAATCCTCCTGCCCCCTCCCGGATCGACCAACTGCCTCTCCAGGGTTGATGTATGGTCGGCGGCCGGGCTCTCGCGGGCCCGCGCCGCCCATAAATAATGCTCCGGCCGATATGCGGCCAGAAATGAAATTGTCTTTTAATTTTCTCCAATAAGGGCGGAGCGGCGGGCGCGGGCGGGCGCGGGCGGGGCTCGGGGGCGGGCCCGTCCCAGAGCAATCTCGGCCGGCCGGGGCCTTATTACGAAGCCGGCTGCAACTCATTACAGGCGCGCGCCCCGCCTAAATAGGTTATTAATTCTCCGTCAAATTTGTATATTTAAAAATAATGCATTTTCATCAGGGCTGTTTTTTCGGGGGTGACACAATGTGGGAGAGGTTGGTGGGGCTGGGGTGAGAAATGTCACCCGACGCCGATATGTCTGAGGGCTGGTTGGGGTGGCTGACAGCTTGCGGGGGGGGGGGGGGGGGGGAGGTAGTTGGGGGGAGGTACATTGGCAGAGGGGGGGGGGAGGTGTTGTAGAGGTTTGGTGCCGTTGGGAGGGTCTTCCGAGAGAAGAGAACCGGATTTGGTAGAGTACAACTAGCACCAAGCTGTTGGGCATGCAAGCTGGGACAACATGGCCTGGATTTTTTATTTATTATTCAAGGTAAGGTACTTCTATATTCTTTTTAAACAAATCTCATGTTAACGATCTATTTGTTAAAATATGATATATGCAGTGAACAGTTATTGTGATATTGTTTATGAAAACTATTAAAAGGCAACCAATTTTATTTGTTATGTTTAATGTAACAAATATTTTCAATTATTTGTTACATTTAATGTAGCAAACAACATTGGTTGCCTTTTGATTGCCAGTTGTTAGCCACACCTTAATATGTATACATTATGGAAATATGTTAAATGTATTCCAAGCAGCTGATTTATTGTAGTATAAAAATAGAAATCAATACAAAACAAAGCAAATTCATAAAAAGTTTAATCTGTGACCATTTGATTGTGAAAATACAATCAATACAACTTTCTTTTTGTAACTTTCAAATAATAGACTACTACTTACTCCTTTAAACATGTAGTGTAGTACACACATGCAGATACCTCAAATATGTATTGGGAATGAGGTTTCCTTTGAAACAAACTTTCTAATTTCTAATATTCACAGATTTATTTATGTCTATCATAAGAAAGTATGTTCTACATTTCATGTTATTTTGTTAAGCCAAGAACTAAAACAGTTAATTGGAAAATACCAACGGCATTGGTAACTATGGTAACTGAAACTGACAGACAACGGAAATATACTGTCCAATCACACTTGGAACTCATCTTTCTGTACTATATCCGGATAACAAAACATCAAACATGGTAACTCAGACCTCTTGCTGTCAATTTTGTCATATTTCGGTTTATTTGCATGTGTTTGTGTGGTTGCTATAATCATGGCCTTAAAGGTCACCAAGAAAGTGGAATGCAAAGAATGAATGTAATACATATTTTTGTTCAAAAATGCTGCCAATGGCAAGTCAAGTCTGTAGGCACATAATCATACCGTTTCTCTACTTTTCTAAGATATACTTTTTTACCATTTTTTTTCTTTAAAAGACTGTATTGAGGCGTAAATGGGGGAGATTTAGTTTTGTAGAAGAGCATTGGAGCCATATCTTCGTAACTGATTAGGCTAATCATGTAAATTTTGATCAGGGCCTCATATCTTAAAATTCTGTATTTCCTAAAAGGTAGTAATGTCATTGCAAAATAACCCATACGGGGAATTATTAGATATAGATACTTTTTCTCCTAGATATAATGACTAATGATGAAACACTATTCAAAATTCATCTGATAACCGTGATTAGTTACGAAAATATTGTCCCATGTCAACTAATGCAAAGGTCCTGGGTTTGATTCTAAAGATATTAAATTTCTACTTGGAATGGTATTATACGGGGCGGGGACAACCCTAGAAACATTGGTTTGTTGTTTTTTGCATTCTATGTCAGTATACTATTACATTTGTAGGACCATTTGAACTATCTACCAACTGAAGCAACAGGTTAAGCCCATTTTCCATATTATATCGAAAGTTGATTGGTAATTTGCCACTGATACACAATCGGAAATTGCCATTTAGAATTACGGGTATCAGCAATAGAATTTTCCCAACATTTTCCTGGTGTTCGGCAGTATTTCAGTATGTGTAAAACGAACGTTTATATGGGAGAAGACGAGATAAAAACTTGAGAGAAATACTCATTTAGAATGCTGGGTCGAATGGGGAGCTGTAGAGGATATTATAATTATTATATATGTGTGTCCGGGAAAAACCTGTTAATGGGAACTCTCAAAGATACACTTCTTCAGGAATCGGCCTAAGAATACCTTAAATAAACGCAGTGGCCTCTTTCTCAGAGGTTAATATGATTAACATTGATCATTCATTTGCAATGCACTAATTTTGTCCAAATATAATTTCCATCGAGTTAACATAACTTTAAAGTGAAGTGAAACCTGATGATAGTCCAGGAATCTTAACCTTTAGGCTGTCTTGCAATAAATTATAGCGCTGTAAGTGACTTTCCTGTTACATCCATACTGTTTTAAAATGAATCTAAACACATAAACCAATGAGCAATAGAACAAGAAACTGTTCATAAGTTCTGGCAGGGAATACATTAAGTATTATCGGTGTGTTCTTCGTGGTTAGAATCATATTATGGCACCATTATTATTCCTACGTACAATCCCATTCATAAGCAAAATTAACAAGAGCATGCATTCATACAATACATCACAAATAATAGTCTTCTTTTAGCGGATCCATAACAACAGAACTCATATCAATAGCAAGGCCATTGCTTTGCATTGAGAAATAACCTTACAACCTCACAATAGGATATGAAGTAACAACCTCACAATAGGGCATAAAGTAACATCCTCACAATAGGATAAAAATTCACATCCTCACAATAGGGTATCATCCCTGAATGGAATTCTCCCATACCAGCATCAGCCCTGAACCTTTCTCTGATCTTTCCCATCAGTCACCACTGACACCTGTATTGTATAGACCTTTTGCAAGTGTGTTCACCTGACAAAGTTTTGGTGCTCACTATGAACTCTTCATTATTACTTTGAAATGAAACAAATTGACAATTTTTAGATTTTAATGACAATAATATTTGTCATGAGTTAGTTTTATGTAAATTTGGTCCAAATATTTTATCTAGATGCCCTCAATTATGATATGTTCAGATATGTCCACCTGACAAAAGTTTGTTGATTTCCATTACTATATGGCTATGGAATAAATCCACAAATTTTATATCTAAATGATAGAAAATGATGTCATGAGACGGTTTTGAGTAAATTTAGCAAAAATATATAACTTAGATCTTTTTAATTCTGAAATTCTGAATAATAGCAATTTTAGATAATAACCAATATGAATTCCAGCCTTTAAAGTGTCTGTGATGTGACGTCATTTGCAAAATCTCTATAGAAAGATCATAAACTCAGGGCCTTGGCAGGGGCTGTTGGGGGTGCAATCAACCAGTGAGATACACTGGGGAGTTGGTGCTGGGCTCGTGCAAAGCCATTAGGTCTGCTGTAGGTGGCCTTTATGGGGTGGTTCCTGTGTAGTTGGGGGATCAAAGGGTTGTAAACAGGTGTGGTCTCAGGTAGGCTTCTGACACCTGAGCATACAGCCAGTGGGGTGTGTGTGGGGGGGGGGGGTATACAGGTGGGTGGGGTGCAGGTGATGTGATGAGGTATAGGGGTGGGAGACTACTGGAGAGAAGTATATTGAAAGGGGATATACAGCACTGTAGGGTTCCACTCTAATGCTTTTTTGATGTGGCTTCATTTTACGTATTTTCTTTGTAAGTTCTGAGTTCTGAAATTTGATAATAGTATTCAGATGGTTTATCCAAAATTAAACTCTTTTCTTCAATGATAAGAGATTTGAATTGTTCATATAATATATAGTCTGGCTTCCATATACAAGTTCTACTTTAAATCAGACCAGTCCTGGTGATTTTCTTTGGCCGACATAAGAACACTACTATGGTGTACATAGGTAATAGTGATGTTGGTAACACATAATTTTCTGGAATTTTCAGGAGTAAGCTAACAGCCAGTGGGGTAGGTGGGGGTATACAGATGGGGTTGGGTGCAGGTGATGTGATGAGGTATAGGGGTGGGAAACTGCTGGAGGTAGGTACTATAGGTGAGGAGAGCAGGTATACAGGCTTGGTAGGTCCACTAGTTTTTGTTGATGTGGCTTCCCAGCCAAGGATATGGCGTCCCTTTTATGTATAATGGATTGAAAATGTCGATGTATTTGTAGGACACAGTGTAATGATATTTTCCACAGAATTCATACAAAACTATTATAAAATACACGTCTGGTTATGATATAGAAGCAACCAGGGATAGGGTCCAAGATGGGTTATCAAGGTGGACCAAGGAAGTATTAGTTGTAGAATGTATGTGTATGTATTTATAGGGTTATTTAATTAAACTGTAGTTATTGTGTATATTGAGTTCATATTGATGTGAGTTAAGGGATATTATGGATAGATATTATAGAAGGGATATTATAGGTATATCATTACACAATTTCTATTGGGTCTTTCTGGTAGGGTGTTTTTATATTACATTATAGTAATTGTTGAATTTGTTGAACTGCCACTATGTATCTGCCTCATGAATAATATTGTTGAAAGTTCGATAACTCCAATCTAGATGTACTGGAGTGACATTGAGAACTAGCGAGAGCTAACATGTATGTCTTCAGTATAAATAAAATTTCCTAAAAACAAAAAGGTTATCAGCTTGAAGATGTACGGCCTGCAGGGCCGCCTTGATGACTGACATCTCTGATCCCTGAATTCTCTGACACACAAAACGTATATTGAAATGAGATTTCAAAACTTTGACTAAATTAACTAGCGGAAAAATTTCCTACGGCTGGTACTGTATACTTTCTAAATGACCTTCCAGGATGAGAACACTTTGGTTCTCACCCGCATTTCTCTGGGAACAAGTGTGTAAACCAGGGCATTTATGATTACCGTGTCTACCTGCAGTATGACTGAAAATAGTTATACACTTGGAACTCAAAAATTGGCATTAGCATGTACAAACAGCTTTACCAAGGTTTTAGAATTCTCTTTCGAATGATATATAGGATTTATGGTCCCATGCCATATTCGCAGCGATACTCAAAACAAAATTAATCAAAATCACCAATATCAAAATCGCTCTCCTACGTCCTCCCCATGGGTAGTTAACGGCCTGTCACCTCATGCACAACGTTGGGGAGCAGCTCAACAACGTTAACAATGCTACAAAGGGAACAGAGCTGCTCATCAACAACGTTAACAATCCTACAAAGGCAAACACAATCACACACACAATAGCGAAGTGACAAAGCACGTGCTGCGCGTGGGGGGCTTGGGGAAGGGTGTGTGTGTGGAGTAGGGGGGTGAGCCTGGGGGGGGGGGGGGTCAATCTCTCTTTGAAGGTTACTACCCACTGCCAAACTACCACCCCTACTATTTGTGACTGACCATTCCTGAATTGTAGTTGACTGCCCCTTATTTTGGGGGTATACAGATCACCACCCTCCAAATCAGAGGGTCTCAATATCAAGAAACAGACCAGAAACACCCAAATTGCTTAGAGAAACTCCTGGTGAAATTGCCATAAGATTCTTGTGTGAAATAATGCAATATATTAGGCTAAGTTTTGAGTTATTGCCTATGTTTTATAGAAGTAGTTCACCGCCCCCACTTATTTACATAAAAGTGGCTGACCGCCCCTCAATTTTAATGTTCACTTCCCCCGCTTCGCAGATCCATTTGGCAGTGGGTACCCTTTTGAGACCCAAGTAGCCCCCCCCCCCCCCAACCCGGTGAGGTGGGGAATAGGGGGTGGGGGGTGAGTCGAGGGGGGTGGAGGTGGGGGGGGGGGGGGCGAGGGGGGGGGCCGGGGGGTTGGATCAAAGGACACTAGGGGGCGGGCGGTGTCAATTGCCTACTTTAATTACAAAGTGAAATTAAGAGGAGAATGGGGCCTCCCTGCTGGACCTCCCCGGCCCCTCTGCGACCAAGTAGGACGGGGGAGGGAATGGTTTTGAAGGCAGGGGGGGGGGGGGTGTGTTGGATTCAGGGGGCCGATCCACGGACAATTTACGGAGCATTCGTGTATCAAAATCACCAAAATACGGAGCAATTTCTCGTTTCTCGTTTACGAAGCAAACACAGTGCATTTTTTATGATTCGTAAATTTTGCAAAGCAAAAAAAATGCGTCGTAAATGCTAAAATATACTATCACAAATATTGTGATCGTATATTTTAAAGTGTCAAAATTATACAAAAAAATACTTTGACAAAATGATAGAAACATATCATTTTATTCATGTTATATTGTTTATCAAGAGATATGAGGTCCAAACTGATTGTATTAATTCTTTCAAATTTACAAATTATGATTCGTAAATTTACAAAGCATTTACAAAGCATTTTATTGTATATTTTTGCGAGTCATGGGTCTCCCTGGTTAAGAAATCATAAAATATTTGTTTCGTATATCTGCAATAGAAAGCAATTCGTAAATTGTCCCTGGATCGCCACCCTGGATTCATAACGGGGATGGAGGGGAGGGAAGCCCGGCCCAGGAGCTGCCCCTGTCCGCCCCCTGGTTCTCCTGGGTTTACCCTGGAGGGAGGGAGGGGCTGGCCAGGGGGAGTTAGTGGCCTTGGTTTGGAAGCAGGGATTTGAGTAGGGGGACAGTGAAAAAGTCGGAAATAGGCATAAACAAATTATGAATGTATCCAAAAATGTTATGAAATCTGTTATAATCATCAAATTTTGAAACTGGTTTTCAGGGGTGATGGAAGAAAAAAGTTGGAAATCCGACAAAAATCGGAAAACTTACATCCCTGTGGAAGGCAGGCGGGGGAGGGGATGGTGTGGTACTGGACGATTTAAGGTGGTCAGTGAGGCATACGGATACAGGATTTCGAAAAGTGGAGAGTTCTATAAGTATTGGAGTGAGTGAGTGAGTGAGTGAGTGAGTGAGTGAGTGAGTGAGTGAGTGATGGGTGTTTTACACCGTACCAACAGCCAGGGTAATTTTTACACCAAAAACAGGTTGGGACGAATTCTGTCTTTGGTGATCGTATCTATGAGATGAAGGTGACAGGGTGGGCAAACAGCAGGGGATCAAATCCTGGAAATTATTTTTGCTGTACCTCATCCCTTAGTGAACCCAGCACCAACCGGGAATTGAACCCAAAGAACCACTTGGTCAGTGCTGTCCCCCCTATCATCGCCAATATGATCAGCGGGGGCTACTGAGGGCCTATATATTCTTCCCCAGTGCAAAAGCCCCACCCCGGTATCCCCAAAGGGGGTGGATACAGGATTTTGAAAACGGGGCGCATATAGGCTAAGTAGCTAAACGTTGGGCACGTAGGCACGACGTTTTATTTCTCTATGTAAAGTATAAGTAATTAAAAGAAAAAAAGGGGGGGGGGGGGTCAGGACACCCTGGAAGCCCCCCCCCCCCCCCCACTACTACATGGCTATGGAATAAATCCACCAATTTTATATTTAAATGATAAACATTGATGTCATGAGACGGTTTTGGGTAAATTTAGCAAAAATATATGACCTAGATATTTGATTTTCCCCCCACGAACCACCCCTGGGCAAGGTAGGGGGGAGGGCCTGCCGAGGTTCTGGACGATTTGAGGAGGTTACAGTGGCGGATCCAGGATTTGGAAAAAAAAAGGGGGGGGGGGCGCTATTGGAAAAAATCTTCTTAAATAACTTTTTGGCAGAATTTTACATTAAAAAAGTATAAAATTGGCCAAAAAAAGACGATTCGCCCCCCTCTTAATCCGCCACTGGGTTGGTGCGGACGTAGGCCCAACGGATGGGGCTGGGGTCGGGCGGTCGTGGGGGAGGGGGGGGGGGGGGCTTGATGGAGGGGGAGGGGGCAGGGGGGCCCATCAGCCCCAGCGGCCGGGCAGGTCCCCCTAATTACCGTCCGGCTCGGCTTTATGCAGGGGCCGGGCAGCCCCCCTGGGGGCTCGGCCTCTCTCGATATGGCCTGCATTTAGACAGTCTCCGCAGTGCACATCTGATGTCCTTCATTCATTTTTAAAAACGCCAAACTCGATTTATATGTACGGCGCGACCGCTCACCCCCTGCCACCCCCTGCCAACCAACCAACCAACCAACCCCTGCGCCCGCGCCCGCGCCGCCCCAGCCTGGCCATCCAGGGTGGGAAGGGGTGGGGGGTTACTGGAGGAGGCGGGCTGGTCGTTGCTTGTCCGCGCGGCCGGCATTAGGCAGCTAATTTGCTGTTAAATTCGCCGCGTAATGAAGTGTCGTCATCGCCTTGATACATGACTGATGCTCATTTTGCCCCGCCGCGCCCGGAATGAGCGGCGCGGCGCGCGGCCTCATAACGCCGCGTGGCTGATGGCGGTGGTCGGCGTATATCATGTGGTGGTCATCAGGCGCCGACAAATGACCAGCGCGTCTTCATTAGGGCTGTGGTCAGTGGATCACCACCCCCGGGCACCGCGCCCCTGATATCAGTCTTCCCCCAGTGCAAATCCTCATCGGGCTGAGTCCTCCAATCCCCCTACCTCCCCCCCCTCCTCCTCCCCCCCCCCCTTACCTTACCACTCCCTCCCTCCCTCCCTCCCTCCCTCCCTTACCTTACCCCTCCTTCCCTCACCTTACTCCTGTAGACCTGCCTGCCTCCTTCCCCAAAGCCTTAAGGCAACACCTTCATGCCATATCTATGGGGTGTACCATTACATGCAGTCTATGAGGATGACCGAAATGAGTTTGATTTTGGTCGGAACTACATTGGAAACCACCTCATCGAAAGTAAATTCTGTATGTCAGTACAATCTTAAAACATGTAATTAAATTCGATCTTTCCCTAATACCCCCGCTTCTTCCATCCATTGCCTTACCCCTATAGAGGCTTACTTCTTCCTTCCTTTGCTACCCAAAACTTTGACTGAGCCAGCACCTTTATGCAGCTATCTGCCATATCTATGAGAGTTCCATTACAGCCCAATGAGAATGACCGAAACTAGTTTGATTTCTACTGGAACTACATGGGAAATGACTCGCAGGAAGTAAAATTTGTATGATAATACGATAAACATTTGATCAATCTCAACGCTTTATAGGAGCCTAGAAAGTACGCCGGGAGAAAATTTTGACATTTGTTAAAAGAATGAAAGAATTCTGATAACATGCATGAAAACAATACGGCGGGACACACCTAAGCCCTATACCTCCTACAACCCCCACGCCCCACCCCCACCCTTAAATCCATCCTTCATTTCTACACCAAACATCCTCACACCCTCCCAAAACAACACAGACAGTCCGAACTCGCCAGCCAAACCACCACCGCCACTGGTCGGGCGAAATAAATGAAAATGAATGAAATTTATCACCCGGAGATTGTGTTGATTTAGCGCGTTTAGGGCCGGTCAGTGCTTACCCAGCGCCAACACCACCGACACATTATTGACCAGAATGAATCAAAAGAAGAGGTTAATGACTCCACCACTGTCCACCCTACCCTTCCTGGCCACCCACTCGGTCCGAGAAACTCCGGATCTTCCTCCAGTGGCTAGCAAAACAAGGCAGGGCCCCAACCCCCTGACGCCTCCTGACAGAATAGGTAATAATGATTTAAAGCAGGCCAGGGGCTCAGGTCCGCCCGAGTCTCATTTATCCCAATAGAGGCCTGAGTGAAAACAAAAGCTGCGCGTCCGATCGGGCCCCCCGTCGCCGCCCCCCTGGAGGGGTCGCCCCCTCCTGTGGGTTCCTCCTGGGACCAGGCCCCGGGCGCAGGCACCCCCTGACTACTGGAGGAGAAGGAGGCAGTCAAAAGGCCGTTTGTGCAAGGAACTTGTGGTACAATAGAAGGGTTTTTATATTTAAAAAAATCTTTTATAAGCCGTGTGGGGGCTAGAAAAAACACAACAGAGGGGTTTTACTGAGTAGGCGATTTTTTTTTATCTATATTTCTTTTGGGGGGCGATTTTGAGATATTTTCGTATTTCATATCACATTGTTTAGATCTTCTGAATCATCTGTAAGTGGTATTATAGGCGATTTTCATTTTTTATCTATCTAATTTTCTTTTGGGAGCGATTTTGAGTTATTTGATATCTTATATCACATTTCTTTTGATATTCTGATTCTTCTGTAAGTGGTATAATTGTCATAGATTTTGACATGTGTTAATTGCGTTGTAAGATGAATCTTTGTAAGAAAACTGCTGATACTCTAGAAAGGTCCGAGGTTAGAATTGCGATTTTCTTGGCGATTTTGAGCAGTTGGGATATTGTTCTATGCAAAAAAGATAAGATTCTTTTATGAATCCTCTGTAAATGGTATCTCTTACATGGATGTTAAACTTGGGCTTAGCAATTTGTAAAGTGTGTTATCATTAATGCTCTCATATATTTCCGAACGCTCAAGAGGGTGCATATTCTGAAATAGCACTAACACTGGGTAGGAATGTTAAAGTAACTCCAGAAGAATGAAACAATGTGGCGCATTTACCACAATCAGTCCTAAAGTACTATGCTTTAATGAATTCGCTTGTGAAATCGGTTCGTGGAATATTTGTGTGCGTCATCAACCATACCATTGGTATTATCAATTAATGAGAAGTCATCATATTGAAATTCCCGATACACTTTACCTTTTCCATGTACTACTTATACAGGAAGGTCACATACTAGTAGTAGAATGCATATTATTTAAGCCCGTATTCCACTCGGCGATTCTCATTGCTGGCGATTTTAATTGCCGGCGATTTTTATTACCGACGATTTTGTATTTAATTACTTTTCTAGATAAATGGCATGATATTGCATCTTATGTATCAGTTTGAAAGAAGATTAGAAGAAATATGTTATGATCTACAACATGCATGTTTTAACTAACACCTGTTTCCATTGACGATTTACGGAATCGCGACTAAAAAATCGTCTAGTGGAATTCAGCCTTTCTATGTAACAGCATCGTGCCTATTTGATTAATCTTATTCCGAGTTACTTGGATTAAGTCGATCTCTTCGTCACGATTTAGGGTTAATCGACATTCTAGAATCCCATGGCAAAATGTCACTTATTCCATTTCAGTGCTGCTAGGTAGAACTGAACTTCAGGAATTCGGTAATTAATTTAAGTGACATACTACTGGTAACCAGATGAGGTTTGGTATATTACTTGGTCATGCCAAGGGTACATAGTAAGAACTCTACAAATACATTGACCTATGTGATTTAGATTGGTCCGTACCAAAAGTTCAGTGATTGACTGGTACTTTTAGCAAACCTGATACCTTCATTCGAAGTCATGAATGCAAGTAAAAGAGTTATAACCAAGGAGAGTAAGGTTTAAGGGTAAGGCAGCGGTGGAAAGAAGAAAACAGATAATTACTTTTAACAACTGATATAAATAATTATGAAAAGAAAATCCTAATTACCCATTTATCTATGGTACCCAGATCTTCAGGTATTTAATCAAGAACACCATGACAGTAAAATAATTAAGTTTCTACACTTGTCGTCGTACTGGAATCAACTCTTTAAACCATTCTCACACTAGAGTATGACGATATATCAAACAAAGCAGAGTCTAAATACAGAAAATATAATCATTATCTTCAGCCCCTGTATCCATTTTTAAGGGTTCCCACTAAATTACACCTTTAATCTATAAAGTTACATGGAAATTTTCATAAGAGTATCACGTCTTTTACATGCACGAATTTCCTTTACTCCATTCTTTTCGTCCAGTTCCATTACATTAATAAATATACTGACCCCAAGTATTCGAACTACGTGTTCCCTGATGGGACGACATTTTTAAGGTAACCAAATCATTCCACGCCTAATATCCGAAGGATTCCCAGTGATTTTCCTCAATAGGCCGACCTAGGCTCGGCCTAATACATTCTGCACGTGCTAGGCCTGGCAACACGTTCGGCCTAAATACTCGCCTAATGCAAGCCTAGATTTGGCCATGAGTATAAAGTCAGTGCATGTGGAGTCACTCACGCCCCCCCCCCCCCCGCCACCCCCCCCCCCCCCCAAAAAAAAAGGGGGGGGGGAGAAACACTCCCTTCAAACTGTCGTCTTCAATTCCGTTCCAGCTCAACTAGTTTGATTTATTCTATTTCATTTTACCATGTATATGTTAAAACTAAAAAGCAGCAAATTTATACATTCCAGGCAACACCCAAATTGCATTATGTTGTGTTTAGGTCAAGTAAAATTGAGTTACAATATGTATTGTCTTGATAGCCACTGATATATCAACTCATATAAAATGTCAATGTAGTGGAATAGGCAGAACACTATATAGCAACAAACTAAGGATTGCTGCTACTTCTACCCATCACTGGCCCAAGCACCTGTGAAATTAGTTGACTTTGTAGCTACGGAGATACCCTGTTTTCCTTATGGAAAGCTTACTAAAGTATTTCCGTAAATGTGTTCATAGATGAAACCTCTGGTAAGGGCACCAAATACTTCTGTACCTTACAACTGCGGAAAAAAAGTCATCGTCAACATTCAAAATGCAAATTCCGCAACTTTCCCATTTCAATTTGGTCAAGGAGGGGGGCGGTATCCACGACCTTTGCCCCCCCCCCCCCCCTCCCGACTCCAATGGATCCACGACTGCATTCTTAACCCTCCTTCATACCTCAGGTTACCAAGCGAAATTCAATTTTCAAATTCACTGTGTTTTCTCTGAGATTTCCCTGTCCCTCTGCAATTTTTCCCTGTGTCATATCCAGCAAGTTGTTGAAATTTAAAAGCCTCTGTCTGCATAAAAATTTGGACAACCCAACAACAAAACGCCGAATCCCTAATATCTTGAGAATCAGGAATTTCAGAACCGGGCCAAATTGAATTCCCTGTGTTTTCCCTGTTTTTTTGGCAAAATTTGCAATTTCGCTGTGTTTTCCCTGTCAGGGACTTTTCTTGCCATTTTCCCTGTTTTCCCTGTGTGGTTGGTACCCTCATACCTGCCCATACCTGCACCTCCCTCCTTTCTCTTTCCTTCCCCCACCCCCACTCTCTCTCCTGCCCCCCCCCCCATTCTCTCCCAACCCTTCCTCGCCGACCCCACCTTGCGCCGTCCTAGACACTACACTCAACCACTTGTCGAGCACAAAGCCCAATTGACAGTAATGTATGTAAAACGCCGCCGAGTAAGCTATGTACACACGCCCGCCTTATGAAAGCTTTATGTCCTCTGCAGCCGTGCATTCAGTCCCTTTCAGGTGGAGATTGCGCCGACCGGCGGTGGAGAGTGTAGAGTGTAGAGTGTATCGGCGGGGATGTGAGTGTATCGGCCCTTTTACACTATGCGACGTTAGCTGCGATATTGGCGTGATATGAGGATATCGCAGAAAATTCACACGGAGGAATGACAGGAGAAAATCATACGGAAAGGGGGGTCCATATGATTTATAGGCTAAGTTCTTTAATGTTTGCATTCACATACGGGCATAACATATTTTTCTATTTGGCAAGTTAAATTCCCCACCAAAAGGGAGGAGTGGGGGGTCAGGACCCCCTGGCGCCCCCTGGATCAGCCCCTGAATAACATTATTGTTTGAAATAGGCTATTTTTGAATATTTCACACAGGTGTAACCAAGAAATGTATCTTTAATATGTGCGACTTCAATGCGACATCGTCATATCGCAGCTCATATTGCATCTAGTGTAAAATCCCCTTGTGGTGTGAAGATGGTGACGGGGGGGGGGAGCCTGGAGGGGGTAGGGGGAAAATGGAGGGGTAGGGGGTGTTCGCAAGGGGGGGGGGGCGTCGCCATTTATCTGTTTCCGGGCCAATATACAAGCAATGCCCGTCGAGTCCCCCATACAGTCCATTCGGCGGCGCAAATGGCCGCGAGGGCCGCACAATGCCGCGCGTTGTCGCTAAAGCGCGAGGGTAAACACTGGGGCGGCGCGGCGCGGCAGGGGCGGCGGTACGCGCGGCTCAACGCTCAACGCCCGCGGGCCCACCCTGCGCGCCGCGCCGCGCCCTGAAAGCCGCGCCTCCGCCTCCCTAAGTGATCGCATTGTGGCGCGCATTACAAAGGAAATGGATGATGCGGATCGGCGAGCGGAAGTGAGCGTTTTATGAGACGCTGACGACGACGACGACGGGGCGGTGGCGTCAGGGATGGTGGGAGGGGTGGGGGTGAGCCTACGGGAGGAGGAGAAGGACTTGGCGCGGGTATGTGACGCGCGGAGGCGGCGGCGCGGTTTTGACGCGCGGGTTGACGCGGCGCGGCGCGCGTAAAGGTCAGCGGCTTTTAGTGGGGCGCGTGATAGGGTTCAGTGGCGGGCGGCGCGACGCGCGTCATTAGGCGCGCGGACGCGTATTAAAGGCGTGAAAAACGGGATTTCATAAAGTGGGTTGGGGTTGTCCATCCAGTCTGCATTTTCTGAAGGACTTCTAGATTTGTAGGATGTGAACCGGTGACGTTAAACTGAGTAAGAAGTGGAAATTTGTATTGTCGGATAACAGCTAGAACCATGCGCTATACTGATAAAGACACAGTCAAGTGCGTCAATATCAAGCTCAATTACATACGGTTATTCCTTAATCAAACCACTGATAAGCCCGCTAGAATATTCCACGCCAATTCTGAATCATTAGGATGGACTGGAGATTTGAAGAAGAGCGACCAGTATATAGATATGATTTTGGTTTTAAACAACTGTGATGGACACATTTGTTTTGTTTAGTTCTTGGCGCTTGCCTTTAAATAACATACACTTATGAAAGTCTTTCGACAAAAACACTGTTATATACAGTCCATTATGTTTCTGGTAAATCTAAGGTTATGTGCTTTATTGCAAACATTTTTTAGGAATATGAGGGAAGCTTAAACTTTCAAACGCCTCTGAAGTGTTACACCAATGTGGGATTCTGTAACGTTCTTTTAAGTAGTATAGGAATAATGGCTTTGCAGTGTCTTGTGGATACATAATGTAAGTAGTATAGGAAAAATGGGCATTGTGGTATGTTCTGGACACAAATAATAATGTAATATGTAAAGATATTTTGTATAGATAGTATAGAAATTTATAGGAATACCTTTGATTGCTCCAACAAGTACCTGGATCACCTTCTGAATTACATTCCTCAATTAACACCCTTTGCAGGTGGCATACCCCCAGTGTTTCATGATTTGTCCACGAGTGTTCAGATTGATTCACAACTTGGTCGTAGGTGCTAAATATGGTTTACGAAGTAATCAAATGTGACAAAACGTTGAATTGCCTTATGTCGTCACCTTCTCATGTTAGCACTAGATTTTGTTTTTTGTCAATACATGTTTTGGATAACTATTGAATCAACCGTCAGCCTATGTTTTTGTTTTGCTGATTTGTTTTGATTTTTTTTTGAATACTTGAATTTGAATTGATTTCAAGTATTATCCTTTTTATATCGGTTAATAATTTGAGCGATTTGATTGTATATTTCATACTTACATTGGACCTACTTATTGACAGTTCCTAGAATCTCCATTGAACTATTTACATGTGCTTTGGATTGTGACTCTGTAATAGTATGTGTTTTACTATAGGGATCCAAGAACGTATATGCAATATGACGAAGTGCGTAAGCAAGTGAGTGAGTCAGTGAGTCAGTGAGTGAGTGAATCAGTTAGTGAGTGAGTGAATCAGTGAATCAGCGAGTGAATGAGCCGAATGTGAATGTGAAGCTAAAGTAGCTGTTTTTATTGAAGGTTTAATGTACAATGGCCAGTTTATCTTTAAGGAAAAGTCATCCTCAAGCTTTAATATCAAAATAGATTACTATCAGAGTCAGGCCTAAAGTATCGAGATACAGCACACTGCCAACGCAAATTATATGTTCTAATTCATGCTTAAATGTAAGGAAGAGAATAGGCCTAAAGTGAAGCGAACTCTGAATACAAGTTGTAGTACAACACAACAAAAGCAAATTATGTTTTTATTTCAATGTTAAATGTGAATAGGAAAGTAGGCCTAAAGTGACGTGACCTATCACACTGCCAAGGCCTAAGGTGACACCTGACACGCACACACCTAGGCAACAATAGGCCTAAAGAGTGACAGAAAAACCACAGTTTTATTGGCGCCAAACGTCTTTAGCTGCATGAGTGGTCCAGAAGTCAGATCTGGGCAGGAAGCCAGGGGCTATGGCCAGCGACCCCTCCCACCAAACCAACGACTAACTCCCACCAAACCACCTCCTACCTCCCACCAAACCCACGACCAACTCCCACCAAACCACCTTCCACCCCCAGCCTTGGCCCATGGAACAGTACCGCCAAGACCCCCTGGGGGAATGAGATTTCAATGGGAAGGGGGGAGGGGGTACTTGGGTTTGAAAACACCGTAAAATAAGTAAATTCGAGACAGTAATCCCGTCTCTTAATCTTGTATGCTTAAACGACAGTCAAAGAACCAAAATTGAACGTGTGTTTATACGTACAATTAGCTGATTTAACTCAAAAGAAACTGGACACAAAAAAGTAAATAGTGTTGTGGGTCAGAGAACGATTTAAACCTCATTCAAGAAATATCAATTTTGGTAGGGTTGAAATCGCATATTTCAGATCATACAGGGAATAATTTTCATTCCAGAATACATTTTTGGTCATACTACCAACAGGGCGGAAACCACCATTTTTACACTATAGAAGTAAAATAATTTGTAGACTGACAGTGTCAGTGGGGACTTCTCTCCCCTTTTTCTTTAGAAAATTTTAGGAAGTGAGAGCCCCCCCCCCCCCCATTCACTATCCCCCTTTAAACCCAAATTCAAGGGAGAGGGAACACTGCGACACACCACCAAACAAACCCCCCACTACCCAAGGCGCAGGTGAGACAAAGACCCAAACAATACCCCGCTTTCCCTTACACGCCCCCTGGTGACAAAACGGGGAACAACACGGCCCGCTCTCGTGCCGAGACGGCCGACCAAAATTAGCGTGTTTCTTTTTCATCGGCCAAAACAAGCAAATCGGGGCCACGTGCGCTAAATGCTTTTATGAATGCACTGATTACAGGCTAGGCCTTGTGCGTGCGGAGCGACAGGAACAACAGAGGGATGGTTATTCCATTAGGGAACAACCAAAGAGGCCAGGGGTAGGGTGACTAGGTTATTTTGTGGATATTTATATTCGCGGATTCCACCAAGTTTACATCCACAAAATATACGCATATTTATGCATTTCGCGGATATTTTTATTTGGAGATCATTGGTTGTGTGGGTTAGATGTGTAGGGATTTGTTAGAAATTGCAGTTTGTTTGCGCGAAAATTTATACGCGCAAAATAAGTATTTATTTTCCGATATTACACTCCCTTCCCAGTGCTATAAACACTACCGCCCCCTGTGATAACATAAACACGCCGTCAAGGTGATATACTGAGTAACACTTCTCATGCTTTATGACTTTAATTCAAAACCTCCCCGCGCGTAATTTCCATTAATAAATGAAGCGAATCAACAGGGGAGGAGCATTATTAAATCCTCTACTGCAGGCATCAAAGGCATTTACAGGGCATTTACAACATATTAACAGGGCATTTACAGGCCTGAAGAAGCAACCACCAAAGAGCTTCTCACGGTTCTTTACCTTGCTAACATGAGTGCATGCTTAGCGAGGTTTTCCTGCTTTGAGGAAAGCGAGCTTGCGTTTTATGGAAACATCTTGATGGAAATAATCAAGGTTTTATCCACTTCCCCCCTCGCACCCACCAGCAAAAAGGAAATAAATCTCACTTCTCAGACTGTGAACTTATTAATGGATCTTAACAAATACAACCTCACACTCCTCGGCGGAAAAGCCTAAGTTTCTTTTGTGCGGAAAAGTCTTGATTAACGATCAGAATTAATAGGAGGATTTATGTTTTTTCACCACCCCTGTAACTCGCCAGTGCATTGAGCCACACCTTTTCTTTCCACTGGCCACTCACTCACAATGTCGTTCGATTAGGAACCGGCGCCTACGCCGCCCGCCTCGTCCAAACCCCTGTCGACCCTACCTCTACAAATAACATATCACTTGACAAACAAAGGCGCAACAGTCATTATGTTTTCCTTCGCACGTTAATTACTGGCGCAAGAAAAGCTAACGACGGCCGCCGCGCTTTCTGAATTGCTCGCGAGCAATAGGGGCCAATTGGTGAGCTGCTCGCCCAACGAGGACGCAATCTGCCTAAGTGAAAGAGGAGCATGCGGACGGGGCCCTGGCGCTAATATTGTAATTACTCCTCGGTTGGAGAAAGGTGCCGGGCCGGTTAGGGCCAGAGTAGGTGGGGCCGGTCGCCTCTGGTCCATCTACGTATTCGCAAACCCATGGTGTAAAAGCACTCAAAGTCTTGCGCCTGTTTTCTACTGGGCGATTTTGACCATTAGGAATTTGCTTTTTTTTAAATTTCCGTTGGAAATATTACAAAACACATTGAATGTCATATCCTTTGATAGGTAAATCAAAATACCTTCTAACGATATATAACATGGCTATCATTAGCACATATTGCGACATTTTTCTCTGAGACTATTTTCTCTGAGACTATCACATGACACCATACATTGAAGGAGGTCAATGAAAACTAGCGACTTGCTAACTTGTAACCTATAGGATAAATAAATGTATTTGGAAAAAAATACTATTCGAAGGAAATTGTAAAACCTTTCTAGGGATAATTATACAACATGTCTATATCTAACCTTAATTCCAAGTGCCGATTTTTAACAATCGACAGCAAAATCGGCATGTGGAATATAGGCTTTAAGGTTGTATTCCATCATCTGACATTGTTCATGGTTTCATAAATCAGCAGTATGAGTATGGGTTAATCGTATCTTGTTATACATGTATATCACTAAAAAGGAGAGATTTTCTCGAAGGATTAAGAGTGAATGTTTGCATTCAGTGATTTCCAGCCATTTGGTATGGTTTGCAGTTGGGATTAGATTATCACGTGGGACGCAGTGGGTGGACAGAAAGGTTAGGAGCTTACATATTCTTGCACTCCATGTATATTAATCAGATTACTGGTATATATTAACCCTCACATACACACAATAAAATTCTTCTCATAAAGAATAATATCTGGGAGGAAAGATCAAGTGTTTCTTACACCTTACGTCTTTATATGATTTATACTATCGCATTTTTTGTGTGGGTTGGAAAACCGGGGGGGCCGACCAAAAAACATCTACGAGAACTCTGTACCTACGAGAACTTTACATACCAACAATTGCTCAATTTGCAATCGTGGGTATTGTAATTCTCGTGGCACAGAATTCAATTATTTCAACCATTAATGTGTTCCAATGTCCTTCTAACATACTTATATGTACATAAATATATTACGGGAATGATTTTAGTATGATTTTTCAATACATTTTCAAGTCCAAAAGTTCTCGTGGATGTTTTTTGGGCGAAATTTTCTTCTCGTGGGCATAAAATAACCCCTACGAGAAATCGTAGATGTTTTTTGGTCGGCCCCCCAGGGTGCAATCAACCAATCAACCAACATCTCTCTCTCCGCCTTATCTTTTAGCACTTGCTTAGCACTAAATCAGCTGGATTATGACATAGTGCACACTATATGGATCCCACTAACACTCAAGAGGGGTTAATAAAAACGTGTCATATCATTCACACTTGTCGTGAGTTATCTATTGTGGGTTTTCTACGAACAAGACACCGTTCTTTTTGCATGGAAGTCGTGAGAATGTACATACTGACGTCAAAGGAATACCTTTTCCACCTAATCCAAGTTAGTATTACGAGTATGTCAGTTAAATAATCAGCGGATTCGATTGGCGTCGGCCTAGAGAGACGTGACCTGTCCCACTGTCAAGGCATATAGCCTGTATTCCACTCGCCGATTTTGATTCTGGCGATTTTGAATTTGTTATAGGTTTCCCCGAGAATATGACATAGGACCATAATCCTATATTCCATCAGAGAGAAAATCATAATGGTTGAATGGACCGACGGTCTCGGAGCATTTTTTTCTATTTTATCTTTCTTCATTTTTTTCCATCTATCTATATGATTGTAATTATGACATTTTACCAGTAACATGTTTATCAAAATCTACATTATATGTTAGGAGAGACGAGGATTATCCTGAATAATATCTCTTGGATTATACATAATTTCAAAACGGTCTTTGAGTATTCGAGGGATCATCAGCATATTGTTGCAATAATTATACAAATGCTATTGCTATGGCATTAAAACCTGATGATGGCAAATTATGGAAGATGCGCCATTGCTCTTTCAAGTTTATAAATCACAGCTTAAATCAAAGAAAACAGCTGGTTGCAAATGTTAAGTCCAGGTAGCAATTTCCCTAGAATCAGGTCGCAGGTAATTCACATAGTTTTGGCTGGCATACCAGTCGTGACATCTCCATTACGTCTCCCCTAAGCAATAGTCCGTCGCAAATAAATCTCATTACTTACAGCGTAATGACTTTTATCAATTGGGGCCTCGCTGTATTAACTACATTGATGCAGTGCCAGTTACACCACCATACCACAACAATTTAAACCCCCATTGCACCATCTAACCCCCTGGCCTTGTATTCAAATCACAGGACAAGCTTGTAATACACACTGGCAAGGCCAGAATAAAAGCCACCAATGTGCATAGAGTGCGCTATTGAATCCAATCGGGGCTTCCCTAATGAAATAATTCATTAGGCCTTTGTTGGTGATTTGAATGGGATTTTTTTGTGGTTGTGTGTTTGTTTGGGGAGTGAGGCAGGTAAATACAGCATAGTCTGGTACAATCACATATGAGATAGCAGCAGCTTAGATTGTATGAAATATTCAGAGCAGCGTTTATGATCTCGTTCCTTACTCTGATCGATGCGATGTAACTGTAGCCACCACATACATAGCGACTAGGTGAGTTCAACCATTTTTGTTTACTAGGCCTATACGATTTTGGGTCCTAGTTTCTTGACAGACATTATAATTATTATGCTGGCATGTTGACTGCTAGCGTGCTTCGGAGGCTAACAGCACAATTACAGCTTTCTAACAGAATTCTAAATTGATTTATCAATTAATTTATTATTATCAATTTATTAATTGATTTATCTTTTTAAACATCTTAAATAAGCATCCAAATCTCTGTGTGAAGATTTGAACTCCAACAACAGAATTATTTTTCATAGTATTTAAATTGTTGTTAAAACATATTAAATAGAAATGAATTAGAGTGTCTAGAGAGCAACCAGCTGCGGCCAAAAACCAGTTCATTCACATGCCGTATAAATGTTTTCCCTGCCAACTGACCTTTTTCTTGGATACCACTAAGGGGGGTCCAGCCATTTCTGGTACACCTACATCTATTTCCTTTGAAGAACCTTAATAAATTGTGTGACATATTCTTGGATAATTTGTTGAAGACTGCTCAGATATTGTTAAGAATTAACGAGTTTTGAGGTAAGGTTATACACGTCCTTTTCACACCATAAGAAAACAGGGGTATGGGGTGTGTAGTAGTCAACGTGCTCGACTTGCATGCTGGGGTCCCTGGTTCAAGGCTGGGCTGTGCCTGTTACACCACCTAAAATTCTCTCATTCTCACCCCAATAAATTTAGTCAGCCAACTGTTCTACACAAACGTGAGTGGTCCTGATATAGCTGAAAAATTGCTGAGCGAACGTTAAACTCAAACAATCATCATCGTCGTCGTCATAAGAAAACAATGTTCCATAACTGTATTATTAGAACAAAACCATAGTTAGTAATTCTATTTTATAAGCTGCTACAAAATGCATGTGTATGACACAATTGGAGGCATACGTATAAGAAATGTCCTCATATTTCAGAGTATTTTCCATGTTTCAGCAAAGTAAAGAATAACGTAATTGTATGGAATAAAAGAAAAGGATAACATGAGTTTTCACAGATATTTAATTTTGCACATAGAAAGCTGCTTATAGGCGAAGATTTTTTGCACGAGAACATTGAAGGCAATATCATAGAAAAGAAACTGTAGATTTGAAAAAGATTCTTAATGTTCAAACATATAACATTCCGTTGCTTTATCTCTATACCCTTCCTCTAGTGTCTCCAGCATTCATCTTCTTACACCTCCTCCAGGCGTTCCCTCCTAGTGCTAAGACCCCCTCCCCAACTACGCCTCATTTTCCTCCAGTGCCTTCTGTATAGCCCTGGAGTTAAGGCATCGCGCTGCCTGGAGTGCACGGGCGGATTTCTCTGATTGAGCGCAGCCATGGAGAGTGTAAATGCTAGATTTCATTTAAGTGCTACGTAATGGTAGCATGTAAATATGATGTATTTATAGGGCTTAGTGTTGACAATGATGCGGCGCGCGGCTGGACGCAGCGTGCCGCTAAATTGGGGGATGACACGCCCTAATGCGGTGACAAAGTGGAGCGACACAACCATTATCACACCACGCGATTTTTCCGTCAACAAAATCGAAAACTTCCGAAATTCCATCAGGAAAATTCCACGAACCCATACATGTTACATATCATTCGAAAGGAAATGAAAAATCCTTTCTATCGATATGTAACATGACTATGATTAGTTATGAATCGAAATGGCGATTTTTGAAAATCGCTTGAAAAATCGGCAGGTGGGATACAACCTTACGCACTCCCCATCAGCCTGCGCCGCCGCTCCGCCTAGCATTAGTCGCGGCCGTCGACGCGGCGCATAAATCAGAGGGCGCGCGCGGCGGGGAAATAATTACACGTTAAAATATAAATAAAATTGGAGCATAAAGCGCGCCATTTGAAAAGGATGCATTAAGAAATTTGGAACATTTTTACCAATTAGTGGCTGAATGCGCCCCCATTATAGCCTACACGCGATCACAATGTCGCCGAGCGCCGCCGCTTTGGGGGGTTGTGCGTCGGGGAGAGGGGGCGGGGGTGTCCTGGAGCAGCGAATGGTAGTAGAGTTAGGTAGGTAGATAGGTAGATAGGTAGGTAGGTAGGTAGGTATAGGTAGGTAGGTAGGTAGGTAGGTAGATATAGATAGGTAGGTACAGGATGCAGGTGGGCGCATGCATGGAGCAAGAGTAGGAGGGGAGGGGAGGGGGGGCTTGCTGGGGTCATATTGGGAAGGGAAAGGATTAAAATTGGAAGGAAGGGTCCATGCTTTTGGGGCCTGGGAGGCTTTATGAAGTAGAAGGTGGGGGGGGCACTTAGTCTAAATAATTATGGTGAGGTCTGATGTGAAATTATTCCATATTTTGCTGTACAATTCACTAAATGACCTATTGTGTTCTGAAGAGAAGTATTGTACATATATATTATATTTATTTGAGTTTATTTGAACTACATGCATTATATAACCCTGACATCAACATCAGTATTGATATAGTGTATACATACGTTACATAACAATATTATAAATTTGTGGAAATTATGTAGGAATAAAATACAATAGTAAAATGATCGATCATAGATACATTATTGAATTATGATGTTATTGTAAGTTATATTTTGCACATTACATTTGATGCTATTGCAAGGTACAAAAAAATGTAAATACAATAAAAAGCAGGTTTTTATTCCACCCCTTCACACATAATATTTCATTTATGCGTTGTTGCAGACTCTACATCCACGTATCCCCCTCTCCCAACCTCCCGCCTCCCCGTCTCCCTTCGCCGACAAATCCTCGCAGCTTCAGCTGGACAGAGGGGTGAGAGAAGGGATGGTAAGGGCTGGGGTAGCTGCTGGGCCTATAGAGCCTTTTCCACACCATCATGGTCCAGTGGAACTATAGACAAATATACCTACATAATCACAGGAGAAACTATCTGCAGTTAAGAAATGTGTCAAAGGCTGCCCGGTGGGCTGAGAAAAACATTCTAAACATTTTCTTATTATTTATTTTTTGATTAGTCAAAGACTAACCTATTTATATATATATATATATATCTCTTTGACAGACTTTTATAGAAGACATCAGCAAATTCAGCAAATTCGTGAAGGAAATGAAAAATATGATATCTATTTAATGTAGCATTTGTATCCAAATCTACCTAGAGATATTATGGAAAAATACCCCTAACCTCTCTGCACTTCAATTTTTTGGCATGGTTTGCACCCTTTTCCCACACGGTGGCGTTGTTTGGAAACGACCCTATTGCTGCCGTTGCTGCTTCATAGGCGTTGTGAGGCGGGGCTTTTAGGCGGATGTTGTATAGATTGGGCAATAAAACGTGTCCTAGAGTGTCTCTACAAGCGGTGAGATGATGGAAACCCGCCGCGGGTAACAGGCCCGGTCGGCGCTTTACACGCCCATGTCAGAACTGGTTAATGTTCTCCCCAACCTTCTCGCCCACTCTCTGACCCATACTCTGGCCCACACCTTGGCCCATCCCCTGGCCCAGCCTATGGTCCATTTCATCCCCTATGCACATGTACATCACAGATATAGTCAGGTGTTTTGTATGATCAGAACAGGTTAATGATCTTCCCCATCCCTTGGCCCACTCTTTGGATGGCCCATCCTCTGGCTGTTCTTCTGTCCCGTTTCTCCTGGCCCACTCTCTGCATGGCCAATCTTCTGTACATATCCTCTACTCCACTTTCCTGACCCTTGATTTACACACCCATGTCAGAACTGGTGTTCTCCCCCATCCCCTGGCCCACTCTCTGCATGGCTCACCCTCTGGCTCACCCACTGCCCCTATCCCATGGCCCATTCCTCTGGCCCATTCTCTGACCCACTCTCTGCATAGCCCGATCTCTGCATGGCTGACTCTCTGACCCATCCTGTGCCAACCCCTCCCTGGCCCATTTCCCCAAGCATACTCTCTATTGATATAGATAAGGAAATTTTTTGAAAATCTAATGGCAATAAACCTAGAGTGTCTCAACAAGTGATGAGATGATGGAAACCCACCACGGGTAACAGGCCCGGTCGGCGCTTTACAAGCCCATGTCAGAACTGGTTAATGTTCTCTGCCAACCCCTGGCCCACTCTCTGACCCATACTCTGGCCCATTCCCTGGCCCATCCCCTGGCCCATCCTTTGGTCCATTTCATCCCCTATGCACATGTACATCACAAATAAAGTCAGGTGTTTTGTATGATCAGACCTATCTGTATGGCCCACCCTTTGGCCCATCTTCTGGCCTATCCCATGGCCCACTTCCTGGGCCCATCCTCTGACCCACTCTCTGCATGGCCCCATCTCTGCATGGCTGATCCTCTGGCCCATCCTCTGCCTCCCCTGGCCCATTTCCCCTAAGCCCACACTTTGGCATACTCTGACCCCACGAAAAGCATACTTTGCCTACTTACTATTGATATATTTTATGACAGTTTCTGAAAATCTAATGGCGATATACTGTGTCCTAGGGTGTCTCTACAAGCGGTGAGATGATGGAAACCTGCTGCAGGTAACAGGCCAGGTCGGCGCTTTACACGCCCATGTCAGAACTGGTTAATGTTCCAGTGGCCCACTCTCTGGCCCACCCTCTTGCCCATCCTCTGGCCTACCCCCTGGCCCAGCCTCTGGCCCACCAAATGGCCTATTCCACCCAGAATGCACATGTTCATACAGATATAGTTGGATGTTATGGAGGGTTAAATTTCTCTGTTAAATTATTCTGCCCCACTCTCTGGCCCATATCCTCTGGTTCACCCCCTGGCCCATTCCCCGGCTCATTATATGGCCCACTCTGTATCCGATGCACACATAGCCTTTATCAGAGGTATAGTAGGGTGTTAAGTATGCTCAGTTTTCTTTTGTTGTGTTTGCAGTTGTCACACTCGTAAATATCCATACATTTATGATATATTCGTCTATGGACATTAGGCCTTATAGACAATTTCCATGCATATTCTTGTAGTTTATCTACTGGACCAAGTAGATAGATGAAGCCTATCTCGTACTTATGATGTTGGGGGTATTCATAATGTGGTCTTTAGTGAATCGATGTCGTTCTTTACGTTGTTGCATAGCCTACATTCTTTCAACATGTAGTATTTTATTACTTTATGTTTCTTGTCTAAAGATTAATCTATTTTTTTCGCATGTCCCCCATCACTAGTTATGCGTTCAGTTTTAACGGCTATTCTGTTTGGGAATTATGAGCGACCTGTTGAAATGCACATTCCTGAATAGGTATAATCTGTGTTAGGAGATTGTAGGTGTTTTTAGATGGTTGGTGTTGTGTAGGCCTACCTGTGCATGGGGATTGTAGGTGTTGTTGTATGGTTGCTGCTGTGTCTGTATATTTTACTGTTACTATAGACCAACTCTGTGAGCCTAACCGTAAATATGAATGGGCACTACGACCTCCCTGTAAAGGTTACATTATCACAAATTATCGATTTTTAAAATGTCAAGATTTGAATGATAAAAAATAACTTCGAAATAATATAATCTGTTCTAATGAAGTTTGTTTCCTTGCATCAGATAATTCTAAAGAATTTACTTCTTAAGACTCCCAATAAGGGGGCAGATCGGGGAGGGGGGCTATAATCCCCCCACCTTTTGTTGCCCCCCGCCCAAACCACCCCTGTCGATGGGCCTACAACCACGGAGCCTGCTACATTAAAACCAAGGGTCGGATCTTTTCAAAATGTTTGGTGGAGACCTATACTTTACTTCGTGGAAAAAAACACGTGGTGGCGTTACAGGGGGGGGGGGGCAGGAACGCGCGCCCCGCCCTCGTTTTTTTTCTCCAATTTTAGGGTATTCTATTTCTAATGTAAAATTCTGCGAAAAGGTTATTAAGGAAGCCTTTCTCCAATAGTGCCCCACCCCCTTTTCAAAATCCTGGATCCGCCACTGCCCCCCCTTTTTTTTCTTCAAATCCTGTGTCCATCTATATGCCCCTCCCCTCCCCTTTGCTCTTTCCCCTCCTTCTCTCCCAACCCCTCCCCCCACGTCGATAGGCCTATAACCACGGAGCCCGTTACATTAAAACCCGCCCCTCAGTTCGACACGGGTCCCCCAGGGGGCGCGGGCAGCGGCCATCAGGAATACAAATATTAAACTCCAGGGTCGGGGTAATTGTATCGATCGCCTGGAGGAGGCCGAGGTGGGGGGGGGGGGGTGTGAGCGCGGCCCGGGCTACGGTCGACATTAGGCCCGGACCAAAATGGCTTTTTCATCTCCAAACGACGTCGACGGCATCGTCGTCGGCGGTTGGGGGGGGGGGGGGGGGGTTGGGGGGGGGGGGGGGGTTGGGGGGGGTTGGCGAGGGGGGGGGGGGGTCGGAGACGGGGGGGGGATGTCCGTGGGCGGATGAGACACGCAGGGTCCTTCCATTAAGTACGTACGCAGCAAGGGGGTGGGGGTGAGAATTTTTTTTTAAATTTACGTTTCTGTATAATTTCAATGCGTACTTTAGCCCAAGGGGGAAGGGGTCTAAAATTTAGGAAAATTTGCGTACGTACTAAATGGATAGCACCGCAGCGTTTTAGACATGGCATCAATCGGGTGGGGTTTGGCGGGGGCGGAGTGGGGGGGGGGGGTGTGCTTGAAGGAGGGGAAGGAATGGGGGTATAAGCCTAGAGGAAGATTGGGTTGGTGAGGATGGTATCAATTCGGTGTAGGTAACGCTTTTGTTAACCCCATATGCATACATATTCATGAGCATGATTTGAACAATAAAATCTGTGTATCTAATAGATTATATAGACATATGGCTTACGACACCTTTTACCCTTGTCAGTCTGACTAAAAATAATCTACCAACATTACCCCTCATGAAATGAACGCGATCAAATAGAAATAATAACATCAAGGACTTTTCTACGTTTGATTGTGTTTTAGATAGAAAAAAGATACAGTCGTCACATATATCCACTCGTGGGTAGTTTCAAAATGATACCTCATACAATGATGAGCAGACACCGCCCCCAACCTCAACCATCCCCCCTTCCCCCTATCTAGATAGATGGTACGAGGAGGGGATGGGGGAGGGGTATTGAGGTCGCGAGAAAAAAGCGGCCGTAAAAGCTTCCATATGCCATGCTTTAAACTGGGCATTAAGGCTCTCATCTCACGTAAACGGTTTTATAACCCGGCGTTATGAACGACTACTTGGGCTGGGATTAGCCCCAGGGACGAGGCGCGACCCATACTAAAACAGGCTACATGTCGGCGGGCAACTACAACAATGGTAACAGCAACAAAAGTGACAACCACAACAATGACAATGACAACAGCAACAATGACAACAGCAACAAGAGTGACAACAACAATAATTACCACAACAACAACGGCAAAAGCAACAACCACAACAACAATGAAGATAACGTTAGCAACACCAACATCAACAACAGTAAAAGCAACAACAATAAGAACTACAACAAAAATAAAAAACGACCACAACAACAACAACAACAAGGGCAACAAAGACCACAACACAATGAAAAGAAAAAGTGGTTGACAGCGAACAGAAAGGTATACTTATAGTATTATATCTATCCCTACTCTGTATTTACAGTTCAACGGGATCTTCATGGGACTCTAAAAAGGTTATAATATAACCAAGGAAAGCAATGGGTTCGCAAGGGTGTAATCAGAACTTGCAAAATTTCTCAGAAATTTCCAAATTAAGAGCCATGGAAAATCATTATCCGACCAAAATGCCCACTTTCTGTTCGCTGACACACTTCCCCAATTTCTTTGTATCCTTTTTTCTAAGAAAAATGTCTTGGATTCTTTAGGAGTCATTTTATATTGAGTCTTTACCAAAAGGTCCCGTATTGGTCATACCAAGGGCGAGGTTGGTGAATGAATCTATGAGAAAGCAGGGACCCTCCCCTTACACATTTGTTACAGGGCAGAGGTTCTGTTTTCTCGCATATTGCATAGACACAGTGTGAGAGACCAGAGCATTGTTATATTAGCAACAAAACAAGGTGCAGGGCGTAGGATCCAAACCCATTCTATACGAATCAGCTTACAGTTTATCCAAGAGCCTTAGGTCCCCAAGACAAGGGGTCAGGACCCATTGACCTCTTGTATGTATCTATTTGGGTTTACTGATTCAACAAGCCGTAAAATACAGTTTCATTGGTATACAGTATTATATAATTATGTATATGAATGTGTATGCACAAATGTTTCTGTTATTATTATCTACTTATATCAACTACGCGAAAATCTTACTTTGTAAGATGTGGCTATAAATGAAAAAAAAAGAAATGGGGTGTACCAAGGAGGGATCACAAAAATGAAGAAACCATGAGTATTATATGTATTGGATCTCCCGTAGGGGGTCTAGACTCCTCCGAGACCCCTGAAACCCTAGGATCCTTCCTCGACATTCAACCACGCGCACACACATCCCACTCTGATAAGGATAATCCAACCAGCTATAGACCCAAAATAGTGGAGCCTTCAAAAGTGTCCCTCAACCCTCAGACCCCCCGGACCCCTTCATCTACATTCAAACACGCTAACACTTCCCATGTTGATAAGTGAACTCTAAGAAAGAAGTGCTGAACCCTTGGACCTCCACGACCTCCTGGACCCCTTCCACACACACTTCCTATGCTAATAAGCGGACCCAAAGAAGGGGTCCGGACCCCCAGAAACCTCGGACCCCCCAGACCCCTTCCTCTACATTCAATAAAAAGCACACACTTTCCACGCTAATTTGCGGACTCCAAAAAAGAGGTCCTAACCCCCTGGACCCCTTGCACACACACTTTCTATGCTAATAAGCGGATCCAAAAAAGGGGTCCGGACCCCCAGGAACCTCGGACCCGGACCCCCCGGACCCCCCAGACCCTTCCCTTTGCATTCAAATACACACGCACACATCCCACACTAATAAGCGGACCCAAGAAAAGGGGTCCCGACCCCCTAGACCCCTTCCGCCACATTGAAACACACACATACAAACAGGCTGCGTGCACAAAAATAAGAAAGAAAAAAGCCAAGGCTCTGCCGTGGAGGAAAGAGATGAAGGTAGCGGCAAAGGTCGTAGATGAAGGGTCCTTCTAAGCGGGGCTGTGCCGGCCACACAACTCTCTGATCTCCCCTCTCCCATATCCCCACCTTCTCTCTACCCTTCAGTACTAGACGTCGGCCTAGGCTGGGAACCCTGCACGCAATAGCTACATTGTATACACTCTCAAAGAGAAAGAAGCCAAAGCTATTCCCGTTACATGTATGTATGCGGTGATATCATGAATTGGTATGAAATGTTTTGAAGGTATATTATTTTAAAATTTTGTTGATATGTTGGTGTTTTTTATTGCTTTGTTATTGGTAGATGATACAGTCACTCCTGAGTTAGATTGGTTATACATATTCATGCCTTAAATTCATATTTGATAAATATGTTTTTACATACACTTTAGATGGACCCATACACAACGGGATGGTACGAAAGAAATCAATAGCGTTTTGTATTTGTTTTGGTCATTCTATATTCACAAAGCACATTATTTTAATGCCTACATCCTCCCACACACATTACATAATAATGTATTATTCTGAACAAATACAGCGAACAAAATATATGGTTATGGTAGAAAGATGATGTATAGAACATTATGGTAACACTGATAAGCATTTAAAGAGAGTATTACATGATACATTAACATACTACCCTGCTAAGTTCTTATTATCCAACTTACATTGGGAAATTAACCGAATAGGGCGCATTCTATGCTTAAATTACAAATTAAATGTTGCAATTTAAAACTCTAAACTTTGGCCGCCAAGTATTTCCATGGAGTTTGACGTGGAAGAAAAGTTTCAGTTGCGAACGCTTCTCATAATTCGAAGCGGTTTTACCCACCGACTTGACATTTCGCTTTTCCCGGACAACACCATGCCTGTCTCCTCCAAGTAGCGAGAAGGAGCGGGGAGAAATTTGGAAAATAAAAAAAAAATCCGAAAAGGAATCTTTCACTCGCCTCCTGACATTAGGAGAAGCTACGGGGCGCACGGCACTCACGGAGAACAAATAGGAATTAGTCTTAATTCATCTTCAGTTGGCTGCATTGAGAAATGACGATCCCTCATTTGCGGCGAATGAGCGGTATTTAAACACAGGTGATGTTTATAGACAGGCTGAATGAGCGCACATTAGCCGCGCCTTGTTTTGTTTCATTATTCGCGATTTCTTTCAATATACACGAGCAGGGCCGCGGCCGTCGCGCCACCTACCGAGAGTTATTAGCAACACAAAGCGGCCGGTCGGGCTCCTATCAAGTAGCCATAATACCGGAGCACTTAAGTCGCCTCAGGCATTATTACCCACACAATCGTGTATTTCTCGTGTCAATGTATTATTCAAAACGGCCGAAATTAATGACCACTGCCTAGGCTTCATATTGGGGGCTGAGGCGAAGGAGGGGGTAGGCTGGCTGGGGCCTATATAGGCCTAGCGGGGGGTCCGAGCGGTAGACTTTGATATGGGATGGGGTTTCAACATGCATGCGAGCCCCCCGGTATGGTAGTCATAGGAGCTTGTCATAAGGTTGGTGGAGTGGGTGGGGGGAGGAGTTGGGGGGAGGGGTTGGGAGGGGGTTGCGTTAGTTGCCGGTTAGCAGGACATTGCAAATAAAAACCACTATGTCCAATCAATGGCGTTGTGTCGCTGCAAAACGATAATTGATAAATTACTCCTATTTTTACCTTCCCCATGCATGTATACATGCATGCATGCAGACAGACAGCCTAAACACTTAACAAACACTTAGGCCTATAATATAACGGGCCTACTAAGTCTGCTAGCTGCCACTGCAACACAACCCTCGGCTCGTTGTTATAGGAACAACCCCCTACGCCCGTAGGGGCAAATGAAAGCTGCAATTAGGCTCAATTTGAATTAAATTATTCCAGTAGAGTAGGCGAGTTAAACGGCATAAAACCAGACGGAAATGATACAAACAACATTAATAACATCTGTAAATGACGATCATCATTCAGTCGATTACACTTTAATTAGGTTGAAATCTCAGATATAATGGTGATAATATCACAGAGGTGTTTGTTGCCTTCGTACAATTCCCATTCCTATAGACTACTCACAGAATATAATTATACGCCTGGGAAAAACACCTATAAACACAACATTTAAAACATCCGTAAATGAAGATAATCATACAGTTGACTACACTTTAGTTAACTTAAAATCACAGATATGACTTGGTAGGAATTTGATGCCGTAGTATAACCCCCATTCCTATATACTACCCAGGGGCGGATCCAGAGTCTGTCTTCTAGGGGGGGGGCAAGATATCTACCCCCCCCCCCCCCCTCATGATTTACCTTGCAAAATTTCTCCTCAGATTTGTCAAAACTACGAGAGTTCATTTTTGGTCTAGGGGGGGGCAATTGCCCCTTTTGCCCCCCCTGGATCCGCCGCTGCTACCCACAGAAAATACGCCTGACACAAAAACACCTTGTCGTATACTACTTACGGTCGCCCGGCCGTGGACGGGGAGGTGACCGGGGCGGGCGGGCGCCGGCCCCGGGAGGCGGGCGGGGGTCGGCCGGGGAGATCCCCACCCCGACCACGGCCTCTGTGGTACCCGCTCCATCAATCCTTTCATTAAAGAGTGTGCGCTCACAGAAGAAAAGTATAGCCTTTCCCTCAGTGTTTCCATGAAAAGGTGTATGCTTATGAAGAAGTATTTCTTGTTTGTATGATAATGAGAATTACGAATATTGTGTAGATGGTATACGTAACACCGTGATTTCTATATGAAAATATCATACTGCCCGTTTAGTATTTTGGACGTATACCATTTTCATAAGTGTGTTACCATGCATTTAAGTACAGCCTCTTATATTGCTTCATGTTTATGCATGGCCTGCTCTCTTTCAATCAGATATTTTTTCCGCAAACTTATTACAATTCGGTAATTGCAAAAACACAGTAGAGTGGCGATTTCGGTAGATTTTTATTTAGATAACGACCGGTTAGACAAAACCGTTTCTCATTATGATGATACTATGTCCTATTGTCGAGAAATATCTTCATTTTAGCGCACCTGAGGGACTCAAAACAACCTCTCGATTGCCAGTATAAATAATGTACATGCAAATAATTCGTATGCCTTTATTATCATCTATAGACGATAAATCCTCGGTAACGTGTAAGGTCAAGTGAAGCTAAACTGATGTTTAGCAATATGTGAATATAACTTAAGCCCATAAACATGTAACGATTTATGTCTCTACACTAAAAATTCAAAAATAAAACCCATTGCATAACCAACATCCAAAGTGCTCTTTACAAAAGCATAGATCAAGGACTTTACAATACTCAGGTAATTGTGGCCCATCTATAACGATTCACATACTTCAAGCCTAATTCCCCACATCAAAATAAACTACTATTTTTTGCCACTTCTGACACCACTGAAAAAAAACTGGGGATTTACATGTTATGTGGCAGTACATGGTGATATATGTGTTGTTATTTGATAGGGTCAGGCATGGGTTGAGTGAGCGGATTTAGGAAGATATGGGGGGATCAAGGGCGGATCCTGGATTTTTGAAGTGGGAGGGGCGGGGAAATATACACACTAAAACGTCATTAATTTTATCGGTGAGTGCACCCGCGACGTTTTTCCGTTCTTTTTGTAGTTTCGATCGCCACAAAATGGGGGGCGGTGGGGGAATGTACCCCCTCCCTCCCCCTCCTGGATCTGCCCCTGGGGATCTTAAAAGGGAAGGTGGGAGGGTTAGTGGTGGAGGCCCTATATAACACAGGAAGAGCGGCAACATCCACTGAATGCCCGCTCTCAGCATAGGTAAATGTGGCGGACGCGGGTCCCAGCGGCAAGATGTGGGCTTTAATGGGTCGCCGAGAGGATTGTGGGTAGGCGGGCCAGCTGTATCACTTACTTAAGGCAGGTAACATTAAGGGGACTAAACATGTAGCCACACATGTTTTATCTGCGCCTTATCTGCCCGCCAGGATGGCTGGCGCTCGCCCAAGTGCTCTATGTTTTAGACTCGAGCCGGCCCCCAAACGCCCATTCCTACCCGCCCCACGCCCGCCCCAAGCTATAATTGCCCACATTAGCGCCGAGACACAGATTTGTTGTGATATCACACAAAGATAAAAGCTGTCTTTGTCGCCGATAAATTAATTAGCCGTGCGGCTGGTCAATTTGTCGCGCGCATCGCTCAATCCGGCGTCGCCATTACCGCGGGAACCGGCGAGAGGCCAAAAGTCGTCTGCGCAGGATGATCGCGTCACGTGGCCCCCGCTGCGCGCGCAGCTTTTGGCCGGAAGCCCTGCGCACGTGACCGGCTATTATTCAGGCCAGTATTCCACAAGGCGATTCTGTAATTTGTTAATTTATTACATTTTAACCATGCATATTAGCGGATCCAAAGGGGGCAAAAGGGGCAAGTGCCCCCCTCCCCCCACCCCCTCTAGACCAAAGGCAGAAAATTTTGGGATCTTAGAATTGGAAGGTAAGTGTAAAAACGGTATTTTTACTATATATTTTTGAGCGGGATCAGAGTCCCCCCCCCCCTTAGAGCACTGACTCTGGATCCGCACCTGTATGCCTATAAAATGAATCTAACATACCATTTAATTGTAAGGGATTTAAAACCCTTTCCAGTGAAGTGCAACATGTCTTTAATTATCCAATATTTCAACTGCCGATTTTTCCAAAATCGGGAGTAAAATCGACAAGTGGAACACATCCATTTACTCGTGTCATTAATCACCGAGGCTGGGCGACAGATCACAAGCCCTGATGACATCTCGTGGGGGTAATGTCGCCCATGTCGCCCCGCGACGGTCGCCAAGACTTGAAAGCGACCGGCGGCGTTCAGTCGCCCGAGTGCGTCGTAAATGGACCGTGGGTAGTCGGGCTGAAACCGTCCCCTCCCCCCTTTTGGTCAGACCACGGGGAGTTAGTGGCCATTGGCCAAACCCAGGGCGACACCCACCCCTTTACCCACTCCACAGTCACTTAGGCCTGCCTCACCACATAAACCCTCCCACACAGAGCCTAGATTTAATGGCCTTTAGGCTTAGAGCTATTGTTGTAGGTCTGACCAGAGGCCACTGGTACCATTGTCTGGACTAGGGGGATGCGCGCTTATAATATTATTAGGAATTTTTTCATTTGTTGGAATGGTCAGAGTTAATATAAAAAGTCACATTTGACCAAAAGAAAAAGAGAAAAGTTAAAAAAAAGGAGGAAGGGGGGGGGGGTGAATTGTCCCCCGCACCCCCCACCAACTCCTTATATTCGTCCCGAAGTATCGTACAACTCTACAGTGATAAAACGACGGTCGCGACAAAACCTTCTAAAACTTGAGGGTTCTAGATGTCATTTTTAAAAACAATTTAGGGTTTATATCATATTTTCCCTAGTGTTTTCTCAAATCTTGATTTGTTTTTGATATTGATATACCTACATGACTTATCTTTTATTCTGATGAAGGCAGTGAAATGGTTAAACATGTCCATACATTTTCCAATCAATTCAACTTTTACTGGAAAAAAAGTAATTATGTACTAAGTGAAGTACAGCATTCTCCACAATAAGGTTTGAATTAATTCCTTAGATATTTTTACAGTTGAATATAAACGGTTATAAAAGGTGCTATCAATTCTTTTCCTCGTTTTTTTTCTATGAAAGTATGTCAATATTAGTGTCCTAGAAAAAAAACGTGTTCGAGAGCGTAATTAAAAACACAACTTATTTACCAGAACTAGGCTGGGTCTGTCACATGTTGGCAAGAACCTGTAACATTACACAAATATCATCATTAGTTGGTCAAATAACGCACACGTTTACTGTTAATTCTCGACGTTGAGAAGGAGTCGGCCCCTGGGAAATAAGAGCAAAAATCTAGAGCTAACATGCCATGGATATTGATGTGGTTGGGGAGGAATTTGGGTTATTTTTTTGGAGTTAGTAGTAGTAGGTAGGACAAACACCACAATCATAAAAAAGACCTGTGCAACTGGACATTGCATGGGGACATAGGCTAACCTTTGAACATGGTCGTATATGTTATAAAGATTGATATGAGTGTATAATTTGTAATTATAATTATAAAGTGTACCAATATTCGGGTAACATTTAGATTTTCTTTTTTTTAAATTTGCATCTGTATGTTCTTACTATTTCTCATGTTAGTTTTGATACTTTTTATTTAACCTTTTTATTTAACCAAAAACTATAAATTCCTATTGATTTTCTTCAGTTTTTTTCTACAAAATGCTACGAAATTAGCCTGCAGGTGCATGAAATACAAAAGATGTATGGGAACTGCGCTTGCCTGAATTAGAGGCACTGCGCTCCACTTCAATTAGACGCTTAAAGGTGCATTATAACTCATTAAAATGCGTCTATGTACATCATTACACCCCATAAATAAATATTTGAGAACGACGATTGTAAATCTAGAGGTATAATATCTTGGAACATAGGTATACAGATTTAAGTTACAATGCTGCAAGGAAAAGGTGGCAATCATTGAAGGTAATAGTCCGGAGAAATCTAATAACCGAATTTTTCACAATTTAGTGTAACTGCTTCTATGATTATTTATCATAGAATAGTGATGACAATTTTCTCATCCTCTATTTCTGTGTCATATTACTTTTCTGGTTTTGGCTGTTGTTATTTTCCCTCTTTTTTCTTGGGCGAAGCTCTGTCCCAAGTCCTTTTCGGGTACATGATTTTGTCCTATAGATTGGAAGATGCCCCATTTTTATCTATACAATGTATTCTGAAATGTTCAGTATCATAGAAGATCGTGAGATGCAGTAGACAAACAGTAATTTGAAGCTCATGAAAACATTTCTTTGAAATAATTATATAATCAAATTCATAATAGTATTATTGCCATTGGTTTATATACACACATGATATAAAAACTATAAACCAATGTTAATACAATCATAATCAAGCCTTATATAGCTAAGCTTTATGTCATAAGGCTTATATTACAAGGCTTAGATGCCACTGGGTTGCAGTGGGACTGGGACTTCCTTCAGTAAGTGCCCTAATGAGGTGGTTGATCAGTATAACAAAGCCTAGAACACGCCATATTATCCTCCTACAATTAGGCCCTTGAACACACATTAAAGTCCATTACCAGGCTCCATCACCGCCATCCCTGCACTATAACAGAGGGTGTAAATCTGCAGATCTGGGCTACAGGAGGAGTCCATATAAAGGATCCTGAGTTTTAATGTAAGATAATGTTGTTAGTTTAATGTAAGTAATATTTAAGCCCCAATCCCACTAGGCGATTTTACTGGCAACGGCTGGGCGACGGGCAACTGGGAGAATGCGTCGATACCTATGATTACCTGTAAGTATACCATATTAAAATGTGTGCGTTTGATATGGGTCGGTGCTAAAATCAGCCGACTCTACTGGAAGAGTCGGCCGATTTTAGCACCAGTGAATCGGCTGACTCTGGTTAAAATCGCCTAGTGGGAATGGGACTTTATGGGTCTACAGTATAATTATATTTTGCCGAAGTGGATTGATCCATTTTTTTCCTTTCAAGAGATGTATACAAAATAAGAATTCCCATGGAGGAATTCTTTTAGTTTTTTATATCAAACAATATGTTTATGATTAAGTGTGATAACGATTTCTGTTTTATTTGGGTGTTTGAATTCTTCTGTGTATTTGGCCAACCCACTGCTACCTATCCAGGTGTATTGTGTCTTGAGCTACTCAAAGCTGCTCCAATATCGCCCCATATCTGGTCATACTTTCATATATATGTTTCCATCTAATAATAGATTCTCAAAGCTGCACCCATCTGGCCATAGCGGCTCACAGCTGTTTAAAGATGCCCCTTTATGCCCAATATAAAGGTAGAAGCTCATAGCTACTCACAACCGTTCCCACCTGCTCATGGCTGTTCCCTTCTGCTCATAGCTGCTCTGCTTTTATGTCAATTACTCATAGCTAATTACCTATATGTTCACATAAGTTCATAGCTACTTACATCTACTCAGAACCAGTCACGTCTGCTTAAAACAACTCACATTAGTTATCACTCATCTCTACTGCTTACATCAGCTCACAGTTACCCCATCTGCTTATATCTACTCGTACCTGCTCATAACCACACCCAACTATGCATAACCAGTGCCAACTGCTGAAAACCACTCCCATCTCATCAAAACCCCTCACATCTCTCCTACCTAATCACATCTGCTCATATCATTTCATAGCTATACCCCCTACTTAAACCACTCAGACCTGCTCAAAACCAATCACATCTGCTCGGAACTACTCACATCAGCTTATACCTAATCACTCCTGCTCAAAACTATTCCCATCTGCTCACAACAACTCACAGCCGCTCCCACCTGCTCAAAATCACTCCCATCTGCTCACAACCGCTCCCATCTTCTCAAAGCCACTCCCATCTGCTCACAACCACTCAACCTGCTCATATCCAATTACATCTGCTCAAATGAGCCCACAACTACTCCCATCTTCCCAAAACCACTCCCATCTGCTCAAAACCTCTCCCATCTACTCATAATCACTCCCATCTGCTCACAACCACTCACATCTGCCCATCCCTAATCACATCTGCTCACACGAACTCACAACCACTCCCATCGTTCCAAAACCACTCCCATCTGCTCACAAACTGCTCGCCCCCTTATAAGCTCACCCAGCCTGGGTTATAGGCCTCAAGATTTACGGCCGCTGGGATGCGGCCTGACGGCTTTGCGTGCCGGTCGTCCCGGGGGTGAGATCGGCCCCGTCCCCGGGGACAGAGCCGTCGGATCCCGGCCGCAATATGCCACCCCTCCTACCCCGCCCTCCTCCCGCCGCCCTAGCTGCTACTGCCTGCTGGATACGGATGATACCCTCATTTTCCCCAGGCTTAAGGCTAGAGGCGATGAGTTGGCTCGCTCTATTGTGCGGTTCGTTTTTGGTTTATTCATTGTGTTGTGGAATGTTTGGATTTGGATTCTACGTTTTTCTATGTTGTTTAATGGTTTTTGTTAGATAAGGTTGTTATGGACGAGGCGAATCTTTAATTATTATTGTCCATGTTCAGTGGCGGATCCAGCGGGGGGGGGGGGGGGGGCAAAAGGGGCAATTGCCCCCCCCCCCCCCCCCCAACCAAAAATGAACTCTCGTAGTTTTGACAAATTCGAGGAGATATATTGCAAGGTAAACAATGGGGGGGGGGGGTAGATATCTTGCCCCCCCCCCCTAGGAGACAGACCCTGGATACGCCCCTGCATGTTGTTTCCTTTGTTATCATCTACATGAAAACCTTACTCTGTAAGATGTCGCTCTGAATAAATAAATTAAATCCAACGAGCAAAGAGAAAGGATGAAAACGAAAATAGAAACTATGAAGATATAATTCAAAACCACACAATAAAAGTGAAAAACTTAATAAAATCTGATTTGATAAACATACTGCCATATCTATAATCAGGTATACGATGGATGGACAATGATACAAGAATAGTGGTGAAAAGCAATCTTGGCAGAAAACAGCAACAAAAGAAACAGAATTGATGTCAAAACAGTAGTAGCATCCCTCATGAGGGTCACGTCAACAAAATCCAACCCCTCACTTCTTGATACCATTTGACGGTTGGCCGTGGACGCGTCTTTGTATCATGCTTTAAGACCAACTGGGAAAATTTGTCTTTAGAATAACGTCGTTCATTTACTTTATCTCATTTTTCATTTTAGTTGAGCTGAGCTATTCTATTTGTTTCTGTTATATAGCCTACAGATTGCTGATATGAAACAATGTTGTTCCCTTTTCCCTTTTTTTTATATTAAGCATTATATAGTTATAACATTATATTCAATAGCCTCATTGCTAACATACAATAATCAAGGACCAAAACAAATATGAACAGATCATTATTTCCACATTATATTTGTCTTAAACCGCAGAAATCACAACTATGCAGTCATCACCCCCCCCCCCCCCCCCCCACCAAGCCTGCCCCTTGTGGGGTTGTCAAGCTGCCATGTCCTAGTAGTTCGATCGCCAATTTCTATGAACCACAATCACTGTGTGGATCTATATGAAATATAGTAACATAGAATCCAGCAAAAATACCAGTAACAATAATAACAACAACAGCAGCAACAATAACAAACATATCGTTAAATGAGATATATTACAAAAGCAATTATTACCTAATATCTTTTTTTTTAATTTCTTACAGTTAAACTTTTAATGATATAGTTTTAATTCTTCTTAAAGGAAACCTTGCACATAATCAAGGGGTGGATATTTTTCAATGAATTTGTTTGTGCATGAAATATGCATCAAGAACTAATAATGCCGAAAATATTTTAAGGATATTCCAGATGTATCCACTGTCGTGGGACTTTGATATTTTGTCAATTTTAATGGTTTTTTTAAGGGAAATCCTCTAATTTGTGACGTAGCAAGGACTGTAATTGGGATTCCCCACCTTTCAAAAAAGGGAATCCCCAACTCTCAATAGTGTGTAGAAAGGAATTTTAGCTGTAGTATTAAATATTTATATTAGGCCATGGGCAGGCTATAAATGCTTGTATCCTTAACTCACATAAATTCATTCAATTACCTGGAATTCCCAAGCTACTTTGAAAGGGATTCCCCTTCATTATGACGTAGCAAGGACAGAATTGTAACCCCAGAAATTAGGGAATTCCCAAATTCTATTTTATTTCTTTTATAATTCCATAAGAGTTCAAAATTTTCCCATTTTTTCTATTGAAATATCTTAAGAATACCAAAGAGAGGTTAATTAAATGAAAAATTGGCGTTTGAAAATTAATGTGCAAGGAACCCTTTGTTGATATTTAAAGTTTATGGTGGGTATTGATAAGCTGACCATCATAGACGTTAACATATACATGCAAGTTACATTATGTATAAAAAGAAAACAACCTTGAAGTAGATCAAGGTATACCTAATGGATCATGTATCGACTACTAAATTTCAAACAGACAATACCCCACCCTCAATGCTAACATACAATAATGAAGGAAAAAGGAATATTAACAGATCATTATTTCCACATTATCTGTAAATGAAACCACAGAAATCAAAACCACGCAGTCATCCTCCCCTGCCCCTCGTGGGGTTGTCAAGCTGCCATGTCCTGGTAGTTACACTCGCCAAGTTCTATGAAACACAATCACCACAAAGATCTATATGGGATGTAATAACATAGAATTCAGAAAAAAAATAGGCCTATAAGCAGTAACAATAATAATAACAACAACAACAACAACAACAACAAACATATCATGAAATGAGATATATTACAATAGCAATTGTTGCTACATATCTTTTTTATCTTTCAGGGAAGCTTTTTATGTTATAGTTTTAGTTTCTTCTTAATGTTGATATTTCAAGTTTATGGCTGACTATCATAGGTGTTAATGTATACAAGTTACATTATACATGTATATAAAAAGAAAACAACCTTGAGATAGATAGATTCAAACAAGGTAAACCTAATAGATCATTTATCGGCCACTAATTTGAATCAGACAATACCCAAGACTCAATACTATCATTCAAAAATCAGAAGAAAAAACACAATATCAAGAGATCATTATTTCTACATTATCTCTAAATCAAACCACAGAAATCAAAACCACGCAGTCATCCTCCCCTGCCCCTCGTAGGGTTGTCAAGCTGCCATGTCCTGGTAGTTACACTCGCCAAGTTCTATGAACCACAATCACCGCACAGATCTATATGGGATAATTGTGCGCCTATAATGGCATCGTTACATAATGGATCAATTTGCACCGAAGAGAGATAATGCACGGCACGTTGTAATAGGTGCAGGTACGTTTGTGGGGGGGGGGGGGGGGACTGGGGGTGTACTGCTACTAAGAGATGGGATGGACATTTGGGAATAGTGGAGGGGGGGGGGGGGCGTACTGGTACTAAGAGAGGCGATGGACATCGGGGGGGGGGGGGTACTGGTAAGAGGGGATGAACATGGGGGGGGGGGGGGTACTGGTGAGAGAGAGGCTAGACATCAGTGGTGGCCATAAGTTTGAAAATCTGGGGCCAGTCGGGCCCCTAACTTTCCAAATCTTAGGGCCCTGACCTAAATCTCCCCCCCCCCCACAGATGACTGACTCTGGATCCGCCCCTGTTGAAGTTATGCCTCACTTTGAGTTCGAGCTTCTTCCTATGTCATATGATGCATTAATGGCATGATAGAGAAAAAGCAACTCTATGTTTCGATTGAACCAATCACAGCAGCCGGAACTACATTAGTCACTACTGCAACTAGATTGTGACATATATTCAAGTTCAGTTAAACTACAGTATTATGATAAACTATAAACCTTTATAAGCGTAAGTAAAGTAATTCAGGTACAAGAAAATACTTATTTATCCATAAAATCCAGACCTAAAATGTCCTTGCTGTAAATAACTGGGCAATCATTCTCAAATTCCAGAACCTCTAGGCTATATAAAAACCAGTATTCACAGTATCAAAACTCCAAAGTGTCCGTAAAATCATAAATCAAACCAATCCAGTATACACATGGTCGCAATCCGCTGAGTTATTTACTGCTCCCCTTGCCCCTAACCTCCAACCCCTTGCAAAATATTTCACCCTAAGGCATTGTTCAACGCTTTCAGCCTTCTAAATCACTTGCCACAGGGTACCCCTTTTTCACTCAGAGTAACCCCCGGGACTTAAAGGGAGAGTGGGGGGGGGGGGTGAATGGATTGGCGGGGGGGGGGGGGGCGTTGTAACTGTAAGAGCCTTGGTAAACACGGGTTCCAGCGAATCGGATTAAAATTGTCGTCTGCTGCTCTCAAAATGGCGGGAAGAATGGAGAGGATGCTGACTCCGACGTAACTCTGTCTGTATTCAATACTCACTCCTATCCTAATCCGACGACATCAAGTATGTGACTAGTGTCAGTTTCCCCTCTTTGTATTTAGTTGTATTTACCTAATAATCAATCAATGGACCTTGACGTTGTTCTCTATATCGACTGGGTATAACGTTAAGAGGGGATAGGAGCATGAGTTGTCATGTCAAAAGTGTCACCATTTTGGACGATGGTATGCGGATAAAGACCTATATTTGCTGTAAACCCATTCACGTTTATAATTGTTAGTAATGGCATGATTGATTATTTCTCAATTTGGCCGCTTTGTGCCATTATAAAATCGATTTTCATAAACTAGTTATAAAATGTATTGTCCTATTTGCCAGGGAAAAATAGCAGTTTAAAAATAACAATCAAGTAAATAAATCCAAATCAAGATTTAGTAATTTCTAATTTTTATGAAATGTTAAAAGGTAACATGCGAATTCCCCTATAATACGCAGTGTGAAATTAATGTACCTTTATCGTTTGCAACAACGCTTCTCTACAGCGAGAAAAATCTTCCACTATTAAGGAAACTTAAAGTAAATGTGCAAAACAGAAACGGAAATATAGCTGACATAATAATCAATCGCTGGGAAAGATCGCAAATTGATTTCAAGGAAAATTGAAGGAAACCCGTGGAAGAGCATGAGTATTTCTACTTTACACCTACGTAAGTAGTATACTGAAAGTACAAATAGAGCAAGGTTCATTTACCGCGAAGACGTGCGTCATCATTCTTAACGGGAAGGAATGCAGTGGCTTATCCAGCTTTTTGAAAGGGTCAGGGTCAGCTATAGATCTGGTCAGCAAGAAACAACTCATTTTGTCTTCCTTATTTTGTAACATAGCAGTAGTTTAGAGTTCTAGCTAGATATCATAAATGTTATACAAAGTGTTATACATTAACAGGACACATATTGTCATTACGCTTTGAATGTGCCATTAGAGTTGCATTTTGGTGAATTTATGAGAACATAGGAAAAGACAAACTAATAGGAGGTGGCAGAAAATGTTCAGGTTTTTGAGTTGTTTCTTGTGTCCCAGATCTGTAGTACAATTTTCCATTAAAAAAATCAAACTTTGCCAAAAAAAAAAAAAAAAAAAGGGCGCCCCCACCTCTAAATCCACCACTGGAATGGGTTCATTTTATCAGCTCCTGCGAGGTTTTGCTTTCCATTTTCTTACTATAAATTGACTGTCATGTGTTAACCATTATCCATTATCACGTTATTGATAAAGTCACCTAAGACTATGTCGTCAACGACAATAGTGACTGTAGAGTGTTGAAAGCGTGTGTCCACACATAAACAAATAATGTTACTCGGACTGGTTGGAATATTCTCCATTCAATAGAATATGCTCTGAAATCAAATAGAGTTGGGTTTTTTTTGGTAAGTCGGACCTGACTCCTTTTTATAGCATATAGGGATATATAAGGCAACCCATGATATACAATTAAGGATTAATAAAAGGGGTATAAAAAGATACTTCAGAAAGAAATCAAAAAGTGAACATCCAAAAAAGAATTTAATGTCTTATTTCCAAACAGTGTTTGAATGATAACCATGTCCTATGATAATCTTCTTGGATCTACTCATACCATGAACCGGAATCAGAACGTCAGACTTGGAGGGATGGAGGGTGGCACCAAAGCCAGGGACGTACTAAGAGGGGGGGGACTATTTTTTGCCAAATTTAGAAATTTTAATGTAAAGTTCTAGAACCTCAAATGTGTCCATAAGGGTGCCCTCCCCCCTTTTTTGGAATCTCTGGATCCGTCCCTAAAAGCTCACCAAATTTGCTCATATCCTATTATTGCGCGACATGGAGTTAGGCCTTTGGACAGGCCTCAAGATAGGCATAGGGGAAACAGAGAGCAAGGCATAGAGATAGGGATAGAGATGGGCCTAGAGGCAGAACTAGAAATTGACCTACGAATAGGCCGATGCCTAAAGCTGGGCCCAGACCAAGAGATTGGCATAGGCACAGTCCTACCGGCATGCACATGTCTACAGCTGGGCCTAGATTCGGGCCTATAATCAAGCCTAAACTTTATAACAAAACTTCAAAAAATAAAGCTTAATGATACCAGGGTACCAACCACACGGCGAAAACAGGGAAAATGGCAACAACAAAAAAGATTTTTGCCAAAACACAGGGAAAACACAGGGAATTTCATTTGGACAGGTTCGGAAATTCCTGATTCTCAAGATATTAGGGATTCGTCTTTTTGTTGTTCAGTTGACAAAATTTTTACTGAACACAGAAACCTTTAAATTTGAACAACTTGCTGGATATAACACAGGGAAAAATTGCCATGGGACACGAAAATCTCAGGGAAAACACAGGGAATTTGAAAATGGAATTTCGGTTGGTACCCTGTGATCCACCCACGGCCAAGCCCAAACTTCAGTAAAACCACCCCTAGCAGCGCAGTCACCAACATAGATAGGCCGGGAGATAGGCCTAGAAGCAGAGTCCGCCAGGCCTAATGGAATGCCACCCGTCAACTAGGCATCATGCCCCGCCGCCGTAATCCCCGCCTACAGCTTCAACTCACGCGATTCCCCCATCTAGGGGCCCCGTCCCCGCGCGTCCCGTCCGCGCGTCCTGGGGCCCCGACCGAGAATTAAAAAGCCTGCCACTGGATATTTGCGCTCAGGCACGCCATGCGCGCGTTTCCTAATCCATTTGTCGGTGACAGGGCCTCTGTCGGCTGTTTGTTGTGGCTGGGTACTTTTGGCCCTTTTGGCTGGGTGTATGTATACACAGACGAAACAAGGGACAACTTTTGGCTGGGCGGATGAATGTGTGGGCTAAATAAGGACAACTGGTAGTGGTAAATGCGTAGGGAAAGAGGTCTTTCTTCTGGCTTGTTGGTAAGGTTATGGCAGTGGCGGATCGGGGGGGGGGGGGCAAAAGGGACAATTGCAATTGCCCCCTCCCCCCTTAACGCAGGAGACAAAATTTTGGCACCTTAAAATTGGAAAACCTGTGTAAATCTGATGTTTTTATTTTTCATTTTTATAAGGGGGGTCAGGGTTTGCCCCCCTCCCCCTTTAGCACTGACTCTGGATCCACCCCCGTATGGTAAATGGCTGTTCAGATTACTTCGTTTATGATTGTAGTAGAAGGCGCACAATATTATATTTTAGTGATAATTATCTTTAATGCCTTGGTGTACAAATCATAAATGTAATTCTCTTAATTTACACATATCTAATTAAGTTTTGTACATCTGTAAAAAAAAACTTGTTTATTTTTGGGAAGTTGTCCAATAATAGAAAAATGTACAAAACACAAATTTCCAGTGGGAAACTGAAGTTTAGAATTAATGTTGAGAACACGCGTCGCTGTAATTTCTATAAAGCTCTGATATCTATAAACATTTTGGCGTAGGGCTGACCAACAAGTATGTTTATTTCAATTTTGTTTATGATGCAACGATAGAACATCTTCCCTTACATGTCTGTATCTTTACTTACGATAACTTATTTCTTATTTCTTTCAAATGTTAAACTGCTCAAGCTGCTGCTAGCTGGTGCTTCAATGTATTCCTAAAAACTTAGGATTTGTTTTATATTGTATGTTTCCCAATGCTATTTTATTTGATAAATTATGTGTTTCTTTTATAAAGGTTTACGATTTTAGGAATAATTTTCTCTTTCTGTCGACTTCAGATTACCTAGTGCCAGTAGAACTGATGGCTACAAGATTTTGGAACTGAAAGAGAGACAGATTTCGAATTACAAGACAACTGTCAGATAATTACGAGAAAAAGTTTCTGATTTTAGGATGAGCGCAAAATGTTGTCCTATTTGTCAAACCATGTAATCATTGAAATTTTGATTTAAATTCTTAGAAGTAACTCCTAGATATGAGAATGAAACCAGTTGAGAAAATCTGAATTTGACATTTGATAGACGCAACACATTTCCCAGGCTATGTTGAGACTGAAGAAAAACCCATGTGCATTTCCTCAAAAGGTTTTCATAATTCTCCAACAATCCCCATATGGAAATACAAGTCTAAAAACGGAAATGATCCGTTAATCAGGGTAGTATTTATAGGCTAAAAACTATTCAGGAAAAGTAAACAGGCCTAGGATTTTACTGACTTATTTTATTTGACTTGAGTTATAATGAGCTGGTGAGAGGGAGAAGGCAGCCTATGGAGGAGTAGCTCAGTAGTTATTTTTAGGTCAAACAGTCAGTCACAGGGGGTTTTCGACCTATCACTCTTCCTCTATCAGACTCATCTGGCGCCAGCCTAGTTGGTTTTGTCATCGCTTCTAGGCGTCATAATGCCTAATCATGTCGGCCGTCGACTCAACAGCCCCAGCGGCCAGCCTAGCACACCCTACCATTGACAGCCAGTTTGTTTTAACAAATTCAATAAATATCAGGCAATCTGCTGAAGTGGTTTTCAAACCCTGCCGCCGAGTGGGTGAGGAACCTTTTAAAGTAAAGTCGACGTGATTCCTGCCTGTCCTTAATGAGAAATGCCAGCTAATTATGGAGTAATTAGGCGATTCAAGTCCGGGAAGTGAGGCGGGCCCGGGCCTAAATATGATCACTGCTGGCGTTTTAAGCGCGCCGCTCTTAGGCGCTGCGAGGTAGAATTTAGCAAAATGAGGGACAATGGATTCGGTAAGTGGCGCCCACTTAGGCTTGGCTTTTTCCACATTTAGGCCTCATTAGCGGAGTAATTTGGTTTAGGTTTGGGAGAGTGCGGCAGAAAGGTGGTGAGATGGGTGGTGGTGGTGGGTATGGGGATGGGTGGGGTGGGGAATGGGGATTTTATTTAGGAGAGTGGTAGGATGGTTTGGACTGGATGGATGGTTGGCGAGATGTGGAATATCTTCAGGTGGACTGGTGGATCATAACCCATGTGCATTGAGGAAATCACAAAGTAATTTCCCAACATTGCACTAACATCTACCCCCAAAAATGAAACTGTATGACTTACATATCTCTAATCATTCAAGCTATATGAGTTTTATATCTCTAACCAACAAAGCTGTAGAAGTTAACATCTCTTACCACTGAAGCTGTAGCTTTTACTATATCTTAACATTCAAACTGTAGGAGTAACCTTTCTTTTCTTCTTTTCTTTTTTTTTAAAATTTGTTTTTTGTCAACTTCACATTAACAAGTACATGGTCTTCCATCCGAACAAGATGATAATGAGTAAGATGTATCTGACCAATGAAGCTGCAGCCGTTACCCATCTCTTACCATTGAAGCTGCAAGAGTTACATATCTCATACCACTGAACCTGTAGTAGTTGCTCATCTCTTACCATTATATCTATAGGATTATAGGGTTACCTATCTCTCACCATTGAAGTAGCAGTTATCTATTTCTTTCCAATAAAGCACATGGTAGAAGCTTTAGGAGTTACCTATCTCTTACCATTAAAGCTGCAGCAGTTACCTATCTCTTACTATTAAAAATATAGTAATTATCAATCCCTTACCATTGAAGCACAAGGAGTTACAAGGAATCTCTTGTACCATTGAACCAGTAGCAGTTTCCTATCTCTTACCAGTGAAGCTGTAGCAGTTGCCTATCTTTACCATTGAAGCTGTAGCAATTACCCATATCTTACAAATTAAGCTGAATCAGCTGGACTTATATACCTATCCCTGACCATTGAAGCTGTAGCAATTACCAATCTTTACCATTGAAGCTGTAGCTGTTACCTATATCTTTCCCATTGGAGCTGTAGCAATTACTTATCTTTACTTTTGAACCTATAGCAATTACATATCTCTTACATTGAGGCTGTATGATCGGAGTTTCCAATCTCATACCAACGTCCCTACCCACCAACCCACCCACCAACCAACCCATCCCCCCTCCCCCCACCTTCCAGTCAATATCCACAGCGACCACTTTTCATGGGAGCGAATTTGAGGTTAGCGACTTGGCATCGAGCTAGGGGAGGCGGTCGCGACCACGGCCCAGCCTAAATTTATGTCCACTCTGGGAAATATAGGCCTGGCTTAGGCCGCACATTGTAGGCTTAATGGGGCAAAGTGGGGTCAGCCAGGCGGGGTCAACTTCAGTGAGGGCCTGGCCGCCTGATGTCTCGATAAAACAGGGCCTATAATGGGCCGAGCCAAGCTCTCTCCGGCCCCGACCTAGGGGGCAGGGCCAAGCAGCAATAGGTCTTTTTCAGGAAACAGAGACTTTGAATTGATGTAGAGAGTGCACGCTTTTAAAGACCGAATTTCAGATTGGGTTGGTCGTATTTGTGTTTTTCTAAGTTGCCACTGCTAGTGGTTTGCGTTTCAGATACCAACATATTGTTATCTGAAATACAAGTAGTCGATAGCAAAATGGATAGAATTGTGATTGTACTGTTCCTTGTGTTAATCAAACGCAAGTATAGAATCAATTAAATTCCATAGTCCACCAGTAGTTCTCTGAAATTAAGTATTACCGTGATTTTCAACCACCAGTGCCTTCTGCAGTAGCATCACTGCATCGTGTCACTGCAACGTCTGTGATGTGAACCTTTGACAACAATATTTCATTGGAAAAGTTATGTAGACCCCTATCTAGTTATGTATAATAGCCATTATTCCTAGTGGCTATCTCCGAAATCGTGAGTAAAGTAAAAATCGACTTATCATCAATACTTATTCAATGCTCAGCTGAAGCGATCACTTTCCTGGGAGTGTGTATGCCCGAAACCGTCAATTGTGACGACAATAAGCTCATCCTACATTGGGTATGTCCCAGGGTTGGGAAGGGTTGGACAAAATAGACGTATAAGCCATTCTTGTCTCCTAGAGTTGGGGTTACCCAAATAAGTGAGAATTATATTTTTCTATATCCTCAAGTACTGCTTAAACATTAGCATTTCTTAAATGTCATCAATTGATGAATTTGCAGGTTTACCATTCAATCTCAATACTGTATTTTCATGGCTAAATAGGGTTGGACATCAAAGCTTTGGCTGACAGGCTTTACCATTGGTTCATATGGGAAAAAGAACGAAATATAAGGTTGCACTTTAGACATTTTATGAGCAATCTCTCAATCAAATTGTTTGGGTTACTTTTGTATTGTGCAATTGTCTTCAGGGAATAAGCATGGAAGCCATTTTGAGAATATTCCATGGTAAACCTTATTGTTGGTGTAAACTGGGATGGGCATAAGGCCTAACTTACCAAAATTAGATCTGGGCAATGTTGAAAATGGTATGAAAAATTCTTAGATACATAGTGCAATTTTTAGCATATAAATACATGCCCTGAGCTTATATATGCCGTTCCCTGGTGTTCCATACTTTTCTGGTCATTTTGGGGAGATTTGGAAAAAAAGACCAGAAAACTTTTCCTTAAAAAAAGTTAGGGTAGGGCCAAAACTTTAGGGTAGGTAGGGAGTTTACCTGAACACAACATCTAGGAGGCTTCTGAATGCCCACTCTTCGTGATCTAAGTTCTTTGCAAGGAAGAAGGGCCAAAATCTCGACGGCCGCCCATACCATATCCCTCCCACCAATGATATTAAATCACCCTCGGACATGTAAGAGAGCTCCTTTGAAGGGATTTACAGTGACATTACCAATGGCGATTTCCATGTAATTCCGGAATCCTGTCAGTTGGTTTTGAAAATCTAATATGATGGAATACGACGATGCTGACGATTTTTTTTAAAATAGAAGAAATCATATTAAGATAATTCCAGACATACAAAAAAAATGACCTCTCAATGTATATAATTATGACTATAGTGACTATTGTTCCATCTCTATGTAACTGGAGTTAAATGTACTAGGATGTGTCTTCAGAATTTATACTGAATACAAATAAATGTCAAAAGCATTCAATAACATATTTTGGTTAACTATAATTATGATTACTTCAGCAATGTCCTTCTTATAGCAGGCAATGTCAACTTTAGCAATCCATCAATAGAAATGAACGTAAGTTTGGCAGTCAGAATTTCAACAATGTATCTCTTATTAAAATCGGTGTTTATAACATGACAGTAAAAGGTTCCGGAGGAACATGTTTTAGCATTCATTATCATGGATAACAAAAAATAAACTTTCAGTAACTATAATAACAGTAAGTATAGGCCTATAGTGTTACAAGGTAACCACAACAAATCCAATGTAGCCCTGTATGACTATTATCGCGGCTAGGGGTCAAGGAAAGGTCTTCTCATTGATGTATAAACACATACAGTTTTATGATGGTTCAAATCCTCGTGTGCACAGAAGCGCGTCATATTAGGAGTATATTTGCAAATGCCGAAGCAAACACGCTATTCGGACAATTATAGTTAAAACTTGACTGATGTTATTTTCATTGATCATTGTATTTTTTTGGTGAGATACTGTGTTCATTTATCAAATTAATATAACGTTGATATCCTTGATTTAACGTTGGTTGTTATTTCATATAGAAAATCTTATCACTAAAGTAAAGTAAATGAATGTATTTTAGTGTATTGATGTATATTGTAATGCATAGTTTGATAATGTTGCGACATCATGAAAAGCAGAAGATTGTGATGATGTTTAGTTCAATAAAAAAAATTAACATAAAACTAATAAATCATTCTTTTCCGAAGTGCCACAGACAAAAGTTAGTTGCATTGTTTGACATCTTTTTGAAAAGGGATTTTTTTCCATACAAATAAAGATCCCTTCACTTTTACCTGACAATAAAAAGGAAACTACTTACACGTCCTTGACCAGCTACAACTTTATCCTTAATATTGATAAAAGCATCGTTTTTAAATCGTCAAAAACGTGTCCTCTTATCTCGTCAAGGATTACTTCTTAAGATAAATTATCCAAAGAAATGAACAGCAACTTTCTAATGAAGCAATTGCAGCAACTGATTTTTACAAATTCTATTGACATATTTGATTAATAACCTCTCGATCAATGTATATTTATGTAATAAATACATCAAAGCTTGTTGCACTTACCACTAAATGTATAAAAACCGCCGCTGATAAGCGTCCTACTTTATGTATAAAGGAAATCACAATTTTATTTCTCATTGAATTTCATTGACGCCTAATTCAATAGGCTGCAGCACCCATGGCCGCGAGCAGAGTTCTCCTTTGGTTATTTCTGAATATTGCAAAAGCAACTGTGCAAGAATCTGTAATGCTTTCCTTGCTTTTTTGTCCCCTTTCCTTTTTTCCACGGCTGACTGTCGGGTTGTTCTCGGTCGTTTCATCTGTCGGTAATGGGCAAGTTATTTGTTGATTTAAATCGGGAACGCTTGTTGGCCGTAGGGTGTTTGGCCTTTAGGGGGGAAGAGGAACTGTCCCCGTCCTAATCGACTGAAATTTGACCTATTAGCAGAATGAAGCGGCTGGCGGAAAAAGCGATACTTTGTTTCTCCATAAATGCTGCATCCAATCTAATTGTTTCAGTAATTGTGTGCCATTACCCGAAATATGATGTCGCGCCCAAAACAATGCGAGCTTGACGGCCGACAACGCCGGCGAATTAGGCGTATCAGCCCTCAACCAATTAGGCCATTATCTCCATTTTGTTCGCTTTTGGTGATAACAAATTGAATAATTGATGGGGCGATTAAAGTCCATCAGTTTATTTCTCGTTTACGTGCAGTCTTCCCTGTGATTACCGCGAAACGCGATCGGCGCGCGGCGCGGGGAAAACGCGTGTCGGGGGGCGGCGCGGAGAAAACGCGTGCTGGGGGGCGGCGCGGCACAATGGGCGTAAAAACAAACGCACGTGCACGAACGCGCGTCGGGTCGGAACGGAACTAAACTGCCCCCAAGGCTGAAGCAACCAACCAACCCCCTACCCTTCCGTCAAATCATTCATCCCTCCACCACCCCACCCACCAACCCTTTTACCCCCGTCTTCCTCTCGGTTCTGATGGACGACGGTCCTTAAAACGCCGGCGACCGATTGACATCCAAAACATCTAATTTCATGCCTCCCAGGTGACATAAAATCATCTTTTTCCGGGGCGGAATGGAAACATACGACGCGCCTCCCCTGCCGCCCCCTAATTGACGGGGCCGCGGCGAGCGGCGCGCGCCAAGTTTTCCCGCCAAACGATCGATCACGGGCTGGATGTCGTCTGCTCAGGCGGCTGACGGCGCCGGGCCGAGCCCTGATCGACATGCCCATTTATTGGTGCACATTCTCATTAGGCGCTTTTTTCGTCCGCCCCCAAGATGTATGAGAGCTGGTAGCCGGCGGTGACAGAGGGCCTTCATTACCCACAATGCCCGATCGCCTTTTGGGAGGATATCCGTTATGGCCGACGTCAGTTGACGCTGTCCCTCGTCCCCCTCCGCCGCCGCCGCCTTAAAAGTAGTGTCGGCCTAAAAGTAGTTCAGGGCAGGCGCTTAGAGCCCTGACATGCACCGTTCATATTTCACGGGCTATCATCAATCTTGTATTAATAAGTAAAAGTTTCCATAACGTCTATAACGGTACGGTAAAGCCTATAACCTTATAGCCTACATGTCGCGGATATTATAGGCTACAAGATGGCCATTGCCGACCATTTAGGGGGCCTGTTCCTAATGTTGTAGAATGTGTTCAAACGTCCAAGTTACATCAAAATGTGTAAACAGTATGCAGTGCGGCTCTAGCTTTTTGAAAAGATGGGGGCGCGCTAACAGAAAGGGGGACGCGACCGCAATTTTCGGAATCTGACATAAAAAAAACTTAATTGCCCCCCAAAAAGTGGGGGCGCCCCACCCCCTCTTAATCCGCCACTAGTAGGCATGTAGTACAAGGGTAAGTGAATAAGGTTGTTATGTGAGCTACATTCCACGTTCTAAATAGGTTTAAGCAATCTATAACCCGTTAAGAATATGGATGCATCATTTGTAAGCGATAGTGCATCATAAGTAAAGTCATTGGTAAAATCTGTTGATGATTTAGGGTGTGGTAGACGTTACGATAGCCTATTCCCTAAAAAAGAATTACATGCTTTTCGGCGATTAAAATGTTAAATAGGCCTAGATAGGCCTAAACAATGATTAATGCCTGCAAATTCTCGGAAAACTACGAAGAATCCACAATGACATAGAAGGTATTGCATCGTAGTTTATTCTTTTCCGCTAATAATGTTTAGTGGTTTAGGGATATACATACAAGGGGAAATTACGCTGAAACGACCTTTAATGCATAAGAATAAACGTCTTTGTGCACAGGATATTGGGTTCCCTCTTGTTTTCTCAATAATATTTGGCTGATATGCGTTTTTAATATCCGACCTTTTCTAAATATCAGTGTAATTTCCTCATGCAAACGACAATGCTAATGCACCGGCATAACTATCAAAATTGATTCCTAATCTAAAAGCGTTTTCTACCGAGTCTGACTCCATCCAATCTTTTCCGGATGTGTCTTCCATTAGCGAGGCGAAGTTTTTATATGACACCTTTGCCGGCGAAACTAGGCAGCGGTATATTTCAAAGGGGTAAACATTTTTAAGCGCTTTGCCCCACACACTGTCTACAAACAAGAACAGAGGCAATGTGGTTATTAAGGAAAGGCGACGATTACAATTTAGGCCTAGAAGTAGTGCGTTTTCAATGATGTAATGGGATAGGCCTTTAATTAGTGTGACTTATAATAAAAGAGGGGCTTTAAATTTGCTCCAATAGAAGAGGGAAGCTGGGAAAGTAGGAAGGTGTCGCGCGGCTTTCCAGTTGTTGAAGGTTTCAGGAACGCTGTTCTCCTATTACAAGGCGCCACGCCTCCCGTCTCCCATTTCATCTCCCGGCGATAATAATTATTGGGAGAGTACAAAGTTATATTAGCGGCTGTTTCCCAGTCGAGGAGCGGCGAGGTTTCCATGAATGGTATGGATGTGTGTGTGCAAATCGAACAAGCGGTGATTGGGCCTGAATAACCGCTGGTTCCAGGCAGCAAAACGTTACAAAGGAACGGCGCTTGCCGGCAACCAGCTTTTGATGTCCTTCTCACGTGACTCCCTTACGAGACTTCGCGAGATCTCGCAGACGCCAAACCGAGGCCGTCCGCACTGCGCATGGGCGTATGAATGGGGTCTGCAAATGGGGCTATTGTTGGTTAATATTGTCGCTAGATGGCGACAAAGACCTTTCCCGCCCGGAAAAGTTTTAATTGTCGTCTGGTTGTCGCTGTCGTAACGATTGCAAGCGACGGCAACGTTTAGTCAGAGTCATAATGCATGCTCCGGTGCATGCTTGTACATGATTTTGGTCCAGGTTGGGAGAAAACACGGAAAACTGCGATGTGGAGCAATACCCATAAAGCAGTGCATTGTTGTGGTACCATGTGTGGTGATGTACTAAAGAACTTTGGGGACTTTAGGGACATTTCTTTCTTTATCAGAATATCGTGAAGATTCTGATGAAGACTGTCAAAAGTCGAAACATGTCGATCTGCCGCATTTTATTCAAATGATTGAATAAATACCAACACTGTCCATCAACACTGTTGGACATCAAGTTTGGTGTATCTTCAACATCTTTAATTTCTTTATCAGAATATGTGCAAGCACAGATCTTTGTGTATCTTATGGTTTATACAATGAGGTAATTTTGTTTAGGAATAGTTGGTTGGTTTGTTATTGGTGTTTAACGCCGTATCATCATCTATGGTTATATCATGGTGAGAACAAGGTTTTGAATTCTGTCTTTTTGATGATTGTATCTATAGATGATCATATCTATGAGGAGGTACCGTAGAGACCGTACGCCTACACTTTTACTGAGGCAGATGTTCTCTAATGTGCATGGTCCCATAGACAGGGCTTGTTTAGGAATAATTAGGGACAATATAAATTATAATAAATCAGAAATGGCTAGCATCAGATAACCATGAATCAATTCATTCTCAAAAAGGAATAGCTTGCCCATTAATAGATTCAATGTATCTGCATGTCAGCCTTTAACTCAAGGGGGTCTTAACAATAATTATCATTCAGGAAAAAGTGCTAATGTTTTTAATGGAAAGTTTCCCATGCAAGTCCAATACCATGCGTTTATGTTTTAATGATTTTACTAACGCTATCGTCTGATAAAACACGTGGGGTTTATAAAAGAATAAAAAGAAAAGAAAATTCAAGGTATAGGCCCTAGAGTAAAAATAGGCACGTTTACAGGTGAGCCTGTAGGCCTAGGATAGGCCTAGGTTAGGCGGCACGTGGCCTAGTGCGTGTCACACCGTCGCCCTGACGTATTAACGGCGGAAACGGTCTAAGTGTCCGCGTCTGATGCGTTTGTCGGCAAATCAATGCTAAAACTACTCGCTTTGTTGTCAAATTACAAGATCGCGTTCACCCGCGCAAGATCGCCGCTGTTCGTCGTACCGAAACCCACGGCGCGCATTTATAATCAAAGCATCGAGGCTGCTTTCTCGTGTGTATTTTTTTCTTTTACAAACCCCCACTCTCAACTCACGCCCCTCCCCCTATTTCCCTCCTGGAGGATTCGGGGGTGGGGTTACTCACAGTAAAGTGGCTGCATGTGAATTGCCAAAATACATGACAGAAATAAAGGGCCTAACAAAATTAATAAATGGCAGTGGAGTGGAGCCGTCAAAATTCTGAATATCAAGATAAAAGTATATTAATCTTCAGGATTATTAGAAGTCTTGAATATTAAACATACTGGATATAAACTATCAAAGTTAAATAAAAGTAAGTTTTCTGTTCAATACCTTGGTAAAGTTTCAGAAACTAGCTATAGGGGTAAAATCGAAGGCTATAAATTTAACAAACTATAGGCCTAACTAGGAAATTTTCAACCAATATCCTTTAGAGGAATTGACCGTGATCTACTATGCAAATCGGGGGCCTTCTTTTCAAAATGGTAAATCTGTCAGCTGTCCAAAGCGCAAAAATCCATCAGTCAGTATACCCATCAATAAAGAGTTAGTACCCCCCCCCCCCCTCCCCGATCCCATCCCAGACCCCTTCCCTTCCCACTCTCTCTTTGATTTTACCTTTTGCGCTTTACCTTGACTTCCCCCAGTCCCTAGACCCCCCCCCCCCTCCAGACCCCCCCCCCCCTCCAGACCACCCCCCCCCCCCCGACTCCCCCACCAATCCTCCCTTCCCTGCACCCCTCTAGAACGGCAGAAAAAATACCCCCGGCTACGTTATTGGTGCATTGTGTGGTCGCGCCGGCAAATGGAAAAATAATTTGTCAGTCTTTTGCCTCAATTTGCCAGTAGCGAGCAAAGGACTCGTGGAGGCGCTCGTGCGAAAGTCAATCTGTGTGTGAGAGAGCGGGAGGCGGACGGAATAGGGAGGTGGAGGGGTGGGAGGGGGAGGTGGGAGGGGTTCATGATGTACTCAGTAGCTCAGGAAGGTAGTGGGGCGAAGGAGGGGAGGGGGGGGGGGGGTACTTATTCTTCAAAGAATGAAAGTGAAATAAACTGTATCAAACCCGACTCCGGTAGATGGTCTCAAGGTTGTTTTTATTGTTTGATAGTCAAGTATGAATCAACATGTTTCGGTCGGCAAAGACCTTCATCAGGATTATAATATCATATTATGTTGCTTGGTATATCAACTTTTGAGGCTGTTAAAATTGTAACACTGTAGAATATCGAGTGAGTAGGATTTAGACTTGTTCCAAAATTCAAAGTTGGATGATTGTAATCAATAATATAGTCCTTTCAAATTATACAAATGCATGCTATGAAGACAAAAGGAACATCGATAAGCTTTAACATATTTTTTTTGCGAATCATTAAGTATTAAAGATATAACGCTTTGCAAGTCAATGGTTTAAAAGAGTAGAAATCCAATATTCAAATACACATAGACACAACAGCAGTCTCGTTAAAATCCGTATGATCCAAACAATTTATTAAGTAATACAATTCTTTAAAGATATTGACCCCACAGAAAACCCATTAATGATTAATGTGATGAAATGAGATGATAATGCAAGATAACGTCACTACAGTAGTCATTACAAATAGGGACAATTTTCAATTCGCCAATACATCCTTAGGGATAACCTTCACATAGGTTACTTCGTTATATACTTCGGAGCACCCACCCTTTCCCATACAAAGTAACCCCCAGCCCCCAACCCAAGGAGCAGCTCGCCCAGGGAGGAGTTGCTCGGTACGGCTCACCTTTGAAAGTTAACACGGCACCTCGCCAGCACAAAGACCCCCTGATCACGGCGCACTCGGCGCTTCTATTGGCGGACGAGCAAACACCAACTTGGGGCAATGGGCCTTGCTGTTGGGGGACTCCCATTCCCAGCCTAATGACAAATTACACGCACGCATGCATGCACGTAGGTACCTACGTTAGGTGCTCATCATTTATTAAATGTTATGAATTTGTACTAAGTGTTCGTGGTGGATTATGTATCTTTTATTGATTATTTTTATATTAATGTATGTATCATTTTATATTATAATATTTATATATCTATATTACATGTGCTTTTTTTTCATGTTTGCAATTGGTTTTCGAGACTTTACGTGTATTGCTTTGCATATAGTAGGAAATCAGATGATTATTGTTTGTGTACCTGTACTGCCTGGAAGTAGGTTATTTTGATTTTTGATTTGATTGATTGACTTACATTTAATTGATTTATTGATTGACTAAACATTGTTTTCTCATTTCATTTCTATCTTTTTCTGTATAAAGGCCAGTAGGAAAAACGTGTAGATGGATAAGGATTTTACTTAAGATTTGCTAATCAATTTAAAGCGTAAGCTTTATTGGGGGCTTCCGACTTCATGATGAGAAGAAGACACCTCTTCAGTGAAGGGGAAAGATTACAAAAAGAGAAATCGAATCAGAAGTTCATATAAATGGCATGCCATACTTGACAGAGCCGTTTTATCGTGTCTTAATTAAGGATCATGTAAACAGAAGTGTTGAATTAAATCGTCGGTATTTCCTTATTTCAGAAGACATGACTTTCAAATTAAGCTTAGTTCATTGGTTAATGACAGTTTTAAACGTACTATGTTTCGTGTTGTGCATATTTTTGCGAATTAGAAACCATTAATGTGATGAGTAAAAACAAGATATGTAACACTATGTTAAAAGAGAGAAAGTCAAAAGTAAATGCGCAAGTTGAGTTTGTGAAAACGACCTCAAAGATTGCTGGAATCGCAAAGATTTAACAGGGCAAAAAATGTACATTTTCAGTATGGTTATATCATAATAATTATTTTGTTTAGTGATACCTAAAGCAAAATTGTCATTTCGGGAGCGGCGGTGACATAACGGTTAAACCGTTCCGTAACCATGGTTATGTCGATTTTTTGTATCGTCACTATAAATCCGCACAACGTAACCGTTGGTCCTCATGATTCAATTGCCACAACCATCACTTCATTGCTATTTTTAACTTTTTAGAATCAATGTAACTAGAAGGATAAAATAAATATATCCTATTTATCAATGTCCAAACCAATGACCTGTATTCTTTTTTATTTCCAATCACTCTAATAATATCTATTCTAGCCGTGAAGCAAATCTATAAATTATCAGAGATTTTGAATCTTCGACCTATACTCTACGGCTGCAGATGCATAAGATGAAAAGAAGGGTCGGACAACTTATCTAAGAAGCCATCACAGTCCACAAAAGTTAGGTCTAAGAACTAGTCAAGAAGTTGTTTTTCTATATCACAGAGTACTGCTTAAACACTGTGAGTTTTTATTGTTAATCAATTGATAGAATTACAGGTTTGCCTGCCATTCAAAATGCAGCATAAGAAGACAATAAAGAGCTGGAAATTATGTTTGTCTGTCAGGCTTTAGTATTGGTTCCTATGGGAAATTTTCTACTACATGTATTTATTTTCCCACCAAACATGAGGTATAAGTTGACAACCAAATTGCCTTGCTTGGTTTTTGTTTCACACTTTTATATTTTTGGGGAAAACTGGGAGGCAAGGTAGCAGTATTTCATTGTAAACTTTCATTTTGATATAAACTGGGATTGGATTATATCAGGGTAAATTTAGTTTTTTTTTGAATATCTTGAAACTGTTTCTGTATACATGGAATTTTTTAGTGATTTATAGTCATGAGAGGTTTGGGCATAACGGACCCTCTTACTTTGATTTTGTAATCCTATTGGGGTTAAATATTTGCCTACTTGTGTTTCAAGAAAGATTTGAAATATAGTATCCAATGTGCCGCGTCGCATAACCAAAAGCTCGCAACAGGGAGCGATTAAGGATGGTTTAGTTTTTCTCTCGCTGTTGCAAACATGTTTTGAACACATTTAATTGACATATAAACACATTTCCGCCACTCACCTCCTATATATTCCATAAGCTGAGGGACACTACTATCATTTGGTGAAATTTAAAATTCATACCCCAAAATGTCCCCCCGGTTCATCAAAATCAATCAATTTTAAACAGGGATAGGTCTTTTGAAATGTGCCAATCCTCGCAACATCGAGACCCGTTATGCGACGCGGCAATGGTAACAAAACAGTGGGAAAAACCAGTATAAAACACACCAAAAGATAATAGATAAAAACAGATAAAAATAACAGATAACATAGGTGTATGCTAAGAACACTTCAAAGAATATCAATTTTATGTTTTATATGTGTAAATCTTGATATAGGTCTGGGAACTATCGATCAAACGTTATCCCTCTTTAGTATGTTATTTTGTACTCGGATATCTATGTATTAATAATGTACATGTGTTAATATTGTGTTAATAACACGGGAAAGGTCATGCGAAAAATTGTTGTTGTTTCAGTCTTGTGGTAATGAATTCAAGAAGTGCACATTTTTTCAGTAAAATAATTAGCGCTGTATGACGTCTGTTTAATTAACACTAAATCTGACTTATATCGGAATTCTTCATTAACATGAGAATGTGCAGGAGTGGATAAAATGATTTCGTAAAGGGTGCAAGGGGGGTGCCACAATATACTGAATGCATCCAGATGTATGAAGACTATCACCACTAGTTGTTTCTCGCATACATAAAGCAATGTATTGATTGATTCTCTTTTTCTTTTTTGATTAACTTTTATTTAAACTGGTCAACATTAGGTTGGGTAACCGGTTTTCAAAGGTGCACCAGTGTGCTTACAATATTTACATATTATCATACACCTTAACTACTTAATACATTTTCAGTGAACAGTTGTTCGTTAAACAGTAATATAATAATATGGGTTATTATTATAAGTTCAATAGACATAATGAACTTCCATTGATTTACATTTTTGGAGTTTTTGTAAGAGGCTAACATGACAGGATTTTGGTATCTATTGAATGACATTAATTGTGTGTGTTTAAGTTTCTAATATTTACATTCAATTTATTCCATTCTAGAGCACCTGAATATGTTTCTTTTATAAGATTCAATGTTTGGTTTACAAGTTTTGAAATTAGGTCCATATTTTAGTCTAGTTAAAACAATGTTATCATCAATATCTTGGTTAATATGTGAACATTTAAATATCTATTATTACACTCTGGAGAGGGATGTCATTGTAGGATAATGAAGGAAGACCAGAATAAGGACAAAAGAATAATTACAGCTTCAAAATAAATTAATAACTATGCAAACACAAAAGTGCAGTGACCCTCTAAGCAGGCTACTCCCAACTTACATTATGAGAGTACATAATCTGATATAGTTAATATCCCCATAAAACACTTTTTTCAAACTTTCTTAAGGTTTCCATCAGTGAAATATTAAATCTACGTAACAATAAAGTTTCTTATGAAGCAGACTGTGGCACCTCGAGTATTAGCCACCCGGAAGGTAATAAGCACATCACACATTGGGTATATCCCAGAGTTGGACTAGGGTCGGACAAAATTGATTTAAAAAAAACATCCTTGTCTTCTAGAGTTAGGGTTAGTGAAATAAGTAAAAATTATATTTTACCCCAAGTCTTGGTGAAGCATTATGATTTCTAGCATTTTACCAATTGTCAGATGTGCAGGTTTACCGGCTAATCAATATGCTGTATTTCAGGGCAAATTAGGGTCGGACATTATAGGTTGGGCTGACAGCCTTTAGCATTGCTTCCTATGGGAAAAAGGCCAAAATGTAAAGCTGCATTTAAAAAAGAAATAGGAGCAAAATGTCAACCAAATTACTTTGGTTAATTTTGTATTATGCATCTATCTTCATGGAATAAACATGAAGGCAATGTTGAAAATATTTCATGGTAAACTTTTATGTTGGTGTAAGCAGCTGGGATGGGCTTATTGAGTGGGTTCAGGGTGACACCTGGGGTATGAGTTGGGAACTAAACTCATGCCCCAGTCTCACGTTGCTCGTTGAAGGGCAATTTTGCCTTCAAATGGTGACGATTTACATCAGAGAGGCCACTCCAGACTGACGAAAAAGTAAGAAAAGCAGGAAATGCTTTTCCTCCTTCTTTTTAATTGAGGCAACAAAGAGAGAAATAACCTCAAGTAATAGTCCTGATATAGCATTTGTATTTGAATAGGTTGCAATTAAGACAAAAATAACATAAACCAGATTTTAAGTGATGTAAGAAGAATCGGTTATCCAAAATCATCAAAGAGTAGTAAATCCTACAAAAGTAGGAAAAATAGCATCTCTGTTTACATTAATATTGCAATCAAGAATTGCAAGGTTTTAAAATCGGTGCAATATCTAGTATGCCCTCTAGTTACGATGTTATCACCAATTTTGAATATTTTCTTTCCAGATTGGAGAAAAAAACTGTGGAAATGCTCAGTCCCAATAAAATCCCATGCAGATTCTTAACGAAAAACTACATGGTTAATAAAATGAAGTACCAACTATCACTTGAAGTGGATAAGTAATTTTTCTTAGTAATTCTTGGAGTAAAATGAATGTTTTCGTTTTCAGGCCCTTCTCCTGAGAGAGCTATTAAAATGGAACAATGTAACACAAAATATTACTTCAGTATTTTATTGCAAATCAATAACGTAGAATACAAAGGTTGCACTGAATCCTTAGGATCATAGCCACTTTCTGTGTGGCATTTTACATGGAGCTGAATACTTTAAAATAGAACGTATGAAGCATTAGATTCTTTCGCTAAGACTTATCAGTCAAACACAAAGGTTCACATTTGATAACAACTCTTCTTAGTTGTATCAATAATAAATACACTGTCCTCTATCAGTATATCACTATAACAGATTAAAACTTAATTAATTGTAAATCAATGGCTAAGTATGAACCAAGGTAAAAACGGTGTAAAAATTTGTAATCAAATCATAAGTGAACATTCACAGAGGAATAACTGAATTAAAATGATGTAAAATGTATACTGAAAATTGCAGAATTATACCAAAATTTCATGCATGTTCTTAAATGAACTGTAGAATTGATCAAAGCAGGAATCATCCTCATTTACTATTTTCCTTTCTAAATTTTCCTTCTTACACTTTACCATATTCTATTACATAATAATTGATAAAATCAGCATAAAAGCAAATCAGAAGGATACTTGCAATAATTATACACTAAAATTTAGCATTAAAGTGCCTGGTCTACACATGACCTAGTTCTCAGTGTTTAGTTAGTTCTAATTAACTTTTACCATAACATTCATTTGTATATTATAGATATTATCTATTAATTATTTGCTGTTTATCATTAACATATTTTCTTCGGAAGCCTTTGTGCTTGGTAACTGGAGTGCCTGTAGAATGTACTGGCATAAACTGGATTTCATCAGATTGTGCCAGATTTCCATATACAAAATAGCTCTGTACTGGAAAGAATTAGTTGTTTTGACAATATGATTACAACATAACATCTGACTGGACAGTCACAGAGAGAAGTACTATTTGGAAGTATTCAATACTAGTAAACCTGATATCTCAAATATTTCTCTGGATACCACTTTAAAATTATTGTACTGTTTAGTGCACCTAAGATGTCCTTCTTATGGATGAATTGCAAAATATTTTCTTCTGTAACTATCATTTAGTGGCAAAGTTTGTATAGGGTCTAGGATGTCAAAAATCACAAGGACAAATAATTATAATCTTGACAGATATTTGACTTGGCTCTTCTGATATGAGAAAAGTGACATTAATGTGCCTTACTATAATTTAGGCATTTAAAATCACCAGCCCTGATAACAAGGACATAACAATAACTAATAGAGTTCAAGTACTCCTATTCTTACATTAAATGTATAGTCTCTTGATGATTACACAAACTTTAGCAACTATCCTCTCTTTCAATAGAAGGACACTGTAGAACATACCCTAGACTGAACGCCCTATTTTCCTCCAGGTTCTTTGAAATTCACAACAAAAGTATAACTGAACTAGTTAAGCAAAAATTCCCTGGCATGCTCTTAAAATGTGCATCATCCAAGCAAACTAAAGCTGACACCTTCTTGAACTCAAACAAGTTATGATCTACTAAGAAGGCTCAGTGCAATGCTGGTCTGAAACCACTCTACCAATGAGCCACCTAGTGCTGGGTTAAGCCCCATACCCACTAGGAAACTTTAAGACAGTTGGCCGACTGATCGGCACAAAAATCGGCCAATTCTACCTCTAGAATCGGCCAATTCTGACAGCGATTCAGATCAGACATGCACATTTCAATATACTGTACTCATAGGCGAACACAGGAATCGGTTGATTATACCGCCAAACTCGTCGGCCGACTGTGTAGAAGTGTCCTGGTGAGTATGGGCCTTTAGAGAACTAGCAGAATGGGTTGGACATAATAAGAATGGAGACCCACTTCTGATATATAAAACAGATGAATACCACCTTGATGATAATCATTTAGGAACTACTCTCTTACTGCCCAATACAATGAACATAATAGGGCAGGTGGCACTGGGCAGCTGCTATTGGGCAGTGTAGAGCCCAAGATAGCTCCCATAGTCTGATTTCTGGGAGTATAAACAAGTATCCCTGACTTCCTGACATAGGAATGGTTGTGTGAACCAACTGAACCATGTCTTTACTTCACTCTCTGATTCTCAATACATCCTACAAAAACACAATACATATTCTAAGTAGGCCTACAGGCGTCAATGCGTTAGTCGTGTGACATACATTCCTTGTAGTGATTCTAAATTATTATGTACACAGTATGTACTAAATTAAGTACATATTTTTTAATTAGGTACACATTGGAATGTTAAATTCTGTAATGCCCCCAATAAGGCTGCTTCTAGATTACATACAAAAGACCCCTGACCTCCCCTTGGCCACTGCTTCTAAGATGTCTAGTACCACTTGCCAATTAGCAATAATTATAAGAGTTTAATTCTGTACAGTATTAAAAAATAGCATCCATATACATGTGTGGGCACAATTAAAGAGTGCAAAATTGCTAAAAGCTCTCCAGACTCAACTCTCTACAAACAGAAAGAAAGGTAAGCTTAGTCTTTAAAATTATGCATCATTTAAATTTTTATATGTACATTTCCATGAAAGAACTTGATTCAGGCAAGTTTTGAAACTTAGAAAGGGCAAAGCTGCATTTGTCTTAGAACTTCATCAATACTCCAGCTACAATGATTCCCTTTTCAGATGCATGCTGATTTGTACCCTTTAGGTTGTCCTCGCATCACAGATTCCTTTTTCCACAAGTGTCTCCCTGAAGTGAGATTCTATACCAGTAGATGGTAATTCCTCTGTAGCCTACTTCTTGCTACAATCTTTAATATACTTTTCCCATTATGTGTACCTATAGATAGGTATCTAATTCCAAAACTCTTTTAATAATAGGTAAATACCAAGATCAACATAAGTGCCTCAAATCAGATGTTGGTTAACATGTAACAAATCCTTTGCCAGGAGCCACAAAATTTAATCAGACATTCTTTCTTGTTTCTCTAGAGTGTTTATACACCTAAACGAAATGTGTAATTTCTGAGACAAATAAAGAGACTGCATTTGTATCAACTACCAGTACGGAAGGCTAACCCTGCAATATAGGTAGTTGAACTGTGGCCAAGATTAATCATTTATCGATCAAGAATACAATTTTAAAAGGTTTGCTGAGTTTCATACCATCCAATCTATGTAAGTTTAGAACTCTCCTGGTTATAACTTTGTCTATTACCTTCTGTGTCATCAATAACAAGTGTTGTAGTACCTTAACTGACTCCAAGTTACATCTACTAGGTGCTGCCAAGGAAGCTAACACTCAGTGCTGCCCCCTATCTTCTTACAGCATCACTAACTAACCTGAAGTTCTCTGAAGCAATTGGTTAGGAAGATATTGGCATTATCTTACATTTCATATCTGTAAAGCTTTGATACTATCAATGAAAAATCATATTCACTTTCTTTATTCTAAGTCCTATATGGGTAAGTTTTGTAGGTGAAGTGGCAATCTTAGATGTGTCAGGGACTTACATCCCCAAGCTGACTAATGTCATATGATGATGTCATGAAACAATGACATTAGATATAGAGAGGTCATATTATCACAGGGAGAGGTCATAGTTGCGTATGTGCTATGATCCCTTTCTTTCGAGCTGTCGCTGCATTCAAAGGAGGAAATTAACTGTTCTTTCGCGAGACCAGTTTCCTTATTGCACTTGATATAGATCTATACATGAAGTAGTGTATAACAAACTGACCTCTATATGAATCACAACAGGACAGGAAGGGACAGGTAAATAAAACAAATCATTGCTAAAGCGAGACATTAACGTAATAGAGCGCGGCTTTGCAATTAACACACCTGCCATACGCCCCTCTTTCCCCAACTAAGTAATCATGCCCATAAGTACCAACATGGATGGAAGACGCGCATTGTAAGTTTGCAACAAAATCAATGATAAACCCCTCTTTATAAAATTATATAAAAATAGATATATAATATAGGAATATATGTATAATATATATGATCATTTATACAGTTAGTGAATTACAGGGTAGCTCATTGTGAAATTTACAAAACTTGACAGGAACCGACTGTCTATTTTTGAGATTCTATGTACACATACAAGTCTGTTACTTTCATAGCTAAGAACGTATAATCATCATACTTTCTATGGGTCTTTTTTCTGCTAAGCAGTTGGTGGGTTCACTTTCCTATAAAGTTCTTTTCCCAATTTACCTCAGGGCAGTAGGGACCCAAGACCTAATGCCCATACAAGGCCTGGTCCTAAAAAACAAAGATAATGTGGGTAAACTGGATCCATTTCTCCAATGAAATGATGCATGTGATACCAGAAACTAGGGTGGGTTTTGTAATAGTATTATGGAATGACTTTTAAGGTTGAAACCTTTTAAAACCTTTTCATGAACCATTTGAAGAACAGAAATTCTGTTAGTTGAGCAATATTGTCAATGGCAATATAAACATTTACCTCTTAAGTGTTCCTAGTTCAAATGATTAGTTCTCAATATCATATTTAGCCAATATATCTATGTTTTTTGTGTTGGCCCACCCAAACCCTCTCTGCTCTTTCTAAGTTACAGGCTTAATGAAATATACCCTGCTGAGGACATATATAACATGTTGTATGCTGGATTTAGGTTCTGCCCTCAGGTTCCCCAGTTGGCTGATTTTAAGATGGTCGCTCCACTCGAGTAAACCTCTTCTCGCTGGGCCATCAGTCGCTTCTTCAGTTCCTCTTCAAACAAGTTTCCTCCTCCTCCTCCTCCTCCTCCTCCTCCTGCCTTTGAAGCACCTGGTGAAGGGATGAGTAGAGATTAAAAAGTATTGAACAATCATTACATTTTATTTCTAAACTACTACACACTGTTAACATTTCAGAATGGTTGTTTTCAAGAAATGTGTTTCCTAATTAACAGTGTATTGAAAAATTGGAAGAAAAGAAAATGGAGAGTTTGGAGAAAATAGGAGAACCTATAGACAAAAATTACTTAGGAACCCTCAAATATTCAATTTTTTGAGTGACTTGGAAACAAAACACTACTCAAAGAACCCTGGGACTGTCATAAGATAATTACCTGCTCTGGTAACTTCCAAATAGAAGAAATTGACAAAAATGAGGAAAAGCTGAGCAAAAATAAACTGGAATTCAAAAATTTATTTTTTCTATTTTTTTAAAAATGGAAACAAAAAGTAATCTGAGAACCATGAGACAGTTGGAAGATACGTACCTCCTCCGCCAGCGCCCCGATTTGGCGTGGTCATAAATCCGGAGACCTGACTGCTCGTGTCTGACATACGTCGGCCCTGGTTGTTCCCGGCTGGTTGTAATGTGGCACTTTGTAGCATTGCCTGCAGTGTCCCTGGTGGAGCTGGTGGTGGGGGTGGTGGAGGAGTATTGAATTCCATTGGGGGTGGTGGGGGTGGCCCTCCTCCTCCCATATCTGGTGGAGGTGGAGGAGGCGGTGGTGGCGGACCACCGCCACCTCCTATTGATGAACCGCCTGCTATTGATGAATGTGTATCGAAGGAGTCTGAACCATATACATCATGTTGGCGATTTGCTGAAATAAAGAAAAAGGGCCCTTGTTAGTTGAGACTAAGAAACATACCATGATGAGCCGACAGAACAAAATATTCCCATGTCATAGGTCATGTGCAGAATGCACTCTTTAATTAAAATATTTTAACACATTATAAGGAAAAGGGTATTATGCCTCAAGATTTGAATTGTATTGAAATGTATCAGCCAAAATAGAATAAATCAACAGTTTTTCTGCACAAAGTTCACTTGCACAGACATGCACGCTTCCTCACATGGTTGTGGGTATCTTTTTGCCTAACAATAACCTTTATAAAGCAAGCCTTAGACCCAAAGGGCACTTATAAAACCTTTCATATGTGAAACACTATTGTCATCATTAATTCAAATTCAACCAGCACAATCTCTGCAAGGGGCAAGGAACCACATTTCAAAAGTTGAGATAGTCCTCAGAAAATGTCTTGTTTTTTTCTATTCCTTAAGCCCGGATGAAGGGGAAAGTTACCTTTATGGCTATTGTAGTATTGTTCTTGATATCCCCCAGCTGTACGTTGTAGGGTCTCCGTGGGGGGCATTCGGGGTGGCACTGTAATGCGAAAACCTCATGATAAACACACATACCTTACAGACACACTCCAAACATAGACCCAACCAAAGTCTTTTTGTGCAAGTGGAACATACGGATTTGATTATTGTTCTTGTGTTATATATTTACATAAGTGTTGGGTTGAAGAAAGGTTAAAAATTCTAAACAAAATTTCCCATTACAATGTGAGTTGTCCTATAGTTGATTACTACTCCATCATTAGTCTTGATCCCGTGAATTGGTGTAATTCTACCTGTAATGTGTTTCTAGTTTAACTTATAAGTTAGGTAAAAGTAATGTAATTGATAGGTTAGTTACAAATTGTAAAACAAAGCAAAAAGGACAAAAGTTTTCTGAGAAAAAAGGCACATTTTTATAATGCAACTTTACTGTAGCATTATAAAGCGCAGAGTTAATAGAAAATTTCTTGTATATTATATCTAGTGAACAAAAGTGCAAAGTGGAAATAATCCAGTTTTATTTCAAAGTCTGCATAGTATTTAGATAGATACAAGAAATGCATATGCTTTAGACATATAAAGAAGCCGAAAGGACATTTTGTAATTGTATACAATATTTTGTTTTTTCTTTGTCATTCTTCGTCTTTTTTTTGTTTGATTTTGGGTATTTTCGGGCCTGTTTTACATTTTCATGAGTTTTATTGTGGTTACCTGTCCGGTTAAGGTTAGGGTCAGAGAATCCGCCTTCGGGGGGCGGGCCTGCACCTGAAACAACACAGGGGGTGCTGTAAGCTGTCCGCTCTTTAGGTTTAGGCGCCTGCTCTATGCTGTGCTTCATGGGACCCAGTTCTCAGTAAGGACCTCTTGATGCTCAAAAGAATTTTTCTTCTGTTTTTTTGGCATTAATTTTGGCAAGACAGGAGGCTACAGTTAGACTTATGCAAACGTTCGTGCAAGCAAGAAAGGTCAGTTTTTTTTTATAAGGGAAACCAATCTAAGCTTTATTAGATCATTTTTAACATTTACCACTTAAAACCCAGTTTAGATGATGCTCTGATCATAACTGAAGTACAATTCCAATGCTAATGCAAAAATGTTTTTATCTAGATGGTAGCAGCATCAATATTGCAGTATTAAACATAGAGTTCGAAAGTATGACAACAGAATTTCTGGATTTTGTTTTCTTGAGTGAAAACCATCTACCTATTTTGGACAGGTTGCTATAAATTCCCATTAGAGAACAATTCCCCCGACATTTATTTTAAAAACAAGGATTACATAAAAGGTTGAGTCATCAGCATAATGATTGGTGGTATTCTAACCTCTTGCTGTTCACAAAGGCTATGCAACAAACTGATTTTCCTCAAGGGGGAAGGGAGATACGTTCAGGTTACCCAAATGAAACATTCTTTGATTATGAAGCAAAGGCTCTTGCAGCTCCATCAAGCACAGCACATAGACTCTGGCCTCAAAGGAGAAACACCAGGTGGCGCCACTAGACTCCTTGCTGGAGGTGACACCAGGGGGCGTGAGTGAAGCCCACAGTCAAGGGGAAATCAATGGTGAATAAAAGCCTGGGATTTGGCCTTTAGTATAGGGTGATAAACAAAGGGGTAAGTGTTAATTCTCAGAAAGTATTGGAAACAAATGGGTAGTATGAATATAAAGGGAGATTTTATTGAAAGGAAATAAAAAGAAAGAAGGCAGTAGGTGACTTCTGTGGTTGTAGAGGACTGCATTAGTTTGCAGTGGAGGGGGATATAGAAGGTACTTTTGAGGCCATCCTCAGAAAAAAGTTCAGAAGTGCTAGTCTTGTCTTCAGAGAAACAACAATGTCATTTTTAGAATATATACTTTTGCATAAATTATGGAGAAGTACATAATAACTTTACATAATAATTTTACTATCTAAAATGTAAGGCAGTTAGTGGTTGTTCTCATGTACAATGTATTGGACAAGGAAAGAGTTGAGTATGTATTAAATATTGGGTAAATATTTGGGGCAGTAGATCTATATGGTGGTTTTGTTACTGAGAAGAACTATAAAAAAGGCAGACTATAGGCAGAGGTTATTTTTGTGTTATGTAATAATTCTGAGGTGTTTCACTGTCGTTAGACCTGTACAAATTTCATGAGCCAATAAGTGTGAAGATCATTAACAAAAGGTCCAACATAATCACAAACATTTTTAAAGTGCCAATCACCTTTAAAACCTAAAGACAGAGACACTAATGATATTATTTTCTGAAGTCATAAGAGTCTGAATTATTTCTAAATGATAAAAGAAGAGAATAGAATTTACCACGTACGTAATTTTATTTTAGAGTCAGCTGTACTAAGGAGGTATGTAATTAATCAAATTTGGATTATTATATTTTCGACTAATAACCCTTTCGGTACGTTTCTTAATGGACTAGTACGGGTATTTCCTTTTAAAGCATTAAAGCTGTTTAGACAATAATTGAATTAGAACCGTAAGCTTCCTTACTGCGGCGGAAGCAGGCTTCAGTTCCAAAGATTTGACAAAACAGAAAAATAAGTGAAGGATTATCAATCGGTTTAGAAAATGTTCAGGATCTTACCTCTGGATCGGGCTGTTGGGACAAACAATTTGTAGGTCTTAATAAACAGGTATCAAAGTGCAATAGCACTGAATTATAACACTTTCTAGCCCATTTCCGGTACACCATGCACATTGCTAATCAATGGAAAAGTATAAAACAATTTGACAGAAAGGGTTTATTTTATTCGTTATCAAGTTATATTCAATGCAATTAAGACAAAATTGTAATTATTCCTAGATGACACTTTTGTTTCTATAACATGCACGTTGCAAATTATGCTCTGTATACATGGGCAATTTACTTCTGTTTTTAAATCAATTGATGGAAATATGATGATTGCTGGATCTTAGGATTTATCAGCAATCTTTGAGACATAATAGAACCAACTCATATACTGGTGATTGCATCAATAGAGTTGACAACAAAGGAAGGCTAGGTGGCATAGAAGCGTCTTACGGCCAATGCATACCAGTATAACTCAGACTGTTATGATGGGCGGTCTGTCAGTCACCCTCTGACACTGGCGATTCTACTGGCGATTTTATGAGAGATATACATACCAATATGCCGATTCAGTATCTTAACTATCTTCAGGCAATGAATCATGAGCAAATTCAGGTAGAATCTGAATCAAAATATCAAACATGCTCACTTTGATGTTCGGGCCGATAAGGCAGCTGATTGGTTGATGGATTTTATAGGCGATCTGACCCGCGAATTGCCTTGAATGGATGTGGCATGAGAGAGTTGTCATCACTTACCATCAAACCCTCCTGGGCGGGCTGTGGTGCCGAAGTCTGTCGGTGGTGGAGGTGGGGGTGGGCTACCCATTCCCCCTGGAGGGGGCGGAGGTGGGGGTGGAGCAGGCGGCATCGACATCCGCGACTCATCAAATTCTGAAGGTAAAAAAGTGTAGATTCATATTATAATATGTTATGTGTCCTTTTACCAATATAAGACAATAACTTTTGTTTATCATCTTTGCAAAATACTGCTGACCGAAGGAGTTATATCATCGCCATCCATCGATAGCATACACATCAAGGACTTGGTAAGTTTGGGGTAAGAAATTCTCTAAAGCCAATAAACTTGTCAGGCCAGGGGGATCTATATTTTAGGAAATATTGTCTACCTAAATTTTGAGCTGCCCAGAAGGGCCATATAAAACAAGGCCCTTCTGGGAAGATTATAATTTGGTAGATAATGTTTCCTGAAATATACAACAAATTTGTTGACCAATAGGGCCAGCCATGCAGTAACATTTGGGAGGACAAATAAAACAAAGACATTGTTCATAAAATATCATACAAATCATTATGTAATTTACCTGGTATTTTCTTCTTCATTTTGTTGTCCATGTAGAGTGCAGCTTGGTGAATGTCTCCTGGCACAGCACCAGATATGTTCAAGTTCATCTTCCCTGGCTGAGCAGGACTCCGGCCAAGCCTTGGAATGGGCGGTGGGGCAGGGGGAGATGAGTGGTCACTACGAGCCCCAACAGAGTTATGGTCATCATCTGAAATGAATATCAACAACTGTAACAAAAGCATATGTCAGCAATTCACTATGTTATTAAAAATCAACATTAAATTTAGATGGGGGATGTACTCTTTGATTCTTTTTTGAAAATTTGTGATTTACTGTTTTTTTGCTACATGAACATTAAAGAATTATTTCCAAAAGCGTCTCAAAAATGTTAAATTGCTGGATTGGTTAATTTAATTCTGATTAAGTTAAGGATATGGAGTGCTTATCATTATCTTATCAATATATTCTGGTTTTTTAACTGCAATGTTGAGGGGGGAAACTTTGGAAAATATTGCAGTGCTTATCCTATTTCATCAATTTATTCTGATTTATTAACTGCAATGTTGGAGGGAAAAACTTTGGAAAATGTTAAAAAGATATCAAAGAACTCAAATAGCAAATATAAATATTTAAGTATCTCCCTATACCTTCCAATCCACTATCTGCATCATCTGTTCCTTGCCCACGTCGCCCGGCGTTGACGTTCAGCCCCAGTTTGGCCATATTGTTGGTGTTCATTGGAGATGTGCCAGGACCTGCCTGCCGCACAAAGAACTGCATCACCTCATTGAGGCAGCGCATCGGTCGGTGCTGAAATAAAAATGGACAACCACTTTAGGTTTGACTGGATAGAACAGAAATAGAATTGTACTCATACTGCATGATGCATTTTTCACATTAAGTAACCTATATTTAAGTGGAGTTGTCAATGGCACGAGCTCGTTCCCACTTTAGTTCGAGCTTACAGCCACCTTATATAGGCTTGTTTGATTATTGAGGTAGTTTAACGTCAGGCTAACACTTCAGGGTTCTTTCCAGACTGCACAAAGTAATGCTTTTCAGCTTTGGGTGATTGAACCTATGAGATGATTTAGAAAAAACCTGCCACCAGGATCATTACCTTTAGCACTGTTTTATCTCACAAGGGAATTGTGGAGGCAGTTAGGAATAGAATGGGAAAGTTCTGCTGATTTTGAAAATATCATTGCAACTGGTATTGATCTTAAGAAGCTTTCTTTGATTTATTCTAAAAATAAAATTGTAGATTTTTGAGCAGTACAATTTGACTGTTACTTACATCATTGTCCACATTAATCTTGAAGCCTTGTGGACCTTTTTGGACCTCATAGTGATTAAGTTGGGTCCCTCTGCAAAAGCAAAAATGACAAAGTTAGAAATAACTAGCCACTGGGTAGAAATGGAAATGTTGTAACCTCTGAGGCAAACAGGAAATTACAATGTTTGATTTTGTTCCTCCCAAAAGTATAGTTTCCCACATGTGTTTTAACAACAACAAAAATATCCTAAACAAATGTTTAATAAATTAGAAGTAGCATAGCTAACAAAAGTGTGCATTTTGTTAGTATATTTATACATCAAACCGTTACTTCTTTTGGTAACACAATTGGACTAGTATAAATTATATACTCTATACTTAACCATGACAACTATCATGTCATCTGAACATGATATATATGTTTCTTCAAAATAATTCTACAAATAATGTTTCATAAAATTTAAACATTTACCATCGATTGGTGGGAAATAGTGAGCTACTTACTTAACACTTAGTTTCTTGATTCACAACTTACAATCAAATGCTTTTCGCTACGAAGACAGTTGTGTTAGGTAGTTAGCAACACAGCATTCGGACCACATCATTTAGTAATTAATAACATTTTTTGAAGTTCACAGCCTATGTTGACATGGAATAGGGGTGAATGGGGGGAAAGAAGAGAACCTAAGAAATCCTTTTTACTGTCAAGGCATTCTCACAGACTTAATTAATCGAATTATTTGTCCAATGAAGGAAGGCAGGTATAAAACAGGTATGATTGATATGGACTAATGGTAAGCAAAGGTAGGTAAAAGAGAATTTTAGTACTTTTAAGAATTCAGAAATCTATGACTTAAAATGATAATTTTGATTCTATTTCAAATTGAACTTTGCAGGATACGATTGACACTTTAAAAGAGAAGAATATTAAGAGAAATGACAGATGTAATCTAATATAGCACAATTCTTATCTTTTGGTGACCAAGAAGTTCTAACATAATAGGTTTAATAGAAATAATTCTATGAAGTCTTGTCTAGGGCTGCCACACATAATTCTGAATCACCAAAACCAGAAGTGATCTGAATTATATTCAAAAATTCAATTCATATCCTTGTCTATGTGACCCCTTTGAAAGACTTGCCAAAAAGAGACAATCAGTTAACAGAAAATAACTATAGTTTGTTATCAATTAAAAACAAAAAAGAAATTTTTCAACATGCTGGAACCGTTAAGCTGAAATAACAGTGTGTGTTTCCTGACTTGTGTATTCCTTTCTTCGGTTACAGATGTGCCTGATTGTAGAACCCCTACTTAATAGGGATGCCTTATTAATATAGAGTTAGTGTGACAGTTGTCTACAAGCATTAGGACAGGCTTATTTGTATATTTACAGGTAATCAGAAACCAAGAACAAATTTCCTAGGTCTATAAATATCATGATACTACCAACAGTTTATCATAATTTACAGATATTGATAAACTTGGAAACTGAGAAGACAGTTACTAGTCAATAAACCAAAAAAATGTTACAAGGATATGATACTTGATGATATAATGTGCTAATATTCACGAGAATTTCCTAGTGATTTTTTAAAGACCATCTTCTAATGTTGCATGCAGGTAAATTTGGTAAAAAGTTGATTTGTTCTTGGTTAAGATTTTTGAAAAAAATGAAAGAAGCCCATCTCCTCTCCCTGCAAGTAAGTCATTCTACAGTCACCAGGTGGTGCTTCATTCAGCATGCCACCTGGTGGATTGGCAGGAAGCAGGGCAACCTTACGTCATGCCGAGTACTGTTACCTGCTAAAGTGCTGGCCTGTTCTAGGATCATAACTGAGGGACACACAGAAAAGAGGGTTAGCCATAAAAGAATACTTTACTCTCTTCACAGTTGTCTTATTAAAACATATGATCTCTGTCCACTGGATTGACGTTTGAACCTTGACAACCTGTGACCGCATTTGTAACTGGTATAACAACAGAACTGGGTGAGGTGAACATACAGTTCAACTAATGTGGCATGCCTTGGGTTAATCTGAACAGGACTTAAGTTAAGGCTACATTCCACTTACCAATATTCTACAGATGAATCTTTCGTTGACAAACTTTCTCAAGTGCAAATAAACTTTCTCCAGTAACATTTCATTATTTCAAGTGCTGATATATTGTAACAAAAATAAGGCAAATCTTTTTGTAAACATTTTATTAAATTCACCAGATAGAAGTGTGGGGGGAAAATGGCTCTCAGAGTATCACTTCTCCTTCGTAAACATAATGTTTTGCTGCATTATGGCAAGAGCAAAGTATTGTGTTGAAATTAAGGAATAGCTGCATTTCAGATCTAGAACCAAAACATTTTTCGTGAGAATGTTGGTTCAACATAATTTATAGGAGATTTTGCCTCAAATTCTTAAGTTCAAAAACATAAATGAAAATATTTATATTGATGTTCAACAGAAAAAAAATCTAGCAACTGCTGTGACATCAAAGGATTTTTTTTAGTTTTAGCATGCTTAATGGAAAGTAATAAATAGTATACATCATAAAAGTGTGTTATGCATGTCTAACCTAGCAAATTTGCTAACACAAAATGAGTTTGAAACATGCTTGCAAAGCTCTATATACTTAATAGATCACAATGTAATGTGATGCTAAGATAAAACTGTTGTTTGGCTTGCAGACCACTTTAATCAACACCCCTGAGCAACACTTGAAGTTTAAACCTCCATCTTATTTTGTCTGAGACATGCCACCCAAATTTAACTGTATGTTACCATCTCCCAGTTCTGTTATACAATAATTACATCTTATGTCAACTGACACATGTCCAGGGTACCACAGGTGTTGTCAGGACAACGATCGCTTCAGTGGACAGAGACGTTTCACAGTACACAGCTCAAAGCAAAGTGTCCCTCTAGGACGCAGATACAGAAGCATAAAGAAAAAGAAAACAGTTTGTAGTCAATAAAACATCGTAAATAACCTGTACAGTCGCATTAAATAAACTGACTTTTTAGACCAGACACACATATGCAATGATGATTTGAATTGAGGTCTGTTCGACCAAACCATCTTAACCAAAGTTTGCATCATTAGATTGTATTTCAATATGGCAAATGATACTTCACTTGTGCATGCTGTATTATTATCAACATATTCACTCAGAATACACATTTAATCAGCTAATTTTAGCAGATAAGGCATCAATTGCTCTAGCTTATAGCAAATGACTGATTAGTAAGGATTGAGCATGATAGTTCATCAAGGCTATCAATTTAATACAGATAATAAGAACCATGATGACTGTTTAGGAAATATTCCTTTCATAGCATGATGCAATTGTCTCTATTTTCTCAGGATTCAGTACTTCAGTTGTATGAGCCCAAGAAAAGATCCAAATGGCAAGAACTATATATGCCAACTAGTGAAACCACATCATTTTACCTTTGTGAATTGTACAATATCATTTTACCTATTGGAACTCTTTACCTCCTCATGTTCAAGCTATCAAACCGGTTTGTGAAGTCTCATAGAAGTTTATTTGACTGTTCTGAACAGAATAATGAGTCATAAAGAGGGTAATGATATATATCACAAGTCTCTCTTTGCCCCCAAGCTACCTGAACAAGGGATAAATACCATTCTTAACCACTCGAATAACTGAACTGAACACTCTGGGCACCCCCAACTGAGTCCCCTGGAAACCTGATGAATACCAGGGTCTGGATGTGCTTAACCCAATTATTCATTTCATTCACACATACTTCAGTTTGCTCTAATAGCATACAGAGTACAAGTTCTGGTTTGATCGACTTTATAGATTCTCGATGTGGTTTAGTAAACCAAAATCTCCGTCTTATCCATTCTTTGGTTTATAAAACGAAATGAAATGTACTTGAAGTTTTGCATTCCCCGAACCTGAACCCCTTCTGAACCTTTCCTGAAACCCTTCTGAACCCCTCCTGACACCTTCACAATCCCTCCTGAACCACTCCTGAACACTTCCTGAACCCCTCCTGACCCATCTCTGACCACTTCTCCAATTTATTGGACTATTGATGTTATCGACTGGACGAAAACGGAGAAACAGGAAACCAGCATATTTTCAATATGGCCGCCCCCAGTGGGTGATGGGGGCATTCCCGACCTACTTTCATTCTATTTTTAGAATATTATTATGACATCATCTCGTCAATCTCCAGATACAGACTTATTTATGCTCATTTCTACACTCTCAAGGCATTTTCTATGAGGACAGCTTCAATCTCCAAGCAGATTCTTTACTCCAGAAATAGCACAGTGTCCCCCCCAAATTTTTAACACTGATTCCTATGGGACTTGGGCCAAGTTAAGACTCTGATATATCGGACTATCGACGTTATCCCCCTAGTGAGAGACCGAGGAACCAGCAGATTTTCAATATGGCCGCCCCCGTGGAGGAAAGGGGTATTCCCGACCATGACAATGCAATGACATCCCCATGACATTGCCATGATGATGCCATGACATTGCCATGATATCCCCATGACAATGCCATGACATTGCCATGACAATGCCATGATAGTACCATGACAATGCCATGACAGTGCCATGACATTACCATGACATTACCATGACAATGCCATGATATTGCCATGACAGTGCCATGACATTGCCATGACATCCCCATGACATTGCCATGATGATGCCATGACATTGCCATGACATCCCCTTCACCCTTTTACCCCCTTACCCCAATACAGCATGGATTGAGAGTCTGAGCTCATTTGTGTGAGGAGATTGTATTTGTAATATGCAAATTTATTCAATATGGCCGCTCCCAGTGGTGATGGGGGCATTCCCGACCTACTTTCGTTCTATTTTTAGAATATCATTATGACATCATCTCGTCACTCTCCGAACACAGACTTATTTATGCTAATTAGTACACTCTCAAGGCATTTTCTATGGAACGACTTTCAATCTCCAAACAGATCCTTCCTATCAGAAATAGCACGATGTGTCCCCCGCCATTTTTAACACTGATCTCTATGAGAGTTGGGACAACCTATTACTCCGATATATCGGACTATCGACATTATCCACTCATCGAAGACGGAGAATAAATGGGTATCCTGACATAGTCAATTAAAACAGGCAATTGGCAAGTCTTGGGGCTCTAGATGGGGGGGTTCCCATGTCGCATGTCGAATTTAAAAAACAGCGATGTCGCATGTCTTTGTCGCTTATTTTTCTCCATGTCATATGTCGAATTTAAGAAATGTCCATTTCCCATGTCACTAAGGTTTTAAAGCCCCCTGTCATGTCAATAAGGCCTCATGTCCCATGTCGTTTTTTAAGAAATGCCTATGTCGCCATGTCTAATTTGGTGGTCCAGACCCATAGTCTTGAATCAAGATATCAAAGGTAAGAAACATGCATTCTTCATTTAGATTCATGTTGAGCTATGCATGGGAACTTTTCTAGGACAATTTGTGTAACTCTGCTTGGCCACTTTTGTTTGAGTACATCAATAAATTGAAGTATGCTACTTTGGCATTCAGAAATGTTTGCAGGGAGCATGGGGTTAAGGTGTTTCACAGGCAGCAGCTGAATCAGGCTAACCGGTTTCACGCCCTGTGACCGCTACTTAAGATGAAGCCAATTTCCTATGCTAAACTATCTATGTTTACAAGCTTTCATTTCCTCATCTCACTGATTTGGTATTCATATAATATACATGTATGTATCAATTAAGTGTGACACAGGTATGTGAAACATAATATTATATTTTCCTGGTTTTGATAATCCCATAATTCTTTCACACATTTTCTGCACTGTACGTTTTTAACCTTGCAAATGTATCAAGATGCCTTCTGAGAAAATTGTATATTATTCCCTGTTCTAACCTTCTATATTCTATCCATTTGCTTATGACATTGCTTACTTGCAGACATTTAAAACTCATGAAATTGCTTTGGATATGTTTATATTACTTATTTATATATCAGTCCTTCTCTAATTCAATTGGAAATCACCATATTTTCCAGGATCTTGAATTAAATATTTGCCTAAAATACATAAAACTAATGATCTTAAGCCAGGAAATTTTATTCAGCAATATATCCCTGGTTATACTGAGGCAAAACGACTAATACAAGACTTTTTCAAAATGTGACCACTAAAAACACATCTTTGTGAATTCCCAAAACTTGTTTGTGTCATATTCGTCCAATATATAGTACACCCTCTACTTCATCTTTTTCAAGTACGCAGAAACAGGTTATATATTTAGATACAGGAACAACAAATTATGTTGAGCCAAACTAAAACCATCTTTTTAGATAGCAGAAAATCCCACTTGAATTTCAACTACACAACATCTTACATCACTGGGATAGCAATTAATGTTTTATGTGAGGTTTCCACTCACGAATAGACTGGTCCAGGATCTTATAAAGCCCTTAGAAATTCAGGAATCCAATTGAAAACCACATCCCAAAGCCTGTGTGGGCAGGCTGTTACACTCATCCAGTGACACTTTTTAAGCCGATCGTCCACAGACCGATTTTATTCGTGATATTTGAATCACCCGAAAGAAGAAAAGGTTCATTATAGACAAACCATACAGCATTGGAAAGGATAATTAATTCTCTTTCAAATGGTATGTAGGATGCATGGATTTCTTAATGACAACTAAGAAATCAACAAACTTTTGAAAGTCAAAATTGCCTGGTGGAATATAGGCACAACGCAGTCATGAAGTAGGATCTATTCTACCAGAATTTCTTAAGAATCTCTGAATTGCTGACCTGTTTTCTGCACTTCTATCACGACATATCTGTCACCAGGAAGTATGTGTGCCTGGTTACAAATTTGACCAGTAACCTTTAAATTCTTTGATCCTACTAATATATTGGTAAATGGCACATCCATAACTTGTACTTTTGAGCAAAAGATAAAAGGATTTGAGAAAAATAATTGCATAATTATTCAACCAAATGTCTTAGTTGCGGGAAAACAAATACAATTGCACGTCGACCACACAACATCTTACATCAATGCACCTTTCCCACGAACCTAGCTGCGCACCGAACCCTCCCGTAGAAGCCGTGTTCCCAACGCCCCCCATTGAAATTCATATTCCAATCGATTGTTCAGGCCTATTCCGCCAGCAGAGCGCCACACTATTGAAATAGGTCTATAGGATATTCATTTATGCCTGGAAAGCATAACTGATTTTTCCCACATTGCTTTGATATCTAATCATAGTTTTAAGCTGTTTAAGTACAAATTTAATGCCGGGACTCTTTTCCTAGGTCCTTCTCCTTTTGAGAAAAAGTGTAATGGTTTTCTAAGTAAAAGTGTTTCCTACTTTTTCATAAGTGGTGAATGCCATCTGAATTTGATATGAAAAAACGCTCTACCAGCAAAAAGTCGCATCAGATATGATAACTGCTGTGCAAGTGCTTCCTAGTCATTAGATTTTCTGGGACACAAGTCCCAGATTTGCTAGCAATTTATTGCGTGATAAATAAAGGTGGTGATTTTACAAAATCGAGATCTCTTTTACAATTATTTGAAGGGACAGGAAGGAAGATCGATAAGACGAATCCTGAAACTTCTAATAAAGAAAATACTTTCTTAAAAATCGAAGAAAGATTAATTTCACTCAGAAGGTGATACGAACGTTGGTTTTAATGAGAAATGATCTTAATTATAGCATGACTGCAAGATAATCTAGCCAGATTATAAGAGATTCAGAAAAAGAAAAAGAATTGCGGGGAATCCTGTAGGCCTACTATTGTATATCTTTCATAATTTTGTAAATTGTGCCCAAATCCCGGTAAGGAAACAAATACAAATCCTAGATCTGCCATTATAGTTTCACATTATGTTTAAAGCCACTTTTGAAGTCATCGTTCCAAGAAACATTTAACAAAATACAAAACATGTAACACCCACAACTCCCTGCCCAGCCAATCCCACAAACAAGTGAGCGTTGTCGTAGCATGGCACAATGTCTCCAGGCCCTAGCTTTGTGTTATATTTTACTGACTTCCAAAAAGGCAGCTCCTAATTTTAGCCTACTAGAAAAAAGAATACATGTTTTTTTTAAGGATTCCTTGTGCGGCTAAACAGATTGGTCTAGACCCCTAAATTCAACATCACGACACAGTCATTTCTTAAATTTGACAGCACTACATGGCCTCTTAATAGGCCTTACTGACAAGATACATAACCTAGAAATATAGCAACATGCGCATTTCTTAAATTCAACAGGCGATGTTGCGATGAATAAGCAACCACGACCAGCAACGTAGGCATTTCTTAAATTCAACATGCAACATCGCAACCCCACATTCAGGGCCCCTGGAACAGAACCAAGGAAGCTTATGGCAGAAGAAACCCGTTCCAGTCTGATTACTTCAACCACTCTCACCAAAGGTTCTATTGCTACCATATGATACACTATAGTAAGAGACTTAATTATGAACCGGTACGAAAGAGAAGCGTCATGGTCACCGAGTCGCTGTACAAGTAAAATGGCCATAGATGGCTGACCGACCGACAACCGAGTGTTATGTGAACGTTTGGATAATCATGCTTATTTATAGGGGGAAATTACAGGACAGGGAACTTGGGAATTTTCAGAAATATTGCATGTTTATTCATAGATATAATTAGTGTCCCTTCTCCATACAACAAAATTGTGCTGGCGGAAGACATTGCTGTTTCAGCAAGATTGATGTGGAACTAGAAGGCTGACAGACCAACAACGAAAACTTATGTAAAAGTCTTATACAGCTACCTGATACAGCCTTAGGCTATGCATACTTATCTATAGGAGGAAATTCTAGTATAGGGCACTTTTAGAATTTTCCATTATATTGCATGTTTTATTCATGAGTATAATTGGCATCCCTTAAACGCTATATTCGTGTTAGGGGAAAACATCGTAGACTTTTTCCTTCAATGTTTTGGAGATAGTACAATGACCCTTTTAATTTGTCTAGGTTTTCTTGGCCAGGAATGTCCTAAGTATATGTCTTTCTTTTTATGTCTTTGTTCTTTATTTACAATGGGTGTAACTTTATCCAGGGACGTAATATAATACAGAACACCTGCCAGGTGTATATTAGATAAGTTATATTCCATGTGAAGCCCCAGGAAGCCCACAGAAGGAGGTCAATGGCTTCACTGATCTTCATGGGTAATTAACTTTTCAAATGCACCCCAGGATAGTGTTAGAGATGATGCATTATCATTCAGTCTCTGAATTGTGTTTTATCTTCTCTGATATTCAACACTTGATGGTTAATCAAGCACACGTACGTGGTACTTTTTTCGAATTAGTCATGATATATCTACACCTTTGCTAGCGGTGCGTATTTTTTTCAAAATGGCCCTATATGCACCACTACTCTCCCTTGCCATTCCATAAAACCATATATAATTAATAATACTTCCGCTACGAGTCGGAATATCCCCTTTTTGAGTTTAGTGGGGAAATAAAGGGAAGCAATATTCATAATAGTTTTTCTATTACTCTTAACACACTGAAGTAATGTGGACTAGGCATTTACCAGTTTTTGCCAACGACACCTTTTAAATCCAAGAAAGTAATGTCAAATCCTAGTAACATCCTAAGTTTCTTATTTTACACCCCTGAGATACATACAGTAATGGGAAAGGTAAGTCTGTACTATCAATACCCTACGAAGAAATTTACGCTTTATCATAAATTCTCTGTAATATATCACGATTGACAATACTTTGGTGAAGTTTGTGTGAAAATTAGATGAGCAGCAAACAAAATCGACTGGTAAAAAAAATGTATTTTGTATTTTCTTGCACGACTTGTAGCGTGAGGTATTAAGAAGCCAATGTCTATTGAGCAAGCAGAACTGGTCCCTCACGAAGCCTATTATTTGTATCTATCTTTTATGTAATGCCTACAATAAGTAGCTGTTATTAGTACAAAATGCTACTGGCATTACAAATCTAACCGATCGTATTTGATCAGATAGCCATTTCAATGTAACCATTAGGTACTAATGTTTCATTCCCTAAATTACTCGTGAAATATCATTTCAGTTTCATCGGGAATTTTATCCGGCCTATTGGAATTTGTCATCCATTCTCTAAGTGGCCATGTGGACAAAAACTGTTCAGGGAAATCCCCTGTTAAGGTCATCAAAATAATGGAAAAAGTCCCTTTCACATGTCACCATCGGTTTGTGATACAACTTGGACGTCAGATAACCCCAGGCCTACGACCTCGAGCAATATGGCATGACTATCTAAATTAGGTATATGTTTATTCTTTAAACCACACTTATTTGAAGAATTATATTTTCTTTTTTTTATCAAACCTCTGTTTAAGACCTCTATCGAAAGTAAACAACGGCAGCAGGGCCCAACAAGTTCCATGCATTTATTTTCAATGCAATATATCTACTTTGAAAATAATGCATTTACATTGCAACAATGCATGCATTTTTGAAACAATGCATCTACATTCGCGCCAAAGCATCTACTTCTGCAATAATGCACCTACTTTTGCAACACTACATGTAAAAATGTACTTTTGATTCCCCCAAAATATATCTACTTTCACAACACACCAGCATTTGCAATAATGGACCACCATATGCAACAATGCAGCAACATTAATTTTGCAAAAATGCACCAAAATTTGCAACAATGCAGCAACATTCACAACAATGCACCAACATTCGCAAAAATGCGCAACAAAGGAAATCGACAAAGAGAATGGTACAGAAATACGTCAACTTACCCGGCAACCTCTCTGCGCATGGATATGACGTAACTTCCGGTGTTTTTGAAGGTGACACTTTCTCTCATCAAGACGTTGCCGTAGCGTTTGCCGAGTGTAAGGATGCTCTCCGCCAGTTCCCGGGAGGTGTTCTCAAAGAACCATCTGAAGAAAAGTGATGGATATTATAACATTGTAAATCTTCAATCAAATTATTATATCATTTGGGTTTGATTTGCTAAAACGAATCAACTTTATAATCTAACCTTTTATGTACTTATGATATATAGATAGATATCGATCTACTGGCATCGAAACTAAACGGCAACGAAGAACTTAAAAATAAAAGGGTAATTTTTTCTGGTAAAAATCAATATTTGAAACGAGCTTAGACTTTATATAGAGCTTTGACTTGCAAGTTACAGAAATCAAATTTTTAATTTCTTTTTCAGATCTAGAAGATTTCATTGTAAGACTTTACAATGGCCCATATTATCATATGGCCAATACCATCAAAAACATCACCATAGATCGCTTACAATGTTGATAATCCTTGATATGCAAATTGCCAGTAGGCACTGATCTTCAGTTTTCTTAATGATATCGACAATCTAAATTTCTGTTAACAGAAAGAATAATAAAGTAATTTAAGGTACTTACGGTGGGTGATCACGGTTCCTACTGGAATCCATGAAGAACTGATGGACCTGAAATTAAATACAAACTTTCAGTTAATTTGAAATTAAAATAAAAACTTTTATTTAATTGTTAGCAGTTTTCACAGATTTTACACTAGAGTAAACATTATAAAGGCCTGCAAACCTATTGCCAAACTAAAATATTATAAACATTTTCCTGTAACGAAATGTTTTGTGTATGGAACCTGAGACGTAGTTTATATTTCGTGATAGACACAATGAACCGCCACCTCTTATATTTACAGGATATGTCGAATATTTTGGCATATATTCTTTCAACGTATCCTTTATACCAGGACATTTGACACAGACCATATTTCCTGGTAAGTTTTTAGTTTATAAAAACATGTGCCATTATCAAATACAAAGGTCCCACAAGGTACTGAGAAGGATGCACAATGTTTCTCAGATCTGGTTGCCAAGTTAGAGATGAAAATGGCATGCCCAGACCCAGTCTATATATGCCCTATTGTAGTTCACTATCAAAGAAATACATAAGAACCAAGCTAGGTATCACTTAGTTGCCCAGCAGGACTTTCTGGTTTTCAAGGGCTTACTAGAGATTCTATTTCTAATGCTGACTTGCCCTGAAATGGTTAGCATTTGTCAAGCCTTAAAAATGAAGATTTCTATTAACCTCTATGGAAAGTCTTCAGACAAATTCCTGAATCGTTCTGGTAACTTTTACTGAAAATCTTCAAACAAACTCAAGTTGCGCACATTATGTTCTTTGCGTGCAGCACCTTCATAATTGCTGCCTTTCACTTTTCCTTTCTACTTTTCTTTTTCACCACTTTGTTGTATAGGAAACTTTGAACTATTCATTGAAGTATGGCCATCACATGCTTTTGGAAATAATATTTTTTATCTAACCTTTGGAAATAAATGTATTGAACCTTGGCATGGCTACTATGCGCCATCATTTACTAAATTAGATAATGTTCCAGTGTGTGTAACACCTAGATGTGGATGCCTCACTGAGTCTTGGCACCTATCTGTCAGGGACTCAGTTCGTTACTTATATAGTGTTAAAAAAACATGAGAAAGCTATACGTCGAAGGAAAGTTCCAGGAAACCTGTACAACAAAATGGTAAACAAAGGAAATATTTTCCTTAGATTTACTTGTAAAGTGTGCCTGTTAGTATGGCAGTAAGTGGAAATCTGAAAGTATGAAAATTGTGACAAGAAGAACCAATGTACAAATGCATTTGATGGTTCTATTACAATAATTATCTTGAGAAACAATACCGTACATTGGTACTCTTTATCACTGACATATGGCAGTGGGTGTAAAAGATATATTCTAACCCCAGGAAATTATTCTGATGAAATAATAGCATTTCAATAATTACAATTATATTGAGATACATATTTGATTTACCCGCTCAAGATTCCATTCGGTTATATGATGTGCACACTGGGATCTAACTTATTTTGATGTCTGTATATGCAAACCTCAAGTTTCGTCTGTAAAAGCCTAAAGTTCCTTTCAGTTACACAATGTGCACACTGAGATCTAACTAAAGCCTGTATTCCACTAGGCGAGGATTTTGACTACCGAAAATTCCTTAAAGGGAGCCAAAACCAATATAACTGACAAAACTTTCAAAACTGAGATAAGTATAGAAATAATGTCAGATGAGTCCAGTTAAGGACAGTGGTAAAGTATTAGCTGTGAAAACTAGCTCAAACTAAAGTAGAATGCCACAAGAGATGGTAATATTTGCATTTGTTTGTAAACAAACCCTATTTTTGCGGATCCACATTAATTGATTTGAGCAAGAAAAACGTGATTTTAATGATTTTTTACCATATTTCATGGTTTAGATTTTAACATAGGCCAGGGATAGGCTCAATGAATAGATTTCCATGATTATTTGAGTTTGGAAAATTTCATTGAATTTATTGTTTTTGGCTCCCTTTAATTTCTATTAATTTCAGGAACCTACCCATGCTACACAATGGTTAAAAGGAAACATAAAGGACTTTCTAATGATATATAACATGTCTATGTTTAACCAAAATTGCAACTGCCGATTTTTAAAATCGGCAATAAAATCGGCTAGTGGAATGCCCTTAGTTTGAAGTCTGCTTACGCTTCAAGTTTCCTTTCAGTTATACAATGTGCACACTAAGATATCTAACTTAATTTCATATCTATATGAGCCCGAAGCTTCCTTTCCTTTATGCAATGTGTACACTGGGATCTAACTTAGTTTCATGTCTGTATAAACTTGCATGATTTTTTGGGACATCATGCTTCCAAAGAGCTTTTTATCGCCATCGCCTCGTCTTTGCCAGAATAAGGGAATTCCTATGAACCAAACGAAACTCTTATACAAATACCCCTTCTACCTCTTCAGCACTGAGGTCAGGAATGTGGTATGTATCAGAGATGCCACTCTAGACTGACAAAAAAAATAAGGAAAGTAAGTAGGAAGCACTTTTGATAGTTCATACTTAAACACTTCTAATATATCTTTTCCTAGATGCAACTAACAGGTGAATGAGCCTATCGTGGGGATTTTCTGACGTTGAGTTTTCCAAATTGGTTTCCTAGTTCAGTAATTCAAAGACTGAAAATCCCCAACGAAAATGAAATCAAAAGTAAAAGGAAACAGGGGCTAAGAATTCCTGCTCTCATTCACCTTTACTACGATACGTCTTATAATCTCTAGCTAAGGAAATCGTATAGACATTATATTCTAAAGCCTTTATTCCCCATGTCGATTATGTTGCTAATTTTAAAAAACAGGAGTGAGAATAAAAGTTTAATATTGACAAGTTATATCCGACCGGAAAGCTTTCACAATTTTTGTATGTCTTTCTTTTTTGCCACATTCTCGGAGAAAATCAAAGTTGTACAACATCACTAGTACCAGAATCAGTATGTGGATGACACTATTTACAGACTTAAGGTAAGAACGTTTAGCTCATCAACCAAGTTTTGGTTTAGGTGCAGTTCGCCTCATTTAGCCCCTATTTCGCTTGAAATCCGTCCGAGACATGGTCATACAGACGTAAATACAGGGCCAATATCTCGACAGGAAGAGATCCATCCTTTGGGGTTCATGCTCCTAAATCCACAAAACCACAAGGCCATTTCCTAAATCTAACTATACATACATAGAACCAACAACCCAATAAAGATAGGACTCAACATGTCCTTTTAACATTTTCAATATTTCAGAATTTTCTAAAAATTTGGGACATGTGTGACAAAGATTTTTGACATGTGACATGAGAATGTCTAAAAAATGGACATTGAACAATATGTGTCACAGACACACAACAACAAAAATTCTAAATATAGCATTTTAAATACAACTTTCCCCCTTCTTCTAGACTCCATCCACCTATACAGAAATAGGTCAGTGGTCACGCTCCGCTGACCAGGAGAAACACTCTCCTTACACAGTTGACATCTCTAAACACTGACCTTCCCTATGTGTATACATTAAGTATGGTGAACCTAAACTGTGTTTGAAGAGTGTAGTCTATATTTATGCCCGGGATCCTGAGGACGCCTTCCTCAATGTCCAATGACCAAAATAGAACTCATGAAGAATAATGATTTGCTGAAACACGTTGCTATAGGTTTTAACCATCCCAGACAAACATGCTGATGGTATAACCGGTATTTTGGTGGTATGGTTTAGGATATAGGCTTGACTTCGTATAGATCCTTTTTCCTATGGCTATGTGTCATTTCCCTAAGTGCTGGTTGAATCCAAACAGGGAGTGTTTTATATAGGTTGGTTATATCACTTGTGTATCAACCTGTTTGTGTGGATATTGAATCCCTGTTGTTTTACATGATCAATGCTAGAATCCACCAGAACCTATGTAAAGCCATGCTACAACAATTATATCAACATGTCTAGACTCTAGGCAACTTTACTGATACAAAAACAAACAAAAAAATAACAGATTTTGCATGTCCTCAAAATAGATCTTCCAGGTCAGTCACCCCCTCCAAAATCCAGAGATGTAAGTCTAGGACAGTGAAAACATCGGAAATGGCATAAAGAAACTCTGAATGTATACCACAATGATGTGAACCCGTTTAACAGTGTTCTGAACATATAGTTTTGTAATTGATCTTCGAAGGTGTTAGAGAGAAAAAATCGAAAATCCGACAAAAATCGGAAAACTGACATCCCTGAAAATGTCACAAAAATACCCCTTCCATCCATGGCACACCCCACCCCCCACCCCCTAAACTCCTCCAGGGTCCAGTCTAACCCTTACAGGTACACACTAATTACAGGTAGGTACTCACGTTGTTGCGGCCGCCTCCCATGGTTGGAGCAGTAGATGGTGGTTTGTGGCCACTACTACCTTCTACCTGCTACCACTAACTAAGCACTGCCACGGATGGGTCGTCACGACGTCCGTATATACACACCTACTACTGTGGGACCCCCTCCTCCTCCCTCCTCACCTAACCCTCGGCCCCATCCTGTGTCTGTGTGTGTGTATAGACGACATGGGGCGGTGGGTTTGTATGGGGTGCCGATGGTTAGTGTCAGATTTGGTTGTGGTTTTGGTATACTTGTTTTGTATGTTTGTTGTGTTTTCTTTCTTGATTCTTTTTTAAAATATTTTTTCTTTTTTTAAAGGGAGTTAAAACCAATATAATTGCCAAAATTTTCAAAACTCAGGTAAGTATAGAAATATGTTATATGGGTCTAGTTTTAAGGTCAGTGTAAAGTATTAGCTGTGAAAACTGACTCAGACCAAAGTAGAATTCCATGAGAGATGGTAATTATTTACATTTGTGCGGATCCACATTAATTCATTTGAGCAAGGAAAACTTGTTTTTAATGATTTTCTACCATATTTCATGGTTTAGATTTTAACATGGGCTAGAAATAGGCTCAAGGAATGGATTTCCATGATTATTTGAATTTGGAAAATTTTGTTGACTTTATTGGTTTTGGCTCCCTTTAAATCTTTTTATATTTTTCAATATTTTTGCTTCGCAGTTTCCTCAATTTTTCCAGTTTTTGTTTTGGGTGAGTGGACTCGACTCGAGTATGGGGTGCAAAGCGTTAAGGCCGGACTTTGTTGGTTATTATGGTAGCACTTGTTTAGTTTGTTTTATTTTCTTTCTTGATTAAATAAAATATCTTTCTTATCTTTTCTTCTCCCCCTCCCCCCTTTCTTTCGGAGGGAGGAGACTAGGTCGGTTGGTTCGTGATCGCCAGTTGTTTGTTTGTTAGTTTTTCTGCCATCTATTTTACCATTCCTTTGTTTATTGTGGGCGTAGGAAGGCTAGTTTATATATTCGACATCTAGCATGGTGCTTCAAGCTAAGTACCGGCAGCTCCGTACTATTAAAAAAAGGTCAATGGCCCTTTATATTACATCACTTGGTGCCACTTAATACCACCAGGGAGCACCGGCGTAGGTTTGGAGATGATACTGATGAGTGAGTGAGTGAGTGAGTGAGTGATGTTTTATGCCAAGTTAGGACAAATTCTGACTTTTCAGACGCGTGTTTCGACTTGGTCAGTCTTTGGTAATCATATCTATGAGGTAAAGGTGACAGGGTGGGCAAACATCAGGGTTCAAAACATGAAAATCATTTTCGCTGAACCTCATCCCTAAGTGAATCCAGACACCAACCAGCACTTGAACCCAATGAACCACTTGTTTAGTGCTGGGTCCCCCCTATCTTTGCCTTTTACGATCAGCAGGGGATACTGGGGGCCTATATTCTTCTCAGGAGCAAAAGTCTCACCCCGGTACCCTCACAATGAAGAGGATATGTCCAAGTGTTCAGTAATAGCAACGAGTATAGGATATAAGTGTCTCTCTTCTGTCTAAACTCTTTAGTAATAGTTGATATACATCTGACTGAACGCGAAAACTTCTCTTTCAGAGTCCTTATGTTTTACCATAATTTTTTTCCCCAGTCCCAAAATAAATTTTCAATAATGCTTTCCCAAACTTGTTCTGATGTGAAATTGTTCAAAGACAAAGCAGTCAAAGAGGAAGTCAGGATTCCATGTGAAAACGGAAATTGTTCCAACAAAAGTCCAACTTTCCCAGCAATTTCAAAATCAGAAAATGTAAAACATGGTTAAACGACCTTCCATGTTTTTCCTGTTTTGACCAATTTCCAATACAGGGTAATCCATGACAGTTCATTATTTGGCATTATCTCCCTCATTTTTCTGCTCAGCCGTCATCATGATAGACATTCTGAAAACCTGGGGGGGGGGGGGGGGGGGGTGAGGGGCGACCAAAAATGTTTCACAAATACTAAATTCTATAAATAGTCACGATTCCAAATGTTGGGTTCGTGATGGATTCGTGGTCACAAATCTCAGGTATTAATTTTTTTTTCCATTTTTTCCATTTCCAAACTATTTTATTATACTTTAATGTTCTTCTCAGCAATAAGACAAAGACATTTATATACAGATAAATACTTTATAAAGGTAATTTTGCATGTTTTAGAAATTCGTGAACACTCACAAAGGTTCACGAACACTCACAAGGGTTCGCAAATGTTTTCTGGACACACCCTAGGTTCGTGAGATACAAAAATATTACCGAAAATATATGTGAAAGTTTTTTGGTCCCCATACCTGATGCCAATGCTCTTCCTTGTATTGGCATGATAGTGAGTCAGACATGCTTTTATAATAAAATAATCTGAAACGGCTTAAAGCTGAACGATCGATTTTACCCGTGCGCGGGCGGTCATGGTTCATTGCATATTCAGGTGCTGCGAGCAGCCCTGGAGGAGTAAAGGGGGTGGGTGGGTGGGTGGGGGGGAGTGAGTTACTCATGTGGAACATTGAAAGGTGTTAGATTTTTTTTTTTTTAATGAAAAAAATAAATAGTTAACACCATTTTGTAGTTGATTTGTCAAGATTTTATACCAGTTTTGTAACGACCCAGCATAATTCTATTACGATGTTTTGATAAATATATTAGTGGCAGATATTCTGATCTGCGACTCTACAGACCCTGATTCTATGTGTGATTAATTTATCATGAAAAAAACTAAATTCTTAGACAAACATCTAAGTTTATGTCTCCACAAAATGCAGGCTGTAACAGTAAAGCCTGTACTCCACGAGACTTTTTACCAAAATCGCCAGTAGGAATGAGGGTTTACCAGAGACATGTTGCATATCATCAGGCAGGCTGTTAAATCTTTAAAATGGTATGTAGTATGCAATTGCACGGGATCCTGTCATATTCCTATTGAAAACTTACAAAATGACCAAAAACGCAATGGGACAAATCGGAATACGGAAATCAGGCACGAAATCAACTGGAAGACCATGCATAATTGTGAGCATTTGACAATAAATGATTTTTTTTTTTTAAATGTGGACAGGGATTGATTTAGTCCTACCTTGATAATCCTGTGGCTATATCTTCCAGTCATTGGCTCCAAATAATCCCTGGTTCCTAGACCAGCATGGCAATATACAGGTAAGGTAATCCACACAATCCCATACAGATAATCCAGACAAAAAAACACCCCTGTATTCCACCGTAAAAACACCCAAAACTACACCATAAAACCAAAAAAAAACTACCACGTAAAACTCCCAAAATTACACCCCATCCTTGCACATCATATGACCTCCAGACGCCTACTCCTCCAGTCCGGGATGGTTATTACGTTGTAGTCCCTATAGTTATACCGCTCTATGGGCGGTTGTAAGCTGGTGGGCGGTGACAGGTGCAATGGCGCGATTCACAGTTCATCGATCCGCATCGCGCCACAAACTACAAACAACGCTGATGGGCCGGATTCTACTCTTCTTTTTATGTTTTTGTTTTTTTAGTTTACGTTTTAGTTTTTTCAACTTTTTTTTTAATTTTTAATTTCATATATATTTTTTTAATTTCATATTTTTTTATATAGTTTTTTTTTATACTTTTTTTTAGTTAATAAAAAATTATTGATATTCTATTCTGTTTTTTAGGGGTTTTCTTTATCATTATCTTTTCTAAAACAGCAATGAATATTCATGGCTTGGTTTGGGACGCGAGCTTTAATTGTAAAAAGAGATGAATAGGTGTATTTTTGTAACGTTTTACTAAATCATTGGTGTGCGATATGGTGGAGAGATGAGTCCGTGTGGTTGGTGAATTACTAAACGGTACTTAGTAGCGGTAGAATGGGTCGTGCGACGGCACTCTGAATTGATTTTATTGTAGTTTTTTATTGTTTTTTTTAGTTCTTTCCTTTAAAAAAAGGTTTACTTGTCCATAATTATGCTCACCATCGTGCATAACACCGAGCCTAGCTAGGTGACCAAAATGCTGGTACATCGATTTTAAGGTCAACAGTAGCATATTTGATGCCGTTTTACAATCCATATTCTTCATCCAACACTCTTCTTTTCCCTGCTTATAATGGGACGGTTCTGAACAGTGAAAATCTAGTATGGATTCAATCATTATGGGGGGGGGGGGGGTAGCGGTTGGTTTACTTCCCTCCCCCCACCTCCTCCTTGGACACCTTTCAAATTCCATTTCATATTACTTGTGTTTTCACTGAGTTTTGCCTGTGTGTTTTCTGGGTTTTTTTTCATAATGTGCTTCAATTTAAACGCATATATCTCAGTGTCCAAGGATTTATGACAATTTTAACATTTTATAAAAAAAAAACTATGACAAAATGTAAAATGTACATATTCAAAATAACTAATTCAAGAACTTATTTAAACAACACTCCCTGCATTTTTGCCTGGGCTTTGGTAAACATTTTCCAAATTACCTGTGTTTTTCCCTGACAGGGATTTCTGTTGTTGCCATTTCCCCTATTTTCCTCAAACCGTTGGCACCCTACCCTACAACCCCCGCCCCCTTCCCTGCCCCCTACTCCCCCTTGAAACTGACCCTACAATCTTTCCCGATCATGCACAACACTGTGATGCCTGAGAAAAATTCCCAGCGCCATTCTCGGCAACCATTCACTCATGTCGGTGCCGCCCAGAACAGCAAGCAGTTGCCATGGTAACATGCCAAACTATGCTAAACGATGCCTGGGACACTGAAGCACAACAACAGTGTTATAGGGATGGGAGCCAAAGAACTTTAACATCAGAAAGAATGGACACACAAGTCTTTTTCTGTAGTTTTTTTTGGGTCATCATTCACTGGTGTACCCCCGGACCAAGTAGCTGGTTACTTTCTAAATCAGTTGGTACGGAGATACAACTGAAATGCCACTGTTTTGACACTGTATATCACTGCATAGAAAATTATATTTGTAGGCGGTAAGAGCCCAATCAGTAATATATTGGTAGGCTTTTGCGTTATCATTCACTGCCTGGTGTGCCCCCCGGACCAAAGAGGAATGGTTACTTAAATCAGTGTATACTGAAATACAACTGAATTGCCACTATTCTGGCACTGTATAAGGCAAGTCCAATGAAAAATATGCATAGCCAATCACCATTTATCTGACTCGATGAGCTCTTTCAAATATCTTTTGAAAATCCGAACTTTTGTCTGAAAACTATCTGGAATGTTCTCCTAATATTATGTGTCATCTTATTACTGCTAAGCTTCCCGTTTCTTGATTATTATATACATTTTGATAGCCAGAGAGATGATCGACTGTTTTGCAAATATTTCAGTCATTTGGTTACGTCAAGAGCCACAGACAGAAAATCAGTATTCGAATAAAAATCTGAAAACTTACATCCCTGAAAGAGAGAGCGAGTACTCTCTACAAATACGAGTCTCTATGTGAGCTAAGCACCGACTCGCATGGGTGGTTTGGGAGGGAGGGCGGGAGGAAGGAAGGGAAGAAAGGGCTCTTAGAATCTGAGTCAGGTTTCTCACACCCGTCACTTACAGAGGGTGGATTTTTATTCTTCGTGACGCGGAAACGTAGCCCCCATCCAAAGATAGTTATCTTTGTTTGCAGTTTTTTTCCTCAATTATGGACAGCCACTTTCCTCACTGTGGGGTCTATTATTGTAAGTGCATTTATAGGTGGGCCATTCGTCTTAAAGTACTATGGTTCATACTGATCTCAATTCTTGGTGTGTACTTAATTCTTCTTTTAAACCTATACTTTATACAATTTACTTAATTAGCTAATACATATATATGGAATTGTTTTTCCTTGCAAAGTACTCCAGAATCATTGATTTTGCTATATGTTGTTAACATTAGCAAAATGTTTTTTTTGGTATCATATATCCATTCAAAACGTAGTAATGATGTCAGATGCAATTAAGTGTAGTACACTAATTAAAAGAAAAAATGTTTAGTGTATATCCTGATTCAATCGTTGACGTAATGATGATAATTATTAGGTATCTTCTCACTTATTTTCATTAAAATACGTGTATATTATACTCAACCATAACAATTAAGGATTTCCGCATACGTCATAGAAGAGCGAAAGTAGGCCGACTGGAAATCCATCACGAAATGAAATGCTGAAAAAGTACCTAGTTTAATTCCAAAAGGTGGTGATTAATTTACTGAAATATTTTTTTAGGGTATACTCTCGAACAAAAACTGCAGCGACATTAATTACAGCATCCGGGAGTTTACTGAAAATACGTTTAAATTGTCATACTTCCAAGAGAAATTGAATTCCAATGTTGCAGACTGACTGACTGATATATTTTGTTAGTGTGATGGCACATATATTGCAGCATAAGGAAATGTATTGAAAAAAAGGTTTTCTTTGTACTTGACACTTGGAAAATTTGAAACGTATCAAGCGTGTTAGTGGTGGTTAGAATGTTTAATTCACATGAGAAAGGAAACATGAATTCGCTTACTTCACTTTCGTTATAACCTTTCTCACCTCATGACCAGTTTAAAAAACCACAAAGGTGTTAAAGTAGGGGAAATCACCAGGGGCATTTTCCATGATAACGTTTGTTAACTAAGAACGTGGTTAAACGCTTTAACAAGTCTTATGACACCGTCCTACCTGCTCTAGGCAATGTTTTGTCATAGTTGGATCTCAGACTAAATACGTACATACATGTACTTTGAGCAAGGATTTGAACATGAAACAAAGACCAAAAAACGCTAATAGAAATAATGTTATCCAAGGACTCGTGTCGGTCAAAAAAGCGCTAATTTGATTTCGTAGGACAGAAACAAATTACATTAATCATGTGCATATGTCCTATTTTATATCTACTCTGGTCCAAAACTTAATTACTTCAGGCTTCCGGTACTCTGAATGAACAGTTAGTTTCTGAATATTTTTTTAACAGTTAGTTACTTTTTAACAGTTAGTTAGTTAACGAACAGCTAGTTACTGATAAGTACATATATATATCTTTCCTTACAAAAGTGCATATTTCAAGGTAAACGCGTCCAATTGTCATGTATCCTCCTCAATTTACATCTTGCAATTCCTCACAAGTTTGTTCTGTCCAAAACTTACATAATTCAATATGCAACTTTGAGTATCTAATATAACAACTTAGGTTTTATCACATCCTACCCCCCGTCCCCCAGGTGGGCAGGACGATCTTTAATTGTTGTACCTGAATTCACATGTTGTAATTCCTCGAAGGCTGTTCTAACCCAAATACACATTGTTCAAAATGTTCCATATCTAAAATCAAAAAAACTAAATTTAAGCTTTGACCCTACCTGGTGGGCCAAACGGCCGTTGTTGTGCCTAAACTTCATATTAAGGAATCAGTCTGTTTCCTTATTAAGGTATGCTCTTTTCCTCCTGGGTCTCCTCCTGTGTGTCCCTGACACGGTTCTGCCTGGAGAACTGGTCCCTGGTGCCAACCTTCGCCTCTAACCTCCTCCCGGGCCCCACTTTCCCTGTCCGTCATGGACCAGTGCCTCGCACCCGGTAGACATGCATTCGGCCCAGTATTTTTTTTATATTTATTTATTTATTTATTTATTTATTATTTATTTTTTATTTTTATTCATTTATTTATTTATTTTTATTTTTATTTTTTTTTTTTTGGGGGGGGGGGGGAATTTTGTTTTTCCGACTCCCAAGCTCTGTCAGGGTACCAACCTGAATTCTATTTTCAAATTCCCTGTGTTTTCTCTATGATTTCCCTGTCCTGCAGCAATTTTTCCCTGTGTCATATCCAGCAAGTTGTTCAAATTTAAAAGCTTCTGTGTGCATTTATAAACAATTTGGACAACCCAACAAAAAAAAGTCGAATCCCTAACATCTTGAGAATCAGGAATTTCAGAACCTGGCCAAATGAAATTTCCTGTGTTTTCCCTGTGTTTTGGCAAAATAAAAAAATTCCCTGTTTTCCCTGTCAGCCATTTTCCTTGTTTTCTCTGTGTGGTTGGTACCCTGTCTATTCAAAGACAAAGTTTGAGGTCTTGTGTATCATATACGATCTATGGATACTGCAAGCAGGGCCTGTTTATCTAATCTCTTCATTCAATTGTTTATCTATTTATTTATATCTTTTGAATTAAGTTTGGCGCTCTTTATGATATTGAAAGAGGGATTGCAGTAAATCAAATGTATCCTCTTTAAAAATGAGAAATCTCTTTATAGCAAGAGTGATATAATGCATGTCATTTCTACCAAATTTCTATCAAAAGAAATTGTATAAAGACTAAACAAATACATTAACGTTTCCCTGACACTCATCTAATACGGACCCCGACCCTTTAACCAGGGACAAGTACGTAGTTTTTTTTTAAACTATGCCCTACTTTTTCAACAACGATTCTTTATTTTTTCTCTTCACTTTATTTCAAAATTGTGAGTATGCCTCTTTGACATCTCCCCCCCCCCCCCCCAAAAAAAAAAAAAAATCAATTAATTAAAATTATAAAAAATTATAAAGCGAAAAAATGCATGCAGAGAAAAACCATGCTACGTAGGCCTACCTAGACTGACTACTGACTACCCCTTTGAGTAAACTGGAAAAAAATAAAATGTTGCCCCTTTTAAATTTGTTCCATGGAGAGGTAGCAAGTCTACCCCTCGGGTATCCCGAGTTTACCTGTGGTTGCCTAGTCACAGTGAACTAAGTCATCCCTGACCGCAAAACAACAGGTGGTCGGGTCGGGTCGGGTTGGTCGGTACTATAGCAACAACCAAGTCTATAATACAATATGAACAGAAAGTGGTATATTTTGGTTCTGTATATAGCTTATTAACACAGAATTTGATGAGTAATGGATAAAAACAGATGCTTGTAGACAATGCAAGTACTGTATGGAAGCAATGGGTATCTTTATTTCTGGCATGCCTATATTGCATTTTATAAGCTTTGTGGACCACTTTAGGTTTGACATGCACGACTAATAATTCTTCCTGATCTCAATTGCCTCGGGGGGCAGGGTAGTATAGTGTGTAGAGTCCTCGCCCCGCATGTGGCTGGACCGGGTTCGAACTTAGCCTTGCTGTCATTTCCACCCCCATAGATTTACCAACTGGTATACACAAACATGAGTGGTCCTGATAAAGCTGAAAAATTGCTGAGAGGACTTAAAACTCCAACAATCATCACCATTATCTCCACTGCCTTGAATTGAATGTGTCGACTTGCGTTTCGACGGACCAATATTTGGACGACTGATCAATAAATTATTTTTTGTTATGCAAAAGTAGCATGCACATCCATAGATCCATGGTCTGTGGACCTCTCTGTGACGAATATGCATGAGGAATTCTACCTGGTGGCGAATGTGATTGAACATGGGATCGGTATATTCGAGGGATAATTATTTTATCCACTGTGTTTTGAGCAGGGTCCCCACTCAAATTTCATTTCCAAATTCCCTGTGTTTTCCCTGAGAATTCCCTGTCTTGCGGCAATTTTTCCCTGTGTCATATCCATGTTCTCTGGATTTAAAAGCCTTCCCATGCAGAAAAAAATTGGACAACCCAACAACAAGAAGTCAAATCCTTATTTTGAGAATCAGGTATTTCAGAACCTGGCCAAATGAAATTCCCTAAGTTTTCCCTGTGTTTTGGTAAATGAAATTCCCTGTGGTTTCCCTCCTTTCTGGTAAAATTTGTAAATTCCCTCTGTTTTCCCTGTCAGGGAACTTTTTTTTTGCCATATTCCCTGTTTTCCTTATGCCATTGGGACCCTGTGTGGGAGACAGCCGTGGCTCACCGGAAAACACGTCTAAGGAATATATAAACCTGTTTCCACCTTGTTTTTTTATTCCTTTTGTGCTCGATACTTTTTTAAGATTCGAGTCGCTTTTTTCATTTTGGTTAGGATTGGATGCTTTACCAGTTACTTCGTGATCAGCATATCAAGTCTTCAACACAGTCGTGGAATAGTGTACTACCATCTATTATTGAGACAATCAAGGGAGAAATATTCCCTGTTCTTACAAATCCAAATAGGAATCTGGGATCTTTTTGTGCATGGGGGGTAGAATCCTTCATACCAAGGGCATATTATGGTAAGTTGTGGACTGATCCAGAAATAAGATGCATGCAACATGTTTGGTCATTATCCTCTGATCGCTCCCCACCCAAAGTACCCCTCCCCAGAAATTTCTAATCTAATCTGGCCTTGTTTATCAATGCTACGACCCCAATTGTTCCTTCCCTAATGTAACATCAGATTGGCGAACTAAAATTATGTAAAACATGGCTGCATTGTCTTCCTTATGACTCTTTTTAAATGATCACCTAACGAATTGCCCCAGCTGAAAAGTAGGTTTTTTTCTCAGTTTTTAATTTCTTTTAATTTGGCCATCTGTGTTTATCTTAAATGTACTTATGCAAGCCGAAATATTCCCCAAAATGTATAACGTTAACCTTGCCGTAAAGTATCCCCCTCCCCCCAACACACCAAATCAAATCAGGAGCCACGTCCCAGCTCGCCGGGTTTCTATTAATAGACTGGTGGTAATGTCTAATTTTAGACTCCCCATGTCACGTTCTCCCGTTTGCACTTCACGCCAGATCTAAGGTGGTTATTACTTTTCTCTTTTTTTCGGAGATAATTCAAACTAAGCTTTTGTATAAGTTGTCACGATAGAGAACAAATCTGTATCCTGTGCGTGATGTTGAAGCACAGTTTCTCTGAGTTTTTTTGGTTTTTTTTGCGCAAACCAGCAATTTTTTTTAGATAGTTTCTCTCAGTTAAATTTATATATTTTTTGCTCAAACCTTCAATGTTTTTAGATAGTAAAAGGATGTTATTAAAGAAGAAAAGAAGGGCACCAAATGCCGTTTTCATGGCAAGAATTGGAAGTTTCTTGATTATTACATAAACCACCTGCTCCCAATAGTTTCAGTTTATTGTACAGCATAGGGGAGCGGGTGGAAGATCGGCGAAGCCAAACCCTGTGGACCCAATAAAATCAATTTTTAAAAAAAGGAAAATGAGCAAGTACACTATTCTAAATTTTGCGTTTGATAAAGTGGGGCCTCAGTACACGTTGAAATGCATGTAATTTTAGAGCTCAGTTAATATACAGGAACCATAGTACTAGTGTCTTAAAATAATATTATCAATGCGTGCTAAGGTCTGACATAACGATCTGCTTGGTAAATTAAGCTTAGAACCAAATTACATTTCAATTTGTATGAAGATATATCTCATGTAAAGCAAGAGAGATAAACTATAATGATAATTATTATTGCAGGGAGGTTCAAATCACTAGCAGAAAAGCGTTTAAAGTCACTTGGAAAACAACTGACATCGATGGCGCCACCTAATGTTTCATCAGCCGAACTAAACCAACCAATTCGATTGGGATTCCTACATTTCTTTTGTATTCAGAATATTTCAGAGATTAAAGAAAGGTAATTCACTGTTGTCTTTGGAGAAGATCACTCTTCATACCACTGGATATATTCGGCTATACTAAGGTCCACTTCTGGTTCTAATAGTCATGATGTTTAACTAACTAGGGATGAAAGTAATATGCGAGACTAAACATTATACAACCTTATTTCGCCATGATGAAGGTTAGATTTGATATATGTGGTAAGAATATCACACTCATAGTGCATTGTATGTTTATCAAAATTATCCTCCTTGTCATTATAAGTTACTCCTGCATGGTGCTTTCCAATTTTGGGCTGCATATTACAACTTTATAAGACTGTTCTCTTAGTATTTTGTCTGATAGATATTCAGTATAATATGCCCTCTCATTTGAATACTAATAAGATATTCTTAACATTTTAAAGACTTCCTCTGCAACTTTTCATAGGCTGGCAGGCCTCAGTAATTGATAGTTTTTGATAGCCCAGATTGTAAAATCGAGTAATAAGTGAAACGTGGATATTTGTGGATGCATTTGCTCCTTTTTGCAACCATCATCCAGTGAATGCCCATGTTAAAAGGAAACATAGATAAATTTGTTAACCACAAATATTTCTAATGACCAAAAATTTCAGACATGTACCTCACTAGACGTGGATCCGTAGTCCGAGAACTGGCGGGGTGGTGGGGCCTTCCGACTGGTCCTATCTCCTCCGAAAGTTGGCGAGAGAGGTCGTGGAGGTGGGGACGAAGGGCGATAGGTGTCGGTCGGAGGCGGTGACCGGGGTGGTGGCGGTGGGGACGAAGGGCGCTGAGCGGACTCAATCGAGGGGGGAATCGGTGGCGAATCGGGTCTTCCCCATTCGAGCTCCTCCAGTTGGCTGAACATACCAGGAGTGTGGCTCCTAGTGGTAGACCGTGGAGGAGGTTTACCAATGCTGAACTCAGACCACTGCATGACATTACCCCCACCATCCCCACCACCACCTCCTCCTCCTCCTCCTCCTCCTCCTCCATACTCATCGCTCACATCGCTGTAGCGGTCGAACCCGGAGACGGGCGATCGAGGGCGTTCGCGACCGAGTGACTTCAGTGCGAGTTCTGATTGGCGACGACCCAGGACTGAGCGGAGGTTAGGGACCTCTTCGTCAGGTTCCGGAGACATGTTGCCGTCTAAGAGACGGGGGACCGATTGGCTGCGGTTTCTCTTCATCGTGATGTGAGAGTCGAAACTGCCTGACCGGTCCGATTCCTCTGACCCGCCACTGCCGAATGACCTATTGGGTTGAATTGAAGTAAGAAAAAGTTGATTAAAATATCTATATTGTATTACTTCATGACTTTTAAAAACCTACGTTGCCGTTTAAGATACCTTGTTATTAAACTGACATTACTAATTTGCTTTTTTTCACAGAGAATAGAAGGGCAATTTTAATTCAGATCCGAAATTAATTTGAAAGATATTGTAACATTATACACGTTTAAACAGAACCTGCAACATACATTAAACTACAATACATTACGAAAGTCTTGTACATATTTTTAAAACATTTCTTTTTCTGATATCATACGGACCAACTGTCTAAATCAAAATTCAGTAAAATGGAATTAAGAACATTTGAGACTTTTTAGGACAGCCTGGCATTCACCATTTGCTACTATCTGCTACTGAATTGCAACTGACCTCTCTGATCCCTTGCTGCTGAACTGTCGCTGGAAGTTGTTGTTGTTGATGCGGGGTCGTGGCAGGGTGGGCAGAGGGGGCGGGGTTTTCATCACCTCCCCTATCGCCTCTACGACATCCTTCAGTTGGCCTGGCAGGATCTTTACGTCCCGAGGCACAATACCCTGAAAACAGGAAAGGATAACGGAAATGAGCGATTGATTGAGTAATGGTCATTTTATGCCATTCCAACAGCTATGTCATATTCACACGGAAAGAAGAGATGAAAAATTGAAATGGATTTTCAAGATGAAGGACTAAGTCATGCATTAGGGAATTGAACCTCAAATCCAGTGTTCCCACCTGTCTTGGACCCTTGGAAGTGAATAAAGAAGTTTTGTAGCAGGGAATATAACGGACATAATAAATTATTGTGAGAGTCAGAGCTGAAAGTTATCGTCAATACCGTGCCAGGACACCTTCCCAATGCCTCCTTTTTTGATCAGTTGGCCCGGCAGGATCTTTACATCCCGGGGCACAATACCCTAAAACATGAGAGGATAAGGCAAATTAGTATTGTGAGAGTCTGAGCTGAAAGTTTATGTTGATGTTGGGTCGGGGCAGGGTGGGCAGAGGGGGTGGGGTTTTCATCACCTCCCCTATCGCCTCTACGACATCCTTCAGTTGGCCCGGCAGGATCTTGACATCCCGGGGCACGATACCCTGAAAACAGGAAAGGATAACGGGAAATGAGTATTGTGAGTCTGAGCTCGAAATTGTTGATTAAGAGTCGGGACAGGGTGGGCATAAGGGGTGGGGTCTCCGATGGCCTCTGCAATGTGCTTCAGTTGGCCCGGCAGGATCTTTATGTCACAGGGCACGATACCCTAAAACAATTTTTTTCCGACTGGCCTTTCACGTGGTAGCATCACACCAATGAGCTTTCGAGCCACGTTTCATCGATACCCTAAAACAAGAGAAGATAATGTAAATTAGTATTGTGAGAGTCTGAGCTGAAAGTTGTTGTTAATGTGGGGTTGGGGCAAGGTGGGCAGAGGGGGTGGGGTTTTCATCACTTCTCCTATCGCCTCTACAACGTCCTTCAGTTGGCCCGGCAGGATCTTTACGTCCCGGGGCACAATACCCTAGAAGAAAAGAAAAAATACGGGAAAAGGTATTCTAAGTATTGAATCTTTGAAACACAGAAATATTATGTTTAATACCGCACATTGATTACCCACGTATCAGGAGGAGATGTACATATCGAGGAAAATTAATTGCATTCACCAAACTATGATCCGGAATTTAGATTCTTTCCTAAATTTGTTTCAGTCAAGGTTTGGATCTTCTCAACTTAAGATTAAGTCGGTCGACTTACACAATGCATGCAAGCAGGTCTGACTTGAAGTCAGAATGCCTGAACTTATAAGTTCATGCATTTTACACCAGGGGGAGGCACCGTCGCACTCCACCACTTCAAACCAGTTCAAACTTCAAACCAGTTTCTCTACAGTGGCGTCTATCCTATGGAACTTTTGCATTAGTACAGCGCCAAGCGCGGATTAAGGGGGGGGGGGGGGGTAGGGAGTGTGCAGGTTGCATGCCCCCCCCCCCCCCTTTGTTTTTTGGCCCAAATATTAAAAAAAAATTATGTAAAATTCCTTGGCCTGGGGGGGGGGAAGATTTTTTTTTTTGATTCCTGGATTGGCCCCTGAGCGCCTTCCTAACAGTATAGCCCGAACTAATGCAGGAAAATTCACGAAATTCTAAAATGGCTAGGTGTCTGTGTGCATCGTGGGTGTCCTGCACTATAAAACTGGGGGTCCCATTGCTACAACCTTGATATAAAGGTATAATTTCTAGGGTGTCTACAGGACACCCTGAGTGTCCTGTTTGGGTGTCCTGTGCCTTTTTAAGGGGGTGGACAAGACACCCAGGACGCTGGATTTTGTTAGGCCTGTTAAATGATTTGGGGTTTGGGCTCTTAAGGTCCCAGTCTAAAGGTTTTGGGGTAAGGGGGTCTATGGGATGGTACACTGCGCACTAATGTAAAAGCTGTATATATATGTACCCTGCCTGGCCCCAACTATACATCTATAGACTTCATTGAAAGCTAAGTTATCAGTTTGGCTCTGAGGATCGTAAACATCTGTACTATTGTATAGATTGAAGCTTATGCTGCTGTATTGAAAGGCTACTGCATGTCATTGTAAAGTGCAGTTTTGAAATGAATACATTAAAAGAAATCTGTTTTCCCTTTCTGCAGTAATTTTTCCATCATTTCCAGAAAGTTGTTCAAATCTAAATGCCTTCGTGCACATAAACAATTTGGACAACCCAACAACAACAAGTTAAATCCCCAATATTTTGAGAATCAGGAATTGCAGAACTGGCCAAATGAAAGATGGGTGTAGACCCCTAAAATCGACAGGGCGACACGACTTTTTTTTTTTAGCCCTAACGACATGCGATATCAGTATTTCTTAAATTCGACAGGGCGACATCAGTATTCCTTAAATTCAACAGAGCGACATCAGTATTTCTTAAATTCGACAGGGCGACATTGGGTTTTTTTAAATTCTACAAGGCAACATGGGACCCCCCCCCCCCCCCCCCCCCATCTACACCCCCATGAAGGTAGTGAAGACTAAATCGCTTTGTGGATCAGAAACTGACATGGATCAGAGACTGACATGTCCTACTTCGTTTGTCATGGATCCGAATCCATACAATGCTAGGGGACTAAAGGTGAAGGCTATATCTTAGAATATGGCTATCGCGAAATGGCTTTCCAAATCAATGGACGTTTTCATCAACATTAAATCATGGTTTCCTTATAAACAAGATTTTTGTTATGAGAAATGTAAATCCATGAACAGATATAAAAAGCGGAATACACTTAAGATCTCAGCTGGAGTATGAAAAGAAGCTCTAGAAATATTGTATCTTTCATATTATATTTTCAGGAATATAAGTTGAGGACAGTGAAAAAGTCGGAAATAGCATTACGTAAATCTGAATGTATCTTAAAATGTTGTGAAACATATTCTACACATCAAATTTTGAAATTGATGTTTAAGGGAGATAAAGAGAAAAAATCGGAAATCCGATAAAAATCGGAAAACTTACATCCCTGTATTTTACCATTTCACGACTGCTTGCTAAAGGATACCTGTCCTTGTTAGCTATATACGTTGGGACTAGTTTACCCCCCTCCCCCCCTCTCCCCTCCTCCCCTCTCAGAAAAATTGTCAATATACAACTATACAACTAGCTGCCAGTTGGTGTATGTACGTGCTAGTTGAGTCGTGCGCACGGTCAGGGGTGGGTGCACACCATCCAAAATAGAGGTCTAAATAGGGATATCGGGGGAGGGGGTAGGAGGGGCTTAACAATAAACCCGACTCGAGTCCCCTGAAGGCCAACAAAAAATAGGATTTGTTTCCGCTGTACTGTCTGACTGATTATTTCCCTAGAAGGTGTTTTTTTCTTATAATTATGGAGAGCAACGTTTTTGTATTACAAATTTTAGAAATGACGTTATGAAAAAAAAATTAATGGGGAAAAGTTCTGAGTAGATCTATGCCTTTAATCAAAAGTATTGCTGAAAAGAAATGTTTCATTGCTTTTGTAGGAGAAACACTTCTCTGGCGTTTTCAGGTCCGTCAGATGGTTTCACAAAACATGGATATATTTAATGTAAAAAGACATGGCATTCATTTTATAATTATAAAATTCAATGATTATGTTAAAAGATTTTTTTGACTTTTCCGTATTTGATCTGATCACAAAAGGGTTCCTTTTAGTTTTCAGAACAGCAATTTTCTTTAGAATTAATTACATTATGTTCCGGTGATTTCAGATCAACAATGAGAATGACAAAGCCTCTTTCTGATCAACCGCAATATAAGAAACAATATTTTTAGGGTGGCCTTAGATTGAACTGGACCAGTCAGGAAACCTGTTTCCCCGACGACGACTGCCCTCAAACCCCTCCCCTGACCCCATAAACCATGTTAGAGTGGCCAGAATGGAGATAGTCAGAGAGATGCTCAACTTAAATTGCTTAAATTTTCTAAGAAAGAAGTCTTATCGTTTTGTGTTCTTCCCAAAAGCAAAGGGTTGACAGTAAAATGTATTATGTGTCTGAGATGCAAGGGTTTTGTTACATTGGTTATTTGTGACTGTAAAATCTGTTGTTTTGCCACTAAGAGAAAGGGGTTATTCATTATGATACATGTATATATGTACATTGATAATTTGTTACTGAAAAATATTTTACAATATACCCATGAGACTTAGGGCTTGGCTTTCACTATCATACGTGCACATTTATACACATGTATATCGATTATTTGTGACTGCTTTTGCGTACATTCATTTTTGTACACATTTCTTATTTGGGTTTCTCAGAACAGAAACTAAGAAGGACTGCAAATAGGATATTGCATAATGTTTTCAAAGGAAAGCTCCTTCTGAGACACCAATCCCTCATATATGAGTATATATCTGTGATTGAAAAGAGCTCCAACTCCACCCAAAATATAACGCTGTCACGAAATATATAACATTTGATTCTCCTGAATGGGAAAACATTAGGAAGACAGAAAATAAAAGATGGGTTTTCAAATACGACTTTCTTTTCCTTGATATAAATACTGTCAAGGATATGAAACTACTATATACTGATGACTAACCTGACCCTAAAGCGTTAACTGCACCTCGCTAGGCCTTATAGGTGCCAGACTATGGCGAGTGTCTGAGGACCTATTACTTATAAACAGTTTAGGTATCCTATATCACATGGCCTAACGTTGTTTGATTGATGTTGATTTTTGTTGGTGTGTTTTTTCTTTGTTTTCTCTTAAAATTACCAGTTTTTTTTTTCTTTTAGAATTGTCCAGTGTCAGACCAGCCTCTGTTGGCTATGGTCAATAATGTGGATTAATTAAGCCTCAAATTTTATAATGTTGTATAAATTGCATTTGGTTTTGAGGTTGTACAAAAAGTATAGTCATTGTTTGGTTGCAATAAGTGCGGCAAGCAAAATATTGAATAAAAACATAATTGTACCGTCTGATACAAAACCCTGAAGTTATGGGAAACAAAATGCAATTACATTAGGGAAATTAATTATCAAAGAAAAAAAGAAATCTTTAAAAACTTCACCTCTGGCAGCTTTTTCAATGGATACTTTCAGAGTCTATGCCCCTTCTCGCATAAACGGAGATAACGCTACCGATCGATAGAAAGATAGGAAGAGTTGGACATTATTCTTACCTTTTATTTCAAAAGCAACTTCCATAAAAAAAAAACACTCTAATGAATCGAAACCTGACATTAAATTTGCATTTGAATAACTTGAAATTAACACAAAAATATTCAAAAACAGATAGATAAAGATGTAGAGAAATTGGTTGTGCAATCCAAAGTCATCAAAAAGTAGGAAATCCTACAAAACTAGGGGGGGGGGGAGAGAAAAGGCATCACTGCATAAAAATGGAATACAAGAAATAAATGGTCCAATCTTTTTTTTATGTAAGATTAGGGGGTTTATTCGTCCCTTCGCTCCAATATTGGATCCCTTTATGTCAACAGTGACCAAGTACCAGTTGTACAATCTGTCACGAGTTGGTATGATGCATCTATTTATATGGTAAACTTAGAAAGGGGGAAACTAGGAGGGCAGGAGAGGGCTGTCTTAAAGATAAAGCACATATGAGAAACGAAGCTGAAAAAAACAAGGATAAAGTACACACTGGTGAACCTAGTTTTCAGTCAACCGGGGTATTAGTTCATGAAGGAAGCGGTGAATTTGATATGAAAAAACACATGAGAGTTAAAGCGTTGAAAGCCGCCTCCCTAAGTCCCTATCTATATACAAAGAGATCTGGACTGGTGTTAGAATACTTGTCCATGTGTACCCTTTTCCTCAATCTTCTTTTTTTCCTTCATATAATTTATTTTAATTGGTTGGTTATTGTTGTTTAATGCCATATCAACATCGATGGTCACATATCACAAGAATTATGATGATCCAATCTATGAGACAGATTTAATCTATAGACAGGGTCATACACACAACAGCCGGCGGCACTAGGCCTTTGATAACCCAGTCATTGCCACTGGGATGGGAGACATGCATAGGAGAGTAATAGCTAGCCCAGCTATAATTTATTTTGTCTTAAACAAGATTTTCCTTAATTGATCGGATCAAATCCTGAAAAACCTTCGTCTTGATTGAGATGTTTCAAACATGTTTAAAACTTCTGATATCTCAATCGGTTATAGCCTTACAAAATAATAGGTTATTGTTTTTAAGGAAGTAAAACTTAGTCTGAATTGCAGGAAACTCCGTTTCATTAAAAACTAACCAGATTCCTAATTAGGAGTGGGTGTATTCATTATGAGAAAGTTCAAACATTGAAAGTACCCGTCGTAACCCCAGCAAGGACTTTATCATGCAAAGAAACAGACATTTGGTGGTAGCTGCCAATTTGGTACACAAAGAAGGGGCAAAATATGCGCCAAATATGGAAGTGTTGATCAGGTCAGAAAACAAATACAGCTACAGCTAGGCCATGTGAAATTGGTTCACATGTAGAAAGTCACTAACAATGGCTGAGGCCTGAAACTCGTAAAAATCAAAAGGCTACACTAGGATGTTTATTGAAAAGTGGAATTGAAACAATTTTTAATATCATAAATGACAATCACCATAATACCTTTTATAAAGTATAATCATGAACAATATAAATCATATAACTTTTAAATCTGATAACGAATTACGATTTTTATGATTGGAAAATTAAATAAGAACTGTGGCAAAACTTTTACGATGGTACTAGTATCTAGCCAACATGGAATATATATCAGTACAATGCCTTTATGCGTACTCATGTACACGAGGAACAATATGGGATATAAGTTTACATTGTAAACACTTATTTACAAACCCCTATATGCGGGGGATGCTTGTTCAGCTCGATAATATTTTTGTTTTTTAATATTTAACCATTCTTATACGTATAAGTTATACACTGGTACAGTTAAACCCATCTGACCTATATTACTAGATGGAAAATCCATCCTAGATCTTGAAGGTTCTGCTCTGTTTCAATTTAAATACTTGCCGTAATCAACTAAAGTATTTGCAGGAAAAATAAGAGATTATTTATTTTAGTTTTACACTCTCTAAATCAAAATCGGCGTCTATAGGGTTTTAAGATTCAACTAAAATGACTTAATGGACTGGAAATGGAGTATATTTGATCAAGACAAGTATTTTATTTTTAGATGCTAGAAACTGTTGTGGAGGGTGTCTGGAGTGGTTTCTGAATTTTCAAGAATACCTAAGTCTATTTGTATTAGCTAACAAAAATCTAAATTGAAAATTAAATCGCCCTTTCAATTTTTTCCACCTATATTCCCTGAACCTAACTTTTTTCACCTACTTAATAGAGGGCTCTATGGTTATACTGTTAAATGGAAAAAAAAAACAAAGGAGTGGAACCAAAAAGTTTAAGATGTGGTTATGATAGTAAAGGCTTACCGTGGCTACGGCCATGATGTAACATTTCCACACGTCCCGGTCATTCTCATTGTTGAACTGAAATCACCAAAAAAAAGATATGATTAATAAAATCACCAAAAAAGATATGATTAATACCAAAAAAAAAGACTGTTGTAAAATCAACTCAACCCTTAAGCTTTCGCAACAACAAAAATCATGAAGTCAAAATAAATTATAGCAGCCGACCTGTATTAAACTGTTATGATTATCCTGCAAAATTGATAAATTGATTGTCATGTCTTTTTACATTTAATAGATTCATGGTACGTTAAGGCAGAACTAAGAAGTATTATCTGATAAAAATATCAAAGCCTCAAGGCTTATTCTCCCAGGCCCTTTCCAGAATCATACATTTTACCAGAGATGGTCCTATATCTCACTTTTTATCTTCAAGATTGATTGCTCTAAAAGCCAGGCGATTCGGTTCACTGGGCAAGCAACTTAGTTGCTGGGAATAATCTTGCCACGACAACATGCAAGGTGCAATAATTGAGGATATTTATTTTTTCCTTTTTCTCTTTTTACATCCAAACTGCACCTAGGCAAAGCGGTTCCTTTTACAAAACCACATATAAAAGGAATTGGTTGTCAAGTATACTCTGTGTTTCAGTAATAAAAAGACACCACTAGCTAGATATCAGATTGGCCGTTAGAAAAATAGATAAAAATGAATAAATAAATAAATAAATCAGATTGGCATGTCCCTATGGGAGAAGCAAAGATGCCCCCAAGTGCACCCTATTTCAAAACAGCGATGTTCTACATGCAACTTCAACTGTCTAGACATATACGTGGTATATATAGGAGACACACAAATAAATACCTCCATTTAAAATATTCTTTTTCATTCCTGGGAAGCTAGCATGAATGGCTGGTAAAAATCCCATGATAAATTATTCTTCATAGTAACATGTTTTGATCCCTCTAATTTCCTTTGAACTTCACCTGAATAGAAAAATTCTTAAGAAAAATTCCAAAAAGAAAAAAGAAAAGGATGATTTAAATGAAGGGGGAGGGGTAACCAGGTCAAGTCTAATAATATTTGAGAAATGACCGGTTTTCAGTCTAACTAAACCACCGAAGTTACCAATCAATTTTAATGGACATATAATTTTAATTTCCTTTATCAATTACTTGGGATATCTTAACATAATGATTATGATATAAATTGTAGAGATCCTACACATTATACATTGAGACGTACAGCAGCCCCCTCTTCCCATACTTAAACACAAACACTGAGACAGGGCCCCCACATCGAAACACTGCATTTTCATAGACAGGACCCCCACATTGAAACCCATGTACTAGCACAGGGCCAAGTGTCCGAAATTAAAGTTTTGTATTATGCACTCACTGGGTGCACAGATCCTCAAACTATGCACCAAGAGATATTTTGCTGTGTACATTACTGTAAGAGTTATGTAAAGTATGAACAAGAAGCAAATGACTATCAAAGTTCCGATCGTTGGAACGATCGATGTTCGCCCTTAACATAACAATGGACATATGGGCTATGAGTAGTGATCACCACCACCAGTCCTGCTGTCACACACAACTCAGGGAGGGGCTTAGGAAAGGGGCACCTGCACCCATCCACTTAGACCTGCCCACCTGCAGGTGACAGGAGGTCCTAATGTGGAGTACTGGTTATGTAACCCACTTCTGGCTTCTCAAACTGCACCTTCTCCCACCCCCACTCCTTGAACTCAGTTCAAGGAGTGGGGGTGGGGGAAGGTGCAGGGAGAGGCCTGCCCACTCAATTACACTTGATGCACACTAATTGTCCTTGCTTACAAATGCATGCCGGTGGACAAAGGCCTGTAGCTACTTGTATGTAAGATTGTGTAACCGGGCAATCAGATCAAAGCCCAAATACCTACAAAAGACATGACTGATTGAGTGAGCCCTTCCCATAAGCTACAATACTAAAAACTATAATTAAGGGCTCACAAAAATCAACCACCATCTGGGTGCAAACATTTGAAAATCATGCAATCGGCTTCAGAAATATGCACCTCGGGTGCAGCGGGCATGCTTAATTTCTGACACTGACAGGGCCCTTATATCTAAACATCTGTACGGAAACTGGACCCCTTCATCTAAACACCTAGACAGAAACAATGCCCCCACCTCTAAACACATGTATGAAGACAGGGCCCCCACATCTAAACACATGTACAGAGACAGGGCCCCCACATCTAAACACATGTACAGACACAGGGCCCCCACATCTAGATCTAAACACATGTACAAAGTTAGGGCCCCCACATCTAGATACAAACACATGTAAACAGACAGGGTCCCCAGATCTAAACACCTAGACATAGAAAATGCCCCCACCTCTAAATACATGTATGGAGACAGGGCCCCCACATCTAAACACATGTACAGAGACAGGGCCCCCACATCTAAACACATGTACAGACACAGGGCTCCCACACCTAAACACATGTACAAAGACAGGGCCCCCACATCTAGATCTAAACACATGTACACAGGCAGGGCTCCCACATCTAAACACCTAGACAGAGAAAATGCCCCCACACCTAAACACATGTACAGAAACAGGACTCAAGACTACAATGAAACACATATTGAGACAGTGCCCCTACGTCTAAACATGTGTTTAACGACAAAGCCCCACATCTAAACATGTGTACGGAGATAGGGACCCCCCTATATCTAAACACGTATGGAGACATTGCTCCCCCTTATTCTTTATGTTCTGACATGCATAGAAACAGCTAGACCCCCACTCCACATCAAAGGCATTGATATAGGACCTCAACATTCCAGCTAGCACAAGACAAATTTAACAAGAAAATAGTTATGTTTTCCTCTATTTCCATGTCCCATTTTGCCACCTTTTGACGTGCATTGCCTGTCAAACAACCTTCCAACCAGTCTGTAAAATAAGTTTTAGAGGTAAGAAAAAACACATGTATAGGGACTGGTACATTTTCCCCTATTTCTAAGTTACATGGTCACTATTAAGACAGGGTCTCCTTGCCACCCATTAGCACAAGGGACTGAGACATAACTGCCAGGTTCTGGTCCAGTGACCCCATGAAGAAAGAGGACAACTAGGCCATGACTCTATTACCCACATAAATATATCTGCCGCGTATGATGCCCCCTGCCACACTATATGCACACAGAGCTTCGAGGCGAAAAAAACACAAAGGATCTTTCTTTTCGGAGCGCGGCCTTCGTGCGCGGCCGACATGGTGCTGCCTTCTGGTGTACGGTTCGGTCACATTAAATTCCTATGAAATTACTGCAGACAAAAATAACCTGTCTTGTGGCACCTACTTTGATATGGCCCAGGGTAAAATAGGACTAATTAGGAAGTAGTGTGCACGATTTTATGGTTAATTTTTTTTGGGGGGAGGCTTGATAGTGAGGTACTTACTGGTTTAGCCAGTGTGTTGGTTGGCCTCCTCTGTGGGAGTTTCAGGATATACAACTCATTTAATATTCTGGGAAAAAACTTGGGATTTGGGTCACAGATTCATAAGGCATATCTAAATTTCACCTAGTATTGAATTGGCATGCACAATTCTAGGTTTGAGAACGAAATACTTTGACTCTATTTTAAAGACATGAGCAGGATTCCAACTGACATTATGTTAGATAAGTTTGTTTTAGTTATATCCAGCTTTCAATGGCACTTATATTTTGATAATATTTCAACTTCATTAAGACATTATGATTTATAAGATATTTCATTTGTTTGATATTTTTTACTAGAAATACGTATGTACATGCATGTATTTGATCACCTCAAAAGTAGATTTCTGCATTATTTGGCTACAACCAATGATAAGTGGTATAGTCTTCCACATCAATTTTAATAACCCTAATCATGGCAAATTCATCCACAATCAATCACAACAGTCGGAAAAGGCATAGCGATAGTGGTCAATATTTCCGCTCACAATTAGGCGTTCAGCCTATGTAAAATTTATGAAAACTCATAATGTTATAAATAAACCAGGCGCGGCCTATATATTTTATCGACCATGCTGAGAGGGACGCCCGGTAGTGGATAGGTTGCCAAGGTGATAGGCCTAGATGCGGGGGGTAGGCCTATATGGTTGGAGGGAGGGAGGAGGGGGATCTCCAGCAGTATGGTTACCATGGGTGTGTTGTGTAAACTTCTGCCATATCCAAGACAACCTATAGACCTTGTGCAAGCGTATTCACCAGGCGCGGATTTAGGTTGGGGGGGGGGGGGAGTGCCAGGCACCCCCTACTTTTGCCCAAATGTCACTTTTTTAATGTAAAATTCCTGCCCAAATTTTTGCTATAGCAAACCCCCCCCCCCCCCCCCCTTTTTTTTTTTTTTTTTTCCTTTTCAAAATTCTGGATCCACCCCTGGTCACGTTACTATTCTATAGTGGGAATCACCATGTGTGGATCGTTACCCCATAACTAGCAAAGAAAAGTAAATTGCAACAGTTTCCTGAATAAAAGTAATTATCAATTGTGATTTATTTTAGTCAGGTTTTGAATGAATTTGTGTTTTGTGTGAGGTGGAGTAGTTAATATTGACGATTTTTTAGTTGATCACCAAGACAATTTTGGGAGATGTGAAGTTACCTGCAAAACGTCTACACCCCACCCCCTCCCCCAACTCCGGGACATTTGCCCCCCCCCCCCCCCCCCCCACTCCCCTCCAATCCCCCTATCCTCACCTTCCTGAATCGAAACTATTATAGGCTCGTCCTCTAAACTGAATGCATTCACGTGTCGTAATGGTGCAGGGAATATCGCGCTATCGTTCAACCATGTCATTTTGTAATTTATTTTTAAATCTAGTGAAGACGTGGCGTAGTATGACATACTGCCAAAGATTCGTTTGTTTCGATCTGACATACTGCCAATTTTTTCATTGTACTTTCCTGTAACACCACGTATTTAAGCATTTTCTTTTTCAGACACTGTGTCTTTTTTGGATTTCAGGGAAAAAGGAAAATCCTTCAACACAAAGTCAAATGTTTTACAATCAGGAATTCAGAACTTGGTCAAAATAATGCCATATAAAATTAAATGATATGTTTCTTTCCCTGTGTTTTTGCAAAACTTCAAAATTCCCTTTTTCCCTGGCAGGGAATTTCTTGCCACCTTGCCTGGGTTTTTCCTGTTTTCTCAGCGAAATTTCGCGGAAATCGCGAACGGTAGTTGGTGGTGCTTTTAACATAGGTTCCTATGGGAGAAAATTGGTTATTTCGCTCTAACTTTTTAAATATTCGTCCAATCTTTATACAGTAAGCGAGAAATATGTAGGAATTGATCCAATGAATGCGATACAACCCTTTAAATTTTCGCAATTTTGTTAATATTTCGCATAATTGCGAAAATTCACGTTTTCCCCATAGGCGCCAATGCTAAGTAGGGTCACTTCTGGCGCCCAGTATTTCACCGCGTGATGTCGGAAATGGCTAGGATAATACAAACCCGTTTACTCCATATAGTGACCACCCTAGATGCAAAGGTGTACCTACACTATTGACCCTAACAGTTTATGTTCCTTTGTAAGTTACCCACTTCCATTCCAATCTAGAATTCTCCATTCCAGAAGAGAGCACTCCCAGTGTTTACCATTTTCAGGGGTATTTCCACGCGAAAGTTATTTCCCAGGAAAGAAATTTCTTTCTCAGAAAGCAAAGTAGAATTTATGCATATATTTTTTTGGGGGAAATATATACCGGTATGTCTCCTTCAGTAAATCAATATTTGATTAACTCTTGTGATGGTTATCCTCTATGCTGAAAAGCATGTTTTATTTACAAATAAACAATGCTTTCTCAGAACATTATTTTTGTTGGCAAGCATGTCATATGGTTTGGTTCGGTGATTTCTCTTTAATTTTTTCTTAATAAAAATTTCTGTTTTTCTATACTCATATTATAAATGGTTTTGCAATGCATGTGTTACCAAAGTTACATGACAAGTCGACAACGTTTGCCAAACTCTTTACAAATGAACAATGATTTGGCAGTATTTTTAATGCGAGCATGTCGCATATATATGTTTTGGTTCGGCTATTTTCCTTCAATTGCCAGTTTTTAATCACAATTTTAGTTGTTATTTAGTCATATTATAAATGGTATTACAATAGTACCTATGTTACCACAGTTACATGACAAGTCAACAACGTTTGCCCAACTCCTTACAAATAAACGAAAATTTTGCAGCAAAATACTTTTTTTTGTTGCCAAGCATCTTCTGCTTCGGCTACCTGGAGGAAAACGAATTCAAGCTAGCTGGTAAATACTTGAAATTTCATGAATTTCCCAAAGAATTCAACATCTGCCTTCTTAGATTAGGTTGAATTTTCTGGGTCTTTGACTTGAGCTTGGATTTCAAGCAAATTCAAGTTATGCCAACTACACACAAAATCCTAGGTCCTTGAACTAACTTAGACTTCATACTTTTATGTTGTTCACAAAGTCCTAGGTACTTGGAAAAGCTTGGACTTTTAATTTAGACAGGATGAATAGTCTTGGATTATCTTGGACTTTCTGGGACATGAGTATAGACCAAGTTTAGCTTGGTGAATCTAAGGTTATTCAAGCTTTTTCCAGAGTTCCTGGTGTCTCGTTTGTGGTCACATGACTATGAGATTTCAAATATTTTGGAGGGAAAAGTGCAGCCATTTTGAAAGTTGTTGAGAGGAGGAAACAAGAGGTATAAACTGTGCATTCTGAGGCATAAGGCAAGGGATATACTGTAGCATACAGGACATTTAATGACTGCAGGAAACTGTGGATATGTTGAATAGAGATTGTGTCAATGTGAGGTAAGTTATTTGTTTTTTTTGCAGTTAGTACACACTTTTCCAGGTTGTAATCCTTTAAATGGAACTAGGACTTTAAAAATCTCATGCCTTGAATGATATATTTTGTTCTCATTTGTATGGATCATGTATTATAATGGCAAGGGGGACTAGAATTCAGACAGAAAGTACTCGTGCTTTGGTTTCATTTAGCCAGTTTGACAAAAGATGCTTTCCCTGTATACAATCACCTCTTTCCCTTAATGAGTATGAGCTAATATAAGCGTAGGTACATGTATTTTCTTATATAATTGATTTAATATCTTTGATGCCCTATAGTTTCCAGTACCTATTTAGATTTAGCTTAGACTGACTGTTGGGTACAACGAGTATTTGACAGAGGTACAGCAACTTGAGTCGGGATACACATGAACATTCTTGAATATTCAGGCAGCCAGAAAATCTAAGTAATTTCTAGAAATACCTTGAATGTTCTTGAACATTCAAGCGGCCAATACCAGCAAGTTAATTCCAGAAAATCTAAGCTGCAATGGAGTTTCAAGAAATTCCATGAAAGTCCAATGTATCTCACCCATATATTTGAAATCCAAGCTTCCCTGAATATTCAAGAAATTCCAAGGAAATTCAAGGTATCTCATCACTATGTTGGATTTTCTTGAATATTCTTGAATATTCAAGTGGCCAATACCAGCATGTTATTTCAAGAAAATCCATGCTAGAGAAGGGGTTGAATTAAGTTGAATATTCCAGGATATTCAGGCTGCAAAAAGCTTGGAATTTCAAGAAATTTCAACCCATATTTTCCCTCAGGTATTTCCCCTTCAATTTTAATTTTTTTAATTAAAATTTAGTTCCTATTTACTCATATTATAAATGGTTTTACAATAGCTATGTTACCACAGTTACATGACAAGCCGACAATGTTTGCCCAACTCCTTACAAATAAACGACAATTTTGCAGCAAAATATTTTTATTGGCAAGCATGTTTTAAAACACATGTTCTGCTTCGGTTATTTCCCCTTCAATTATCAGTTTTTAATTACAATTTTAGTTTCTTTTTACTCATATTATAAATGGTTTTACAATAGTACCTATGTTACCACAGTTACATGACAAGTCAACAACGTTTGGCCAACTCTGGATATACACATGCGTGTGTCTGTGTGTTTGGGGGGGGGGGGGGGGGCTGGGGGGGCTGGGGTACCTCACGATTAAAGCCTAAATTCACCGAAGTCTTGAGGTTACAGAGTACATGTACAGCATGCTATGATTCGTCAATAGCGTCACGTAGGTAGAAAGGTGGGGGGGGGGGTTACATTGGTCTGGAAAAGGCACTATACGCAAGATATTCCCTGGGAGAAGTATGGGACTCCGTGAATACTGGCAACCCTGGATGCTTAAAGATATATTCCAAACCCCCAAATTTTACGATTCCTGAATTCATTAAGATAAGTAAAAAATACAAACAAACAAAACACAAGAGTTCCAGTAAATGTTGTATTAGTGTAAATGATATATGTGCCCTATGTATTAGCAACAAGTGTATATCCTGAGTCAGTGCCCCCTCATTCTAGCCTACATAGGTAGCATGTCAGCTCGGAATTATCGCCCTGACCACATCCCAGATTTACATAATGACGCGTGGACCGCAGTGCCGCTTCAAGTTAAACCCCTTCCTATGATCACTGTGCATGTTAAAAGAAAGACTGGTAAAGATCCCATTTCCAAAATTCCTGGATCCAACCTTTGCTAATCTCATTATCTGCAGGGCTCAACATTAAGGGTTTGAACTTAGCTGCCCGTCGGGCAGGTCTAGGTTAAATTTTACCTGCCCGAACCTAAAATTAACCTGCCCAGCTTTAATAGATTACAAGTGGCTTCGCCAGGATTCGAATCCACAACCTTTGGGTTTGGAGGTGAGGGTCTTAACCACTACACCATGGAGGATGAGACTGGAACTAAGAAATGGGGTCATGACCCAATTTGCTGGTTCCCACAGGCCCTTTTGAAAGCAGTTTACCAAAACAGCAGCCAGATGGACAGGTTGGTTATGACCCATTTCGCTGGTTCTTGGTAAGAGCTGAAGAAAGTTCAGTATGTAGGCAGCAACATGCGAAAGGACATCATTTTAGAAGAAGTAAGGTAATTATAATATCACAGAATTTTTGCCTGGTTTCTGACATGTACCATTTCCAGGTACATGTCAGAATCTACCTGCCCCACCTCAAGTTTTACCTGCCCCGGGCAGGCGGGCAATGCTTAATGTTGAGCCCTGATCTGCTAATGCTGAAATTAGGTAAAAAAAAAAAGGGTCTGCTCCATTCTGAGTCAACATATATTAGGAAGTGGATCATTAGGTTTCCTTAGACATTAGGTAAGTAACACCCTCAGCCAAGTCCATGTAGGTAGCAAGTGTCACTGGGTATTATCAATCTAACCACATCCCAGACTTATTTAAAGACACATGGACCGCAGTCTGCTTTAAGTTAAACCCCTACCCATGATCACTGTGCATGTGAAAAAAAAGTATACTATACATCTCCCTTCCCATTTGTTAAATCCTGGAACCACTCTTGCTAGTCTGCTAATGTTGAAAAGAGGTCAGTGAGTGAATGAGTGATGGATGTTTTACGCCATTCCCACAGCCAGGGTCATTTTCACGGCAAAAACAAGTTAGGATGAATTCTGACTTTTCATACACGTGTTTTGACATGGTCAGTCTTTGGTGATCATATCCATGAGGTGAGGGTGAAAGCAGGGGATCGAAACATGAAAATCATGATCGCTGTACCTCATCCCTTAATGAACCCAGACACCAACCAGGAATTGAACCCAAAGAACCACTTGGTCAGTGCTGGGTCCCCCACTATTGTTGCCTTTTATGATCAGCAGGGGCTACTGGGGGCCTATTCTTCCCAGGAGCAGAAGCTCCACCCCAGTACCCCCACAGGGGTGGAAGGAGGTCAAAATCAATGGTCTGTTTAAGTGTCGATTCAATGTAAGGTAGTGATCCATTAAGTCCCTATGCACATTAGGTAAGTACCCCCTCACCCTAGCCCACATACATAGCATGTCACCTGTGTATTATCAACCTAACCATATCCCAGCCTTACGTAAAGACACGTGGACTGCAGTGCTGCTTCAAGACCCCTACCTATGATCACTGTGCATTTTAAAGAAAGACTCGTATTGATCACATTTCCAAAATTCAAATGTCAGTCTGCTTATGTTGAAAACAGGTCAAAAACAAGGGTCTGCTAAATGCTCATGCAATGTATCAGGTAGTGGTGCACTGAGTACCAATACACATAAAGTAAGGTATACCCCTCCACCCTAGCCCACATACATAGCGTGTTAGCTGGGTATTATCAACCTGACCACATCCCAGCTTTACGTAAAGACGCGTGGACCGCAGTGCCGGTTCCAGATCAACCACTGCCTATGATCACTGTGCATGTTAAAAGAAAGACTGATATATATCCCATTTACAAAATTTTGGATCCACCCTTGATATTCTGCTGATGTTGAAAACAGGTGATAAAAGGGAAAAAAAGAAAAAGGGGAGTTGGCCTGGTAAATTCTGACTCAATGTATTAAGTAGCTGTGTGTGCAGTAACACACATTAGGTAAGTAACCCCCTCACCCTAGCCCACATAGGTAGCATGTCAGCTGAGAATTATCAACCTAACCCCATCCCAGATTTACATAAAGACGTGTGGACCACAGTGCCGATGTTATACCCCTACTTATATAATAATCACTGTGCATGTTAAAAGAAAGACTGATATATATCCCATTTGGAAAATCCTGGACCCACCCTTGCAAATCTGCTAATATTAAAATCAGGCCAAATTCATGCATTGGCTAAATGAATACTCTGTATAGTGAGTGAGTTATGGATGTTTTATGCCGTACCAACAGCCAGGGTCAGTTTCACAGCAAAAACAGGTTAGGACGAATTCTGACTTTTCAGACACGTTTTGACTTGGCTATGAGATGAGGGTGACAGGGCAGGCAAACAGCAGGGGATCAAAACCTGGAAATCATTTTTGCTCTACCTCATCCCTTAGTGAACCCAGACACCAACTGGGAATCAAACCCAAAGAACCACTCTGTCAGTGCGGGGGTCCCCCTTTTGTCACCTTTTACAATCAGCAGGGGCTACTGGGGGCCTATATTATTCTCTGTATATTACATAGTTGTCCATTAGGTACCTACACACATTAGGTAAGTAGCCCCTCACCCTAGCCCACATAGATAGCATGTTAGCTGGTTATTATGTGACGACGTGTGGACTGCAGTGCCGCTTTAAGTCAAACCCCTACCTTTGATCACTGCATGTGAGAAAAAGACTGATATCTTTCTCATATATGAGCATATCTCCCTTCTTGTTTTTCCGAAATTCTGGAAACCACCCTTGCTAGCCTGCTTATGTTGAAACATGCCACAACAAAACAAACCAACATCAGAAAACTTATATCCTTACTAAGATTGTTTTTCTATGCGTTCCCTATGGCATCATTAATTCATATGGTTTAAGCAACTCAGGAGAAACCATAAGTTTTGGGGGTAAACCAACAATGCAAATATATGCCACTTTAAAAACAAGTGGATTGGCAAATGCAGTTTTCTATAGATATTGCTAGTACAACAAAGGAATAAGGCACTGACGCCCCCGAACGACACTAGGTAAACAAGGGCGTACGGCCAAGACGTCCCTGAACAGATCTGAACCCCAATGGAAAAAGAAGAAATAAGGCAACGACATCACTGAACATCACTGAGAAAACAAGTGGCAAAAAGATGACATCCCTGAAACTGAAAACTACTGGGAAAAGAAGATTTTAGACAATGACTCTGAACAACCAAATCATAAAAGGACACACAGTACAGTTTAACTTGGAAAACTGGAAAATTAAATAATCACGTCCCCATGATGTCCCTTAATATCACTGGGAAAACAAGAAAACTGGTGGTGACTTTCCTAAATACCAATGGGAAAACAAGAGGCCAAGACATCACTGAATTGACACTGGGTAAACAAGGTAATGGTGCTGGGAAAAAGGAATTGAGCCATGATCCAAAACACCACTGGGAAAAGTAGGAATGAGGTAACGATATCCCTGAAAGCCACAGGGAAAACAAGGGAGTGAGGCCAAGGGTATAAGGCATTAATATCCTTGAAGGAAACGTATAATTTATAAAGGCAGTTCATGTCCTAACCAATAGTATTTATTGGTCCATTATTAAAAACAAGAAACATGTAATGAAGATCGTAAACGATCTATTAGTGAAAAAATCTTCATTATATAGCCCTGAATCATGTTAAAGATATCTAGATTAAACAAGATATTTCTAACAGTAACACAACACAGAGTAACAGCATACAGATTGTTGACACTAACATACGTTTTTAATGGGGTCAGAATTTATTTAAATTTAGGACCCGTCAAGCCTAAAAATGATGAATTACGGCCTAATATATATCGCTGGTACCAGGGCTCACGCAAGGCATTTGAGTTTTGTCGCCATGAAATTCGCCATATCCCGTTTTTTGTCGCCAAATCTAAGTTGGGGAAGTCACAAAATATTTGTACTAAATCTGAAAATGATGACAAATACACCTTTTTTATTATCATAATTATTATGATGCTGAAAATTCAAGATTTCAAATGTAACTTTGATGAATGTTAAGGATTGTTTAGATAAAAATGCATATCTTACTAGAAATTACTAATTTCAAGGTTAGACAGAGGGACCCCTCACACACTTTCCAAATTGATCCTGTCGCCAGAACATGTCGCCATATCATCTATTTGGTCGCCAAATAGCTGTATTTGTCACTATTGGCGACTTGGCGACCGGGTTGCGCGAGCCCTGTGGTACTATAGTGACAATTTCTGAAAACATATTTGCTATCGAACAGATCACTAACAGTGGCATTAAAAAAGTTGACATTGAGAGTGTCACATGCTTTTGATATTTTACTGTCAGTTTATCCAAATTTTGATCAAATTATACGAATTGCAAACATGTCCAGGCCTACTGTACTTCACTTGCATTATACTGACAATTTCTGGAAAAAAAGAAAAAACTTTCGTGCCTGAGACAGTCCTGTACTTCTACTAGTATCATATTCATAAGTATGTATAAATCCACTCTAGTATGCGTAAATCCACCTCAGTATGCATAAATCGACTCTGGTGTGTGTAAATCCACTCTAGCATGTGTAAATCCACTCCAATATGAATCCTGGCATTTGCAATGCATTGCAGAGGCCGCTGTTCAAAACATTTTCATAAAGTCCGTGTGTAGATCTATTATCTCAGGTTCACTATGGTGGGCAGCTCCTTCTTTAAATTTCCCGCCTTCTTCTAACGTGACCAAGCCCCTAGACACTGCATGTACCCTGGATTATACCTATACCTGGATAAAGGTTATTATCCAATCAGATAGGCCACTGCGTCGTCAGAGCATACCATGCACGTGCCTAGACTGTAGATCTGTCTTACTCTGCTAGGCTTCCAACATGGTGACTATACACAAAGTGGGTACGAGACGGACTAGTACATGTATGCTGTGCTGGTCAGGTATGCAAAGGCTGACGGACACCTGCTGTAAGCACTTTGCTCATTGGTCAAGTAGGGTAGCAGTGTCAATTATACTTATACCCCTCCCACCTACAGTAGGATGAACACCACTGGCTGAGGCCGGTACTGACCACTAGTACTTGATCTGCCTCAGAGCACGTGCCTCACCTGTCAATTATACTTTCACCCTTCCCCCTACAGTAGGGCGACCACCACTGGCTGAGAGCCAGCACTGACAACTGTAGGGCGACTTATGTAACAGGTGTAGGGGGTGGTCAGTAAGCTCAATTAAACCCTGAAGGTGGCGACCCTGACAATTGTACTTACAATACAGGTGTGAACAATAGTACTTTAGATCCGTTACTTTCCAAAAAGAACAAAAGCCAGCTCTCATGATACATTAAAGTGAAAAAATCCTCCCTTAATCTGCTAATTTACAATAATTTTCATATAAACGAGGATTTTTTCACTAAAAACACCAAAAAACAGTTAACTCACAATACCAGTTTATATTCATACCAGGCTAGCAGGCCGAACAGTTGCCAGGTTCACACATTAAAAATATTGTCTAATAACTATAAAAGCAATATTACCAGTTCATGTTCGAACCACTAACCTATAATCTTCCAGAATAATAGAATATCTTTTGACAATGATTCAACTCACGATACCAGTTCATGTTCATACCAGACCTATAGTAAGCCGAGCAGTAGCCTGGTCAAAAAATTATCAAATGGTGTCCAATAATTATAAAACCTATAAAACCAGTGACCTATAATGTTCCAGAACAATGGAATATCTTACCAGAATAATAGAATAACTTAACTCACAATACCAGTTCATGTTCATGTTCATACCAGACCTATAGTAGGCCGAGTAGTGGCCTGGTTTCAGCCTATAAAGCATACATTTCTATGAATATTACAATTATGATACCAGTTCAAATTCATACTTTAAGGCCAAGTAAGAACCCCTGATTTTAATATAATACTGGTAAATAATCATTACATCTACAATACCAGTTCATGTTCATACCAGGCCTATAGTAGGCCAAGCAGTGGCCTGGTTTCAGCCTATAAATAATACTTTTCCATAATCATTATACTTATGATACCAGTTCATGTTCATACTATATAAGCCAAGTAAGAACCTCTGATTTTGATATAATATTGTATAATAATTATAAAACCCACAATACCAGTTCATGTTCATACCAGGCCTATAGTAGGCCAAGCAGTGGCCTGGTTTCAGCCTATAGAGAGCTGTTCAAACAGAGCCGTGGCCGCCTTACACAAGGCGTGTTGACCCTGCCCAGGTCGTCCCCAACGTGGGATGTGCTGTGTCAACACCCGGCCAGCCTTACATGGTCTTAGACTAGGTTTGTAGGGGATCCAAGGGGCTAGACCTGCTGAGTGCAGGCAACTGGGATTCCGGTCTGTCCAGAACAGTGAGATTTGGGTATGCATCTGCATTTTTGTTGTAGAAAATACCCCCTTTTTCACTGACTTCTTGCCTTAAAATCTGCCCCTATTTTGGTAAAGGCTTAAAATTATTTGTTGAAAAGGTCCCCTTTCTTTCCAAAGAAGTGTATGGTTTGAAAGTTGGGTACACATCTGCATTCTTTATTGTAAAAATTACCCATTTTCCATCGTTTTCCTAGCCGAAAAATGGTATCCATATTTCTTGAAAAAATCTTACAGATGTTTTGCCCAAAAGGTCCCCTTTTTTCCTCTCATATAGCATTACAATGACCCATATCTTTTTTGAAAGATGCAAATATTTCCACAGAGCTGCCTGGAGGAAAATAAAGGTTGAAACTTCTCCCAGGTCGTCCCCAATGTGGGATGTGCTGCGTCAACACCCGGCCAGCCTTACATGGTCTTAGACTAGGTTTGTAGGGGATCCAAGGGGCTAGACCTGCTGAGTGCAGGCAACTGGGATCTCCGGTCTGTCCAGAACAGTGAGATTTGGGTATGCATCTGCATTTCTATTGTAGAAAATACATGTTTCTCGCTTATTTCTTAACTGAAAAAATTATCCATATTTTTGTGAAATCCTGGGAATTTTTTGCCCAAAATGTATGGGCATTTTGGTCTCGAGAAACGAATAGTTTGAAAAGTGACCCTGATCTTTCAAAAAGCCAAGAATGCAAACATTTCTAAGCAGCTAGACCTGCTGGGGAGGGGGGGGGGGGTAGCTGCGATCCTGGCTGTCCAATCCACTGAAATTCAGGTATCTGCATATTCCATTCTAAAAACAACTTCTTTGCACTGATTTCGTAATTGAAAAAGAATCGATATTTGTATAAAACCCTTTTAATCCCACAAAAGAAATGTAGTGATGTAGAATATTTCTTCCGAAATGCAAACATTTCCAAAGATCTAGACCAGCTGAGGGTTGGAAGCTGGTATACATCTCACTCTGTGAGGACTGGGTTTATATTGGTGACAAATGGCGTTTTGTTTTACCAAACTTGCTCAACCTTTCGTTATGACTAGCACTCGTGGTTTCTTGTGGTAAGTTTGCTATGGTTATTGAGCGTTGGATCTGAAACCATGAGTCAATCTTTTCTGGAATCGTCTATAACCATACTTTTTTCACTCCCTCCATGCTATTATATATAGTTAAACCTTTATATATAGATAGTTCTTGTACGTCTACACTTCTTAGGTTGAGAATCCGAGATCAGTAATTAATTTGTAACAGACATTTGAAACTAAGAGTGAACAAGTGAGATATTCTCAATAGCATAACCGACTTCCCTACACTGGCAAGAGTCTACTGCTTACTCCCTGACCCAATCTTTGGCAATATTCTTTTTAGAAAAATAAGTTCTAGATATCTGATTCATAAGTCACGTTTCTGAACTGAGTAGTTTTTTGTATATCCACATGACTCATAAAAAGAGAGTAAGATCTTAGTTTCACAACCACTGGAGCATGGAGGAAAATTAACTAACCCTATCTTAGGCCGAAATGTTGTTTATTGTTTCTTCTTTAAGGTCAAGCTATTATGTCAAGTAGGAGTGACTGACTAATGTAGTTTCTATGCTGTTTAGAAAGCTAAGGTCATATCACAATGAAAATAACCCTGAAGGTAGGTGGCTTTAAGATTTTCTTGAATTAGCTTGAATTATAGCTAAAACTAACTGGTTTTGGTTTTAGCCACTAGAATTAGCTCATATATTGTATTCCATAGTTTTTATATTATACACCTTGAACTATATATAGTAGAACTTTAAACAGTTTAAACTTTAACCAAAAAGAAACAGCTGCTAAGGTTTTATCTATTTCTAAGTGATCCAAGGTTTCATAACATGAATAATTGTACTGTATCTATGCTAGCAAGCTACTCCAAGTTAAGCCATGAAATAAGCGTGAACAAGGTTGAATATTCAAGACTCTCTAGGGCCAAGGAAGCTTAAATTTCAAATCTTTATTTTCCCCAGGGACCTGTTGCTAAAGAGCCTGTCTTTTTAATTGTGTAATCAATTCTGTGACACAAGTGACAGAACCCTGCAGCATGTAGAACTGAACCCAGTTTTGCTGCACCTTCCAAAGTTTCAAACATCCTTAGGAGGCCCTGCAGTATAAAGAGACATTGAATATTTGAAAATGAGACTTTTTTGTTGCTTTAAGTCCCAAAACCACGGGTCACGTTTTATGACCAAGAGGGAGTAATAGAAGCCTATCATTGTCTGAAATATATCCTTGTCGAATTCATTTGTTTGGCTTGATATAATGAGACAGGGTTTAACATTGGGACCTTCCATTAAGTACGTAATGTATCAAGGGAAAGGGGGGGGGGGGCGAAAATTGTTAAAATGTGCGTATATTCTAGTACAAATCCAATGCGTATTTTTTGCCCAAGGGCGGGTAGGGGGTCTGAGTTTATTTTTTTAACTGGGCGACGGGGGCCTTCATTTGTGTGGCCTAGAAGGCCTTTCTGGTTGTACTAGGCAACTGGACACCCGATTTGTCAAGCTCTGCTTTAGCTTATCAGCTTGGCAATGGGTGACTTCAAATTAAGTAAATAGTGACAGTGCCAGGGGGTTTAAAGATCTAAGCCACGTTAAGGCTGTTATTCCACGAGCAGATTTTACTCCCGATTTTATATACAGCTGGCAGTGGGAAAGGGGCTTATCACAGGCATGCATTGCTTTATATGGTTAGAAACTTTTTTTTCTCTCTTTCAAATGATTTATAGGCTGCATAGTTGTTTATCATACCTTATAAATGGCAAAATTACATGTACCATCAGTATGAATCGTCTATTGGAAGATAGGCTTTAATTATGCTGTGAGAAATTTTACTTTTAACATGAATGGCAAATGATTCTCATGAGAGGTTCTATCTACTATCTGTTCTTATTTCACTATTTCACAAAAATAAAGCCACGGTTCAGGTTCAGAAACAAGACTCGGGCAGAACTGATTTAACCATCAGTTTCCAATATCGTTAAACAATAGCTTATCAGCTTGGCAATGGGAAACTTTTAATAACGTAAAGTTGAGACAGGAGACAAACTAAGTTTTAACAGAACAGAACTAAACTTCTAAAGCAATGTTAATCGTGTTGCATGAGATTTGCAGAACAATTGCTGATAATATAACTGGGAAATTATTCTCACTGGATAGTATTTCTATGGTAACAAAAATAAATCAACGGCTCAAATTACAGGTTCACACAGAATAGACATAAACACCAGCTTCCAATATCTCAGTTGCCAGTTTTCTTGTCCTTGTTCCCACAGTCTACCATCGTCACCCGACGTTTGTGAATCACCCTCTATCGCCGATCGGACAGGAGGAAATCCCCAGAGATTTATGGATTAGTTGGTGTGTTCGCAGATCGGTCACACTTGACTGACTTCTGGGTAATAATAGGCTACTCCTGTGGGGCTCTAGAGGAGTGGTTCTGACTTCCATGTTGCATTTTGAGTTTTTGAAAATAGCCAGGTTGCTTAATTGTTACTGCATTAAATTTTAACATAGACATCAACTATGGCTTTTTGCTTTCTGTTTATGAAGGGTACTCTTACTACTGCTTTATTATAGATTAGAAATATTGTCTTAGTTTTAACAGCCGTGTATATCCCATGTCCAATTTACATTCAAATTGCTCTGTCCCATTTTATTTTTCCCTGTCACGTTTACAAATGATTCATCTGCATATTCATATACAAATAGAAAAAAGAGAAAATAGGAAATTGGTCCAACGTTATTATATCTTGTATCTGGAAATTTTAAATTCAGGAAATTTAAAACCTGAGAAAAAGCTAAATTTGTGTTTTCGGCCAATTTACCAACTTTCTGTAATTTCAGATTTTCGTTAATGTCAATTCTTCCAGTTTTCTCTGGTCACACTTTTTTAAAGTATCCAATGCCACCATGTAATATTTTCCGTTCTTCTCAAAAATACAATTTCTAATGTATAAATTTGTTTAAATATAGGCCTACATTTTTTTTTATAGAAAATGCCATGTGTATCCTATTGATCTGCACCCATCCACATCAGTTCTATGATACTGGGCTGTCTGGAAAGGTGACCAGGGTGATTCTACTTTCTCACTGGGCAGACAAGGAAGTGTGTCTCACTCTTAGAAGCCTTGGTAACCCTGGGGTCGTGCAGTAACCTCTCATGTACACCACTGTGTTTTTACAATTCAGATGAAAAGGCTGGTAAATTGGACGGAGTTCAATGATGTCTCAGTATATGACTGTGACACGTACAGCTATACAGCCTGGGCAATTATATGTGTCTACTTTTTATTAGTCTAGTTAGTATTTAGCTCCCTCTTTTCTTTTAGATTCTAGTACTCTGATATTTCCCATCTTTTCGTTTGTGTAATTATGTTTACAGCAGATATGCCTCTACTAGTGACAAAGTAGGACAAGGAAGAAACATTTCCTCTTTGTTTTCAACAAAAGACTATGAGGAAAAATAACCATAAGGTATATTCCTGTCACTGAATTGGTACTTGAAAATCTTCAAAACTCTGAGATACTATACAAGATAACAGACAATAACGCTATGTAGGGAAAATGGTCTGTGCAATCCAATCATCGAAAAATAGGAAGTCCTACAAAAGTGGGAACATTGGCATCTCTGTTTAAGGCAAAACAACCGCAGCCTATATAAATATAAATTTGATATAGATCTACGAGTCCTTGAGTCGAAGAAACTTATCACATTTCCTCAGATTCTGAATTTATTTGGTTCAAGGAAAGGTGGCAGGGCTCGACATTAAGCATTGCCTGCCCGGAGCAGGTAAAACTTGAGGTGGAGTAGGTAAATTTTGATATTCACATTTCCTTAGATTCTGCCATTTCTGCCATATTATAATAATCATGTAAAGAGGGCAGGTGAATTCAAGGAACGGGCAGGTAAAACTCCATCTACACCTGCCCGACGGGCAGCAAAGCTAAAAAGTTAATGCTGGGCCCTGGGTGCTATATTTAATTCCCCCCTCCCTCCAACACACATAACATAAAAGGATATATATATATATATTTCTTACAAAATATTGAGGAAACATTATCTGTGAACCTCTGTCTAGATCATTCTCAACACATCCCTGACTACATAAATTACAATTAACACCACCCCCTTTTCAAACCACTGTATCCACCCTCTGTATTCATAACCCCTACTCAGTATGATATTATTGGCAGTCTTCTTTCTTTATACAAAACACTCATGAGAGATCAGACAACACCATCCCCCCTGCATCCTCCCATAAGTGCCCTCTTTAGTCATGCTGGATCCCTCTTTGCAGGGGAAAAGTTCTTCGCAGTCTGAGAAGTCATGAACAGGAAACAATTTGTGTCGCTACAGCCCCGGCCAGATGGCAGCGATCCACAGGTAAACCGGTACCGGTCGTGGACAAGCTTAGTGATCGCGGATAAAAATGAAAAGCGTATGACATGTCCTCATTTAGGCAGGATAGTGCTATGGGTGCTGTTGGTTGGAGAAGTTGGTTCTGTTGAGTTCTGATTCAGTGAGTGAGTGTTGGGTGTTTTACGCCGTACCAACAGCCAGGGTCATTTTCACGGCAAAAACAAGTTGGGACGTATTCTGTCTTTGGTGATTGAATCTATGAGATGAAGGTGACAGGGTGGGCAACCAGCAGGGAATCAAAACATGCAAATCATTTTTGCTGTACCTCATGAACTAAGCACCAATCGGGAATTGAACCCAAAGAACCACTTGGTCGGTGCTTGGTCCCCCTATTGTTGCCTTATACGAGCAGCAGGGGCTACTGGGGGCCTATTCTTACCCGGAACCCCCACGGGGTAAGAGTTCTGATTCAAGTGAGACAGCTCTGTCAAGCCTTGATAAAGTTGGAAAAGGTTATCAAGTCTCTGTCACTCACATCCTATTTGGTAAATTGGAAGGACCCCTCCTTCAGATAAGAAATTAAATCTACCCAAACCAATATAATTGACGTTTTTGAAACTGTGATAACTTGTGAAAAGTACAAGTCTACCTATGGCCAGTGGTAAATTATTAGCCATGAAAACTAGCTTAAAGCTGAGCAGAATTGCAAATGAGATGGATAATGGATCTGCAAGTTTTTCAACAAATGCAAGTTTTGCAGATCCTTATCAATTGAGTTGGGCAAGAAAAACAATGTTTTTATGCCTGGTTTCACGGTTTAGATTTAACCATGGGCCTGAGTTGAATGCTCACTGAATGCAATAACATAGTTACTTGTGTTTGAAAAAATGTCATCATAGATACCTTTTGGATCCCTTTTAAGTTTAATAGAACGACACTGTTACAAAAAGTTATATAAAACCTCTAGTAAAATTGAATGCCCTCCATCCATCAAAGTCAATTCTCCAATAGGCAAAATACCCAAACCAAGTCCAAGGTTATAAGGTGGTTGTATCAGCGAGGTCTTAGAATGTTAAGAACCTGTGAAAGAAACTTAAGACTTAAAATGTTTGAAATGGGTTCATTGCTGATGATAATGACTGGAACTTATGTTGCAGGGATGTAAGTCATGGTTAATTAAAAACTAGAAATCTGAAGATTGTCGGCCAGGAACTGGCCGATGTTGCATTGGTGGTTTTTAAATGTTATAAAAGGAACATGTCATACACTCGATGGTGGTATAGGTGGGAGTCCTATTGGTCAATCAGGTTGACCAATGAGTGTACAGCTGCCCTGCACTGCTGTATTCTCCTCCCCCCCACCTTCCCACCCCTACCCCACAGTCCTGTTTGGCAAACCAGTGTGGGGTGTGGATGGCCTTCCCCCCCTCCCCCTCCTCGGGACACCCCCACCCAACAGACGTTTCCACCCCCCACCCACCCCGGGTCCTGTTTGACAAATCAGCTCTCCAAGCAGATCACTGCATCTCATTGAATTACTTTACTCAGTAACCTCTCACCTGGTGGGAGAGTGTGACCAGCCTGACCACTGTGGTATGGGGTGTCAGTGTTCGAAATTAAGGTTTAATTTTGTGCACCAACCGGGTGCACAACTCTGAAAATTGTGCACCCGGCAGCCTTTTCCTGCACCCTCAGCATTATAAGACTATTTATTTTCTAAAAAAAATTGTGCACTCACCGGGTGCACACCTCTACAAAACAGTGCACCCTGCAGCAAAATCATGCACACCGGGTGCAGGGTGCGCCCTTAATTTCGAACACTGGGTGTGGATGGCCTCCCCCAAGTCTACTCTGACTGCCGACCACTCCTAACAGTGGTGGTGGTGGTGGTGGTGGTGGTGGTGGTGGTGGTGGTGGTGGTGGTGCCCCTATCCCCCCCCCCATCTCACCTCACCAGTCAGGCCAGAGAGGAGCCAGTTAAGGCCAAAAGTAGTTTGGATTTCTGTTTCTTTGTTTGCCCTTATTAAAATTGGAATTAAAATCAATTTGAAATGAAGATATTTTACATAATTAAGTAATGATAAATCAAATGCGTATTGATAAAAATAGTTTGAACATTTATACTTTAAGTATTTGTCAGATATAAATACATGAGTACATTTATTGGAAACAACAAATTAATATTGTTTTCAGAGCAACCTGGGCTTTCCAGTCTGTCAAACTTGACATACCTCTACAGTGTTCGAAATTAAGGATTTATTCTATGCACACAACGGGTGCATAGAGGTATAAAATCATGCACCCGGCTTATTTCTGATGCATACATTACTATATAATGCCATTTATTCTGTTGAAAAAGCTTGCACATGCCGGGTGCATGCCTCCCCAAAAGTGTGCACCCTGCAGTCAAATTATGCACACAGGGTGCAGGGTGCGCCCTTAATTTCGAACACTGCTCTATATATAGGACCCATAGGCAGTGGATGTCAATCACTGATACTTGTCCCTCCTACCTCTACCACCAGTGACCAATGAGAAGACACTGAGTGGAGGCCCCATAGTCTAACACCACTGGGGGTCAGAGAGGGCACACCAATTAAACAATTACACGGTCCACTGGTCCACAACAATAGACCCACTTCAAAAACAGACCTATACCTTGGTTGCATTGGTAACTTAATACTTATATGATTTATACTTATATGTACCAATGCAACAAAAATCGAACCTCAGAAAGGAAAATTTGAAAACTTACGTCCCTGATGATACACTTGCAGCTTTTGAATCAACGGTGTGACCAATGCCTGAAGTCAACTTTTCCACTGACAGGCACACACTTTTTTGGAAGAATGCATCAAGCCTTTGCGCAATAAACTTGCGTCCGATTGGCCCACATGTTGTATACTAAATTATAAGCACTAGACATGCGCATTATCTCGGGATTAATTGACAGTTCTTTTAATGTAATCAAACCAATCTGATGGAGCTGGAAGAGAAATGTAGGATCCTGGTTATGATCCAGACAATCTATTCAGAGCGGCCACTCCCTATACCGATGAAAAAGTAGGAAAACCAGGAAACACTTTTTCTTCTATTTTTCTATAACTTAAGCAACTAGGGGGAAAACAGCCCTGACATTGATTTGCTCTTAAATCATTTAAGAGCAAAGTATTCTTCCTCTAGTTTTAAGCTATTTCATAAATAGCTTAACTAGGGGAAGAGTACTCTTAAACCGGTATCAACATGTAGTAAAATAACAATTGTGCAATCCAAAATCACTAAAGTAAATAGGAAATTCTAAAAAAAAAGAAAAAAGGAAATAGGAAAAATGGTAATTCTATCTATTTCTGTTCCTACCATACTAGTTACGGGTTAAGTAAAGGTAACTCATTTCTAATGGAAACTGGTTGAGGAGACAGGAGTCTAATAAAAGCCCTAGCTGTAACAGCTCTCCATCACTAATCCAAAGGTCCCCCATTCAATAGATGTCATGGCTTAACACTGGGGTAAGGGATTATATGACAAGAGAGTGTGTATGGGTCTTTCTCTTGCAAGTGGTCCTGAACTTAGAAAGGGTCAAGAATATGTAGGATTCTATCCCATAGAAAGGATAGAAATACCCAAGATTCCTGTTTGAGTTAAGAAAACCATGGGACTACTTAAGAAGCATTGGTATCACATTTCCTTCAATAGTATGGTGGTACACTTCCATCAACTAGAAATATTTTAAGAATAAAGTTTTGAATGCTAGGCTATAATATAACAGAAAGAAATGGGCTATGATACTGTGAAACACAATGTAAAAAATCATGAAAGAAACTATAAATCCTCGAGGTGCAATTCCTGCCCCTAGATTACTACATGTACATACAAAATTTTACAAAACTTCTACAAAACGCTTTGCAATACAATTCAAAGTTAAAATAACCAGCTTTGGACCCTAAAAAGATCAACCAAGGCTAGGAGGCCAATGCTAATCTTTAGATCAACGATTACCGTAATTCACATAATACAGCATAATAGCATCCTCCCATTACATGTATACCAAGGCAGCAAAAAAGAGAACTGTATCTGTACTAAGAGTAAAAACAAATGTATTAAAAAAAAATCAAGAAAAGAGTCATTCTGCACTATGGGGTGCAGGTTCACTGGGTACTTGCACCCCTTAAGATTGCACCTTTAGGCTTAATTCCTCCTGACCACCTGCCAGGTTCTAGGTCACCTGGTTAGGCCCAGGCCTATCATCCAGGTGTAATTGCCCTATCCCTAAGGTGGTTTTATCTGACCCTTATGCTAAGGGTCGACAGGTGAGGTGTAGGTCTATCTATAGGGGTATGCATTCAGATAGACTGCTATTGGCTAGAAGCCATAAGGTCGTATTTTCCCAAGAAAATATGTTACATGCAGCCTGGGAGACTTCTCTCAGATCTTAAGGGGTATGTGCCTTGAGTTTGCGTTTGATCTTTCAATGCTAGCACCAAAAGAACTTTTAGATTTTAGGCGTCCTGGTTCTTTCAGGTTTAATATTCAAGCAATAAACTTACATGATAACTATCATAGTACATGTATACTATATGGCTTGAACTATGGGACTTGAATTTACTGAGAGTTTTTGTAACAATCTTCTTATTGTATTTCAAAGTCGATTTCTTTCATATATTTTTATATAGAAAGGAGGTTAAGTTGATAAAAGTCACTTTTCCTTTGCTTTCTAACAACAGTCTAACCTTTATGAATTACCAAATAAGAAGTGAGTTTGAGTTGACCTCCCTTGAACCTAATTTTAGTACATTTACTTATAGCCCTCTTTATTCTACATTCATTGAAACTAAGTTGTTGTTTTTTCCCCTTAAATTGTGAAAATTTATAAATCTCAATTGGATAGAAAGAAAAGGCACAACCGCGCGCCCTCCCCCCCCCCCCCCCCCATCAGGAATGATGATGCTGTGTTGGAGTTGAAGGTCTATTCAGCAATTTTTCAGCTATATCGAGACCAACTCCGTTTTTTTTTTACTGTAACCAGTTTAGTGATCATCTATGTGGGTGAGAACGACAGCAAGCTAAGGAGGTCTAACAGGAAGCTCCAGGAACGGAACCCGGACCAGCCGCCTGCAATGCCGACACACTAACTACTACACCACCCCACCCCCTCCATCAAGAATGATTAATACTGACAATAACTATAGCTTATAATCTTCAAATGCCACGTCAAAGCACCCCAAAAATACGTAGGGTGAATCAAAAGCTCATGATCATTGAAGTCTTGAAAAAAATATATTATAGGCCTCGTTCAAACACAACTTACCTTGAACCTGTTGCATTTCCTGACTGGGTGGTGAGTGTAGAGTTCAAACTTGTAGGTTTTCTTCCTCATGCCATCAGGGGGCAGACTCCTCACCTCGGTCTGTCCGTCCAGGTAAAGTGTCCCCACATGCTGAAAATAGGATTTAGAATTAATAATTTGCTTGTATGATTTCAGTTTTAGTCATTTGTTCTTAGGGAGATGGAATAAGCTATGACGGTTCACATTAGCTCAGTAAAGCGCCATACCCACTAGGCGATTTTACCGACGACGGGCGACTGGGAGAATTGTCATTGTTGTCGCAGGGCGACTGTAATATTAAGCAAGTTTGAAATTTCCTGACGATTTTACCCCCAATCCTGTCGCCCATCGCCATCACCCAGAAAGCACACCATACCCATGGGGCAATTGCCCAGCGATCCACTGATAACCCAGTCACCCAACGACTTTACCACCAATTCTCCCTGTCACCAGTCGCCCATCAACGGTCAAGTCGCCTAGCAGGTATGGGGCTTAATACTATGTCAGTTTAGCCCCTGCACTTTTGGAGGTCATTTTAGAAATAGTCCGAATAATGTGTTCAAATGTACCGAATTCTGATTTGTGAAAACTATTTGCATCTATTCTCTAGCCCAGGATCGAACCCTAGACCTCATAATTTACAGCGAGTGCATTAACAGTTTAGCGACTACCCTGGATTTTGGGTCATAAAGAGTGCAGCGATCATTTTGCCAATGACCATGTACCTGTGTTCTTTTGCTCGTGCATGCAGACAGAGGAAAGACAATGCAGTGAGCTATATGACAAATATCTGCTTTAGAAGAACACTGAATACACCAAATGCATTCTGATGAAATGATTTTGAAAAATACCGATTAGAAGATTTCCACATCAATGTTGTGTGTGTGGGTATGGGGACGAAGTATTCGCTCGTGAAACATCTTTGAAGTTGGGGTTATTCAATACAACCTCCGTCTCCTAGGCGTTTTACCTTCACACGTACCTAACCTTTGATAATTTTTCAGATCACAGTTCACATTATGTGTCACCTTTAAGGCAGTTTTATTACATAATGACATAAGCAAAATAACTAAAAGTGGAAAGAAAACTATCTTTTCAATGCTTAGCGAGACAAGCTAATGTCTCTCGTAATACTGTCAAACGCCAGTCAAATATGTTACCCCTTATTTGTTATATACCTTTTTAATTTAGTTATTTCTTGACGTTGCATGCTTGGGCACTCCACATTGCCTTGGGTGACAGCTCGTAATAACGGTATCGTCTTTGTACTAAGCCGGACCTTTAACAGCCAAAACACCTGTTATCTGATACCTGCACGAGCCCTGGAGTACTATAGTACCTACACCTGAGTGTTACTAGGAGCATGTAGGGACAATGAGTATGGAGCGCCAAATGTACACTTACAGATCTCAAGGAGCATTGGTGGAATCAACACATTTATGTTCAAAATCCAAATCTATAACTGGGTTAGAAAGCATGGGCAATAAAGGTGTGACACCAACTCTCAGGTCAACATTTACAGTTCAATTTCTCCTGACAAGAGTTCAAACCTATTATACAGCATGTACAGTGTCCGAAATTAAGGGTACACGCTGCACCCGAGGTGCATGTTTTTGCAGCTGGGTGCATGATTTTTAAAAGTATGCATCCAGCAATGCACATATATTTGATAGGCTAATTAGCCTTATAACAAAGAGGGTGCATGAAAAGGATCCGGGGTGCATACTTCAGAAAGCTATGCATCTGGCATGTGCATAAATTTAAACCTTAATTTCGGATAGTGCATTTACTTTTTGGTGAGATGCTTCTATTTACCTGAAGCAGGCAGAAGTTAGTTTCATCTGTATTTAGCATATCACATATTTGGGGTTGTTTCATGAAATATTTTAATAGAGCTACTGATAGGGCTACCTGAATTTTTTTTTTTTTTTTTTCCTGAAATTTTTTTGGGATGTGGAAAGAATCTTTGTTTTCATTCTTTGGTACGAACTGGCCCACACGAAACAAACCTAGATGCATGATATGCGAAAAAATGAACTGTAAGTGCATGAAACATGAAACCAGAGAATAAGTTCTCGAAAAAGCAATTAAAAGCCTTAAGTTTTAGATTTCGCTCAAAAAGGTTCCGTTCTTTATCAGCACACACAAGTTCCAATATCAGTTTTTATATTGCCTCTAAATTCTTATAGTAACAAGCGAACACTCGGCGCCCCATACCTGCAGCTGCAGGGGCACATTCCGTGGAAGCGAACACCGGTACAACTCGAGGCCTTTTTTTGTCATTTTTTGACCAGCCAAATGATCGGTTGTAGAGAGGCTGAGTGTCACAGAGTCTACTCAAATTGGTATTCTGGGTTTCAAAACAAACTTCCGATCTGCCCATTTTTCGGCATTTAAGAGGCCCTATTTTGCGGTCTAGAATTATGTTTATCACTAGAGTATTTCAACAGGTAACACCTTAAGGTTTTTTAACTTGAGTTTTTAACTATGGAATGTTGTGAATGAAAACTATTGACTGTAAACTAGTTTGACAGGATTGGCGATTATATTCTTAAGGAATATCTTCACGGTGAATAGATCTAAATTCTTGTATTTGATGATCAATCATTGACAATCACGGTGGAATGCTAGCAATTCATAGTCGGCATATTTTGTAAACCTCAATGTATATGTGAGACAATGGCCAGAAAAACAGAAGTCTACGAGTGTCTACGAGTAAAGCAGCTGGCATTTGTTTAACTCACGCCTACATCATACTAGGCGATTTTGACTTGCCAGAATTTGGTAATATAATTGTAAGAAATATTCCAGGAACCCATAATTATATGCAGCGTCAGTGAAAATGTTAGGGCTGCGCCATGCGCCCTTGGCGCATTAAAATGTTAAATGGCACATTAATTTAGAGATCAATGCGCCCATGGACAATTAGGAATTTTAATTTAATTGAAATGCACCAAAAATGGCCCATTACAGTGAAATATGTCACAGTAAATCTGATAGGGAGTGTGCCATTGTCGTATTCTAAGCTTTTCGAATAGTATCACTGCATTCTGCATATCATTTGAAGAAGAATTTAAAATCCTTTCTGATGATATACAAGGAGTCGATAATTAACCAAAATTCACACTTGCGATTTCCGAAATCGCTTGTAAAATCGCATAGTGGAATACAACCTAAAGTTTGGTTTTCAGGGCTTAAGGTGACACCCGTATGTAGACCTTTAAAGTTAAGAGTTAATTCCTGGAGTTCCAGGAATTCTTTGTGGTCACCAGAAGCAAAGCAGTTATGACCTCAACATAATGTACCATACTGTAACAAGAAAAACTAAGGTACAGAAAACTGTACCTTATTTCTACCTATATTTACTCAAAATATATGACTCATTCTTCAAAGGCCATACCAACATTATGCACACATTAAAAGACAAACACACAGTTCTTATAAACAGTTTACTTACGTTTTGTTCGGTGGTTTTATTTGAGTGAAAGAAATACACTGTGTGACCTCGGAGAACCGCCCAGTACTTAGTCCAGTCCTGAAATAAAGAGATTGGATGAATTATTTTTAAATTATACGAGACTTACCTTGGTAAAAGTTGATGTAGAATTATAATTTTACCGAGGACAACACGTTGTGTTGTGATGATCATGCGAGAAGTGAAACGCGCGGGAAACGGCAGCTTTTAAAGTAAATGAATGAATTTTACAACAATTAATAATAAGAATACGAGACTTAAAATGAACACACATCAACCCAAGGGTGAGGTGGGAGGGCGCATGATCATCACAACACAACGTGTTGTCCTCGGTAAAATTATAATTCTACATCAACTTTTACCAAGGTAAGTCTCGTATAATTTAAAAATTTTACCTCAGCCAATCACGTTCAGTGTTGGTGAGATCCTGCGAGAATTTTAAAGCTTGTTAAATTCATTCATAAAAATTCAACAAACACTTTTTTCTCCAATTTTAACAAAACAAAATAACATAATTTATTGCAAACTGGCAAACACTCAGTTGCAGACAAAGTAATCAAGATAAAGCATTATCCAAAAGAACATAAGCCACTTCCTCATTGTCCTCCTCAATCTTCTTATCATAGTAATTAGCAAAAGACAATGCATTTTTCCAAGATGCATGTTTCAAAATTCGATTCAAAGAAACCCCCAATTTCTTTGCTGCTGAGGTGGTTGCACCTCTCGTACTATGTGACTTGAATTTGGCAGTATTAATTCCTGCTAAATCCATTACATGAATGGTCCACCTCGCTAACGTATCCCTAGAAATGGGTTTATGAGGGGAAATAAAACTCAATAACAGATTACTGTAAGATCTGAAAAATTGAGTTTTGTTCAAGTAACATTTAACACAATGTACAATACACAAACGCTTACACTTATTATATGGTTTTAGAACCAAAGTATCCAAAGGGTCACCTACCCTATTATGCTTAAGAAGCTTCTTCATCTTAAATACTATCATATCAGTTATTTGAACATCATCAATATCCAAATTAATAATGGTTTGTCCCCTTTGGGACGTAACCAAAAGCAAAAGTACTGAAAGTTTATATGATAAATACTTCAAAGACAAACATTTGTTTGGTCCCCATGTTCTGAATAAATCCAAAATTTTATTTACATTCCAGAACTCCACATATCTAGGCCTCGGAGGTTTCCTCTCGTAGACTCCTTTGAGTAGCCAACATACATATGGGTGAGACCCGAAAGACTTACAACCAAAATTAGGCAAAATTGTAGATAGTGCACATCTAGCAGTATTTACTGCTCCATAACCCAAATTAGTATCAGCAAGTGTTCTTAAAAACCTACAAGCCTGAGGCAATGAAGGTTCAAGAATGTTAATGTTATGCTCAATACAAAACGTTGCCCATTTGTTAAGATAGGTAGAATATAACTTTTTTGTGGACAATCTCCAAGCCTGCATCATTAAAAGAATTGTCTCTTTATCAAATCCTTGCTGAGTTAAGGATTTAAAGAAAAAAGGAACGCCCCCAGTGGGCATTTGTTTAACAAATGTATATTCGTTGGTTTTCCTTTTGGCAGTAGATTCTTGTTTTTGGGACGAAACTTGATCTTTCGTAGATTTAAATTCATGAGAGTCGCCCACCAACTCTGTGTAGGCCACCACGGGACAAGGAGGATACCTGAAGCCCCATCCTGCTGTATTTTCTGAATACATCTGGCTATGCAGCTGAAAGGCGGAAAAGCATAAAAATAAAAATCCGCCCAAGAAATGGAAAAAGCATCAATTGCTATAGCATTTGGGTCAGGTTGCCAAGAGACAAAGTAAGGTAATTTACAATTCAATCTTGTAGCAAACAAGTCCACTTCTGGTAAACCAAAAATGTGAACAATCCTTTGAAAAAGTTTTGGATTTAACTCCCATTCAGTATTATCTGAAAATTTACGTGACTTATAATCAGCAATAACATTCTGAACTCCCGGCACATGAGCTATCGTAAGCCAAACCCCATGTGTTTCACACCATTCCCAAATAGAATGAGTAATGTCATTACATTGCAAAGACCTGACCCCACCCATATGTTTAACATATGCGAGAGCGGTAGTATTGTCAGTCATAATCCTGACATGAATATTATCTTGTCTACACAATGATTTCAAAGCAAAATAAATTGCTTTGAGTTCTAACACATTAATATGAAGAGAAGACTCATCATCTGACCAACGACCACCTGTACAACAAGTGCCCACATGAGCACCCCAACCAATCTCAGACGCATCTGTATACATAACAATATCAGGATCTGAAATCAAGATTTCTTTACCTGACCTATGGATATTATGTAACCACCAGATAATATCAGCACGTCCTTTCTCAGAAATCCGCATATGTGCTTTAAAATTACCAGAACTCAACTTTAAAGCCACATTTTTATCATATTCCAAAGATTTGATATGAGCAGGCGCATAATCAAAAGTCTGAGAATACGCAATCATCAAGCCTATCAGACCTGCTACTTCTCTAATAGTAGAAAAAGGTTTGTGCAGCAATTCCATTGCAGCCGTTTTAAATTTTGATATCTTATCTGATGTTAAAGAAATCTGCATATTTGAAGAGTTAACTTCATAACCTAAAAACAGCAGATTTTGAGTAGGCTGAAAAACTGACTTATCTGGATGCACCACGAAACCTAAAGACTCTAAGGTTTGAGAAACCTGTTGAATAGAATCTTTACACTTTTGAAAAGTGTCTGAAACCACAAATGAATCATCAATATATTGAAAACATTCATGACCTCTACTACGTAAACTAGCAAAAACCGGATTTAGTAGTTTCGTGAAATATCGTGGAGCACATGCCAAACCATTTGGCATTACTGAATACTGATAAATGTTACCATGCCATCTAAATCTCAGAAATTTTCGATCATGTGGATGAATTGGTACTGAATAATAAGCGTCTTTAAGGTCAATTGACCCCATCCAACAATCATGACGCATCATTTCCTTTACCGTGTTAAGCGAACACATTTTGAAGTGAGTATATTCAATATGTTTGTTCACCCAAGTTAAATCTAGAATCATACGAAATGAACCATCTTTTTTAGGACGTAAAAAGATGTTAGAAATAACCTGCCCCGGTGTTTCAGACACCCTTTCAAGTACTCCTTTATCTAACAATTTCTGAATTTCAGAATTAGCAGCTTCACATTCTTCAGCAGACAAATTGTACGGTCTAGGCTCTTTTAATTGTACTGGAACTGTAACAAAAGGTAAATGAAAACCTCTTACTATACTCAAGACCCATGGATCATAAGTTATTTGTTTCCAAGCTGACAAATAAAATGCAATTTGACCTGCACAAAATGTTTGTTTTGGTTTCTCACCTTCAGGACTCACCTCCCGATCTATTTCTGCACATTGTTCTGTTTCTTCTGAAACTGCTGTTGCGGCTGCTGTTGTTGTTGGTACTGTTGGTAAAGTGGACGCTGTGGCCTCTGATAATCCACCTGAAACCCCATCTGCTGTTGGTAGTAGGGATTGACGTTCTGTGGACTTGGAAACCTATACGTAGGCTGGGGAATGTATCCACGTAACTGTCCGTAAGCCCCAGGCTGACGCACCTGTGGTCGGAACTGTCGTTGCCCTTGGGGCCTCTGCTGTCGTGGCTGAATCTGCTGTTTCTTCTTTAAGATCTTGTCGCTGATCCTTTTAGAAACTTCCACTTTCTTTGTAGTTTCCACTAAATTCCCTCCGAACAGCCAATCCGGAGTTGTTTCGTGCCCTTTGGTCAAAACCTGAGCATAAATCGGAGCCAAATAAGGACGAATGAGTTCCCTCCTTCTAGCTGAAATGCCATTTAAAACAAATGACATTAACTGAACACTATTGCAGAGATCCCTTCCACATGCATCCAGTTCCGAATCAGTATCTCCCCGTTGAGCAGCCAACTGCAACAAAGGAGCCAACGCACCAAGACTAGCCAAAACTGCCTTTTGAATTGCTTGAAAATTCTGGTCCATATTACGAACCCTATGATCAAGGACCTGATAGATTTCCGAATCCAATCTGGGAACCTTCATAGCCTCCACATTCTCAATACGTGGGTATTGCTTTGACAACTTTTCCATTTCTGACGGGTACACTGAGTCCTTCAGGTAAGTGTCCATGACAAGGGCCACCTCAGGTGAAAGTTTAGCAGCAACACGATCGGCCTCCTTGACCTGATTCAATCTTTCCTTGATTGTATCCGCAAATACACCCGTGATTTTAACTTCTGGAATGGTTACAGTAACCTTTTCCGTCTCCTCACTAGACAAAACTTCTGACGTAGCCTGATCTTCAACAGAAAATGTTTCAGATTCTTCGTCACTAATCACATGTTCCGGTGAAATCATTCCCAAATGAGAGTAATTTGGGTAAGGCAAAGGCAAACCTAAACCTATGTCATAATGAGGTATCTGGAACTGCGCCATATGAGCCTGAGCCGCCTCAGGCGTCCATTGCCAAGCCATAGGATCTTCGTCCTCTGACTGCGGGCGAGACAAAGTCGCCGTAGATTTCTTTACCGATTTTTTCAATTTCTTTTCTGGAAGAACATCATCCTTCTCAGATTTCTTCTTACGATTAACCTTCTTAGGTTTCTCTTTCTCTTTCTCATCAAAAATGGCCTCAAGAACCTCCTTCTGCTGTTCTAATGAGGACACAGAGTTGTTGGTAGTACGACGACTAGCCATGGTGACTCTCGATTACACTGCCGCAGCCAGTCTGAGAGAAAAAACAAAGAAAATTCATTAAATAATAATAATAAAGTGTTCACACTAACTCCCGCAAAAGTCCAGTGTACTAACACTAAATTTACACACCAAAAGAATGTGTAAAATGGAAATAGAAGGCAATGAAACCTAAATTTTTACTCACCGCTGTTGACACACGTCTTTCCCCCAAGCGTAATTCACAATGGCTGCCGTTTCCCGCGCGTTTCACTTCTCGCAGGATCTCACCAACACTGAACGTGATTGGCTGAGGTAAAATTAAGTGTTATCTTTGACAGCACATTTAAGGTTACGTATTTTCAGAGATATTACTCTTGACTGTTGAAAAAGTAGGAGGCACTTTTCATTCGTTTTTTTCTAGAAGCAATTAGGAGGGAAATAACCTTTAGGAATAGAGCTGTGACACTGAATTTGTATTTGTAATTAGCTTGAAACTAAAACAACAATATTCTAAAACAGATAGCAATGTAGGAAAAATAGGTTGTGCAATCCAAATCAACAAAAAGTCGCAAATCCTATAAACGTAGGAAAAATGGCATCTTTGCATTTTGAGTTAAAGTTACACAAGTCTAGGTGACATGTGAGTGTGACATTCACACTGCTGGCATATTCTGATCCTGATTCAATTCAATTCTTTTTTTTATTTTATTCAACATTCTGACACCGAGTTTTTGTTAAAACTTATATTATGTTAATTAACAATTCAGACTGGGTCAGACGTCAGATATTATTCTGATTCTGACACAGATTGATCTGCAGCCAATTTTTCAGATATAAGCAGTGTTGAAGTTCTGCCTTCTGATAAATCTGATGCAGATAATCGTATGCAGGCCTATTGGAAATGAAATAGGCCAGCAGTTTAAATGTCAGTTTTAAAGGAAAAATGAAGACCACAGTCCTATCTCCTGTTGGCTTAGATATATATGATAAATTGGATTCTGAAATATGGAACTTGGAAGAGATGCAGAACTTTGAAATGCGATGTAGCATATTTGACATTCTGCGCAAAAAGTGTCTACTATGCTGTGAAATATAAAACACACTACGATCAAGGTGTCCGTCCCTAAAATTGAGAAATTCCTTATATTTTCCCGGATAAATGGTGTTTTGTGTTCCCCAATTTCACGCGTTTGTGGCTGGGTGATCAATTTTCCAGTCCCCTTACCTGCTTAAAAAAAATGCTTGACCTCGAACACTGCACACTATTTCTAAATTCCATCGACCATAAGCCAGGGAAAGGACATTCAGAAAGTAATCTTATGAGGTCAGTGTAACCCAGAAACCATCTCACATGACCGACGTCAAGTCTAGATATTTACTTATGTTTCGGTTTTTATCCGACATGACCTCAGAAATTCTTAAAACCATATCAAAAGTGTGGTAATATCCGACATAGTTGCCCGATACTAAAAACGTTCTTGGCTTACACATGATCAGAGGCAACCCTTAAATAATTGTCTCCTGAATAAATCTAAGACCTTTTTAGGTCCAATATAACACCATCCCAGTTTACACCAACCTGAAAGTTAATATGCAGCTTTATATATTTCCCTTTTTCCCATAGAAACCAATGTTAAAGCCTGTCAGCTAGTTCCCATAGGAACCAATGTTAAAGCCTGTCAGCTAGCCCAGCCTATAATATCAAACCCTATTCTGCCCTGAAATACAGCATTCTGATTGGCTGGCAAACCTGCAAATCTGTCAATTGATGAATTTAAGAAATCATAATGTTTTAGCAACACATGGGGATGTAGACAAATATAATTGTTGCTTATTTCAGTAACTCCAACTCTAGGAGACAAGGGTGGCTAGGTTGTAATTTTGTCTGACCCATGTCCAACCCTAGGATATACCCAATGTGGGATGGGCTTATTGAAGACCATGAAAATGTAAAATTGTCCACATCTCAATGGGAAAAATATTCAGAAACAAAGTTCAACATACAGATACTCAGCTGTAGCGGCTTTTAATATTTGAACAAGATGATGAAAATATTGTTACTTCTAAATCAGCTTTAATTTAGGACCGTTTGAAGACTTGTTGTTAGAAAAATGTTAAAATGTAAGGCGTTTTTAAGACCTCAAATTTGATAAAATCAATTTGAGATCTTTAAAGACCTGGGTGGGAACCCTGTGAACAACACCATAGAAGTGAATTTTCTATTGACCAACCGTCTCGAGAGACGTGGGGTAATTGTTTTTGTTTATTTAAAGCGCCTCTAAAAATAGAGATGTACAACCCTCTGCGTTACCCCATCCGACAGCTTAATTTGTGAGTGCTAAAATTTCAGCTTAGAAACTATTAAACTTTTAAGCCAGATATTTTCAGATCACTTTTACTAAAGGACTAGTTAAATGTTTTATCATTTTATAAAAGGGGAAACTAGAGGGAAAACAATGGTTGTAAGTCAGGGTCAATAAACAAAAGTCTGGAAATGCATGAAGAAAATCTCTGAGCATCCTAGAATGTTATCAAACCTCATGTACGCACTCATTTTTAAAGTTATCTTCGGAAGTGTTAAGTCAAAATATCTGTAATCAGACTAAATCTGAAAACTCACATCTCTGGAAAAACAGCCTATAAATCAAAGTGAGTGAACTTTAAGTAGCTGGTTAGATATGTGGGCTTAAAGGAATTTGAATATGATTAAGAGGAGTGCCAGCCCTGAACATGTAGGTCATGTTATTTACCAACATGAAAAGCACACCCCTGGACCACTTCCCTCTATACCAATTATATCACTAGCTACGTATTTCCATACATCTACCAACCCATATGCGCGTTATCACTTACAAGTACAACCAAAGGGAAGTGTAGAAAGATCGAGACATTGGAGAGATATGGATATGAGTAAATCGTCCCATATATTGTTGATGTTTAGAAGATTAACAGAATTTAGCGTTTAGCGGGACAAAAATTAACCTTCAGTTTCATATTTCAAACATACCCCTGAGACAAAAACTGTTCAATTTAATTAAAGTAGATTTGCCAATATGGTTCACTTTCCCTTATGATATACCTGTTATGACTAAGTATAACTATAAGTTTCGTGTGTGGCAAGCTATAGGGATAGTTGTTTAAGGGATACTTTCTTAGTTTTCCAAGAAACTCGACAAATATTTTCCTTTTTGCCAAAATCTTCATATTTTCCTAATAACGCTATCACATAATATCATTGTAAATTGCCTTTTCAAATCAGTTTCCGGTTGTTTACAGGCAATACTAAGATTTTTGATTTGAGCATTTTCTCTCAGAAAATAATGAAGTTATGATAAAGGGCAGGTGCTCCATACCTGGTACCCTTGCTGTCAAATATATGCAATGTCTAAAAATCAAAACTTAAAGGCTCAATCAGTTGTAAAAATATTAAGTAAAGAAGTCGGCCCCTGTGGCTAATTATACATACGTAGGTGCCTGAGACCCAAAACGAATTGTTGTGCTACGGTTTCCCGACCGACTCTATTATTTTGCCCCGACCCTAAAGTTTTTTTTAGAAAATTTGGGCTAAAATTCATTAAAATATGGCTAAAATGAGCCCCCAATATCATTGCAATAAAAAAAAGACCCAAAATAATTGCCGACCTACCGACCCTATTTTTGTTAGGCATGAAACCTGAACGCAACTTTTTTTTGGCCCTACACTACCCGATTATATAATTGTGCGAAAGTTGCCTGTCAGGGCAAACAGTAATTCACAATCGATCGTGTTATTTTATGATACTCTGCCAGAGCAAATTACGAAGAACTTACAACTTGCTTCCTCAGTGTCAGTGTCATCAAGCCCCTATATTACTATATGAGGGTTTACTTTGTATTAACCATGTCAGAATCTATATGAGCAGTTATCAATGATGGTTTAAAGAATCATACCTATCGTTACCAATACGTCTACCGAGCTGGATATACGAAATGGTTTAACTAAGAATGTTCAACCAAACTGAAATAGCAAACTTTCTTAGTTTAGATTAACAAAGACGTATTGAAGCCAGGGGCGTAGAGATAACATAGTGGATGCATTTATGAAGCACTTGTTCTATTACAGGTATTTCAGATAAAAGAAAAACAATCCAAGGAGCTTCTTTTCATTTAAGTTTTTCTCATAGTGAAACTAGCTCAGACATCAAAAGTGGATAGAAAATAGAGAAATAGTACCTTTTCCCATGTATTCTAATTTCTATCCAGCTGACTGTATCGTTAATCTTGACAAAACGATAAATAATATGACTGTTCGAAGTTATGTTAGGACTTGGAAGCATGGAAGCATGCATCCCTACCATTTTTAACTTTGAAGAAAGGAACATACTATACATTTTCACATCCTAATATGTATATCACGGTAATATATAACCATAATAATACATAGATATATTTTGCTATTCATAGACAGATACTTTTTGCTTGAGATATTTCTAAATGAATAGAAAACTCAGGTACGAAAAGTGTAAGGGAACTAGACCACAAAGTTGTAGTCATAAACTTAAAAGCTTCAAAAATGCTATATTTTTAATGACAATCGAAACCATGGACTGTCACTGATTGAAAGGTGATTATAATAATAGTTCAGCGCCCCCGTATGAAATACCCGGTTGTTCCGGGAGTATTTGTATAAATCTTTCGTTTTTCCCTTAATAACCACGAATATAGCTACCTGTTGTACTTTAAGTCGACCCCCTACCTCCCCATTCTTCACCACACATACACTCCCACTTTCAAAATAGACTTTACTGGGAGCGCGACTCACTGTATTTATAAGTGTATTTATGTATAGTACCTTTCACATGCCAGAAACTGGGCTAACATACATGTTTAGGGCTATAGAACTTATAAATGTCGCATAATATATCCTTTGAATTATAGCTCTTTCTATGTTGAAGAAATGTACTAGAGTTTCTTTATTTCAAATGGTTTATCTGGGATCTAAATACCACCTGTTACGTTGGCCTGTTGAAGCCAGTCTGGAGTACTGTGGAGTACTATGGCTCATTCCTTGGCCAAGGGACAGGTGTTCCTTATGGGGCTCTAAACGGGGGAGGTTACCCCAATGTTACATACGTTTTAAAAGAAATAACAGGGATTTTGTCAAAAATATGTTCGACGGTAAAATGGCATAATTAATCCTGTCCAATTCTTGGTTGATTACATGTGTACCTTTTATCGTTATACATGGAGATTACAAATTTAGCTTCGAATGCAGTCAGCGTTAACCATAGATTTTCAAAAGGGGGAGGGGCGGGAGTCGCCTGCTTTAACATTAAAAAGACGAGGCGCCCCCTATGAATGAGAGGTTAAGATTAACAAGGTCACAGGTGGAAGTATGGAAGAAAAATATCGGTTACAAAACCGAAAAACTCCAGGTTATTCGTCTTCTTTTTCTATATATGAAAATAATTGTTGATGAGATAAGCCGATATGAATACGAATTATCGAGCGAATTATCGATCGAATTAAACAACAAGAAACATATTTTGAAAATGTTCCAGATACGTTGTAGGCCCCTTGCGGACCCCCCACCTACCATGGCAGACCCCCACCTACCATTCTACCTCCCTCCTCACCCCCTCTTCTGACACCCCCCCACCCACACCCCACTCACATCCCCCACCTAACCCACACACACCTTCCCCTGTCCACACAAGGCTTTCAACAAAAACAATTTACTCTAAGAGTTTCCCATAGCCTAGTGGTAAGACACAAGGAAAGTAGGGTGAAGGAAACGTAATGCATTTCATATGTAAACGACCACGACCCGGGCTCCACGACCCGGGCTCCACGACCCGGGCTCCACGACCCGGGCTCCAAGACCCGGGCTCCAAGACCCGGGGCTCCACATATGTCCATATATCGCTCAAGCATTGGGACACTCTCCAAGCAGAATTTATGCTGATACAAAGATACAAAAGATGACTGAGTATGAGGGTGGTGAGTGCTTCCAACCAGCATTGGGCAGAGCATACCCAATCAACCACATCAACCGTGGGAAAGTTATGCTGGTTCCCACACTCTCTACTCAGGGGACTTGAGGTTGACCCCCTTGATATGACCAAATATGGACGTGCATCAATCTCCGAACTGATGACTTGGCGACCTATATATCATAGGAGTCCTATGTTAAAACTACAATCTTCATCGTATATTTGGTTTGGCTCTGCCAACAGGTCCAGAATCTGAATCTGGTACCTGAGAGTTTCACTGTATGTCTATAGGGACATCAGCCTAAATGACCAAGTCAACACTCCGGGGCTGACCGATCCCGAAGGGATCGAGACAGCGAACCCGGAGAATAAAGATATAGTCCTTAACAATAGACGTCTTTTAGGGGATCCGAGAATACACTAAGTCATATTCAACTGACCCTAGAACATAAAAAATCCATTACAACCTTACAAAATCTCAGGATTATGTACCTTAGGTCTATAGGCCTAGATCTAGCAATTTTTTAAAGCCAAAAGAAGTAGGGGTCAACGATGTTATTTAATTGCTGAAGGTTGATAAAACCTAATAGATAATTATTTCTGTATAAGTTAACCCTTTATAAATCTATCTTAGCTATTTCACTGAATTTGCTGTTGAAACAACTAACAGTCATTTAAATTCAACCCCTGCTCATGTACGTGTTATGAGAGATTTCTAAATTTTGAGGCAATTCATTTTTGCCACTAGGGGGCGTCTATGTACCTGATTCTGTTTACATTCTGATCACCATTTCAATTATCATCCAAATTTTTCTTTTTTCCTTTTTTTCTCTCTTATTTTTTTTTTGTCAAATCAACTGTCACCAAATTATAGGCCTAATGTAGAATTTTAAGATTTGAGGATTTTGATAATTTGCCACCAGGGGGCACAGCAGTGAACAATACGTTATACCTTAAATTTAAACAAATAAGGGAAAAAAGAAAATATCCATATCCCGCTGTCGGTTTTCACCCTCCCCGCCCCCTACAGGTAGCCCCGCTGTCAGTCTGAGGTGAGTCAGTGACGGCCGTTCCGCTCCACTGACCACAACACGGCCTCCTTCCAGCCCCTCTACAAGCCTCCCAAATCCCTAAAACCTCCCAAAACGAGCACCCAATCCCAGATATAACCTTAAATATTCTCCCCACACCTCTCGATTCCATACATACCCCTTTGACTTTGATGTACAGCCACCCCTCGTGGAACTTCCGCGAGCGTCCGGGATCGTCGGCCATGTTCTCCGCCCGTCACGCATCGATGACTTTCCACACAACCTGTTGATCCGCCCGAACGGATCGGCCTGGTCCGGCTCACATCGGCCTCAGAAAGTAAATCCAAAGTTATCCGGGCGCTGATACGATCCTCGGGTACTCCCTGGTGTAATATGGTACTCCTGTGTGCTGTGATAGCGGTGTTTTAGGTGTTTTAAGGCGCGGCAGGGTGGTGTGGTGGTTGCCCACTTGTCGCTGATGTCTTCTCCACTTTCTCCGCGAAGCGCTGCTCAGGGGAGCGTTCTGATTGGTCGAGCGGTACCGGAAAGGCCCTAAATATCAACAAACCCACGTGGGTGGGAGGGGGCGGGGTGGGTCAGGGTGGGGTGTAACATTTATAGATTAGTGTAGGGGGTACCTTTTCTATTATGGTAGGGTAGTGTACTTGGAAATGAGTTACCGTTGCAATAAATAACCTTTCAAATAGAAGGGATTAAGGGATTAAGGGATTATGAGCAAGATGTCAAGTTGGCTACTTGCCCCTCATGATAAAATCCCAAGTGATAGGCCTATGCTTACAGCCCTATTTAAAGCTTAGTAAAGGCATAGACGTACTTCTTATCTATGTCTGTTGTAAAGGATACCAGACAACCATCGCGAATGAATCAGGCAAACTCTCTTTTATTTCATGTTTCCAAACCTTTATTGCCACACAGCTGTACATGCATTTTACATTTTCTCTGGGTACGCTCACAATTCTTATCTAGCATCTATTTTATTCACGCACTGAGCGCCATATCTAAAGTCTTATCTGCAGGTTGCAGTGCCCCCCCCCCCCCCCCCCAATTTAGATATTTTTGATGTGAAATTCGGTCAAAAAGTAATTAAGGAAAATGTGTTTCGTTAGCCCCCCCCCCCCCCCCCCTCCCTTTTCAAAATCCTGAATCTGCCACTGGGTTTGGATGTCATGGCCATGCACAGACTAAAGAGGTATGAATACAGATTGGACACTTTCTCTTTAATTTCTGCGTTGGGCCTATGTGATTATTCCCGTAATCTCTGATGTGAAGAAAACTAGTTAGGGGCTGTCCATAAATGATGTCACGCTCAAGGGGGTGGGTGAGTGAGTTGAACAGTGTGACACTGCCTGTAAAAGAGCCTTGTTCTAAAGTTTAGATTAGAAAATCAAGTGTGACAGGGGGTAGGGTTGGTCCTAAAAAATCCTGAAAAAGTATGGCATCATTTATGGACAGCCCCTTAGGTGCAAGTAATCGAAACGTTACCACTAGGAATTTTGGGAAGGTTTGAAGTGCATTTAATCTTCATTCCAGGTTCCAGGTAGTGCAATTTTATAGCCCATGTGAATGTCCAGTTTGTATTCATATAATTGTTATTATGGAATAACCCGACAACAGTCATTATCAGGTTTTGCAAACATGGTTAGGCCTATATCAATTTCCAAAGGATATACGTATACAGGTCCATAATAACAGGGGTTAGGTATAATCTGGAGTAAATTAGGAGTTAGGCCTCTATTTATGATATTAATTAGATAATTTCAGGTTAATTACGTAATTTTGTTTCTCAATTCCATTATATGGAACAATGGCAAAATAGGTCAACCCAACCGTATATCAAGCCTCAGTTCCAGTGGCGGATCTTGTTAGATCTAGACTGGTTTATTAAGGTCATAACAGGCTGGTGACCAGCGGACGCCCAAGTGGCGCCATCTAGAGTACAGACGGACCGGGTAACATTTCCCGCCATAGCTACGGACATTACACTCCTCCCTTGTAAATTCAAAGTTCGTCTATTAATACAAGGGTCCATAGGTCTATAAATGTCACTTTGAAATGTCCTCTTTGTATGCCTTACAAGTTACTTATAGTCTTTACTATGATAAGATACTCTAGACTTTTACTCTATAACAAAATAGTCTCTTGGTAATAAAAGTCTTTTCTTACTATAACTTGTTACTGTTAATCATACCTGTTATATAGCAATTTACCAACTAGCTAGAGAAAGTGGTTGACTGCCACTTTCTCGGATAAGAATTCTGGCATTATTTTGGCCATGTTGTATTCTTATCCACTGACTTACTCTTACATCTCAGAGATCAGTCTCTTAGGCGCGTGGTGTGATCTGCTGGATCTTCTGGGTGAAGCAGCAGATGGTTGCTGAGTTGGTGGCGGTTCAGTAGGTGGCAGCTGAACCGGCTCGGCAGGTCTTTCTGGCTCAGCGGCTGGCACAGGCAGATTGCCTATGTCCATCAGCTGCTGAAGTGGTGGCGTTGGCTGACGGTAGAGAGGTGGTGGGTGCACCTCAGGTGGCGCAGCAGGCAGCGGAGTTCCATCCCCGCTAAGGTCGAGTAGCTGGTCGATGTGCCTGCGCCAGGGAAGACCACTGTTGGTGAGCACCATGTAGGAGAGCGGTCCAGTCTGAGACTTAACCACTGCAGGTACCCACTTATCTCCTCCCCTGTAGTTTCTTGCTAGCACTTTTTGGCCTACTAGCAACTGTCGGTCCTTTGCGTTGACCCGACGCTCCGTTTGTCGGTACTGATGACGCTGAACTTGGGTTCGAAGATCAGGCTTGATGATGTCCAGACGCGTTCGGATACCGCGTCCAAGAAACAGTGTTGCTGGACTATCTCCTGTTGTTGAGTGTGGACACCGACGATAGTTCAACAGAAACTGAGCCAACTTCTGCTGAACAGGTAACTTGTCAAACCTTGCAGCTTTCAGTCCATGTTTCATAGTCTGCACAAAACGCTCTGCCAGACCGTTGGTACTGGGGTGGTAAGGGGCAGACTTGATGTGTTGAACACCATTCATTTTCAAGAAGTGCTCAAACTCCTGGGACACGAACTGGGGTCCGTTATCCGATACGATCTGAGTAGGCACTCCGTAGCGAGAAAACAGTTCTCTAAGCACATCCACAGTCTTTTCACTGGTTGTGGAGTCCATCACTATCACTTCAGGCCATTTGGAGTGGGCATCCACCACTACAAAGTACATGTGGCCCATGAAAGGTCCTGCAAAGTCGATGTGCAGCCTTTCCCAAGGTTTCTCTGGAAACATCCACGGGTGGAGAGGTGCTAAACTCGGTGCGTTGAGGATGAGCTGACAGCTCTGGCACTCACGAGCAACACGTTCAAGTTCCTTGTCTATATCGGGCCACCAGACATAACTGCGAGCCAAACCCTTCATTTTGACTATACCAATATGGCCGGCATGCAGTTCGTCCTTCACCTTCTGTCGGAGTGAGGGAGGAACGATGACTCTCATACCCCACATAAGACAGCCTTGGTGAATAGTCAGTTCACTGGACTTCTGGTGATAGACACGAAATTCTTCATCTGGGCTTTCAGGCCAGCCCTTCTGAGAGTACTCTAGCACCTGTGAGAGAACAGGATCCTTCCTGGTTTCGCTACGTACACTCTCACTGGTCACAGGAAGTACCTCAAACTGTCCTTCCTGGAACTGATATACAGCATCCACTCTGTTGTCCTTTCCTGGCCTAGGACCCATCGGCAGTCGCGAAAGTCCATCTGCATTGCCGTGCTCATTGGTCCCACGGAACACAATATCATAGTCATATGCGGCCAGTATGATCGCCCACCTCTGCAGTCTAGCTGCGGCCAGACTGGGTATACCCTTCTGCGGGTGAAATATAGAGGTCAAAGGCTTATGGTCGGTCACTAAGGTGAACTTCCGTCCATACAAATACTCATGGAATTTCCTAACTCCAAACACAATTCCAAGGGCTTCCTTGTCAATTTGGCTGTAACCACTTTCAGCCTTGTTCAGAGTACGAGATGCGAAAGCCACCGGTCGCTCAGTTCCATCAGGTAACACATGGCTAAGCACCGCCCCTATACCATAGGGTGATGCGTCACTGGCAACTCGTACAGGTAGAGTTGGATCGTAGTGCACCAGCACACGATCAGAAGCAATAGCCAGCTTGGCTTCCTCAAACGCTTCAGTACACTTCTTAGACCATATCCACTTCTGGTCTTTGCGGAGGAGCTCAGTCAATGGAGCAAGCGTTTGGGAGAGGTTTGGGCAAAACCTTCCATAGTAGTGAATGAGCCCTAAGAACGACTTCAACTCACTAACATCTTTCGGTGGCGGTGCCTCAAGAATCGCCGTCACCTTGCCCTGTGTCATGTGTAGACCTTTACTGTCTATACGATGGCCCAAGTACTCCACTGACTCTTTGAAGAACTCACACTTCTCTTGCTTCACAGTCAGTCCCATTTCTTGGAGTTTGGCCAAGACTATACCGATAGTCTTCAGATGTGAGGCATCATCTTTCGCAGTGATCAAGATGTCATCTAAGAAACACTGGACACCTTCAATATGACCAAGTAGTTGGTCCATCGTTCTCTGAAAAATGGCAGGTGCCGTCTTCACGCCATAACTCAGACGAGTGTACCTGAACAACCCCAGATGGGTGTTAATGGTCAGGAGCTCTCTGGACTCTGGGTCCACTTCCAGTTGGGCATAGGCCTCACGGAGGTCAATCTTTGAGTACTTAGTCTCTGGTCCTGCGAAAGCACCAAGCTTCGCGAACACCTCCTGTATCACGGGCAAAGGGTACACTTCATCCTCCAGCTGGGAGTTAATAGAGACCTTGAAATCTCCACATACCCTGATACTGACACCATCAGCTTTCACTACGTTTACTGTGGGTGAAGCCCAATCACTAGAGTTTACTTTCTCTATAATGCCAACTTCTTCAAGTCGCTTCAGTTCTGCCTCAATCCTTGGCTTGAGAGCAAAAGGCACTGACCTGGCCTTGTGGAACACTGGCTTACTGCCAGACTTTAAGTGAAACTGCACTTGGGTACCCTTAAACTTTCCAAGTGTAGGGTGAAACACCTCGGGGTACTCGCTCAGCACCTGCTGCAGGGACTCTGGGGCAGCTTCTACCTGATGCACTAAAGCGAGTTTGGGCCAGTTGAGTGTGAAGTATGACAGCCATTCTCTGCCAAGCAGTGGTACACCCCCTTCTGGCACCACATAAAGCTCTACTTCATGCACTTGGGACTCATACTGGGCCTTCACTTTTACCTTCCCCAAGGGTCTGAACACTTCCTCTGTGTACGTTCGCAACACAAGGTCACTCTCTTGGAGGGTCTTTCCAGGAAAAAGTCTCTTAAAGTCTCTTTCTGACATAAGGGAACGTGTGGCGCCTGTGTCTAACTCCATGTCTACAGGTTGGCCATCTAAGAGGATGCTGATCATGATGGGTTTCGGCGCTCTACCTGACCCACTGCCCTGACATGTCAGTGTCTCCTCCACTTGGTACAACTCGGAGAAGCTAGGCCCGTGAATCGTGTTCACTGTCTCTTCCTGGCCTGCCTCTTCAACACTGTGAGTTTTACCCTTCTTTTCCTGTTCCTGCTTCCCTTTCCCCTTGAAATCACCTCCTTTTCCCTTCTTGGTACACTTCTTTTTGATGTGCCCCACTTCCTTACAAGTGTGACAGACCTTGTCTTTAAACCAACAGTCATTGGGCACGTGTGTAGTTCCGCCACACCGGTAACACGGTTTGTGTTGGGCAGTACTACTACTCTTCGAAAACACTTTGTTGACACTAGAACTAGCTTTATCCTGTGTCTGACACAGCTCTTTACTATCCTTTGATGCTGCCTCCATCGTACTACTGATGCTTACTGCTTTGTGGAATGTGAGGTCAGCCTCAGTCAGAAGCCTCTGGGTTGTTCTTAGGTCTCTCAACCCACAAACAAACCTGTCCCTGAGCATTTCTTGAAGACTCCCACCAAACTCACAATGCTCGGAAAGCCTTTTAAGTTTGGCAACGTATGCCGTAATATTTTCCCCTTCCGCCTGCTTTGCGTTGTGAAAACGGTACCTTTCGGCAATGATCAAAGGTTTAGGGCAAAAGTGTTCTTGCAACATACGAAACAGTTCATTTAGGGTCTTGTCAACTGGTTTGTTCGGCGAACATAACGTCTTAATGAGGTTATAACAATCGGGACCCACCAAAGACAGAAAAGTAGGGACTCTCTTCTGTTCCTGGATGCTATTAGCCTCAAAGAACAGTCCCACTCTCTCTGAATAGGTTTCCCATTTACCACTATGAATATCAAAGTTCTCTACAGATCCATAGGTAGCCATTTTTCTTTTCACTCTTATGGCTTTGATCACCTATAGTTGTCACTGTACACTAATTCACTTGAACTGGGGGTCACTGTTCACTGTTCACTGAGCACTGTTCACACAAAAAATTGGGCATGACCCCTGGGTGACATGGGGTTTGGTTTCACTTCACATGCACAAACAGTTTAGTCCAAATTACTCAGAATCTAAAGTTAGCTTAGAGCTGAAACTTTGAAAATCACTTCTACAGGTTATAATAATGGATTGACAACTCTAGTCCTATCACCTTACACCTGTTTTGAGTCTAATTCCTTAGTTTAGGGCTGTGGCTTCCCTAATCCCATCTTAGTTCGCCAAATGTTAGATCTAGACTGGTTTATTAAGGTCATAACAGGCTGGTGACCAGCGGACGCCCAAGTGGCGCCATCTAGAGTACAGACGGACCGGGTAACATTTCCCGCCATAGCTACGGACATTACAGATCTGGGGGGTGGGGGGGTGGGGGGGGGGGGGGGGTGATGTGTGTGTGTGTGTGTGTGTGTGTGTGTGTGTGTGTGTGTGTGTGTGTGTGTGTGTGTGTGTGTGCAGGGAGTCCTAAACTACAAAAAGAGGGGGAAATTTTGTGCTCGTATGCAGAAATGCACACAGTTTTAGTGCTTAGCGTTTTGGCAATAAACAAATTTGAAATAAAGCTACGAATTGTAACTCTATCACTATTAATTTTATATATTTCCATCGCGGTCCAGGGACGGATATATAGATCGGTGTGCATGGTGCGCCCGCCCCCCTTCCCCCTTTTTTTCTGTTACGTCACGGTGCCTCCCCTCTTGAAAAGTCTGGATCCTCCCCTGCTGTCTTTATATATCTCGACCAATGCGTCCATCCATCAGTCCATGTATGTGAATAAATATGATATGAGGCCTTTCTATTTTTCACTAGAATTAGCATGCACTGTTGAATACATTTTCCCATGCTAACAATCATAATTCTTAAATAAAGTCACCGGTACTTTACACCAAAACACCCAATAAGCTTTGTTTTAATCCTTGTATAATTCATCTCAGGACATAATCTCAAGACGAGCACAGCGAGTCTTGGTGAAAGAGTTTCCACTAGATCTCTTTGTTGATGCATACCCTCATAGCGATATTGAAACAACTATTATATATATTTGCCTAACCTACTCGTGCTGTCTTGTTGCATGAGTTTTCATATTCATACAAGATAAACCCCGCATGTGAGTACATGTGTCGGTGTCACTTGTGTAGGTTTACCCATTATAATGATAATAAGCAAAGGCCATATGTGAGGGCAACTAAAGAATTATTTCAATTGCAAGCTCTGCGGAAGCCATGGTCACCAAAAATGGACAAAAGTAGAAATTATTAATAAACTCATTTAAAGCTATCTTAGTTAGCAGTATGGGAATTGAGGGGGAAAATGTGCACTATAGCAGTGTTGTACCCATTGGGGATGGGAGGAGGGGGAGGGAGTTCCGGGTGTTTGGAACTCCATCAGATTTTGCTAAGGTTTACGTCCAGGGACTTAAAATATAGTCAACCTGGCAAAAGTTCCCATCTGGAACTCCCTCAGATCTTTCTTACTTCCCCTTAACTTTTGATTAACTTTGGACTCACACTGAGACTTACACTGAACCACTTAAGATTTGATAGGAACCCCTCATATTAATCAGAACCCCTCAGATTTACATGGGACCCCTCCAGATTTTCCTAGAACCTCCTCACATGTTATGGCTGAGTTCAGCCCTGACTTATGTAACCAGTAGTCATTTAAAGTTGAACACCAACGTTTAACCCTATTGCTAACAATACTTTATTGTGAACAATTCGCTCCTACTGAGCAATGACAAGTGCCGCCACCTAGTGGTCAGATTTGGCACTATTTTGTGTCCCGTGGAGAACAGTGAACAATCCAGGAGAGATTAAAGCAAGAAGAGGTGATAAAAATTCTGCAGGTAATGTCCATATATATATATATATAGAAATATTCATGTAAAAATGTGTCAACTTTGCAATTTGTGTCTTGGGAAGACAGTTTCCGTTTTATTCTTCACCCAATGTGTTAGCAGCTGGTTAGTGTAATATAGAAGGACAAGACAGCTCATGCAAGTGTAGGCCTATAAGATTTTATGATAAATTTGAGTATTTTAATCTTCTTTGGAAACAAGTTTTATCAAAATAAAATTATTTGGTTCAGTAAACGTTTAAACAGCCATTTTGGATTCAATCTCATAATATGCACAAATATGATTTGCATATAATCATGAAGGAGTATAAAAGAGATGGCACATGACATACAGGTAGCTTGTCAAAAGTTAATTAAAGAGGGATCAGGGCAGACATATATCCATTTGGCATACCAATCTGGAGAGCTTACCGTCAATGAGATTTATTTTGTTACAGAACGATAAGTGAAGAATAGTAATGAGTAAAAGCTGAAAGGTATAATTATAGGCTGATCACATTCTGAACCTACAGGGGAGAAATGTGACCCAACATTTCAGAGGATGTTTTTAGCTTTCAAGTGACACCAAACTTATGAAATTGTGTTAAATAACAATTAAGTTATAGGTTCTGGAAAATAGGAATGTCTATGTTCATGAAAATGCAAATATATTCAATTATCCAGTATTAATTTTATTGAGATATTTGATGATATAATCTAATTGTCAAAATGAATACATTAATAGTTATAAATGTTGATATGACTATAACTTTTGATCTCAAAATAGAATTCTGTATCTCTTTGGAGTTCGAATTTCCTCAAGTTACACTTCCCAATATAATGTCACAATTTTTTTTATTAAATTCCCAAAAAAAATTGTTTGTTTCCATGGCAACTAAGTGACTGTCATAATGGTAGAATTTGAGAATAAAACATTCCATTGACATTCCAAATGAGGGGATTTTGGAATGAAACAGAATATTTTGGATATGTTAATTGAAATATATACAAATAGTTAGTCTAAGGTAGTTTTATCACAATTTATCATCAATTTACTCTTATCTCCCTAAATATTGCCCCTATAGCATATGATACAAGCCCCTGGGAGCATCCTTTCCTTGTGGCGAGAAACAAATATCCAGAATAATACAGAAACATTAGGACTCGTAAGGCCAGGGATTCTAAAGAGAAAGCTTTTGAAGGGTTGATGAGATGACTGTCCAGCACAGATTGCCTACCTTAATATTTGAATATTATCACTTGTTGAATACCGGACCATGCTCCAGGTTGTTTAGCAGATTGACTTTTCTGTAAAGTCGACCTGAAAACTATTGGATTATGTGATTGCTTGCACCGAGAAGTAACGAATAAAACTTTGAACTATCTCTCTGAGTGAGTATTCCTTTATGTTAGCTGCGGAGATACTGACTACTGGAAACACCTACCCTAATAGCTACCCAAATTGCAGTGATTGATACTCAAAAAGCCAGATCATTAATACATACAGGGCAACAAATCTCAGTGACTCCAATATATTCAAATATAGACTCTAAATCTATGTTATAAACAGATCTTGGGTCTGTGATTCAAATAACTTGGACCCCTTCAGTTCAAGACTGCCACCTGGTTGTATGTTGGGACTAATAATGTACAAGTGTGCTGCCCCCTATTGCTACTGCCTTTTGCCTCTGCCCCTCGATAATCTACAGATATTTCTACATAGCCATTAGAAGGTCAGGTAAACTTCTATATCTCCAAGGGGTAGATATTTGCTAGAAGTAGAAGATGCAGATAGAATAAATGTGAACTACTGAAAATGGCAAACATGAAAAATACAATTTGTTTGAGTTCACTTTTTTTTCATCAGCAATTGCTCTTTGTCCTCAGCTGTATCTAAAAATAAACTACTCCACCATGCATGTAGATGATTTTCAAACAACCAAATTTGGCTTGTAGGCCTAAATAAGTACTTCAGGCGGCAGTAACTCCAAGCTATATTTATTTTTCCAAATTGCAAATGGCAAAGTACCATTAATTTTTTTGACCCTTTAGACCCCGCATATGAATTACTGGATTTCCCCAGGGTGTCCATAGGTTCAGATTTCCCTCCAGAATTCACTAAATTCCTTCAGAGGCTATATAACCCACCCCTGTCAATTTTAGTTTTAAATATTATAACACACATAGAACTCTGTATGTCTCTTTTATTTTTCCTCAGCATATCTTTTTATTGACATAACATTGTTTTACAAACTGCTATTGAGTATAATTATATCTTTCCTGTCATTGCACAATGTATGTTATATGTACATTCAATCAGTCATTTGCAACATTTCTGTTGCTTTAAGATAAAAATCAAATGTATAAAAACAAAAACTTGTACCCTGTCAAAGTATTTGTCTTTTCTCTATGTAGTTCTTTTTCTTGCACACTAGATAGACTAAAATAGACTCTATAAAACTGATTTAAACTACGCAAGCTTGCACTGCACATTCATGGAAGTTGGCATATATCATACAGTCAACGAATCAGTTTAATTTGTAGCCCCGCAATATATTTTTTAACGAATCGGGCTATTAAACTACCTAGAAATATATAAACTCTCATAATATGTATGATTAACTTATATTACACTAGAGTGATATGCACAGCTACACAATCATTGATTTACAGTTATACCAATCTATAATTGTTCTATTCGACCCGCAATGAATAAAAATATGAGAAGCAAATGGCAGTATGTGATATAATTGCATATTTTGGCAAGTTGTCACTTTACACATATCTGAAATGTACAATTTAACGCCTCTGATATAATATGAAAAACTTGTTCTGTTTTAACTAGAATAACTATAATGATGCAATAGAATAAACCATATTACCACTTTATGGCATATTATCATCATATTTTATACGTTTTATTCTCTTAAAGCAGAAATAAATATGGTACCAGGGATGTGCGTAGACATCTGCGACGGGGAGGAATTGTATTTACTTTTGTTATATCTTATTCTGAAAGAATCTATTCATGATGACCAAAAGAAGGAGGAATTACTTTTTGAGAAAGTGGAATGGAAGGGCATTTAAAGTAAACCTCTCAATAAAAAGATCTACACAAATCTTAATTTATGCACATTAAAGTGCCTATATGAAACAATGTGAAAGAATTTGCACATAAACCTTTCAATTCACTATCGTAAACCCTTTCTGCGACCTCCCAAACAGGAACCCCCATCCTTGCATTTCAATAGGCGATTTGTCCATCTTAATTTATTCATTACACTTTTCATTAGGAATATGAAAGGAAACCATACGTGTGACATACCTTAGGAAAGGGAATATGAACCCCTTTTTAATGGCACATATCATGTATATAATTACCTCACCTTTCAACAGGTGATTGAAATCACGAATGAAATTGAACAAAAAATATAACTTTTAGTTCCTGTGTACAAGAGAAGCACTGATAACCAAGTGACAAGTATGCAGCTGGTAAGAGCAGTGGCATATACATATAGTAGTCCAGGAGCCAAATAATAAAAAAAAAAGACTTTTTTCACCCCAAAAGACAGAGGATCTAAAAGTGGTTTTAAATCATGGTTGCTATGCGTTGCCATGGATACCGGCCAAATGTGGGCGTTGCGCAAATGCCAACACGTCAAAATGTAAACTTCAGGTTATGGGCTACGATTTAAAACCACTTTTAGATCCTCCGTCTTTTGGGGCGAAAAAAGTCATTTTTTGGATTTGGCTCCTGGACTAATAGCAACAATTCTCTCCTCCTTGAACAGTATGGCTAATACTCACTCATATAAATATTCATCGAAATTATGAAACTTAAACAGTCAATCTTGTCTTTTATGTTCTATAGTCTGATGTTTATCTCACTTATTAAACCTTTTATGATACACAACTGTACTTCTAAATTCCACAGGCTAATTTTGATGCTGCCGATTTTGTATTGTTTTCCGTACATATTGCACAGAACCTTATATTTGGTATCATATTTTCAAAAGAATTGTAGAACCTTTTTAAAGATATATCATTTCTATAATTACCCATTATTTACCCAGCTGACTTCCAAAAGCGGCAGCAACATTGGCATGTGGAATACAGGCTTTAGAGTGCAAGATTTACCTCCATAAACAAAGTTAATCTATAGGATTTCTTATTAAGGCTGTATTCCACTAGCCGATTTTCTTCCAAATGTTATGGAATATTGGTTAACAATATTCGTGTTATACCTCTTTAGAAAGGGTTTTTTCTTCTCCAAAATATAGGTCTATTGTCTTTTGGCATATTATTGTTATGAAGTCATAGCCTAAATCACCAAATTATCAATAGTGAGAATCGGCTTGTGGAATACATGCAGGTTTTATAGTATGTATACTTATGGCACGATTTACCTCTCAAAACAAAATTAATCTTTCGGATGTCTTCTTGTAATGTGCTACTCAGGGACGGTTTTAGGTGAGGTGGGGGGCACATGGGATGAGCGCCTCCCCTTTTTCGGAACAAATTAAAAAATTTCTAATGTAAAACTTCTGCTACTGGAGTGCACGCCGGGACTATTTTGATATAGGCGCACGACCTCCCCCCCCCCCCCCCCCCCCACGACTTCTAAAATTCCTGGATCCGCCCCTGCTACTTAGTTACATTATTCAGGGGCGGGTCCAGGGGGGGGGGTCCAGGGGGTCCTGACAACCCCCCCCCCCTTTCTTGGGGGACCCCTAAACTACAAAAAGAGGGGAAAATGACGCATGCGTACGCACAAATGCACACCGTTTTAGTACTTAGCCTTTATGTTGACCCCCCCCCCCCCCCATTTGGAAAATCCTGTATCCGCCCCTGTTATTGCACCAATACATTCCATCATTTTAGTTCACCCTCTTCTGCTGCAGAGGGCGCCCTCGTCAACGGTGGTACTGATCGCAAAGTACCACGGGAAGGGGAGTCCGTCAAAGGCTGCAGAGTAGCCGAGGCGTGGGGTTTGGTCCGCCGAGAACCGGGTAAAGTAGATCCAGTTGAACCCACTGGAGAAGTCGAACATGTAGGACACTGGTGCACCTCCATTACTGAACATGAACCCCACCCGGTCGTTGGGCTTGACGGCAAGACACAGGTTGACTGGAATGATGACCTGAAAGGAATATAATCCATATGTTTTGTTCTATAGAAAATGCAGTCACTTGTTACATCTTTACTTTCTTCTTAGAAAAAATGTAAACAAACATTTCTTATTGTAAGTGATAGCTGTACAATTATCGTATCTAAAACAATTATCAAACTTAATGACAATAATTATTGGAACAATAGAAATGCTTAGCAGTGATTATAATGAATCACAGCTTTGGAGCTGAACCTCATTTTTAGTCAATTTGTTTTACCAACTTACTACGAAAACACATATCTTAGACAGTTGTCTATTTTGATATCCCATTATCAATACTCGGACTAAAGCATAGAACTGAAATTGTAATTCTGTGCAAATTCTCCCATTGAAAATCCTTGCCCTAACGATGCTTTTAGGAATGAAAAAAACATGGGTCACTTGACCTATTTATAGGGGTTATAGATGGGGTGGTCAGTAGACTGGGGTCCCTGTAACCCATGGCAAAACAAATGCCTATGTCTCCTGTTGTTGTTGCTAGTGTTTGGCTATGTCCCGTGTCTATTTAAGGAAATGCCCATGTAATCTTCCCCCATTACATAGCTATAATAAGTGATTTTTAACTAATATCTCCTTAACATCACTCACCTGGATGACTCCAGTGCTGAAGGCGGGTGGCACATCCTGGGTGTAGAGCAGGCTCAGCTGCCTCCTGCTGACAGGTCGCCACACCTGGAGGACGAAGGGCCTACCTGCCAGCGACAGGTGAAAACGGACTGACCTCAGCCTACCTGCCACTGTCAGGGCTGTAGGGAGGATCACCTGAGGGGTGTTGGAGACGACCACGTTTGACCGCTGCAGCCGACTGACCAGGGTAGGGTTGGACAGGTCAAAGCCCTGTCGACGGATGACTGGAAGAAAACAAGACATTTGTGAGTCATTTATAAGCATTTTAAAAGCACTTTCAGACCTTATTTTCTCCCTTTATTAGGCAGAGAGATTTTAATGTTTGCCAAATATAGTTTGTTTTAGATCTAGGATGGGGAAACTCAATTTTCACAATTTTACAACTGAAAGAAAAAAAGACATTCACTAGCTTCTTCAGCCCATACTTTCTTCATTTAATAGGCACAGGTAGAGTTTAACTTTTGCCAAATTTAGTTTATGTAAGTGAAATGGGGTGCCTCGATTTTAAACAAGGCACCCCCTTTTACTTAACTCTCTGGATGTGTCCCTGTCTTTGAAAATCCGATCAAATTGTTCAAAAAGTAGTAACATATAATTGTTAGAAATGTCCTACCATATAGACATTTCAACCCATTTTCTATGAGTGATTGTCCTTTTCCATGCAGAATATTGACATTTTTATTCTGACATACACGGTGTAGCATTTCACTTATTGTCTTACCAAACTAAAACAAAATGTATGCACGGATTGAAATAACCCATGACATCTTTATTGGCACTATACAGTCAAGAGCCAGAGTAAGAGTAAATATTGCAATATTGCTTTACAATACCTCTTGGTCTTGTGGTTGTGGTCGTTGCTGTGGTTGTAGTTGTTGTTGGTCTAGTTGTGGTTGTTGTAGTTCTAGTTGTGGTTGTAGGTGTAGTTGTTGTAGTTGTAGGCCTAGTTGTAGTTGTAGTTCTGGTTGTAGTTGTTGGCCTGGTTGTAGTTGTAGTTCTAGTTGTTGTAGTTGTGGGTTTAGTTGTAGTTGTTGTAGTTCTAGTGGTTGTAGTTGTGGGCCTAGTTGTAGTTGTAGTTGTAGGCCTAGTTGTAGTTGTTGTTGTTCTAGTTGTTGTAGTTGTAGGCCTTGTTGTAGTCGTTGTTGGTCTCGTGGTTGTAGTCGATGGTCTAGTAGTTGTCGTCGTTGGTGTAGTTGTTGTCTCTGCACCAGGTGGTGGTGTAACAGTAGTTGTTGCAAATAAGGACATTGAGCAAACCTCTAATGAGTCATTGGATGCAACAAACTCTCTCCTGGCAGTACATCCATCCAAAGGGTAGCATACTGCCAGGTATCCAGCAGCAGAAACCGGGCTCGCGCAACTCGTGCGGTACTTCTCCACCAAAAAGGTGGCATTTCTCAACCACCCCATGGTGCAGTCACACTGTAGAGGGTTGTCACTGATATTGAGGGCTTTTAATTCCTTTATGTCTTTTAACTGCTCTGGAGTGATCTGAAGCAGGAAATTATCTCCCATTTGTAGGTAGTTCAGACCCTTCAAATCGCCAAGTGAATCTCTTCCGAGTCGCTCAATGCGATTGCTGGTTATTTTCAACATGATCATCTTCTTCAGGTATTGAAAAGCATAGGGGTCAATTCTGGAGATTCTATTATTGGACAGATCCATCTCTTGCATTTCTCTGAGCTGGTAGAAGCTGTCACTCCTGAGAGTTGTGATTCTGTTGTTGTATAACAACAATCTGGTCAATTTCCCCATTTCTCTGAGGGAATTACCTGGGATGTCATCTAGGAAGTTATCATTCAGTCTTAGAAAATTGAGCCTTCCCAGCTCTGAAAACATGTTTCTCCTTAGAGATCTTATGTTATTAAATGAAATATCCAGACTCCTGAGTCCAGCCATATCTCTGAAGGCATAATCTGCAATGTCCCGAATGTCATTGCCAGAAAGTTGCAGATAATGCACACGCTGTAAGGCGACACACCGCTCCTGCAAATTTGAAATATTGTTGTTTGCTAAATCTAGTGTGTCTAGATTTGGAATGTCTACAAAATTTGAGCTAGCTATTGAGGTGACTTGATTCTCCTTTAAGACCAGTGACAGAAGCTTTGACAGTCCTTCAAAAGCATCTGGTGGAATAACCCTGACTCTATTCCCTGTTAGGGACAAGTACCTCAGCTCAAGGAGACTACTGAAAAAGGCACCAGCAAGACTAGAAATCCTGTTATAATCCAGGTTCAGGTCCTCAAGCTTGGACAGGCCAGTGAACATGGATTTTGAAAGTTGGCTGATCTCATTGTTGTATAGGTGTAACATCTTAAGTTCAGATAGGTCCCTGAATAACCCTCCTTCTATTTCTCTGATTCGGTTGTGGTGCAGCCGTAACTGCCTCAGTTTCCGAAGGTCCTTGAAGAGGTCCCTGGGAAGAGTCTCCAGCATGTTCCTTGAGAGGTAGAGTCTAGTCAGAGGTTGTATGCCCCTGCAAGCAGAAACACACCAATTGAATTACACTTGATAATTATTATGCCTCTAGGAACCAGATAATCGAAATGAATATCTATCCACATGTAATGTTTTCAGGAAACGTAAATCAGATATCACAATACTAAAATGCAATACACCTTTCCCACAAACCTGCGAAGTCCACCACTTTGTCTTTTGAGTCTTTTGGTAGCTAGGTCACTTTACTTCATAATATATTATTAACTATAGGAAAACTCCAAAAAGTTGTTTCTTTTTAATCCACAAGGGAGGTGCTACCTTAAAATGAAAAAGGTGTATTATTAGACTTACTTTATGTAACTTCTTAGTTCATTTTATTGGTGTAACTCTTATATCCCGCCTATCTAAGCACTTACATGACCCTGTTCTGTCAATTTCATGATGATTTGTGTCAATTTCTATGCTGACCATGAAAAGGAGGTGGGTGCTGTGTATTTCCATAGGCACCACGAATATGCACCACATCCTAAGAAAATCTAAGGTAATTAAACATAATTCATCAGACAGTATGACATCCCCTTTAAGAATCAACACTCAAATTCCATTACCATATATATTACTGGCATGACCAAATCCTCTTTCCAGGCATATTTTCCCATTCTGCTCGCCGAATTTATTCAATTTTATGCTATTTTTTGTTGCAAAATTAAATCAATTCGGCAAGCCAAAAAATCAACTTCTAAATTAATTTTGAATCAATATTTTTCCATGGTGCCTTTCTACAATACCTAAAGGTGTTCCTGTGCAGCACGCTGATCACATTGTCCGTCAGATCCAGGTGTTCCAGGCTCCTCATGTTGGAGAAGACGTTGTTGTCCACCCTGGTCACCTTGTTGGAGGAGAGGTCAAGCCGGACCAGGCGGGAAAGAGGGGTGAACAGTCCAGCTGACAGACTGGCCACCTCGTTTTTCTGCAGCTCCAGCTCAGTGAGGTCCACAAGGAACCTGCAATTTAAAGGTAGATACTTTACCTTTTGAGTACATTGCATGTGCCGTCATCCTCGCCACCCACATAATCAGCATGCAAAATTTCGTACATTATCTTTTTGAATTTTATACTCTTTAATAAAGCATAATTGTAATCCATGATGCATTGAAAGATGACAAAAGAATATGTTATATTGAGCAGTGGCGGATTCAGGGCGGGGGGGGGGCAAAAGGGGCAATTGCCCCCCCACCCCCCAGACAAAAAATGGACTCTCGTAGTTTTGACAAATCCAAGGAGAAATTTTGTAAGCAAAAATAGGGGGGTAGGGGGCGGGTATCTTGCCCCCCCTAGAAGCCAGGGTCTGGATCCGCCCCTGTTGAGCTTAGATCATCAAATACTATATATTCAAGTAGTGAATACAAAATTGGATTGGACTGCACGTTTTTTTACATGAGAATCTGAGACTTGTTAACATTTTCCTGCGATTGCCGTAGCTGTATCTATAGAACCAAAATATCTCAATATTTATTTAATAAAGAACCTTCCTGTACTTCAACAACAAATATAATGCTACCTGAATGAATCCTGATGAATCGTAGAAATCCTATTACTATGAAGGTACAGATTCTGCAACCTCTGCATGCGGCTGAACAACTGCGGCTGTATAGTAGTCAACATATTGCCATACAGGTACAAATATTTCAAATTCACCAGACCCTGGAAGGCATCAGGGTCCAGCCTCTGTATGTTATTATTGGCCAGGGACAGGTAATCCACCCTTGAGAGTCCACTGAAGACACCTGAAGGTATGCCCTGGAGGGAGTTGTCATCCAGGTGTAGTTCCCTCAGGTGGGCTTCTGTACCCCTGAAGGCTCCAGGCATTATAGCCTCCAGGGCGAGCATCTGGAGGCGTAGGCTGCGGACCCGGACGTTTTGGAAGGCGTTGGCCTGGAGGGTCCTGATGGTGGAGTTGAGGAACCGCAGCTGGTCCAGGACTACGTTGGAGTTGGGCGTGGCCCTGAAGCGTGGGATGATGGGGCCTTTCCAGGCCGAGCACACCTGCAGGAGGAATAATTGTTGGGTTAAAAGGAAATCAGAAAGTCTTATTTGTTAGGAAGATGGATTGGACGCTATGATGGGGCCCTAGACCCTTAAATTCGACATTTTTTAAAATCAACATATGACATGAGGCTTAGTGACATGAGTGGAAAAAATAAACGACATGATACAGCTCGTTTCTTAAATTTAACATATGACATGGCATCATCTTAGGGGAGACATGCGACAAGAGGACTTAGAAGACAGTGGGGCATGGCCTTTTTTAATATTCCACATGCGACACTGGGGACCCCCCATCAAGGGTCCCTATGTTGGTGATGATTCACTTCAGTTTGAAATCACATTTAAAGACAATTCAGAACTCTTATCCCTTTGGCATGTAGGCCTACATACTTAATCAAAGGCCCCTTCTCCATCATCGTTTCATTGCAAAGGTCCAAACGTATAGACTGCTCAGAGGCGGATTTAAAGGGGTCGAATGAGGCGCCCGCTCCCTCCCTCCTAAGTTTGGCCATAATAATAATTTAGATTTCTAATTTAAAATTCTGGCCGTTTTGTGGGTGCCTGAAATCTTTACATAGGGGCGCCCCCCTTTTTGAAAACTCTGGATCTATGCCTGCTGCTGCATCGGATAAAGTGATTGATGGATAAATCCCTAATAAGCCCATCCCAGCTTACACCAATGTTAAACTTTACCATGAACTATTTTCAAAATTGCTCCCGTGCTTATTCGCCAAGACAAAATAAAGTATAATACAAAATCAATCAAAGCAATTTGGTTGACAAACTGCTCCTAATATTTCTGAAATGCAGCTTTATATATTGGGTCTTTTCCCATAGGGGCTACTGTTAAAGCCTGTCAGGACAATAATGTCCAACCCTATTTTGCCCTGAAATGCAACATTCTGATTGGCTGATTAGAAAAATACAATTCTTGCTTACTTCAGTAATCCCAACTCTAGGAAACAAGGATGGCTTATATATATGGTAATTTTGTCCAACCCTGGGATATACCCAATGTTGGATGGGCTTATTAAAAAGGATTATGTCAATACTTAAAGACCTTTTATTTAATTTTTTTTTTATTAAGTTTATAAGTATTATATTTTAGAATCTTATCGTTTATCATGGAAGACCAGGGGTAACCCTGAATGATGTTTTCAATAAAAAAATAAAAAAAAAGAATAGGGGGATTCTGAATTAATTGATCCCCCACCCTTTTTAATCTAACAGTGGCGGATCCAGGGGCAAGGGGGGGGGGGGGTCAAAAGGGGCAATTCCCCCCCCCCCCCGACCCAAGGGAGACAATTTTCGCATCTTAAAATTGGAAGATCTGTGTAAAAGTGGGGTTTTTAATATTCATTTTTTTAAGGGGGGTCAGGGTTTGCCCCCCTAGAGCACTGACTCTGGATCCTCCCCTGAATATATTCTATACTCACGACGCTGTTAATCGACCCAAACCGCCTCTCACAGTAGCAGCTCGGGGTGGTGCTGGGGCACCAGGAGAAGTTCCCACGCTGACCACTGGCCGAGTCCACCTGCAGGGACAGAATGACCACCAACACGGCGGTCAGTGCCTTCAGTTGGCGCATGCCGAAGGGGGGTAATCGAACCCAACTGCCAGAGTTGCTGCTGCCGCCACCTAGTGCCATGGTTATGCGCTATGATGGATGGAACCTGCAATGCAATAGAATGGAGTGAGTGAATGTTATGCTGTTTGAAAAGCTATGGTTAAATTCACAGTGAAAATAAGGTTTTAGGCAATTGTCTTTGATGGGGAACATGGTTATTTAAGATTCTGATGTTGCCAAAAGCAATGTGGGGTTAAAATTTTGCAAATTCTGTTAACTATTGAAATATATTCTATTGCCATGACTTAGGCCTGTGGTAGAATATAGACCATGAATACAGACTTTAACTACATTAAAGTAGATGAAAACTCATCCCAGGTCAATTATTTTGGTGACCCACCAAAATTTGTTTGTTTGTCTTCAGACATAAATGGCATGAATATAATGAAATTCAAGTAAAGTTAGAACTAGTTATCATGATTTATACTTTACCAATGGCTAAAGTTAGACTCTTAGAATGTATTTTCATAGTTATTTTGAGTTTGCAAATTTGTCATATTTTGACACAACATTGCTTTTGCCTCCCTTTAAGTCAATGATAATGATGATGGGTCCTGTAGCAGTGAATTGAACCCCGAAACCCAGTTTTGCAACCTGTGCAGGAACCTTAAACGTGAATAAAGAGTTTTTTTCAGTCGGGAATCGAACCATATAATACCAGTTTTACTCAAATGAAGAATAGTAGATTTACGGCTTGGACATTTGGACATGGCATATGGTAAAGCTGTACTTGTTAGGTCATAGACAACTCAGCCAGTGGCGGATCGCGGGGGGGGGGGAGGCAAAAGAGGCAGTTGCCCCAAGTAGACTGAGCGGAATTTCTTTTTTTTTCTTTTTTTTCTTTTTTTTTTACAAATAATCTACGCTTGTTGATCCATACAAACCTGACATTATTTATCTTCGCTTTTTTTTTTTATAGGGGGGTTGGTTTGCCCCCCCCCCTTGATAACTGACTCTGGATCCGCCCCTGCCATCTACCCCACTATAAATAGAATGTCCTATACATCTTTTTTTTTATGTATCTATGTATCTGCACACCCCCAGAGAACCATTTGAACGATTTTCTCAAAACATTGGTTTGAACTAAAATACCTATCAAAATAGATTTACTTTCACTTTTTGAAAATAAAAGAAATGTGGTTTTATGTTGTTGTTTTTTTGTGTTTTTTTAAACGTGTTCATATATAATTACACGTATATACTTTGTATTGTTCTATGCACACTTTAACAGTCCCTGCAACTTATTTCTGTGTTTACATGGGTGTATATATGTATAAAGTGGATGGTAATATAAGTGGTTATACCTATTATCAAAATGAGTCAATTATCTCTTGTCCAAAGGTAGGCAAAGGGTATTCCCCAAAATGTATGTCCTATTCCTAAACCATCTCTGACAAATAGATTTAAACAGCTTTGCTCACAACAACCTATCTGACCAGTGGGCGGTCTTGAACACTGATATTTAATACCGGGAAAGAAAAAAAGAGAATGTGTACCTTGCAAAGTCACCTGCAAATATGTAGGACAGAAGTTAAGTGGCTAACCTATATAGGATATACATGTACCTTCTTATTGCTCTGGTCTGTTATATCATTAAGAAGTATGTCCCCGAGGTATGTGGTAGACGGAACAACTTGTAATATAAATAGCTTAATAATTATCTTTATAGAAAAATAATAAAGAGCAACTACCGACGAGAGAAAGTGTCGGGAATGAGCCTCAAAAAGTCAAAGGCTGTTCCTCAGAATTACCTTGTCGCCGCGTAAGAAGAAACATAAATCAAAAGAGATGCGAGTGAAAGGAGGTATTGTATTCTTTTAGGCGCCCTCTCCCTGTGCCCTATCTTGCTACAGGAAGGTAGACAACTTTGCAGACAGTGTCTATACTTTGATGATCAGTCACGGGGATGGTTTTTCCCAGGATAATTTAGATAGGTTTAGTGTTTTTGTAAGACTATGTGGTTTGGTTCTCTAGGTCAAGGAGAAAGTCTTTTTTATTGGAATACTCCTATATTCTATCTATATTGCAGTGGCCAGCAATCTAAATTGATATCAGAACAAGAAACGATGATACAATCCATTCACACATTAAATCCCACAACTGCCAGAGGCATGAAGTTTCTTAACACAAACCAGCATACTCATTGCAAAACAATCACAAAGGGGGATTAAATGTCAAAGGACATGCATATGATATATGGTTTTTCTGATGTGACATTTAAACAGGGTTTAAGAATGTTAGAAGAAATGAATTTGGGTTGGTACTTTATGTTCTTGGGATAGAGAGATACAACATATGCTATACAATCGTTTGAATATTACAACACATTAGTAGGTATCAGTGTGTTATCAATAACTCTTCATTGCATATTGTAGTATTGCTAATGAGCACATGTCTTATTGTCGCACATGATGTTCTATTCGCCGTGGAGGACCTTGGGCCTACTAATGTAAGGACTGCTGATTAAATTAATAAAAAAGGCCTACTTGGCCATACATGTCCTAAAAAAAAGTCTGCTGACCAAGAAAGGACTGAAAAACCTCAAACTTAAAATGTGTTGTGCTCTATAATAAAAGCTGATTGCAATGTCATAATATGTTTCTGTGTATCTCTTACCTATATCTTAAAATTTTCAAACACAATTTCCTTGTGACATTTTGTCCATGTGGTATATTTAAGCGCTCATAGTTTTATAATAAGATCCCTTTGATTCTTTATAGAATAAAGTCACATAAACAAAATCGGCCCTTTCTTAACCAGCGGACCTATACCTATTACTGCTGTAATGCACGTCTCATTGACTATCTGAGAGTTAACTGATTAAATCTAACAAGGTAATAGGTTCTAGCAGCTTTTGATCGCCAGAGCATCCAGTATTTGATATCATTGGCACCCTGTGTTCTTAGAGTCTAATGTCACGAGCAACAAGTGTTTAACGTGAGAGCACGGGTGTCCGATCTACGACCTCGGCTTAAAAGAAAGCCTTGTTGGCTATCTCTTCTGGGGCTCTGAGAGACACGCAAGTTGTATCGTCTCATTGTGTGTGGTTGTGAAGGGTTATGAACTTAGACCATGGATTCCTGTTGGGGTAGGGTGAGAAATAAGCCCATCCAAGTTTACACCAACAATAAAGTTCAACATGAAATATTCTTAAAATTGCTTCTGTGCTTATTCCCTGAAGACGGTTGCATAATACAAAATTATCCAAAGCAATTTGGTTGACAGATTGCTCCTAAAATGTGCAAAATGTAACCTTATGTATTGGGCTATTCCCCATAAGAACCAATGGTAAAGCCTGTCAGTCCAACCTATAATGTCCGACCTCATTTTCCCTGAAATACAGCTTTTTGATTAGCTGGCAAACCTGCAAATTTGTCAATTGATACGATCAAAGAAATGATTATGTTTAAGCAGTACTTGGGGATATAGAAAAATATAATTATTGCTTATTTGAGTTACCCCAACTCCAAGTGACGGGGCTTTATATGGTTATATATTGTTATTTTGTTTTTGGGAGACCTTTGTCCAACCCCAGGATATACCCAATGTGGTATGGGCTTATTCGAAAGTGGCCGTAAAAGGATAGTTCTACTTCACAGACACAGAGGCGGACACAGGGACAAAGACACACAGGCACACCGACATAACAACACACACAATGTATATAATTATACAACCACACATTATGTATATAAAGTTTCATTTTTTATGTATGCGGCATGTGTAAGTATACGTCACATAAGAAACATATCCATGCAAAATAAACCTGTTACATTAAGATAAATAAGGAGAACGCCTAGTTACTTTTCTCTGGATTTTAAAAAACAAACAATTATAAACAACCACGGGAATTAAACTTCCTTGTATCTGGGAGAAATCATAGAAAGTCCTGATGTAAACATAGACGGGGGATGCGGGCTGAATGGAATATTTCAAAAATTTTGTTTCAGAAGCTACCCAATTCACACTAAAGTGCCCCCTTGCTTTTAATATCACACTTTCCTGGCACCACGAAGGATTGGACAATATGAGAACGGAAAGCTAACACCTCCATACAAATACAGCCCCATGTTGGAGCAATGAGACGCCAACTTCTATTGGTATTTGGAGCACTTCACTAAGAAATACACTCAAAAACATGTTGACGCAAGATGCAAACCTACTGCCCTTCTCAGGAATTCCGGGAATTTAGATACTCCACACCGTGATTTATATCTACCCGTTGCTCCTTTTGTGTCGCTGTAATTATTTGCTAATGATATGTCTGATTGATTGAGTTTTTCTTGGCAGCGGTCCGTTGACATGGAGAATCTGAGGGTGGAAAAATGGGACATTTCACTTGGCTTGGAGAAAATGTATTGCATTGCGTGATCCAATAGACGCAGATTAATTTCCTTTGCACTAAAAACATAACTTGTGTGCACTAAAAACATAGCTTTAGTGCACTAAAATATGACTTTAGTGCAGGTGTCCATGGCATTCCTTGGATCTATTTTATTATTGGCATGGCATATTCGCAATAGGCATGTCAACGTCGAAGCTTAACCATTTCAATGGGATTAATCTAGGATTTTCCCTTGAACATTTCTCAGATTTGAACAAGGACGTCCAATATTTCTTATAGTACAAGCACATTCTCAATACACAGGGAAGTTTGTTCTTTGTTGATTCAAAACACAATAAGTTTCCAACAAACCATTGGTATATGTTTTAAAGTAGGCTGAGTCTTCCACTTTTTATAGAAAGCTTAGGAAAATTGGTTAAAGAACTTTTGATTGTTTTCATGGTGTCTAAAATTAATGTATTGCGCACCCAATTGAAAGTTGTACCATAAACAAGTTTGGCCTTGCTTTATATCCAAAACAGGATAAAGTGTCGAGTTTTGAGGACAGTTAACTTTTTGTATACAAAAGAAGCATGTTGTTATACCACTGTCAGTGTACATAAGTTGGATCTATTGTCAATTTCATCAAACGAGAGGTAAGAACTATTGCGTCTGTAGCTGAATACCTTTCTATAGAATTCCTCAAGCAACTTATGTAAACTGACAATGGTATAACAATTATGCTCTTTTGCACATGAAAAGTTTAATATCTCCAAAACGTCCCCTCTAAATTCACAACCATTATATTCCACTACTTTCAATGTGATCTCTCTACTTTGTTTAATGATGCTAAGTCAGAAAGAAAGTATCTGATAATCTAACAAATGTAGCTCCCGATATATTTACAATCGTTTTTATATGAAGTCCAATTGCAGTGAACCATGCAGGAATTTTTGTCCAAAAGTATTAAGCTACAGACGGACTACTTTTCACTTAACAAAAGCAAGAATCTCCTTTGATCAACTTGACAATAGATGCAACTTATGGACATTGACAATGGTATAACAACATACTTCTTTTGTACACGATTCCACATTATGTTGTCATGGCTTATGTAAAAACACACATTATAAACGACTTCTCAACTCAGGTATTTGGAAGGTATCCAGGTGACATTACGACCATAATGATTGTGCCTAAACCATTTGCGATGTTTTTCCCGTGTATTCGTTTATGGTAAGTGGATGAACTTCAATGCCTCAATTAACTACTTAAGATATACAGCCTGGAAACTATCAGTGATTATATCACAGCCTACTCTGTAATGATTTCTGATCTGCTTTGTTAAACCAGCTATTCCTAATATCATATTTAATATCCTGTCTCGCAAGACAATCAGGGTACACCAATTTACCAAATTCTCCTTGATAATATTAAGGAGAACTTGGTAAATTGGTCTACCCTGATTGTCTCGCGAGACAGGATATGATATAATCCTTTGGACGCTGGTCCTTTAATCAAAATATCACCATTTCGAATTCGCCCTCCACGGATACCTGATTTATGGTGTTTTCTGTACCTGCAGGCTAATTTCTATGGATTTTGTCGACAAATCTGGTAAAACTATATGAAATATTATTTGCTTTGTATCCATCAATATTGAAAATATTTTCAAACCAGCTTAGAAAACATAAAATATAATGGATACGTCCGGAAAAAATAATGATAGTTAGTCATTCATCTTGTTCAATTACACATAATGCAATGAATAATGAAAATTCCTATACTTAAGCCTTGTGACTCGTCGACACATTGCCCAGCATGCAGCTTGATCTAGGCTAACCTGCAGGTGCAATATAGGAAATTGACTATCCGTGATAGGCAGAATTCTGCCGAATCTCACGTGGGGTGATAGTGTATTTAATTTTAAGAAAATTTTATCCATCACACTCATTGAGTGGCCCACAACCCAGCAGATTCCTTTTCACTTATGTAAATTGACTTGGTCTGATGCTGTCATTTTCATTGTTGTTGAAACAGCTTGTAACATACCTTTCACAGCATACGATGGGAAGGAAAACAGTTTTTGTGTGATGAAGATGATTATTATCACAATTCCATTGGAAGTTATGACAAAACCTATACTTTTTGGACATTGTCATATTTTTTCTCATATCATCAACCATATTCTTGCTGCTTTAAAACGTACTAAAATGTAACCTTTCCTTACTTTATGACAAGCTATCATGTAATATATTATTCACATGGGCAGTGATGTGCATCTGTGCAGTAGAGGGTATAAAGATCTCCAATTGCTCCTATTCAGAATAGGTTAGGGACAGGTCGCCGGTTAAGCCGGATTGACATATTTTGATATGTCAAATTACCTTGATACTGATCACCAGATTGTAGGAGAGTGGTAAAAGTATTCAGAAAACGACACAAAAACTGTGTAGACTATATCAGATCATACACATTGTGAAAACGTTTTTAGAAAGACATTGTGACAAAGCATTTTCCCAATTCGCTTCCAACTGTATCCCATATATTTTGCTGCAATAGAACAGACAGCATAATGTAAAACAAGCTGTAGTTTCCTCATCTATATACTAATCCTCATATTCATAAGTCGGGAGGTCATGTCATATCATGAAGTTATGTAGTACACAGTCTTAGCAGACAGCAACGATAATCCAGACGTAGTACTTATGACCTCATCTGTTCAGTCGAGACAATAAAGTATATTCGAATCATAGACGCTGTTTTTGCCAATTGAAGACAATCTCTCTTTGAGTTGATCTAAGCTGTCACTATTGGTTAGAATTCCGAAAAATCATGAAAGCCTTTTTAATTTACTTTCGCTTTGTACTGAAAATCGCTTGCCTTTTAGACTACAGGTGTCCAGGCCATAGATAAAACATTCACTTTTTGTTGATATTGACGGGAAACAATGGTGTGTTTGTGCGACTCCGTTGCATGCAAAGCAGTTGCATAGCAAAGATGCAAAGCACACAAACTGAAGAACCAAACCATCACCCAAACTTCCAACCAATGAAGTGACCAACCAACCTATCAACTGACCCACCAAACCACCAACTGACCCACCAACCCATCAACTGACTCACCGACTAATCAACTAACCCAATAACCTATCAACTGACACACCAAACCATCAACTAGTCTACCAACCTACCAACTAATCCATAATTCAATCAACTGAATAACTGCATCAATTAATCCACAAGCACATCCACTGACCAACTAACCCATTAACTGGCGAACCAACCCATCAACTGGCCCACCCACCCATCAACCAACCTACAGAACCATCAACTGACCCACTGATCAATCAACTGACCAACCAACCCATTACCCAATCTGTAAACTGACCCAGGGCCAATAGCCAAACAGCTGACCAACCAACCCACCAACCCAACATCCAACCCACCAACCCAACATCCAACCCACCAACCCAACATCCAACCCACCAACCCAACATCCAACCCACCAACCCAACATCCAACCCACCAGCCCATCAACCGACACACCAAACCATTCTTTGACCCAGCTTTAACCAACCAAACAATACACCCACTAACCTTTCCACAAACCAATAGACTTGACCAAACAAGCAATCCTACTCAAATACAATCACTTTTTCTTTAAATCCCTACCAGTTGATTGATACAAGCAGCCACCCTAACAACTTATAAACCCACCCATCTACCCACTATTCATATCCCCAATCTTCATGCAAAAACCTACCTGTATGTCTCACGTTAGTCCTCTCCCTCTCAGCTGTAGATCCAGGGAAGGTATAAACTCAGTTTATCCACGTGTGTCTGGTTTGTAGTAAGTGTTCCAAGTACTCCCATGTCCTAGCGGTGCCTACCTCATACCACCAGTATCCAACAGTGCGTTTGGGAAGGTTTAGGCCTAGCTATTGGCCTCTGTGGCAATGCTGAGAATCTCTGAGTCTGCCTACTCTTGTTATTTTTTCCTCCTGGAGTGGTAAACCCTGGAGGGCAGGGATATAGAGGGATGGAGTCAGTGAGGACTCAATTCCAAGGATGATTGATGAAAAAAGTCCCTTTTTATATGTAGTTTCAGCTATATTATCATGCTTGACCAGTCACACTGTACTGGTAGGTATACATACATACCAGCAAGGTCCCAGTTAAAGTGAACAAAGAAGTAGAAAAAAATCAACCTGTCACCCAAGTGTAAATGTGTGGTGACGGCCAGTGCATAAAAGCAGACGGGTGCAGACCTCCAACAAAGGTTTCATGTCATGTTGATGACTGCCTTGAAGAATAGATCCGATGCCAATACAGCTCTACTGCATAAACACACAACAGATGATACCTCCTTTGTATATATATCCCTTATATAATCCTCACAGTGTTCTCACAATCAGTATCTCTGCTACATGCTTCCTAGTCTGGATATAGGATACTGTGGGGCAGTCTGTCCCCCCACACACAGATACACACAGACACAAGTCTTGTTCCAGGAAGGATTATTTCCTCTCTCCTGAGGCGCTGGGGAGAGGATCACTCCCTCCTCCTGTCCCCCTCCTTCCTCCTGTGGGCGGCAGTAGCGCTGGGGCAGTATTGCTGGTGGTTAGTGGTTAGTGGTTGGTGGTGGTGGTTTAGGCACAGTATGACAGATCCCTGCTCTGTCATGGGCTGAGGCTCATACTAATACCAAAAGGCAAAGAACTTAGAGTATTAGGAATAGGCATTTAGTGTATACCTGTTATCGTTTGTTGGTGCACCAAATTAGAAAATTGGTTGGATCATGTTTGGGTTGATCATTAAGCCTAGAGCCTCAGTTCTCTGTGCAATCATTCGTTATCAGGATTCCAAGACCTATACTTTCAATATTGTCCTACCATGGTGAATGACAAGGTAGGTTATTTTCCTGGAAGGCAATTATGCCTGTCTGTGAATACTGATGCCAATTCTTGTGTTGTCAGGAAATATTCTCATTTTCTGAGTAGCTGATATAGAATAAATCAAGTCCAGACTGTGGGTGCACTCAGCAATTATCATTGCTCCAGTTTGCACACTATGATTCAGGCTAAAGCCCTTGACGGAAACCAGGGCAATAACAGTTGCTTTCTGCTCTCTCGGCTGTACCATGTTCGAGACTGACCTGCAGTGCTCCCAAAATGCCTAGCAAGGCTTTATCCATTTAATGGTCAGACCTCACTGATTTAAACCAGAGAACTGGATCCACGTTTACCCAACTAATAATACTAATCGGGGAAATTTTTATGAGGGTCTCAAGATCAGCAATCTATCTTTGTCAAAAACAATGGTGTTATAGCAAAATAGTCTCAAAGAGGAATAATTACGTGTAAAATGTATTTAAGATAGACAGAATTTCATGAACTGCTAATCAAACTTTCCCTGATTAGCCAAATTAGTTACGAAGATATGGGCTCTGATCACATAGCTGCAAAGAGTGAGCGCACAGTCTCTACTACTGCAAGGTCTCTGCTGACAGGTCCCTCCCACCCCTGACTTCTCCCTGGTCCTGTTCACCCACTCCCCCAGCCTTAAGGCACGCCAGTAGACACCTGCTGAACTGTAGCCAAGGTAAAGAAGCTTTTACCTGACGCCAGGTTAAGGGGTCCCCCATGGTGAGCTACTGGATGAACGGGGAGAGTTTGAGGGAGGGGGATACTTTAAGGATAGATAACATGAGGCAGGGTACTACTATATCCCATTCAAATACTACACCAGGAAGAGAAATAATGTTGATGCCTGATAAAGGGTCTTGATCATCTCTATTCAATCATGTATTATTCAATATGGATCATCATACTCTATGACGATACAGGCTCATTAGTTAATAATACAACACTAAGAAAGCATCGGGGGGGGGGGGGGGGTCCAGGGGGTCCTGATCCCCCTCCTTTTTTGGTCTGGACATAACCTGATAAAGAGAAAAAAACGTTACGCATGTGCACGCAAATACACACAAATGGGCGACGTTTCAATATAATAGTCTATATACAGACACCTCCTTTCCAAAATACTTTATCCATCCCTGGATAACTATTGTGGAAACGAAAGCTTACCATCCTGGAGGGTGATCCAAAAAGTAGTTCCAGCTGTATAAAATAGCTCCACCAGATCACCTTGTCCGAGCTTCATTATGTCACCTTAATATTGTGTCAGGGTATGATAGACCTTGTGCACACGTGGTCACGTGACCACATTTTGGTGATCACCACATGGTTCTCAAAACCATAAAAAGAACAGAAATTCTTGAAATCAAGATTATCAAAACTGTCGATAATAACTCTCTGAGTGCATTTTTTTCCCTAAAATATGTCTTCTAGATACCTTAAAATTGTAAATACTTATGATCAAAAACTGATCACGAATATGGCGGCCAGGCTAATTTGAGAGGTGTGACGTCATCTGCACAACGTCTATACAACCAATTAACTTAATATGTAGGGGTCATAGATGGGTTAATCAACCTACATTTTATTAGGTTAATTGGCCTTGGGGCCATACCCCCAGATTGATATCCCTCACATACCTTGGATTGATAATCCATATCTTGGACCCCCTTCCAAGATACAGTAGGGGGTATTTTTAGGGAACTTTTCTAACTCAGGGGGTCTTTATATGCGGAAAGGGTTGATTCTGCCCCCAAACTGTCACATTCTGTAAACAACATGTCAGACTTAGGTTTGATATAGGATGTCATGTACATAACCCATGACCTTAACCTGCCTCTTAAAAGGCTATGCTCTAGATGATCTGTGCCAAAGACCTATGATATATTTTACTATCTCAGTTACATCTTTGCAGTTTTTTTCCCTTTCAATAGTTTCATGATAGATACCCCTTCCCCTTTTTCAGACTGCAATAAGCCCATCCCAGTTTACTCCAACACTAAGGTTTACTAAGAAATAATTTGAAAATTGCCTCCATGCTTATTCCATGAAGAGAGTTGTATAATACACAATTTACCAAAGCAATTTGGTGGACAGATTGCTCCTAAATTTGGTAAAATTCAGCTTTATTTTCTGGCATTTTTCCCATAGGAACCAATGTTAAAGCCTGTCAGCCTGTCCTATGATATCCAACCCTATTTTGCCCTGGAATACAATATTGTGATCGACTGTCAAACCTACACATCTGTCAAACAGATGAAATTTAACAAATCATAAGGTTAAAGCAGTCCTGGAAGATATAGAAAAACATAATTCTTGCTTATTTCAGTACCCCCAACTCTTGGAAACAAGGATGGCATATACATGTACAGTAATTTTGTCCAACCCTTGCCCAACCGTAGCATAATTATATTCAATATGGGATTGGCTTATCTAGAAGAGAAGTGAGCTTGCATTGTTATCAAAAAGAACAGAAAGGGAATTTCAATTTAGCAGATACACATTAAAGGGCGTTTGGGGAATGACATTCTTTTGATTAATGTGTGCATGTTAATTACAAATCTAATGCATACATTGGCCCAATGAGAGGTGGCGGGGGTCCAAAGATTTTGAAAATGTATATATACGTAATTGATGGCCCTAACCATGAGGGTAGGACTTTCCACTTCCGATGCGGACGTCCGTTTCCGGAAAGAGCCACCTAGTATCGGCCAGAGGAATTCTAACCAAAGGTAAAGGTATCTTAGAGAAAACCACGGAACCGCTATGATACAGTTCTGTGGCAAAAATCTGAAACAGTCGGTACTTCCTCTAAAATGATTACTATTAGATTTCTTCACTATATAATACATACTATGGTGCCTATAACATTTGTGCATTCCAAAGTAGATGGCATTTGTGTGTAATCATAATTAGGTGGAATCGTGTGTCTATTTTATTGGTCACATATTGTATCAATTTTGTTAAATCGCTGCTTAAGAATTCCTCGTAGTAGCCGTGAGACAATAGATAATGGAGGGGTGCTCAATTCCAAGGTAACCACTGTATCATCCATTGGCAAATCACATGGATTCAAGTACCATAAAATAAAATAAAATAAATATCCTTAACGATAGAACTAGACTTCTAAAAACGACATGACGCCATTTCTTACATTCCAATTGCAAGCAGGAGGCTTACAAATAAGGTACATGACATAGCAATTGGGAAGTAAAAATCTAGGAACATGCTACACATTTTTAACCTAACATGGAATAGGTGTCTCCATTAGTGACAGGGACATGCAATGGGGCATTTATCAAAATCGACATGAAAAACTTATGATGATGTTAAGTTCAATAAAAAAAAAAAAATAAATAAAAAACACTCCAGGAACCAGTCCCCCAGTCAGAATCTAATCTGAACTAAGCTGTCATTAAAGAACTACACTCCATCATTAACCAACCTGTCTAGCGTATCTAATTATAGTAGATATTTGATATATTTTTAAATACTTCTGTGAAAAAAGCTCGGTTTACCCTTAATTGACAGTAGCAGTCATGGTTGACCTATATTGAATGAGTCAGGGACCGATCGGGTTTGTCTGGTTTGAAGAGGGTATCTGACACAGATTGGAAATTTATGATATACCAACTATGTGGGTTCCACCAATATTGGAATTCTTTTTTTAATTAAAATTTTGTAGAAATAAATGGTTCCATAATCATATAATTTGTTTGTTTTTGTCCTTGAAGGCCCAAAACACGCATTTGATTATATCTGATTCATTTTGATTATAAAATCAGAAACTAGTTCCGGTCGCAACCTATGTACTTCCGGTCGTTCTGATTGGTGTATACAGACTATTATAGACTCTCCCTCTTTGGGCCATGCAATCGGTCTCCCTGGCCGCCAGTAGGAAGATAATCAGTCAGGAATCAATATCTTTCCCATATATTATATATTTGGATGGTTAAATGTAGGGTACATATTCAATGAAATGTGGCCTCACACAAAAAGGTTCACTGAAGGTATAATTATTAATGATCACCTTTACATTCAAGACCTTTACCATATGACTTTTCTAATCTTGGAAAGGTGTTGTATAATGGATATTTATATTACTTACCCAAGCAAGAATATGACATTACTATAATGTTATTATAATGTTCTGTTTAGTTCTGCTTTGGTTCCTGATACGTTATTTTGATTGCACCCAAAAACGTCTTTAGAACCTGACATTGCGACGTCGCACTGTGATGATTTTATGACATTCTTGTAATATTCTTTCATGTTATAATAACGATAATATAACATTCTTTAATAGCAAGGTCTCAACTTCATTGAAATATAATGTAATTATAACATTCTTTTTAGTAAGTCTCAACTTTACTTAAAATAACCTGTCACATGAAAATTGGGCAGGTTACAGACTCACCAAAAAAGTGCAGTCACAGAACGTGCTTGTTACATTGCTGCTTGCCTGGGTTATAATGTACCTTTATGGCTACATTTACAAAACTCAAATGTCAGCAAAGATATTTTTGTGCAATGGTATAATCTTACATGCTTCATACAAGAGGAGTGAAACAATACGTATTAGAAAAGCATAACCGGAAACCCATTGACTGCCAAGTCTTACTTTATAGAGCTATGACCTTTAGTGAGCCTACCAGAAGTAGATATTTCCTTAACCCTCTCTACCGTCTGATGCTGTCATGCATACCTATGACTGGCACTCGTGATGCACAGAAGGACTTCCCGACAGGACGTGTCGTGATACACTGTCAAGAGGGGTTAAATGTTAACATTCAGACACTTTAGGAAAACATGTAAAATATGTTAACCTTTCCCCAATGATGTAAAATAATAATAAAAATCAGAAATAAAGGGACAGTTTACATTATGTGCTTTATCTTTTTATCTCTTTACAAATGTCTCTTAGATAGATATCTCTCAGATATCTCTTTACAAATGGTCTGATGCATTTATAAACGTTTGATAGTTACAGTATAATACCAGCAATTGATATAGCAAATTCTACTGTGGTTATGGCCAAGTGAAATAACTTCATTACCTCTTTCTCTCCGGTTTCACAAAGAATTTTTGTCCATGAGAATGAACTCAGAATAGTACTCAAATCAAATGGCCAAATTGCATGATGAATTAATGTCTTGAGCATCAACAACTTAATCTAGCCTAGGCCCATATCAACACAAATTGGCCGATTGAAATATTTGGCACATTATAATAATAATGATTATTATCATGATCCAGTTCTAGTTCTAGTATGCAATGAGCTTCGCACATGTATAGACATTGTTCATTTGACACCAAATTTAACTGAAGGGATTTTATCTTAAATACCTAAACACCTAACACTAAAAGGTATGACCCATAAATATACTCTAGTTCTTGACACACACACACACATACATTTGGGTGAGTTAGGAACAGGTTGGCCTCATGGGGTCATGGCCTAAGGCATTACAAGCCCATAGAGATCCGTATCTAGGCAACGCACCCAAGTCAGCGAACCGCGGAGAGTCGTAGTCGTGCATGGGTCGTCATGCATGAGCTGTCACCGTACGTGTGAGTGTATCCGCCCTCGTCACGGTCGGGTGGGCACCAACAGGTTCACTCATATCGTACCCATTAATCTTCACCCATTATTATAAGTGAATGAATTAGGTTATAATTATGATGAATGATCATTAATGGGGTTAACGAGCAAGAGAGAGGGATTATCCTGTGTACAATGAATTATTTCGGATTAAATAGTCAAGCGAGATATTTGTAATCATACTTCAAAATTGATTAACCTCGGAGGTCATTTCCACTTCTAAGTAGCCCTATAAGGTTATTGGCCAAACAATGGATCGAAACTATTCTGATAAGTAAAGGTTGAGCCCACCATCTTTCTTTAAGGGCACCTTTCAAGGACTATAACGTCTTTGATAAACATAAATCATTTATCAAATTAGTAAACAAGTATGGAACCGTAATTGGTTTAGTATAGTATTAAGTCCTATGAATCTTACCAAATGACTTAACTCTTACTCTAACTTTTTAAACATGACTTCATGTTCACATTTACTCCTCCTTACCCCCTACTGCGAATCTCCTTAGGATATAATCTGAATTTCTGGCTTAATGTTCCCATTCCATGTGACATTCAGATATTCTTAAAAACCATAACATTCTGAAAGAACTGAGTCGATTCTTGACCATTTAGAGCTTATCAGCCTGCTTATTGAATTTTGAAAGAATCCTCTGAATATTACAGTCGTCAATAAGTAGTCTTGGTCACTGCTCAACTATAAGATAATAATTGGGTTGAGAATTACACTTATTCCCATCTGAGACATTCAAGGTTTAGTGCAAAATTTTAGGAATGAGTACAGTAGTCTGGAAGTCTGGTTGTAAAGTTATCCCAAACAATCTTTACAGAGATGCTATCAAAGAACCTCACCTAGGCTGCTGCATGTACATTAAATTCCAACAACTTACTCAAACCTACCTCCAGGCCACATGCCTTGTGCCACTGTCCGTCCATGCATGTCAGAGTTCCCCTTCCCTACCCACTGACCCTATCAGCCCAACACGAGACTTGCAATATCAATGCATTTCTCCGGAAAATGGCTCTCTTTTAGGCCACAGGTGGGCTGGTTTTAGGCAGGGACAAGTGGAAAAGCGTGTAGGCCTGGGGTCGTACAGGGTTGTTAAGATTCAGGCTCAATGGGGAAAGTGTTAGGATTTTACCTGGGTTGATCCCTATACTGTTGAATGACTCATTTCTTTCTCTATATTCAAACTTTGATTTATTATTTTACACTTGATCCAGGCTAGGTGGAACATGTGTAATTAAGGAAAAGATTATGATATTAGAATTATGTTCGTAGCAACTGAATAATGTAAAATTGCACACAACGTTTGATATGATACTTCGAAAGAGTATGAAAAATGTTTCAAAATGGTCTCAATTCAGTAGACATTGCTGTTAAATAACCGTTGATGTTGGCATTATTTCTCGTTTTAGACTCAGTAAAAATGCATTACTTCATACAGGCGGCTTCTATCCCTTCAAGACCCTTCTCCTGATTTTTTGTTTTGACAAACCCCATTCTACAGTAGAATTTAAGTTATAATCATTTACCCTCAAACTGCTCAAACCGTTCCATAATTACATAATAATTTTTGTTCATTTTTTCTATTATTCTCTCTCACGCCCGAGAGACGCACTTTGCAAAACAAATGCATTCATAAATACCCAAGCTATTTGCTTGCACCCACATATTTGTCTCCAAACGTCATCAACAAATAATAATTACTGAATCGTGATCCAGCAGCCGGATGGGTGGAAACAACAAACATGCAAAACTGGGCGAAACCACGAAAACTCCCACCTTTTCCTATCCTTTTTCCTCCACTTGAGATCTCATTAACCGACAGGGAAATAGATATTCTGAGTCCAATTTCCAAAGACACGCAGGAGATGCCAGTTTTTGCCCCCAAGTAGCACCCCTTGAGGCCACCCTGGATCTGTAATGGGGGACAGGCACTCTTCTGACTAGTGACATTGTCTTAGCTAAAGCCCCGTGACACTAGGCTAATTTAACCAAATCTGCCGACTGATCTGGGGTAAAGTTGCCTGATTATACCAGAATATTCAGCTGATTTCAGCATTGATTCATATCAAACATGTAGGGCCTACATTTCAATATATATATATATTGACTAGTGATCTAATTCAGTGCAAAAATCAGCCGATTCTTTTGGTGATAAACTAATTTGTGCACCCGACCTAGTTTGTATGGGGCTTACGTGTCTAACATAGCAGTAGGCCTAATTATGGCTGATGGCTTTGTTTAAATCTTAAATAGAAATAGAGAGTAGTGTGTTTTTTGCCTTGCATGGCGGCCTGAAGCTAGGGAGGCCCAGACATTGGGAAATTAATGGAAATAAAAGGGACATGTGTAAAGCCCCATACCCAATAATATTATGGGATTTTGATCAAGTCGGCTAACTGATTGGTGCTAAAATCACAGATGCTACTATAACAATCGAATGATTTTAGCACTGATTCATATTAATGATGTACATTTTAATATTAATATGATATGTATACTGTATGAACTGGTGATCTGAATTAACTCAAAAATCGGCAAATTGTTTGGGTATTAATTGGCCAATTTGTGCGCCTATTCAGTCTAGTGGGTATGGGGCTTAAGCACCTGACATAGCAGTATTTAAAGCCGATGGTTTTGTTTAAAAGCTAAATAGAAAAAGAGAGTGGTGTGTTTTTTGCCTGACATGGTGGCCCGAGGCTATGTAGGCCTAGACATTGGGAAATAAATGGAAATAAAAGGGAGATGAGTAAAGCCCAATACCCACTAGGGGATTTTGAGGGAGTCCGCCCACCAATCAGCCCTAAAATCCAAAGATTCTACTGAAGGAATCAGGTGACTTTATCAATGATTCATATCAAACATGGACATTTTAATATCATAATAATATATAGTTAAATTTGGTGATCTGGATTAACTCAAAAATCGGCAGATTCTTTTGGTAGTAATTGGCCGATTTTTGTATCTGTTCAGCCTAGTGAGTATGGGGCTTATAAGCATCTAGTATAGCAGTCATTACGGCTTTTGTTTTGTTTAAAAGTTAAATAATGATAAATAAAGAGTTGTGTGTCCTTTGCCTGGCATGGTGGCCTGAGGCTAGGGAGGCCTAGACTTTTGAAAATAATTGGAAATAAAAGATGAGTAAGAGGTGAGTGGGCGTGGGGATTATAAGGTTGGGCGGATCAGCGGCCGGAGGAGAAAGGCTGGCAGGTATGGCATTGACAAGGGGGAGCCGGGGGATACTTATTCTGTGCTGAACTGCAAGAACAACCAGAGAATTATTGTTTCTTTTTGGTCAATACTGGAATTGCCTTTGTTTAAATCTAAGAATGCGTTGTGCATTTCCCTTTTTGTGACTCCATGTAATTCTTTTTCTTTAGTTGGTTGCGATTCTTTTGGTAGTAGCTTGAGATGCCTTTTGTTACTTATCATTTTTACAGCCAATGGGCGCATAATTACCATCAGATTTCCTATTTAATTTATATCCACAACATTCCCAATAATAGTCAGCAGGTGCACGAAATACAACACGCCAAATATCAGCGTCTGGGGGACGTTATAATTATATTACATTTTGATAAATCACTATTTTAAAAAACTATTAGAATATTCAGTTGATCTAAAAGTGGAGTAAAGAAAAAAAACCAAGATGATATTCTACAGTTTGGCCTAAGCCTTACACATTCAGTGGCCATAGCCTCTTGTGCCAACTTGTGAACCACTGAGGGCGGAGGATGCGTCTATCCATGAAAACTGATACTTGTATGCCAATTTTTCATGATATGATGGTGCTTTATAAAGTGAGTACACTCCTTCCTCCAGACCCTCAGGGTCAAAGCATGTCACCTGTCGACACCTGCAATGTCCGACGGCCACGTAGGGAATGCACGGCACCTTATAAACGTCTAAGGTACAGACCTTTTTCCCAGAGCGTACCCAGCCCTAAAATCTGAGTGGGTTCCATATAAATCAAGGTGGTTCCCTGCAAAAGTGAGGGGTTCTGACCAGTTATTTTGATCGAACTTTCCTATATTTGTAGTTAAATTACATAAACTTTGAGGGGGTTCCAGACACCATTTGAACCCCCCCCCCCCTGGGTATGCCACCGTTTTCATTAGATTGGTTCCTATTTACATTGTTATGACCCTGCACATTTAAGGTCTAACACATAGATCATTATAATAATTATATTGGCTCCCTACTGCATGATGGTGTTATTGCAAGGCATTTTAGATGTCTAAGATATAGATCTTTTTCATTATATTGGGTCCCTACTGATAGTGCTATTGCAGGGCAACTTTAATGTTTAGAATGAAGACCTTTTTCAGCATAGACCTATTGGCTCCCTACTTTTTGCGGTATATGCCTGGACCAATAAGTCATTCCCAGGTCATATATCTCTGAGGTTAGGCAAAATATATAACGCAATGTTACCCTGTTTCTGCTACTGGAACACTGAAAATAAATGTTTCAGAAAGGCAGAACTGATGTGAAAACATTTAATCGTATACCTCCAGTCATTTTCACTTTGTAAATTTAAAAAATCAAGTAATGAATAGCTTTACCAGCCAACCAAAATGCTGGTTTTCAGGACAACCGATTGGCATGGGTAACAGATCGTGGATGCCCAATCGGTGGGTTATGGATTCCAATAGAGTTAAAGGGAGCCAAAAAAACCCAATAAAACTATTGAAATAAATTCTATGGTCATAACTTAGGTCCATAGTAAATTTAATAAGGACCATGCAAAATGGCTAAATCTTCATAAAATACATTCAGACTTGTCCCTGTTAAATTTTGGTAACCCACCAAAATAGGTTAGTTTACAAACATTGCTGTCTTAAAGCTGAAATGCCATTGGTTTTCTGGAATTTTCGTGAAGTTAAAGTTATTTTCACGGTTCGTACTATACCCAAAACTAAGGTTAGACTCGTAGAACGTATTTTTGTGGCTATTTCAGTTTGCAAAATTTTGACAAATTTTAACAGAACATTGCTTTTGGCTCCCTTTGAGCTCAAAAGTGGGGGTCTATAGAGTATCCAATGCGTAAACATGTAAAAAGGTCTATAGTTTTTCTGAGGAGAAGCGGATCAAGGATATCTTATTTGATGGTGTGGTCTACTTTTTTTGATATGACAAAATTGAAACGCATTGTGTGAGCCGGATGGTCGAGTTGAATTGTGGATCTCTGAAGAATGTAGTCAGTTTGGTAAATAGAAATCTATAAGCTCATGTATTATGATCAACAATAGAAGAGGGATTTGATTTATATTGAATTGGGAATGCTTGAAAATACCTGTTAGACGGAGCCTGCCCTATTCTTGTTTTTTTGTTACATTCTACTAAATATGATATATTCATGGCCATCCTTATCATTTATATTATATGTAAGATTACTTCATACAAACTGCAGCCCACTGTAAAAATGACGTTTAGAAATAAAACACGTGTTTAGCTGTCATGTATTTGATATCTAAACACATGGGTTTTTACTCTGAATAAACATTTAGGTGTCAAACATGTAGTATGAGCACGAGACCCTAAACAGGTGTTTCTAAACGTTGTGTGTGTGTGTGTGTGTGTGTGTGTGTGTGTGTGTGTGTGTGTGTGTGTGTGTGTGTATGTGTGTATTTAAGTATTTAGCAATCGAGAATATATCATATTATATTATCATGTAGACATAATTATATTCTCAAAACTCTCTCTGGAAGATCAGATGTACTCTGAAGGCAATCAATAAAAAGACATTTAAAAAAAGCAAATGGCGTGATATGTAGGTACAACAGGTAAACCTAATCACTGTCATTGATTTGCAAATAATGCACATCACGACAGACGAATAGGTTAAACACAACACTTAAGAAGGTTCCAATACATCTTATTTTCAACCGTTTTTTTAACAATCCACCCGAAAAAAAAGTACGTTATTTAATTCCGACCTTGATGTTCCTTGTCTAACAATTTTTACATGCAGGGCTGACACGTGAATCGACTTCATGACTGTGCAGATTAATTACATAAAACATTAGCAGTCGGCCCCAACTGGTACGTTCTGATTGAACTCCCTCTATATACTGATAATTGAGAAAATGTATGTCTGTTATATGAATTACTTGGTGAATTTGATAACTGACTGGTATATCATTAGAGTATTTTTGTGTGTGTCCTTACTTGTAATTAGATGGAAGAAGTTGTAACAACAGGAATCGGATTTTGAAATAATAAAAAATGTCCTACCTCTCCCGTGTTAAGGTTAAAGAATAGTTTTAAATGCTCCACGTTCACATCAATCCATATTTTTGGGAGGAATATAGAAATTAACGTCAGTAATGGTTTAACCATTTACAATAAGCGAGGTATACGTGTTCAGAAATATAGAAAGGCGAAAACTGGCCATGGATGTTTTCTTTCAAATAAATGGAACCACATGAAAACCTGTTCGACTGAAATTAACTGTTTTTAACGTACAACCTGGTGTGCCTTAAAGCAGAACAGCCTTCAAGAAATCAGGATACATTTTTACCTCCGTCTAACCTTAAGCATCCAGGTAATTATATATTATCTTGTCCCTTCTTTATTCTACTCCTCCTGGGTATTTTACCGTACTCCCCATGTCCTAACATATTGGCAGAGGCCTTCCTATTCCTTGTGCGGTTTACCTTATCCCCTCCTATGCTATTCAATGTATTTCCACAAAGGATGGTAGAGTATGACTTTAAAGGCCGGATTACACTATACGTATACGACTAAAGGCCGTATTCCACATACCGAAAGTGCTCCGCCGATTTACAGCCGATACATTTTCGGTACTGCCGATATACAATCGGCGGCCCTTCCGATAAAATTTACCAACATGTTGGTAAATTTTTCCGGCCAGTTTTGGAGTGGCTACCGAAAGTGGAAAATCGGCGGCCGAAGGTGGAAAATCGGCGGCCGAAAGTGGAAAATCGGCGGCCGAAAGTGACATATCGGCGGCCGAAAATGTGGCCCACCGACGTGGAACGTTTCCACGGTTATGCTCAATTTCGGCACTGCACACTTTCGGTATGTGGAATACGGCCTTAAAGCTATTGAGTGTGATATGACCATATCGTAGCCATGTTGTGGCCTCCTACGATATTGCCCATATTAAAGTAGGCTTACTGTATAATGCAATCAGCTGTGATATTAAAGTCATTTGCAATAAAATCATTGAACTGTTGTCGTGGGACTTATATCTCAGGCCACAACATTTATTTAACATTTTTGATAATGCCGTGGAGATAATGCTCAAATTATTTGAATTGCAAACCATATCATATGTCTCATGTCACAGAGAATATTACTCAATATAGACAGAAATCTACGATATAATTATGAATATAACGTTGGACGGATTAACACCTCTTCCTGAGATATAAAGCTTTGTCATCATGCAATATGGTCCTCATGTCATAGGTAGTTTTCATCGTGTAGTGTAATAGGGCCTTAACGTTATGGCTATGGTTTAGGGCACGGCTGGGTGCCAGCTTAACCTTAAGGTTCACACTAGGGCCCCCTCTTTGGCCTTTGACTAATATAAAGGGGGGAGGGGATAGGTGTAAACTTATGGGCTAAGTGTGAATTGTGTTATCAAATTATGTGCATTATGAGAAATTATCTCATACTTTTGTTCGTTGTTCTGAATTACAATGAGATGGGGTGTAATTATTATTTTCCTTTCACATTTGTACATAATTATTTTAGGAATTTACAAAACTATCATTTGGAGTAAACATGTGAAATGCGCTCAGCATCCAATAGGAAATACATATGTGATCAACTATAAGAGAATGGTCTTTGTAATGGTTATTAAACTTAGTAACATACTTTTGGTAAAATATGGTGACCTGTTTCATACAAAGTCCACTATTATATGGAGATTTCATTCGTAAAGGAAATGTAGCAGAAGTTTCAAAAAACATGTGTCATGAAGAAAACTACCATTAAGAACACAAAGAATCATCTGTTATGAACCCAAAAACATGATTTAAGTGCTCCAAAACATTTACTAGGGTTATTATACTTAAAGGGAGGCAAAACACGATTTTCTACCATGAAATATGGCAGAAAATCATTAAAAAAGACGTTTCCCTTGTTCAACTCAATAAATGTGGATCTGCAAAAATGGGGTTTGTTTACAAGCAAATGGAAATATTACCATCTTTCATGGAATTCTAGTTCAGTTTGAGCTAGTTTTCACAGCTAATACTTTACCAGTGACCTTAACTAGACTCATCTAACATAATATTTCTATACTTATTTGAGTTTTGCAAATTTTGTCAATTATATTGGTTTTGGGTCCCTTTAATGGTACATTATGAAAACAAAGTCCTATATATTAATGTAATCTTTCTGTAATGCCTTATGAACCAAACTTTAGACTTCACACTCGGCGCACCATGGTGAGGGGTGGCCAATGGTCTGCACTTCCTGAGGCATAGGCTGGGGATGCCACTTCTGTGGGACAAATTACCTTTACTGAGTATACAAAGGTTCTGGCAGGGGGAGGGGCTACTCTGCCAGAAAAAGCAGTCTTTTTTATATACATATTTTCTTATAAATCCTATTCATTCTGATTACACATCAGCTGACGCTAGTGTTCATGCACACTCAGAGTGATAATACAAGGATAATTCTGTGAGTCAACTGAACATGACAATTAATCCTCAAACATGTAGAATACTGTGTATGACACAGGGCTGTGTCATAATTGAGAGATATGGGGACAAGCTTAACTGTCATCAGTTGCTAGTTTACAGTTGTAAATATAGGTATGCTTCAAAAAAATACTACAGTAAAGTAGTATGTGCTGGGTCTGTAATCTATACAAGGTCTTCTCTATAAAAGGGTCTATACAGTGGCACCTATAGGTGCACCATCTTACAGGTAGGACACTGCTCAACAGCTTAAAGGCTGTATTCCACGTACCGAAAGTGAGCGGCGCCGATATTGACCCTCACCATGGAAACGTTCCATACCGGCAGCCCACACTTTCGGTGCGTAATCAGTGGCCGAAATTGCGTAATCGGTGGCCGAAAGTACGTAATCGGCGGCCGAAAGTGCGTTATCGGTGGCCACTTGAAAATCGGCAGGAAAAATTTACCAACATGTTCGTAAATTTTATCGGCAGCGCTGCCAATTATTGCCGAAATTGTATCGGCGGCAAATCGGCAACGCACTTTCGGTACGTGGAATACGGCCTTATAGGTGTCCTGCTCTAAGCAAGTGTAATAGCTTTCAAGGTAAAGCAATTGGGGGAATATTATTTTAATGTATCGTACTTGTATCACACGTAAGGTCTATATAAAATTCCAATCCTAGCAATTAATATTGCAAATATTACGAATTAATATTTGAAAATATTACGAAGGATGGCTACCAGTTTCGTCTGTAAATCAGAATGCAGAGCACTCGAATAGTTGAAAAATAAAACACGATTAGTTAAGTTAAGGTGGCAATACTTTGCGACTGCTTTTAGAATTAATTTCATGGCAATACTTTGGGACGGCTTTTAGAATGAATATCATATAATGATACTCTGTAATTATATTGAATTACAAGAATTGAAACTCGTTAAAAGTGAGTTAAAGTGGCCGTTCTTTAGGACCACTTCTCAGAATAAACATTAAACGATAAACTGTAATTATGCAGAAGTGGATCCAGAGGAGGTCCTTAACCCCCCCCCCCCCAACCGCCTTCTTTTACCAGCTGTTTACAGTATTAGTTACACTTGACAAAGAGAAAGAGAAAGTAGACACATACGTGTCATTGTCATTGTCATTGTCATGTTTTACGTAGTCTATGTAAAGAATCGTCTCCCTTTTCAAAATCCTGTATCCACCCCTCTTAAATTGAATATTAGATTATGAGAGTAAGATTGCAAGACTATTCAAGAATTAGTACATTCTATTCACAAAATCATAGGATGGGAACCAATGGGGAATTTTCTCCCAAAAATGTCGTTTAATGGGTACTATACTCCCGCCACTGCTCTTTCGTGCAGGGGTGGATACAGGATTTCGGAAAAAGGAGGTCTGACTATAGACTAAGTACTAATACTTCACACATTTTGTGTGTACACGCGTAACGATTCTCCCTGCCAAAGGGGGGAGGGGGGGGGGGGGGGGGTCAGGACCCCCTTGAACCCCCCACTCCTGGATCCGCCCCCGTTGTGCCCCAGGTCAGGGAGCATCCGGGGTATCGTTCATCAACTTGTGTTACCTGGCTGTTACCCAGGAGGTTTTGTGCATTATAGATTGTGAAGAGGGCCAAAACACGGAAATGTATTGATGCCTGGATAGGGCGTTAGCTACTTGTGGACATGATGTTATTGAAATATGAATGTATGATTGTTACAGTTATCATGGTTGTATTGGAGTTGTTGTGTATATATTATATGCGAGTTTTCATTAGAAATACACTAGCATGTATATACTTTTTGTATAAAATGATCAAGTAATAAGCCCATCCCACATTAGGTATATCCAAGGGTTGGACAAGGGTTGGACAAAATTACTGTATAAGCCATCCTTGTTTCCAAGAGTTGGGGGTACTGAAATACGTAAGAATTGTATTTTGCTATATCCTTTAGTACTGCTTGAACATTATGATTTCTTAAATTTTATCAATTGACAGATTTGCAGGTTTGCTAGCCAATGAAAATACCATATTTCAGGACAAAATAGGGTTGGACATTATAGGCTGGGATGAGAAGCTTTAACATTGGTTCCTATGAGAGAAAGGCCAAAATATAAAGCTGCCTTCTACAAATTTTAGGAGCAATCTGTCAACCAAATTGCATTGCTTACTTTTGTATTATGCAACTGTCTTCAGGGAATAAGTGTGGAGGTAATTTAGAAAATATGTCATAGTAAACCTCGATGTTGGTGTAAACTGGGATGGGCTTATTATACATATTGGCAAAATAAGGTCCTATGGATTTTGGCTGCATCTGGTTTGACAATATGTGCAAAACAATCAATCATTGATAAGTAAAATACCATCAAATGATACATACACTATTGCTTTTCGGCCGTAAAGTGTGTCAAGTTTTCTGGAAATCAAGATTAATTTTTGACGAAAAAACCGTGTCTTATTCCTCTTTAAGAAGCAATGAATCCATGTAATATCATTGTGTCACCCTATAGGTCTGCACTAGAAAATGACATGTTGTGTGTATATCGTGCATACATATGGATCATTCACATGGAACATCAAAGGTAAATTAACCTATATTGTGGGGGTTCTTGGCGTAAATTACCCCATACTTATCCAATAGAGATAAGGTAGACTACCTTTGATGTCTTTTGGGAAGGTACGTCAGGGGGCATACATCATGCAAACCATCTCTAAAATGTGATTGTTCATTGTCATCTTTATAGGCTGAAACCTACTATTAGAACTATACCAGTAACTAAAAGAGGAAACGGTGGAAATATTTGGCATGTCTTATAATGAAGTGAATGATATATTCACAATATCCTTGTTGCATTAATCACTATGTGTAACATCGATAATTTCATCATGACTTTTTGCATAGGTAACATTGTGAGGATTGAGTGGCAATGGTTTGTGACTCTTCCTATGTATGGTAACCTCGGGAGTTCTCTGACCTCTTAGGCCTAAATTCCACATGCCGATTTTACTACTGATTTCAAAAATCGGCAGTGGGAATGTTAATTAATCATGAACATGTTATATACCACTAGAAAAGCTTTCAAATGGTATGTGAGATATATATAATAGTTCGTCATATTACTAGTTTAAAGTAATGAATTACCAAATAAGTGGCGGTCAAAATCGTCTTGTGGAAACCAGACTTTAGGCCTAAATTCCACAAGCTGATTTTGCTGCCCATTTTTGAAATCAGTAGAAGATTTAAACATTAAATATGTATATATACATGTTATGATATATCATTAGAAAGGTTTTATCATTTTCTTTCAAATGATATAGATGATTTCAGTTTTCTCGCTATGTTTCCGCAAAAGAATGAAATAAATTACAAAATTGGCAGAATCAAAATCCGCCCGTGCAATACAATACAGGCTTAGTAATTAGTAAGTCATTTCACATCCCACACAATTGCCGTAGGCAGCAGTATAATACCCCGGGACAATGTGAAAAGCCAGTCAACCAAGCTGAACATTAAAATTAACACCACCTAAGATATAATAAAAATAAACAAAAAATAAGCGTCAATGGTTTCCTGTCTACCTCTCGTGCTGTTTATGTATGGCATGTGATTGGTCATGACCCGGGCACCTGCCTACCTCGGGAAGAGGTCGTCATGGGACACTTAACATTAATGGAGTGTATTATAATAGAATTAAAAAAACTATGTTGTACATGGAATAAAACCACTATAGCCATTTACTATTAGTTGTAATATATGTTACTGAATTGTTCATTCTATGTAGTCAACATGATGATAAGTCGGTATTTCGAAACAATCCAGACCCTCAAACACACTTTTTGGCTACAGCTCACTTTGAATTTGTACAGGAACGTACAATTTTCATGCCTTCTACTTGATGACTATAAGCAAGTCATGGAAGGCCCCTCACCAGATGCCTGAAACGTTTAGATTTGAGGCTTTATCACTTCAGACACTTTACATAACTGAAAACATCTATAGATCATCATCAAACAAAAGTCAGATAAAATGTGTTCAAATATAATTAAAATTATATATAAACCCATAAGTAATTTTAAATAATAGAATGCATGGCTATACTAAACAATCTATAAGCTACGTGCCTTTAACACATTTCTCAAGCCATCACTTACCTTAAGAGATCAGCGTTTCCCTTAGCATGGTATAGCAAGGCATCCAGTTTTCAATGTAATAAAGTTAACGTTTTGTAGGTCTGTCAGCTCACAAATTCACTTTTCCTGAGATAACAATCCATATATACTTTATATACTTAATACAGTAAAACAATTCCTTCCTTTTGCAAGTTTCCTCATTGATCAGTCAACCTGGAAGTGTGCACTTTTCTAGTACACTAAGGAATTGTATCGACTCTGTAGGCAAAGGGTGTGGAATCCCCGGAATCCTATGATAGACAACAATAAGCTTCTGTCATCCCCCCTCACACAACACCTTTTTAGTTTATCTACCTGAGTAGGGCGCTGTGCAGGGTCAAAATGCCTAAAACCAACACTGGCACAAAGCCAATAGGTGCTCATGCCAGACCACGCCATCTTGCGGGAAAAGTTTGCAAATCTATATGCAAATGAGCTATCCACAGGCTATGTTCTTTTTTATTTTCCCGTTCAAACTTGAGGTATAATTTGCTATGGAAGACTTTTCTACTCCTGAAAGGACTGGTAATTTAAAAAGGGTTATTCAATGACTAATGAGTTTGAAGGGACTATGCTAAGGGAAGAAACGCAGTTCTGCAATGAAGAGAAGTGTATCTCTGTCTGGAACACTGGGTACCAGCCATAGGTTATTCGTGTACACACTGGGAGCGTTCTTATCCACCGCTTCCTAGCTTGGTATACTGATGACTTATGCCTGGTACCCAGTTGCCTTGTAAAGTGTTTTCTTCTTCATCGTGTTATGCAATCATGCATAGGCCTATCTATTCGTGTTATTTTTATTTCATTGTTTGTTTTTTTGAAAACATATAGTCAATTAACCGTCTTAAGACCCATACACATAATTGTATCATTGAAAACTGAGCCGTACTTGGCAGTTGAGCCGAATTGTGTTCAGTATCTATGTTATAAAGACTAGAGGCCCATACCAACTAGGGCAATCTGTCCTCAAATCGCGTTTTGAAATAATTACTCTTCAGTATGTGGTATTGAAACATGCAATCTGAATCTCTGCAATGATGGGCCGACTTTTAGAAGAAATTTGACTAATATTCGGCAGATTTAAGTATTCCTAGTATTGTAGATTATATAGTATTGTAGATTATATAATTATCTCGTTGCATAAGAGCATTTCCCCAGCATTTCAGACAGATTACATAGTCAAGAGCATGTATGAGTATAATCTAGTTGAAAAGTAGTGGATGTGAGTTTGCACTGCTGTATCATAGTTTGATATTTTGTTATTTGGTAGGTATGGAAACTGGTTATGAAATGGGCCGCTAAGATACTTAAGACCAAGGAAAAGGATTGTGGTGTTCTGGTAAGATCAGCCAAAATATAAAGACAAGTAGGTTTGTTTTTTTTAATTTTGGAGTTTATTTTTACTGTCTATTAGTGACAAAATGTAACCATTTCTGTGTTATCTAACGAAATTAAAGGAAAATTCTAAAAAAAAAAAACTTTTAAAAAGTTAGAGTTGGGGCAAAAACAATAGGGTAGGTCGGGTTACTTGAACGCAACAGCTTTTCCCCATCAGGGGCGGATCCAGAGTCAGTCATCCAGGGAGGGCAAACCAACCCCCCTATAAAAAAGTGAAAATAAATAACCTCAGATTTGTATGAATCACCAAACGTAGATTATTCAAAAGAAATTCCATTCGGTCTAGAGGGGGGCAACCGCCCCTTTTGCCTTCCCCTGGATCCGCCACTACCTGTGCCATAATATATCACGGGGGCAAATCGGCCACAGTTTGCCCAATCTCCACAACAGTTCTATTGATTTTACCTTCATGATGGCATGCATCCAATGTTTCCCAAAATATCTTTTCCCCTTTTATTGTGTTTGTTGTATATTCCCAATAATCACGTTGGCATCCTGGGGTACTTTAACGTTATAATCATGGAAATGTTGGCTTATTTCATTCAACAGTGGGTTGAACCGGTGCTTGTATAACCCTTTCCACCCGCAAGACACTTTGAGGCATCACCAGCATAATACATAGTCAAGATGCTTGCAGACATCACCAGTAGGCCTATACACATGGCAGATGCTTCAAGGCATTGTTTTCACAAAGATCTTAAGTGTGAATTCAAAGCTGAATATTCAAGGAAATGTAACAGGTGCGGTTTCATGACTCTGAATTCTCCCTACCAAGGATAGCTGATTTACATTATCTGTAGGCTAATTTGGACTGAATTTGTCTACAAAACCCATAGAAAATTAGCAAATGATTCAATCATTTGCTAATATTCATCTTCAATCTATGTCAGACATAGATTGTAGATGAATATTAAATATTCATCTACAATCTATGAATTTTCAAATGACTCAAGAAATATCAATGGATATAGATACTAATTTTAAAAAAAACAATGATAGCTAGTTTTCAACAATGTTAATCTAAAAATATATGATACAATTCATGAAGAGTTTTAAAGCCGACACATTACCCAGCATGCATCATGTTTTAGGCTAACCTGCAGGTAAAACTCATGAAAATGGCTGTCCATGGTTGGGAGAATTCATCTATGATAAAGGTTTATCTAACAATGAGTATTCTTGGGTAAAAAACGTTGTTTCATTTCATAGCTTTACATAGGTCTAATGGCTGCTATCCGCTGGTCAACCTCACACAACACCCGGGGATTAAGATTTTGGTGGCAGTGCCGGTCAAAGTGTATACAAGAATTATAAGAATACTTTTCAGACACGAATATTGATTTGGTTATCAAGTTTTGTAGAATTTTTGTTAGAAATATTGGTTAGAAAATGAGGGCTGTGCCCTCAAACCCCCTTTTTAAATGTTTATTTATATTTTCTCATCAATTGCTGCATAAGCAATGACTAATAGACAGGCCGACCTAAGACAAACAATTTGGAATATGTTATGTAGGGGCAACTGCATGGAACCAGCTCCCAATAAATATACAACAGGCGGAAAGTGTAACCCAATTTAAAACCCTGGTCAGAAATGGGTTGAGTATTATATAACATGAGTAGTAAATTTCCTGCGCAGGAACTAAGGTACATTTCTTAACATAGAAAATGCCGATTGATACATTGGTTTACCATCCCTTCAGATTATATCATATCACCTACACGGAAGATCATTGTAAATGAGTGTGGTTGAATAAGAAAAAAATATCTATACCAACGGGTTGACTACTGAGGTGATCCAGTCTAAATAGGGGCACCGCGCTAAATTTGACGTCTTTGAGGACTATCTATCATAAAAGAAAGGCAGTTTTCCAGTCCTTAAAGATAATTCAGGTGGTGCATGGAAAGGGTTATAAAGTAGATATGCCAACTTTAGAGGGATATCTACGCTATGGTTCTATTCATATTGATTCATATGATCTACCTCACTTCCCAGCTAAATTGGATGCATGTTTTCCGCCACACTGTAGCAACAACTACCCAGCTAAGGATGCAACATTATGATAATGTTGCAGCAACATTCTGGTTGGTTCTGTGTTTGGTTCTTGTTACGTTCTTTTGATGACTCCTAATTGCTTTGCTGCAACGTACTGCTGTGATGTTGCACTGTGACATTATTACAATGTTCTGGTTACATTCTTTAACTCAAACAGAATGTTCTTATAACATTCTGTTTTGGTTTCATTGTAACCTCACTAAAAGATAATGTTATAATAACATTCTGATTTGATGAGGTTTCAACCTCTCCATCAATAACCTAATATCATTATTGTTACGTGCAATCTTGGTAAGTAACAAACTGACTAAAAAAGTATGATTGCAGAATGTTTCTGTTGTGTCGCAAGCTGGCTGGGTACTATGTTAGTTTGCACTCAATTATCATCGGCCATGTTTTGTATTTTCTACAATTCTGCAATAAGGATGAATAAAATAGATAGAATCATGAATAAGGCAAATCTTTGTCCAGGAACTAAAGCCTTCAAGCCCTTTGTTGTCCGGTAAATGTATATCATAGGCTGGCAATTTGGGGAAAATTGACAAAAAGAAGTTAATTTGAAGTTTTGTCTCTAGACAACAATGTTCCCTTTACCTTACAGCTATCCTTTTATATTGTATGAATTGTCTGTTAATTCGATTTGATGTTTGGTTTCCAGAGAACAATCTTCCTTTTACCATACAGCTATTTTTCCATGTTATGTGATTTGTTTGTTAATTTGATTTCCATAGCTTGGGGTACCAGTTTTGGTAAAAATGTCCATTGTTCTTACCTCTAAAACACGTTATGATATCCATATAGCAGTTTATTTAATCAGAAAAGAAAAAAATCATTACATAATTGAAATTTGGATTATCATAGCAAATTCCAAATATGTTTACGACCATTAATTTTAACATTACAAATACTTCCATGCAATATGATACACGTTGTTTATGTCTGAATTCCTCTATGTGATAAGATCATAGATCCTGCATATCACCGGAAAGAGAATGGAATTAGAATACCTTACTAACGTTATTACCATAAATCTTTGAATAATCCTACCAAGTTTATCTTTCAGGAGCCAAACGTTTCCCCTTATACATACAGTTTAAATTGCAATTTTGCCATTAATATTTTCGAAACACCATGCAGAGACCCCTGGAAATCATATGTTTGTTAACCCATGGCCAATCCCCATTTGCATTTTCCCAACTCTTTTTAATACAAAAAAAGATTTTACTTTAGACGCCCACTTCAATCCTTCAGGGAAACATTCAATTTTATGGACCATACCACTAAGCACAAGGTTACATGCAAAACATTAGATAAGATTTGATAAACAATAGCACATTGTCACAAAAGGGGAGTGTAAGAGATTGATGAGAATTGAATATGCCTGGGGCTCTTTTACAAAAGTACAAATGAGTCATATTGTCTGTGACTACTGTCTGTTTTTCGTTTACGAATGAGCTTGCTTTCAGGATTAGCTTTCAAAAGAAAAATTTAATGATGATAGGCCTATTAGTCCAGGAGCCAAATCCTGAAATCTCTCAAAATAAGGATTTACCCTCCGCGGTGAGCCCCCTAGATTTTCTTGATTTTTTTCAACTTATAGCATCCTAGGGACCATGAATCAAGACGGTTCCGAAGAATTTAGGTATGCGAACACTCTGTAATTACTCATTGCCATGATTAATGACAATAGCAAACAATATACATAAAAATCAGGAAAAAAATTACCTTTCAGATGACATATAGCATGTTATCATATCTTACATAGTTCTAGAGAAATTAAGAAATAAGGCGTTTTTCAATTCTTGCTAATTAACCACAAATCGCGTAATTACAGAGTGTTCGCATACCTAAATTCTTCGGAACCGTCTTGATTCATGGTCCCTAGGATGCTATAAGTTGAAAAAAATCAAGAAAATCCAGGGGGCTCACCGCGGAGGGTAAATCAAGATTTTCAGGTTTGGCTCCTGGACTATATACATGAAATACTTGAAAATCGCGTAGATATGCAGATTTCACTGGGGAACAACGAAAACTGGCCAGTTGGCTATTTAAATTGTATCACCTAGTATAAATAAAATATTTTTAAAAAAATCATATGCATAGTAACTTCAACAAATTACCAAAAACTTTACCAAACAATTCAAGAAACAAAACATCAGGATAAGGAAAGTACCGATTTCAAGACGGATGTTTACACCTCAGATATATATTTTATATATATATATATATATATATATATATATATATAGTGAACATTTTAGTCTTCACTTGATTTATGATTGTTGCTTGAATTCCTTTAGGTAAAGAGGAGAATGATGAAAGATTATTATGCAGTCACAATATCATTGATATATGTGAGAGAAGCTAGGTCTTATATGAAGCCTATGGAAAATTCCACCGCGCCTGACATTCCATACTTTGCAACTGTCTACAATTGCAAATAGTGTAAAGCGCAGATAAAAGAAAGTATGGTATTATATTGAATTATTTATTACAGGCAGGGATTTGTTACCAGTACAGAAGTAGATGTTTTACAAATGCTATTGATACAGCGTCTAAACCAGACCGATACCCCCAGGTGAAGGTATGCTAAGTCTGCCAAGATGTGTGTGTATCGAAAATAAAGGACAAGGTTCCCTTTTCAGCTTTAAGAGAGTGAGGAGATGAGTGGCACTGCTTCCAGTTAGGGGCCGTCCACAAATGACATCATACTATTTTTGACCATTTTTGACCCAATATCCCCCTGGCCTGTATTGCCATGTGACCATCCCTCTAGAAATGATATCTTGTCAAGAGGACCCTCCCCTCCCCCCCCCCCCCATTAAAAAAACAAGGAGGGCGTAGGAGTACTGACTAATAGAAACTCTTTAATCTTAACTGAAATGGAAATTTTAGCATTAAGGATGTTTACCTACAACTTTTATCTGCAATTCTTGAATTTGACATTTTTCCACATAATGTAATGCACCACATGACCCCCCCCCCCCCCCTTTGAAAAGCACATGAACTCCCCTCCCCCCTGCTGCAAGTCATTTATGGACGTCCCCTTATATTGTGCATCAAATCAGCATGGGCCAGTCACCCAAGCAATTCAAAGTCACACCTTACTTCATTGATTACTAAAAATATCTCAAGTTTTATCAGAAATCTTAGCTTAATGATTCTATTTCAAGATAATGTAGTATAGCACAACAACATTCTGGCGCTCAGTTAGCTTTTTCATGTCTTCTTTACTCTCTGTTCTCTCGTCTTTTTTGCTGTGTTTAGCCATGTGTAATACTCAGTATTTCTCTTACTCCCGCTCTAACTATACATCTTTTTCAATAGAGTGGCGCCGCCCTGGTGTATTAAATTGGAAACAATTCTTAGGGAGTTAACCTTTATGGAATGAAGTGACTCAGTTACCCAAAGTCCCAAAGGTCACCATAGTGGGAGACTGCACAGGTTCATGGGAAAGGTGTATAGGTTGGCTCAAAAATATATTCATAACAAATTGATATGCAGCAAATATACATGTGTACACATTTACTATATAGGTTTCCCTAGAGATTTGTTGGAAAAAAAACAGTGCAAATTAACCTGCAGGTACCTAAAATGCTGGAAATCTGCTAGCCATAGTAGGCAGAATTTGGCATCAGGATCCAAACAATCCATAGTCCCACCCAAAGCTTTGCTAAAAGCAGGAAGCCTCCTCCGTGGCGCCATCTAGTAGGTAAGGGTGGAACAGTAGACTTTAGAATATTTCAGAAAATCAGTTGATTTACAAAACACCTTTGCTGATTCTGTTGTTTACTCTGAGATGTTCTCATGCTGGTATAGTATATTTGTATTCAGTGGCCCGTTGCACAATACTGATCGTTGTTACAATTGGTACTAAAACAATGAAATCTTTCCTTGTCAACTTTCTGTCGCTGTTGGGCCATTTTTAGACACAAAATAAGCTCTTTAGTTAGCTGTTAATGAGCTGTTATTTTTTAACAATGTAGTCCTACGGTGCCCCTACGTATATTAATTCACATAATTCAATTTGATCCTGTAGAAAAAAACATATAGGCGTTTTGAAACAAAGATATCTTAACAATGACATTGTTGTTAAACATGTGTTTAAAGTAATCTTTAAGTTTTTGCTGTTATGAAAAGTAATTCTGCCAAAAAAAAAGGGCTACAATGACCCATTGCACAATATATACCCATCGTTGTTACGATGGGCACTAGAACAATGATACCTTTCTCAGCAACTTTGTGCGTTGTTATGCACGTTTTCACCCTCAAAATAAACCTATTTAGAATGCTGTAAATGACATGTGGCCCTTTGCACAATATAATTTCGTTGTGAGGATCAAGTTAAGATAGCATAACGAACAGTTTCGTAGTTACGAAAATGTTGGTTTTTACGAAAATAGTAAAATCTCTGTGGCCTGTTGCACAATGGATTTTCGTTGTGAGGATCAAACAACGAAAGCACAATGAACTTTTGCTTAACAGCGAAATGTTTTGTTGTAAGGAAAATGCAATATCTCTGGTTTTAATGAATGAAATTGAAATCTGTAAATTGTTATAAAAAGGGGAAAAATTTGAAAACATTCAATAAAAGTTACAGCTCTCTGAGGGCATTCTAAATATAGAAAAAAAATGTGTCAAAATGTTTGTCGTTACGATAAATGTAACAAGGAAATGTTTCGTTGTTTTTTATTTTCCTTGTTCCGAAAATCATTGTGCAACGGGCCACTGTGGCCCGTTGCACAATGATAATATTTTCGTAACAAAGATAATTTTTGCAACAATTTTTTTCTATATTTAGAATGTTCTCAAAGAGCTGTAACTTTTACTGAATTTTCTCTAATTTTTTTCCCTTTTTATATCAATTTACAGAATTCAATTTTATTCATTAGAACCAGAGATTTTTTAAAATATTTTTGTAATAACGAAAATGTTCGTTATGCTATTTTAACTTGATCCTCACAACGAAATTCTATTGTGCAATGGGCCACTGGTTCTAATGAATGAAATTGAATTCTGCAAATTAAATTTCGGTCGGAAATATTGAAAAGAGAGCCGTTTTTATCATCAGAAAATATGCATTGTCCATAATTACAGACTTGCAGATTTCAGGGAGCAATAAGCACCTGTTTATCGTCGATAAATGCGTCGTCAATCGCATCCCATTGTAAAAACAATTTTTTTCCCATCAACAATGAATTTTCCATCGTTGCGATGAGTTTTCCGTCGTCGACGATAAGTTTTCTGTCGTCAGCGACAGGATTTACAGACAATATACATTTGTTGGCCAACAAGTTTCCCTCGCGTGGTCGGGGTTTTGGAGAGCAGTCGTCACGAAAGATTCACGAATCCCAAATTCAATAAATAGTCACGATTCCAATTTTTGGGTTCGTGAAGGATTCGTGGTCACGAATATCATGTATTACCTTTTTCCATTTTTTCCATTTTTTCCATTTCCAAACTATTTAATTACACTCTAATGTTCTTCCCAGGGATAGGAGAAAGTATTTTACACACAGATAAAAACTTTATTGAGTGAATTTTTCATGTTGGAGAAGGTTCGTGAACACTCACAAAGGTTCTTGAATGTTTTCTGGACACACCCAAGGTTGGTGAAGTACAAAATTATTACCACGAATATTCGTGAAATCATTTTGGTCGCCATACCTGGCTGGGACCAGGCATGTCTAATTGTGCTGCTACTTGGCCGCACACGCCCAAGAGGTTTTACATAAAGCAAATTCACAGAAAAATGTCCAGAGCCATGCACAACATTTATATATGGACACAGCTTAAATGAGTTGCTTCTTGTGTTTCAGAGATCAAATTTCAGCTTCGTCTAGACTCCATTAACTTTTCTATTAGAAAAAAATCATAGTATATCAATGTTATCATTTGATATCTATGAAGGATATTGGAGGGACCAAAAACAGACAAAGTGAGACTAGACCCTTCAAAGTGTCGTACATAGAACCAGAGGCCAGAAACATAACACCCTTCACCCAGAGCTACTTACCCGTCCTTCTTGAATGTTGCCACTCAACCTGAAAATTTAAGTGTGAAAATAGAACATCCTGGATAGATAAGGATAAAATGTAACCTGTAAACATGCTCTTGTGATTAAAACACAGATATATTGAACTATGACATACAGTAACTTTTTATACTTTACATCTTTAACAAAGATTCAACTTTTCTTAGGGGCCGTCCATAAATGACATCATGCTATTTTTTACCTTTTTTGACCCCCCTTCCCCCCTTGTCATGTTTCGTCATGCGACTCTTGACTAGGAATGGCATCATTATAAGTGGACCCCCCAAAAATCACAGAAATAATATAATAAAGAGTGCAATTTTGTTTGCTTAGAAACATGACTGTGCCTTAGAATTTCCCCCCCCTCCCTCTTGTCATGTTTGGTCATGGAAGCATGAAACACCCCCTTCCCCCCTACTGTCCCTTACAATACCCCTTTCTGAGCAACTTTGGTATATTATTCTATCGATTACTATTAATCAAATCGAATCCATATTATCTTGACGAAGAGGTCAAGAGAGTCTATAGCTCAAAACAAATGAAACTGTTTTTCCAAAAGTTTAGATTGCAGTGCTGTGCAGTATAGGAACAATAATAATTCTGGGTGGTCAATGACCCTCTTGGTAATCTTTATCCTAAATATGCTCTTAATCCCAGGCCTGATGTAACTATAATCTCTTTGGCTTCATTACCCAACATAAGTCTAAACCTGGTGTATTAATATAAGAAGACCTGCAGGGCTTCAGATGGACTGCTCGGAAATAACAAGGAATACAGGTGATTGGTTTGGACATTGATAAATAGGATATATTTATTTCATCCTCCTAGTTACATCAACTATAAAAGTTAAAAATCTGCAATGAAGTGATGTGTATGGCAGGTGAATAACAAATGACCAACAGTTATATTGCACGGATTTATGTAGTCACATGTCAGCAAGTCTGCGTAACCATGATTATGAAACGGTTACATCACTGCTGCTCCCAAAATAACAGTTTTGCTTTAGGTATCACTAAACAAAATATTGTTTTTTTTTATACAGTCTAAATTTTGAAATTTTGATTTTATTTTCTCAAATATGAGCATATTTGGTACCCAGGAAGGTTTCAAGGGTATCTTGAATCTCCTAAAATTTCTGAACTAGTATATAATATGGCTACAAATATAGGGATTTTCCTTTTTTCAAAATAACTAGCTGGAACCCCCTAATACAGTTTTCCATGTAGCCGCTTAAAATGATCTATCTGGAACTCCCTCACGATCAGATTTTAGGGCTTGGTATATTCCCTAATAGATCTGATAATTAAAGTATTCATAAATCATTTATTTCATCCTAATAAGGGGGAATGGTTCGGATATTTTAGAAGGGGGTTCGTCCTAGGGAGGTTCCTCTGATTCCCAAAAACCCCGCCTGGCTACAGACTTGTGTTGGGTCACGTTGAGGTAGGTAATGTTGTAAGACCATAAAATGTAAATATCCCCTAAAATGTAATTTGAAATAAAATGCGAATGAAATTGACTTCAAATGTAAATCTGACATAAAACATAAATCAAATTGCCATAAAATTTAATCATGCCTCCTGCCTTAAATTGTATTTGACATACATTGTAAATCAAAACATTTGTCAAGTGTTGAGTACCTATAGATTGAGTCATAGACCTATAATAATGGCTGAAATATATGTATTATATGGTGTAATGCAGGGGAGACACAGTTGTTTATAATTCAATATTTATTACTGATGATAGTGAAGATTCCTGAAGAATTACAGTCTATGGAATAGATGGTATTGGTAGTAATGTTGAATATCAGAAACCTAATGGTTATAGAGTTCTTATTATAAACAGTCACTGATATAATAGCACAATGAACAGTACTATGGTGAGGTGCAGGTCTCAGTCAAGAATCAGCCTTACCAATATAGGAGCATGGCCTCGTGGCACTAGAGTGTTGTAGTAGTGCAGCTGTCAATGGGGCTCAGCAGATGTAGATGCCTAGCGATGGTGGTGCTCGCAATTGCCCTGGGTTGGCTGGTTTGATGTTCTTCTGATGGTCTGCAGTCTTCTGATGTCGTGGGGCTTCTGGTTGCTGTGGGCCTCAAACATGGCCCTTTTAGCTGCTCTGACCATGATGTCAGTATTCTAAAAATATCTTGTTTACCATGACGTGCTCAGGAATATAATGTTTTTTTGGGGAATCCCAGTTACGCAGAGGGCTTCTGACGTCACAAGCGGGGCGTGACTGGATACCACGTCAGAGAAGTTATGGGATTTTTATGAGTTTGTTATGTCCTTCCGCGCTCTGCCTCCGGGTGGGGTTTTCCCATTCGTGGGTTGGGTTTTCCCGTACGCTTACTGAGCAGTTCTGAGAAACGCTGAATCTTTCGAGTGACTGGACTGCACCAATGTTCTATGCTTTTACATTTCTTTGCATTATTAGTATTTACTTATATTGTCTTAATACCAGTTTCACTAAAGACTCCATATTACATTTTACATAACATCATTCAATATTAGTGGTTACATTATATCATTTCATACAACACTTGTACATTACATTATTACAGCCTATAACATAACACTATGACATATGAATGGATATTGCATGGGCTCAGGTATCCATAGATTGGTTGCATTATTTACAGGCCCAGGGGGCCCACACCTTTTCAGAAATCAAAATAACGCCTAAACAAAACATTACTAAAACATTGTCACTTACCAAAATAAAACCTTTTCAATACGTTCTTTTACCTTTTTAAATATTTGCACATTCTGTCAAAAAGAGGTTAATGACAGAAAGAACTATTTCATATTGTAATTGATTCAGATTGCATAAATCAAGACATTATTTAATACCTTTGGACCTCAAATAAAGCCTTTCTAATAGTCTTACAAATTTGCAAAACCAAAAATTTGACAAGACCTTGTAAGACCTTTTAATACTGGACACGAGAAGCAAAGAGGAAGTTAACCAGATTTACATCTTATTTCGATGTTTCATATTTTCATTTCATGTCAAATTATTAAATTTTACATTTTTACTTTTTGCGTCAGATTTACATTTTACGGTCTAACAAATGTTGCTTAACCATTAGGTTAACGCAAATGATTTGTGTTATATCATTTCTACGGACATGTTTGTCACGATTCGACACAAACTGGGTGCCCAACACGACCAAGCATGTCCCAACATGACCAAACACGAATGATTTCTTTTTTCTATATTACGCTATCCTTTTGGTATTTTGGTATGCTTTGGATATTCAAGTTGGGACGCGTTGGGCTCAACGCCAGCCAGCAGACGCCTAGTATAATATGCCCTTCACTGAAATTATGACATGTTTCCTGTTTGTTTGTACTGTTAACCACCATACCCACTAAGCGATTTACTGTTGACCGACACCGACGCAGCAGACAGGGTCAGCGTTGGTGTAAAATTATTAAACATGTTTTATATGGATCGGCGCTGCCATCAGCAGCGGTATTGGCGCCAACAGCCGACACCGATTATGCGTAGGTTTAGGCACCAGAGTTGGCCAACGGCAACGCCAACACCGACGCCAGCACCAACGCTGATGCTGATTCAGGAAAACGTTGCCTAGTGGGTATGGGGCTTTACCAGGATATCTTCCCATGGGTTATTATGTTTTCAACTTTTGGAGGACCAGGATAACTTCTGAATAAAAATCTATAAACAAGCTTTCAATTGCCTGCATTATGCAAAATGGCACATATCACTTATGCACCTCTGTAGACTTGTAAAAATTGTCAATAAAATATATTACTAATTGGTGGGGTCTATATATAATTGGCTTCCTTGGAGAATTCAAAAGGCCTATATAGATACAGGCTAATGGGCTGTGTAACAAGGATGAAGTAGACCCATTGTGCTTGGCTCTCGCTTGTGTATAAGGTCACAAAAGGAATCATATTATCAGCCACAAAGGGTATGACCACACAGGTAGTGATCTTTTTCTGGTGTCCTGTATTGTGACTGTTCATTTGTGTCAGTCGCCCCTTCATTGTTTCAGTCACCAGCTGGGAGTGGTATATGCCCAGCTGGTCATGGGCAGAGTTAGTTTGGGCTTGGAGAGAGCAAGTAGAAACTTTATTGGCCTGCAGCTACTCTATTCTTATTCTGTACTTACTTCATATATCCACTGTTCACAACGTAGGGTGAAATATATTTTCATCACACTGAAATCCTAGAGGGAGTTGTGTTGTCTTTTAAGTCTTCACCTTTGTTATAATATGTGTTAATCTCCAAATACATCCTGTTAGGGTTGAAGCACAAGCGCTATATCTTGGCGAGAGCAGGCCACATTGATGCCTGTCCACTATAGGATGTATTGCTGGCATGATACAGAGGTCGGACATAATTGCAGTTTTTGCAAAGTCAGCCAATGACACAAATCTGAATGAATGAATTAGTACTTGTGTTTTTTAAGTCAATAAGGTGTTGGTTAATGAAGATGAATTATCATTTTCTCTCAATTAGATAATTACCTCCCTTTCAGGTGAACCAAAATAAGGTATATTTTTGTGATTTTAGGGTTGGACATTGTGGGCAAAGATAAAGGGCTTTAACACTGTTCCCTATGGGAAAATGCCATTTTTGCTTTCCAGTCCTACAGCTACATATCTAACATCATATTGAAAGTAAAAGCTTATAAAGATTAGTTTTTGGTAATACTACAAGGAAAATTACTCTGAATCAAGTATGATGAACATTTCCCTACAAATGTTGATATTGTGACGTTCTCTGGTAAGTCGGGGTTGCCGATTCTTACAACAGAGGAACGTGGGGGTTGTTCGGGTCTCGGGGCGGACGGGGAATCCGGGCCAAGAACCGAGATGTGTTTTTAGAGTCGTGCCTCGCGCACGAGGGGGGGGGCTGAGCGAATCGGTCGGGAATCGGCGCTCGATGTCAAACGGAGAACTGCGGGGAAGGGAAATTATGGTAGGGGTACGGGTCGGCCGGGGTTCGTCTCGCTCTATCTCCCAGACCAGCATTCACCCCCACCGGGCGGTCCACCCCGTGGTTCCGGTCCGCGGGGCCGTCGGGCCGACGGTCGCCTATTGTTTGGTAGCGTGGGGCCGAGCCTGCCGCGCCCTCGTCCCCGCGGACTTCGTTCCTTCGTCTCGCCCTTCATGCCTTCGTGCCATGCTGCGCCTCGGCTTCCGGGACGGTTTCGGGCCTTCGTGCCTTACTTCGGTCCTTCGTTCCTCGTTCCTCGGGCCGTCGGGCCCCTACCCCAAGTTCCTCCTATTTATCTCGAACTTCGACTATTTTATCCTAACTTCTGGTTAATTGCTCGGATCGGCTCATCTTAGCGGTTGTTTCAGGAAAGAAGACACGTCTGGACACAAGGAGAACTGTTAAAGAACTCTGTTTATTCGGGCCTCACCGCCCCTTTATATACCCTAGAGGTCAGCCCTGATTGGCTGCTTTCAGTCACGTGATCTACAACTGACGTCACTTCCGGTTTACATTCTCGTTTCCGGTTTACATTTCACTTCCGGTTTACATATTTCAGGGTCTCGTTCCTTTACATTTTCGTTCCTTTACACTTTCGTTCCTTTACATATTCGTGCCTCTTTTTCGGGCTTTTTACACTTTCGTTCATTCTTACATATTTCGTTCTTTTACACTTTCGTTCCTTTTCGAACATATATACCTTTTATAATATTACCTTATTTTCTCTTATTTTGATCTCTACATATTTGGATGAATAGCCGTTCATCACACCCTCCCGCACCTTCTTGAAAGGTTGGAAAACACGTCTTACGAAAATTCTTCAAAGCAGTTCATACAGCAACGACAACAGAACATACTCTAAAACCAGAAACATTTCAATCCTACGCTCCTTATCGGTAGAGGAGGAGGTGTCACCCTCTGTCCTCTCCGGTCTACTTCGGAGGGCCCCCGGGGCCTATCCGGCTAATTGTTATTTCTCTTCTTTCTTCTTTCTTCGTTCTTCGTTTTTCTCGCTTCTCGGTTTAGTTCATATAATTCGTTTTACATATCCTAGTCTCTTTTATCTTCGTCATAGTTCTTATCCTGGGTCTATTAGGACCCGTACTGCGCTTTTCTCGTCTTTAGGATGAGCGAGCCGGTCGTGGCTCTCCCATCCGGGACTGGGGATCGGTCGTGACCCCGTCGCCCCCGTTCCTTTCCTTTGGGCTCTATGTACTTAGCCCCTCGGCGCGTTTCCTCGCCTTTACCCTCGTTAGGACAGAGGGACCGGTCGTGGTCCTCCTGCCCGGGGCCATGGGTCGGTCGTGACCCGCAATGCCCCCGTTCCCTTCATTTTTCGTCGTCCAGACGCTCTCCCCCAGTTCGGGTGGAGAATTGGTCGTGATTCTCCCACCCAGAGGCCAGGGTCGGTCGTGACCCTTAGTCCTCTCGACCCTTTTGTCCGTTTTTCCGTCGTCCAGACGTTCTTCGTTGTTTCTTGGGCAGAGAATCGGTCGCGACTCTCCCACCCGGTCGGTCGTGACCCCTCGTTCTTCCGTTTTATTACTCTTCTCTGCGTTCTCTTGGGTGATGATAATTTGAAGATGAGATTTTGTAGAAAGACTGAAGTTTTTCAGAAGGAATACTGTAGAAAGAATGTTCTTTTTAGACTTCGCGCCCTCGGTCGCCTCGGCATTCAGAGCCCCTCAATGACTTTTCACGTTTGGCAAGGACAACATGTTCGAGCCGGAGGCCGAGGTACCCATCGTTCCAAAGAAGAAAATGGCAATGGATGTGGAGAGTAACTTAGTTTAACTGTTAAAGTTCCAAGTGGAAGCTTCAGCAGATGACGTCGCGGGTTTCGTGCTATTGGTCACAGTGAAACTCTGGATGGAGTTGGAGTGAAGGTAAGTTTGTGAAGACTGGAATTATTAATTGTTGATGAGGTGTCCGTTTTCCGTACAGGAACTGAAGTTTGACTTTTGTGGCACACGTCCTCGTGGTTAACCCAGCACCAAGACGTTCAGTCTTCGACCACGTCGACACACTCAAAGACTTTAGAGAAAGATGTCGGAGAGAGAGTCCAATGTAGTTATTAAGGTATTTCCGTCACCGTTCCGGGCCCAAGTGGCATGACAACAACCGGAACGGAGACCCGATAAGAAGACAATTTTCTTTTTTTGATGAGGTTTCTTTGATGACAGGAGCCGGCGCCTCTCATCCCTCCCCCCCCCCCCGTAAGCAACGGCAGGAAGACAATCCTTCTTGGGGCAAGAGGGAGGCTCCTTCGTTCTACTGATGAGATGATTTTCTTAAGAAGAGGATTCCTACTCCGGGCACTCGGGCCCTCGTTCGTCTCCTAGGCTCTCGGGCCTCGCTCTGCTTACTAAGTTTTTCTCTTCGTCCTCCCGAAGGACCATGTTCCTCGACGATTTTCGTGAGACTGTAATACCAACAAATAGTTCGTAATAGAGGTAAGTTTAAGATCTGGTCTGGTTTGATTCTGGAGTAAGGCCACAGTCTTCATCGGTGCCATGTCCATTTACATGAAGCCACTTGAACGCCTTTGACACGCGCCGAGACAACAGCTTCGAGTCATTCCGGGCTGCTCCTAGGTACGGTGGTTCGAAGTAGGTAAGTTGAAGATATTTGTGAGAAAGGAGAGGAAGAAGTTGTAGAAAGTGAAGATGGACGACATCAACTGGGATCTGCACCCGACGTCAACTTTTGAGATCCGGAACGGGCCCATCTCAGTCGGCTTTAAAATACCGTATATAGAGAAGAACTCATCCGATGTCGAACTCCAAGTCAGAGATGAAGGATCACTTCTCGTCGTTCTTTGCAGACGTCTTGAGGCGTCTATCGAGGCATCCGAGGCCGACGTTCCAAGCACCACCTCCCTATGTGTTTCAAAGACTATTTTGTTCCGTTCGTCGGGAAGAAGATATCAGGAAGTACGACATGGAAGCAGTCACTGTCGTTACTGCAGGTAAGATATTAAGATATAATTTAGTAAGTCTATTAATTTCGTCTTGTTTATATATCGTTTCGGTGGGGCACGAGGGAGGGCCTTTCAGCTACCATCCCTGCTCGCACCCCGGTCCTCCGGGAGACATCTACAATTCACCGTAGTCCTTTCACGACTCGCTGCATCAATCCTGGCACGATAAAACCAGCATCCAGGTGGAGAAATTTCACTTTACCGCTCTCCGTATGCGGTAAGAGGCTGAAGACAAGGAAACTCAGAAGATGATGGTACAATAAATCCGGGCCCATCCGGTCCAACATTCTGAGTGATCCATCCAAGATCAAGATGGTCGAAGCCCGAAGAAGTCCAGACGAGCCGTGGAAAGTTCGTTTTTAGGTGCCGCTAGAGGACAGAGGTCGTTCTTCACTCGCCTCCAGATCCCTCAAGGCAGCACGGGAGAAGGGTTTCAGTCTTGGCCCGCGCCAGCCTTTCCTCCAGCGGGGAGTCGCCGGTCCACCGGTACCTTATTTACCCCGGCACGACCGCTGACTCAAAGATTACACAACACTGTTCGTTCATTCTGATTTCCTTTCCTCGATTCTACCTCCTTGTTTTGCTCTCGCTTCGACGTTCCGTCACTATCCTTTTTGTTCTCTCGTTCTCTGGGCCGCCCGGTCCGCTATCTATCCAATTTCCGCGACCGGACGGTCCTGCTCAACTTGCTCGGTCCCAACCAACGCAGCGGGCTCCTGGGAAGAAGTGGAACAGCTACACACTTGTTTTTCCTCCTAGCGTCTCCTCCCGTTCCGTATTCGCCCCGCAGGCTTGGTAAGTTCGTTCCAGTCATGGACCTTCCAGCTCGCTGATTACGCTCAACACCTCCTAACACATGCGGTTTCGTTCATTTCCGCAAGAAGAAGATTCCCATAAAGAAACTACCTAATTTATTTTTAGTAGGAATACTTAAGATGAGAATATTCGAGCCCGCCAGTCCGTTCCCGATGTTTTAAAGCAAGGTTTCGGGCCCGTCCAGCGGTCTCCAAGAGAGTTTTTATCCGGGCTTCGGACTCCTGTGCGGCTCAGGTACCTCCGCCTCGGCCCGGTCCTCTCCCTGGGGGTTTGACACTATGGGTGAGGAGCCAACGCCCCGTAATCCCTCCCCACCCGACTCGTGACGCGCCATTTTCCGCTTCTGGTTCCGTCGCGCTATCTTCCGTACAGGACTCTAAGCAGCATCCACCGTTCTCTCCTTCTTCGAGGCTTTTCATCCTTCTTCCTGACGTCGGGTCGGTGGCAGCAGCCTCTCCTCCCTAGCTGGAAGCTCGAGAAGTGGGTCCACCAGTTTGCTCTGCTTTTCTACCTCCGTCGTCGCTTTTAACAAGTCGTCTAACTGGTCTTCGTTTTTATACAACACTAAAGTCTGAGCCAATTGGACGGTCCGGTTGTGTTCGTTAATTAGCCTGTCGACTCCCGGGAACTCCCTGGTAAACGGCCCCAGCGCTGCCGTCGGGAACTGCGCCATTGCCTCGTCGAACGTCTCCGGCTCGCGGCCCGTTTCCAGTGCCATCAGGAACGCCATAGACGCTGAAGCCATCGCTCTCGTCTTAGCCGTCATCCCTCGCACCTGCCTCGGGGGCCACGCCAGTTGCACCTGGATTGCCTCCTCCGCGTCCCAGTCCCGTACCGCCCGTGCCGTCACCGGAAAGTGGCCTGCGTTCGTAACAACTTGAGTCGTGGCGTTTCTCCAGATGGTCCTGCCGTCGGTGTCTCCATCCCTATGGACCCGAACACTGAATCCGCTCCCGACTCGTCCAGTTCTTGCCTGTCCGGCTCGTATCCTCTGGCCTCGGCCTGTCCCAACTCCATGTCTTCTGAGTCCTCTACTTCTGTGTCCATGGATTGAGCAGCCGGTATTTTTAGTCTATGCATCATAACTCGTGGTTGTAGCGCTCGTCCATCCTTGTCCTCGTCCTTAAGTGGGGTGCCCGGTCCCGGTGGCGATCTCATCCGCTCGGGTGACGGCGGTCCCGGGGTCTCCTCCGATCCCTGCGACCCAAAGAACGAGCTTCCCAGACTGGCTCGGGTCAAATTGTCCACAGCCGCTCGTGTCTCCGGCGTATCCGGTGCCACCAAAATGTCCCTCATCCGCTTCAGTCCCGGGGGCGGTACCACTGGCTGCTTGCATACCATCTTCTCCAGGGGTGAATCCGCCCTCGTCGGGGTAGGGGTAGAGAACAACGGCTGCGTTGAAGCCATCGACGCCGTTTCCTCGGTCTTGGCCGCGTGTCGAACATACTTCACTTTTTCCACCCGGCCCGATGGTTTGAGTCCTTGCCTCTCTGCCATTTCGTAGAGGAACCTCCCCAGGTACAGCGCCTCTCTCTCCACCAGCCGGCCTCCCTTCGCGTCCCGAATACTGTCCTCCAGCTCCCGGTCTGATCTCGCCTCGTGATAACCCCTGAACGCTCCCTCCCGGTTCATCGTTCCTTTTAGATATCCGGGGTACCTCGGGTGTCGCGATTCATAAATAACCGACTTCTTGTGGACTGTCATCATAGTAAACTGCGCGTCGCTACAAGGTGGTTCTAGTCCCGTGGTCCGTTTCACTCCTGTCGAGGTCTCGGGTTGCGATGGTCCCAGCTCTCCTGCGCTACTGGACTCGGCGATGATCAGGGACCGATCGCTTCGGACTGACATGCTCCGGCCCGACTCTGACTGGTCCGAGCTGGTTCCCTCCTCAAGTTCTCTCGGGACTTTCTTGACCTTTTTCCACTTTTTCTTTCGGGACGGCTCCTCCGCCGTAGATCCTTGCGCCGGGGGTCTCTTGAAGGCTGGCGGCTCCTCTTCCTCTCCCTTAACTTTTGGACGTTGGTCGTCGGACGAGCTCACTAATTCCACCACCTCAGCCCCCGGTGGTATCCCTGAGCAACCTGGCTTCGGGGCGGGTGTGGATCTTCCTCCTCTTCCTCTGCCCGGGAGTCCTCTGCCGGGGAGTCCTCGTCCTCTCGGTTCTCGCGGTTCTCCCTGGGCGTTTAATTTCCTTACTTGGCTTTGTACTATTCCAGCCACTTGGTCGTCTGTCAAGAGTGGTTTCGGGTTGATCACAGCTCGGCTCGCGCTTCGCGGCGACTCGGTGACTTCCTTCCGCACTCCTTTCGCGGCCCTCCGAGGGGAACGGCGCGTGGGCGTCGACCGTTCCGCTACTCCGGCCAAGGGTCCCTTCCCTGCTGCCTTGGCTGCTTGGGCTCCCTCGCCGGCCTCGTCGGCCTCCGGTTCTTCCTCTGTTGCTTCCTGCTCCAGCTGCTCGGCGTCGCTGTCGTCGGACCCTCTCGATGCCCTCGGGTAGTAAGGCACACGAATCCTCCGTCGCGGCCTCTCCGGTGCCTCCTTGTCCACCGCTTTCTCGGGGGGAAGGAATCCCTCCGGATGGCGCACAGCGTAGTCGCGTTCCAAATCGGTTACCCGGGCCGTCGTTTCATCCCCAGGAGCGAAACTGGTGTACGGCGGCCGTCCTTTTCGGTCCAAGGCGAACGCCGCAGCATACTCCAGCCTCAGAAGGGGGTCCTGTTTCGGCATCCCCCTCAGCAGGTTTCCTTCGTGTGATTCCCACATGTGCTTTTTCCAGTCCTGGTGCGTCGAATATGCTCGACTCGAACACACCGGGCACATGTAGTACTGCTTCCGTACTCCATCGTGCTGGCCTTGGATGTGCTTGGCTAGGTGTTTAAATTCCTTTCCGCGACAATGTCCTTCCCAGCACTGTCCGCTCATCGCGTCCGTTTTCCGGGCTTTCGGGCCTCGTTCCAAACTTGAAGCTCGTCCTGTCAGCCTTCTCCGTTTCTGCCTCGTGGCGATGCTGCTCGTCTCACTTCTCTGCTTTTTTTCTTCTCCTAGCTTGGTCTGCTCGTCTGCGATTTGATGAATCCTGATCGGCTGACCAGAATGACCTGCTCCGGCGAGCGCTCTGCCTTTTATAGCCGCCGCAGGCGGAAGTGGGCGTGGCCTGCACTAGCGACCCCTAGCGTCAGGCTCGCCATCCACTTCAACGGTGGCGCCCCCTACTATTTCCGGTCCCCGGGGCCCGCCGCTGGTCACCGCCCTGCCTGCCGTTTACCTCGCGGCCCCTCGCCGTCTACGCGTTTTCTTCCTAGGCCTTTTATTGCCCCACCGGACGTCCTCGGTCCTTTCATCCTCTGTCGCCTCCTCTTGCCTTTTCACCTGGCCCTCGCAGTGTTTCCGCACACTTCCCGGAGAACACAGGGGCTCGACGTTATCATCCTCTCGCCGCCGCCCCGTTCTCTTTGTCATCTTCGCTTCTTTTACGACCTACTTTAAAGCCCGTCCTCGTTTCAGGCCTCGCCTTTTACAACCGTCCGTTCGTTCCTCCGGCGTTCCCGAGAGTGCCGCATCTACTCTCCTCCGGTCTCCTGGACGCTGTAAAGCGGTATTACCAAGTCAGCATTACTTCAAAAGTCTTCACCAGCTTGCCGCCGGGTCTGTTTTTCGTTGTAATCCAACCATCTTTTCCACGCTGTGGTTCCTCCGAACTGACCGGAAAGCGGCTCCGTGGGACTACTTTAGACATTCGGGCCGTCGTGGCTCCCTAACGCCGTTTTTCGTTCCAACCCCGCATTTCCCACCTATATTACATCCGCAAGAGAACCAATCTTCAGCTAGGTAGCAAATCTCTACAGCCTAACGACCTGCACTCCTACTGTAGTGGTCAACGCACCGCCCCGACTCAATGGCCCCAGGTTGATCAGTCCTTTTTGGCCAAAGCCTTTCTGTGTAGCGCCGATTTGGTCGTTCCCTTGGTCCTCTTCCACCTGCGGAATCGAGACACGAGAACGACTTCATCACAAAAATGGGTGCCCCGTTTCCGTACGTGCCCTAGCGCGCCCCACCCCAAGCATTTACTGTGCAGCCTCGTATCCTTGCTGGTCAGCTACCATCCAGGCTGGCGCAGCGTGTCCTCGGTAGGGTTCCAGGCGGTCCACATGGACCACCCCCCCCGGTTTCCCTCGTTTCTTCCGTACTACCACCCGTCCTCGGTCAAGCACCTTGACGATCAGTGCAGGGCCTATCCATGGAAATCGCAATTTCGTTCCCTTGTCCCTATCCACCACCGTATCGTGCACCCAGACCAGTTCTCCGGCGTGGTATTCCCGCCGAGTCACCTTTCCATCGTACTCGTGTTTCTGATGGATGGCGGCTTGTTTCAGCCCTGCCCGGGCCTCCCGATAGGCCGCGACTAGCCCTCTCTCCAGGCTTTCCACGTAGTCGCCTACCCGTCGGGGTTCCTCCTCCGGTCCTAGAGGTCTCCCATAAATCGCCTGTCGCGGCATCATGGTCTGTCGGCCCAGCATCATCATGTTCGGTGTTACTCCCGTGCTGGCTTGCGGCGTTGCTCTATAACTCATCATCACGAGTGGGACCATCTCATCCCATTCCCGGCCTGTTGCTCGGCAGCTAGCTTTCAGACAGCACCCTAAAGTGCGGAAACTTCGTTCTATGTATCCGTCACTCCGGGGGTGGTACGGTGTCGTTCTCGTTTTGTGTATTCCAAACAGTGCACAGACCTGAGCTACCACCTCGGATTCGAAATTCGTGCCCTGATCCGAGTGTAGTTCTCGAAACGCGCCGTACCGTGCTACTACTTCTTCAACCAGCTTGTCCGCCACTGTCGCTGCCTTCTGATCCGGGATCGGGAAACACTCCTGCCACTTGGTGAAATAGCACCCCACCATCAGGCAGTACTTGTTCCCTCGTTTGGTGACTGGGTACGGGCCCGAAACATCCATGGCCAGCCGTTCCATCGGCTCCCCTACTATGTATTGATGCAGCGGCTCCCGTCTCCCTCGTCCTCTTTTCAGCAACGCGCAGTCACATTCTCGACATTCCTTCCGCACGTCTTCTCGGAGTCCCGGCCAGTAAAACCCTTGCTCCAACAGGGCCGTCGTTCTGGCGACTCCCAAGTGCGCTCCTGCTGCGCCTCCATGGTATTCCCTCACCAACTTGGCCCGTTCCTCTCGGGGAACGACCAGTTGGTTCCTCCAACCATGTCCTTCTAGTTCCCAGTACTTCCGATGCAGCATGCTATCCTCGAGGCTTAGTCGTTCCCACTGCCTCCATAGGATCTTTGTTTCCCGGGATTCCGGAGATATGACCTCCCAACCTGGCCGGTTCGCATCCTCTTCCATCCGTGCGATAATCGGTCCTATATCTCGATCCCTCCTCTGCGCTGCTTTCACCTCCTGCGGGGACCATCCGGGCTCATACCCCCGGGCCCGCGTCACTACTCTCACTTTCACGGTACCCTCGTGCTCCTCCCCACACTGTTTGCACGGATACCGGGACAACGCGTCAGCGTTCCCATGCTTCCTACCCGGTCGGTGTTGGAACGACACGTCGTGCGAGTCGATAATTTCAATCCACCGGGCAGCCTGCCCCATCGGTTCCTTACTTCTCTGTAGCCAACTAACCGCGCTGTTATCCATCCGGACTATTACGCGTTGACCATAGACGTAGCACCGAAAATGTTTCAAAGCTCGCACCACCGCCAACAGTTCTTTCCGCGTGGTGCAATACTTTCGTTCGTTCGACTCCAGGGTTTTGCTCGTGTAAGCTATTACCCGTTCCTCCCCTCTCTGCTCCTGCGATAGCATGGCTCCCGTCCCCACGTCACTGGCGTCCGTGTCAAGCCACCATTGTCCTTCTTCCTCCGGGAATCCCAATACCGGGGCCTCTGTCAACGCCCTTTTCATGGCATCAAACGCCTCTTGTCGCCTCGCGCTCCACACGAAAGGCTCCTCCTTCGTCGCCAGTTCATACAAGGGGGCAGCCAACTCCGTGAAGCCGTTTATATGTCTTCTATAATACGAACACAATCCCACGAAGGCTCGTACCTCATGGAGATCCCGAGGGACCGGCCACTCAGTTACTTGCCGACACTTTTCGGGGTCGGGTTCGATCCCGTTGAATGAGACAACGTGTCCCAAGAACGGAATCTTCTTCTGGAACAACCTGCATTTTCGCGCCTTCAACTTCAGTCCTGCAGCGTTCAATCGGTCCAGAACCCGTACCAATCTTTCCAGAGTCACTTCAAACGTTGGCCCGAAGACCAATATGTCATCCAGGTATACCAGACACTCCTCCCACACGATTCCTCTGAGGATTCTTTCCATCAGTCTCTCGAAGGTGGCCGGGGCGTTCACTAGCCCGAATGGCATCACTTTGAACTCATACAATCCTCCTTGAGTCACGAAGGCCGTCTTCTCTCGGTCCTCGGGTGCCATCTCCACCTGCCAATATCCGCTTGCGAGATCCAGACTGCAGAAGAATAGGCTCTCGCCCAGGGTGTTGAGGCTGTCCTCTATCCGTGGGAGCGGATAGGCGTCTACTTTTGTAGCCTGATTCAATTTTCGATAGTCGATGCAGAATCTCGTTCCTCCATCCTTCTTTTTCACCAGGACGGTCGGGCTGCTCCACGCGCTTCCGCTCTCCTGGATGATTCCCAGATTTAACATATCCTCCACCAGTGCTCGTTCCTCTTCTCTCCTGGTGGCTGGATACCGTCTGACCCTTTGCTTGATCGGCATCTGATCCCCCGTTTTAATTCGATGTTGTACTAAATCTGTCCGTCCTAGCTCATGTTTCGAGGTCGCAAACATTTGTTCCCGGGCCATGATGGCTTTTTCCAACTCTCCGCCTTCCTCCGTGGTTAGGCCTTTCTTAGCCTCCTCTATCATTTCGACGAGCGCTCCAGGGGGTCCTTTTACATCGCTTCCTATACCTCGTACTTCCTGTACGAAGGTGGCTTCTTTGAGTACCCTGCCGGTTTCCAATTTCGTGCTCTCGGTCCCTCGGTTGGCCACCCAAACTTTATTTTCTTCTCCTAACGTCACCGTTCCTGGGATCACTTCCAGTCCCATGGGTAATCCAGCGCCGGTGATGACAGCCAGCTGTCCACTCTGTCCTATGTCCACTCTTGCCACTACTGTTACTCGGGTCACTTGGAGCGGGGGTATTTCCGTCGTTCCCTCGATTCTCATGACCTGTCCTCCGACGGTAACTGCCCGAACCCCATCCGTTCTTCGTTCTACTCCCGGGATTCGTTCCCCCTCTCCTCCCCCTTCGGCGGGCAGGAAGACAGCACTCGCGTGGGGCTTAACTATTAGCCGGTATTTCACCGCGAAGTCGTTTCCAAGGATCCCTTCATCTCTACCGATGTCTGCCACCATGAATGTCCACTGCAACACGCGCGTTCCCAATCTTACTGACAAGTTCGTGCATCCGTAGCACCGCAGCGGACTACCATCCACCGAGCAGAGGCGTCCTTTGTATCCGTCCAGGTCTTCCCATTTTCGTCCCCACTCTCTCCAGAGACGTTCCGACAGCAGACTGATCATAGATCCGGTATCAACCAAAAAACGGACGACACTCTCTCCCACCGTTCCGGCCACATAAAGTCCACATTCTCCAATGCCTACTACTTCTCTCGCCGCGCCCGAAGGGGGCCCCGCGCTTACTGCGACGGCGACTGTCCGTTTCCCTGACGCTGAGAACACTCCCTCGCGAAGTGGCCCTTCTGGTGACATTGATGACATTCCAAATCTTCCTTTCGTTTCTTGAACGCCTCTCTCCGGGCCGTTGCCTGTCTCCTGGCTTCCCGTTCTTCTGCCAATTCCTTCATCATCTCCTCCAACTTACCGTTTAAGGCCATGATTTGTGTATTGGCGTCCTCCTCGGGCTTCACTGCCTGCAGGAGGCGGCGTGAGTATCGCTCCTGTATTTCTACCACCTCCACCGCCTCCTCCAACGTCTTGCATCCTTTCTCTGCACACTTCAGCTGAAGGTCTTCCCCAACTGCAGCCTGGACCGCGTGTAATGCTGCTTTTTCCTGGCTGGCATAGTCGTTGGAGAAGTAGGCTCTCGACGCCAACCGCCGGGCGTTATCGGCCAACTCCTTCGCTGTTTGGTTCTTTACGCGTTTCAATCCCGCCAATTCTTGCAGAGCATTGCACGTATCCTTTTCCTGACCGAACCTCCGACGCAACGCGTCTACCCTCGCTGAGTAACGGAGTCGTTCCCTGTCCGGGAGTCCGACAAAGTACATTCGTGCCGTTCCCGTCAGCGAAAGAAAGAGCATCGCCGCTTTCTCCTCGGTCGTCCAACGTCCCAAGTCTGCGTACTCCTCAAATTGGTTGATCCATCCCTCGAAGTCCGGTTTTCCATCATACTTTTCCGGTCGTAAACTAAACTTCTTCAAACTCGCTCCTACCTGGCCGGTCTGCTGTTGTTGAGCCCGCGCATTCTGCTCATCCGTCGGGGTGGACGTTCCCATAAAATTAAACCGCCTATCCATGATGGTCGTGTCCTCCCCTTTGGCCTCGGGTTTCGCACCTCCTTTCTCCTCCCCACCTTCCTTGAAGGCGATGTCAGAGTCCATCTGCTCGAAGACCGCCGCTGTCGCCATGAGCATCCAATACCGATGAAACACCCAGGATCCACAAGTCCGTATGTGCTTATTTCAGCACCACCGCTGCCACCAGTGTGACGTTCTCTGGTAAGTCGGGGTTGCCGATTCTTACAACAGAGGAACGTGGGGGTTGTTCGGGTCTCGGGGCGGACGGGGAATCCGGGCCAAGAACCGAGATGTGTTTTTAGAGTCGTGCCTCGCGCACGAGGGGGGGGGCTGAGCGAATCGGTCGGGAATCGGCGCTCGATGTCAAACGGAGAACTGCGGGGAAGGGAAATTATGGTAGGGGTACGGGTCGGCCGGGGTTCGTCTCGCTCTATCTCCCAGACCAGCATTCACCCCCACCGGGCGGTCCACCCCGTGGTTCCGGTCCGCGGGGCCGTCGGGCCGACGGTCGCCTATTGTTTGGTAGCGTGGGGCCGAGCCTGCCGCGCCCTCGTCCCCGCGGACTTCGTTCCTTCGTCTCGCCCTTCATGCCTTCGTGCCATGCTGCGCCTCGGCTTCCGGGACGGTTTCGGGCCTTCGTGCCTTACTTCGGTCCTTCGTTCCTCGTTCCTCGGGCCGTCGGGCCCCTACCCCAAGTTCCTCCTATTTATCTCGAACTTCGACTATTTTATCCTAACTTCTGGTTAATTGCTCGGATCGGCTCATCTTAGCGGTTGTTTCAGGAAAGAAGACACGTCTGGACACAAGGAGAACTGTTAAAGAACTCTGTTTATTCGGGCCTCACCGCCCCTTTATATACCCTAGAGGTCAGCCCTGATTGGCTGCTTTCAGTCACGTGATCTACAACTGACGTCACTTCCGGTTTACATTCTCGTTTCCGGTTTACATTTCACTTCCGGTTTACATATTTCCGGGTCTCGTTCCTTTACATTTTCGTTCCTTTACACTTTCGTTCCTTTACATATTCGTGCCTCTTTTTCGGGCTTTTTACACTTTCGTTCATTCTTACATATTTCGTTCTTTTACACTTTCGTTCCTTTTCGAACATATATACCTTTTATAATATTACCTTATTTTCTCTTATTTTGATCTCTACATATTTGGATGAATAGCCGTTCATCACAATATCATAGAAATAAGGGGTGGGCTAGCTGGCAAAGTGGACAGGTCTATTCCCTGTGTTACTTAACTACATTAAAGAAGTATAATTATGTCCTTTAAGCCCCATACCCACTAGGCGATTTTACTGTTGCCGGGCGACGGGCGACTTGGAGGATGGCCGTCGTCGTCGCTGGGCGACTGTGAAATCAAGCAAGTTTGATAATTTCCTGGCGATTTTCCTGGCAATTTTCCCGTCGATCCCGTCGCCCGTCGCCCGTCGCTGAGAACACACACCGTACCCACGGCAAATCGCCAGGCGACTATGCTCGTCGGACGACTGGACGTCGCCAATTATGTAACTACCCCTCGTCGCCAGTCGCTGGGCGACGGGAAAATCGCCTAGTGGGTATGGCCCTTTACAGACTAAGCCTCGAAAGGCTTTTTATGGCTGTAATTAACATTCATAGGAATCACATTCTATAACAAGTGTTGAATGCATATATTACAACAAGAAGAACCAAGGGGCATCCAAGGGTGGCCATACAACCAATAGGGGATCGTCATGAACCGAGGGCAAAGCCTGAGGTTCGTACAATCCCCATAGATTGTACGGCCACCTGAAGACGCCCCCTAAGGTTTTTCTTATTTTATCACCCAAGAATACTTGAAATATGTTAAAATTACAAAGAATGATGAGCGGTACGTAAGGCCCCACTATAAGCACCGCCCTCAATATGCACTTCTCGTCAGATGAGCGGGTGATAAAGACAGTCATATGAGGGGCTGTCATGCCAACATAAAAATTTAGGGGAACCAAATTTTCTTTTCCTTTTTGTGTATAATTCATTATTTTCTAGACCATCAGTATTTTTGCTGTTCAAAGTGAGTGAGTCCATTTATGTATCAGGTAAAAATAATTAGGCCCTATGATAAGTGGGTCCATTGCTGCTATGATCCTACTTATGATAATGAGCTTGAGACTAGCCATGCAGGTGATACTGTGGAGGGTTTGATGAGTAGTATTCAGCTTTGGCTCTCAGATAGCAACAGGTGTTTCTCAGACTGCTCACAGTACTGAACCTCTAGAGCAGCTCAGAGCAGCTCAGTGCAGGAGCCAAGCCTTGATCACCTCACAGCCAATTGCTATATTGGTAAGTCAAATGCATTTCTGAAAGCTCTCTTGGTGTGAAATTAGCTTTGCAATGCATTTTCCTTTGTTTGCTCTTTTGGTTTATATCTGAATTTATTTTGGTTTATAATCGTGATATCAAACTTAATGTTCATGCTCATGTTGGTCATGTTTCTTAAAATATAAGAAATACAAGACTGAAATGCAGGATCCCCTCATTCTTCCTGTTTATTTTGTTCCTTCCATCTTCAGTGTGAGATTTTAATTAGTATTTAAGGGACTATCATTCACTTCTCAATTCTTGAGACTATCCAAGTTCATCATAATTATTGACATGAAAATGCATCATAACAGTCATTGGTAAGTCCATGGTGAGTCACAGAAATATTTGTCCAAATTATGGTTTTTCAGTATAGGGGCTGTCCATAAATGAAGTCATGCTATTTTGGACCTTTTTTGACCCCCCTCCCCCATTGTCATGTTTCGTCATTCAGCCCTTGACCCCCCTCTAGAGATGACATCATATCAAGTGGACTCCCCCCCCCCCATCAGAGAAAGAGTATAAAAAAGAATTATTTCTGCCGAGAAATATGACCGTCAGACAGAATAATCTTTGATTTTAACTGAAAATCCAAAACTCAGCCTTCAATATCCCAAAGTAACCTCAAATTGTCTCTGAAATTCTTTAAATTGAAATTTCTTTTGCAACATGATGTCATGCACCACATGACTTCCCCTCCCCCCCCCCCCCCTTGTCATGTTTGGTCATAGAGACATGAACCCCTACTGCATGACGTCATTTATGGACAGCCCCATAAAAGATCACACAAATTTCACAGATCCCAACGATTCTCAAGGTAAAAATTGCATACTGAAAATAAGGCTTTACTTTTGCTTACTCACATGAAGCTTTGGTTGTGTAAGAAGGTCTGCAAAAGCTTTAAACATTGTTCTCCTTATAGGTTGCACGTTTCACCTCCAGCAGGCCTTACTTGGTAAGTTCTGTACTCTATTTTCTGACCTTTATCATTATAATGCTTTCCAACATTGGATAGCTTTTTTCAGAGGGGGGTTCATTTTTTAAGTAATAGGGCTAAAATATGCTCTTGGATAGGTAGGGAGGATACGCTACATACTTTAAAAATTATCTTGTAGAATAAAAGCCACTTAATTAATAAAATGTTCATAAATCATGTTTCATTCTATGGGGGGGTTTACATGTTTTAGAAGGTGGTTCTCTAAGGGGGAGGGGATCATGCTAACACCCCGCACCCACCTGGCTACAGGCCTGAGATTAGTAGTGATTTTATTTTCTATCCAGTGACCTAATAAGGGTAAATTGTTTTCAATTGTTTTAGATTGCAAGCCTCAACCTCCTTGACTATAATGGCCACGAATGGATCAGTCGAAGCAAGTGGGCCAGAAAAGCCCAATCTATTGTATGGAGTATTCTATCCCCAGTTTGACATCCCAGTCATCATCCTTTGGTCCTTCATAATCATAGCAGGCCTTGGAAACTGGGCTCTTGTTGGCTGCTTCCTGAGGAGGAAGGCTCTACGCATTCCCTTCAACATGATTTTTCTGTCTCTCGCGTTGACTAACGGTATCTCCACGAGCATCATCGGTCCAATGCAGCTCAGCCGAGTTTTTGTTCTTTACAATCCAGTCCCTGTTGCTTGGTGCAAGGTACGCATTGCGATAAGGACTTTCTGCTTCACAGTATCTTTACTTGTCACCTTCACCCTTGGTGCTTTGAGACTGTATGCTGGAATTTCCAGTAAACAGCTTAAACTGACCTTCAGAAAGATTGCTGTAATGGTGGTTGGTATCTATGGACTTGCTGCTGTAACCACTCCTTTACTTTTAATTGAGAGAACTAAAATATTTGTGAACTGCATGGGTCAGACAGATATTAGTGTGTGGGATTCATATTTCCCAACAAATGAGAAAAATACTGTTAATGTAGGTAAAAGTATCTCTGATGACAACTTAAGCACAACACCAATGCCAGTCAATGAAACCCCAACAGCAATGTCTGAAATTTCTAATACCACTATAGGTAACCTAACGGAAAAGAGTGATGCACTAACCAAAGGTCTACTAAACTACTGGTTATGTTATCTTTTCTTCACTTTTGGTTTTTTTTGTGCAACTGTTATCTGCTACATTGCTTTGGTCATTGTTTTACACAAGCACCACAATGCTATAAAAGATGTTACCCTGAGCAACAAGAAGAACATTCTCACCATGAAAGTTACTGTTTATGTCACAGTTTCATTTTTCATTAGCTTCCTTCTCCCCTTCTTCCCTGCTGTTGCTCCCCAACCTCCTCAAGGTTCCATTGGAAACCTTCACTACATTGCAATGTTTCACTGTCTCTCCACCCTTGATGGTGCACTAACTCCTCTAATCTATTATTTCTTGAACCCTACCTTTAAAGCAGCATGTAATAAGGCCTTTATCCAGATGACTAGAAAGATCTCTTCTCTTTGTTGTCACAAAGTTACTCCATTTGTTGACCCACAGGTCCCAATACCCCTTCAACCAAATGTGCCTAGTATAGTGTACCTAAAGCCTGGACCCTATATACCTCATTTGCAACAAGGGGTACCTTCACAGGCCTAGGTGTTTTGAACCAACAAGTCTCATTTCTGAATGGACGTTACTGGTAAAAGATACCTCAAGCCTAAACCTAATGTGGTTACTGTGGCCCACAACGAACGGGACTGGCTATACACGCGGCAGTCGCGTACGCGCCTGTAGCGTGTATAGAATTTACTACATACGCGGACACAAAGTCCGCCCATATAGATGTACTTACATACGCGGACTTGAGGTAAGGTGGTGTGTATTATATTTAAAATATCTTATATGTGCAGATATAAGATGAAAGCTATATAAGAAAAAAGAAAATGGGGGTTCGGGGGCTTAGCCCCCGATTAACACATGATATTATAATGATGACAAATGGGGCTATGTCCGCGCATCTAAGAATGTATATATACGCGGACACAACCCCGCGCGTACACGCCCATCTATATGCGCGGACTTTACACTCCCACGCGTACAGTCCTCCCAGTACACGCGGGCCCTACACCCGCGTGTACAAGTAATTCTGTCTACGCGGCCTTCTGCTGCCGTGCCCGCGTGCATAATCCCTGCCACAACGAACATGTTCGTTGTCTGCTTTGGTTGTGTTGGGCCATTTTTCACCATCAAAATTAACCTATATTTAGAATGCTTTAAATGAGCTGTAATTTTTACAGGATATAGTCCTATGGTGTCTCTCCATACATCAATATACAGTATTCAATGTCCAGTAAATAAATATATAGGCATTTTCCAAGAAAGATATTGTAAAGACACAATATCATTGTAAACCACATGCTCTTAATGTGATCTCAAAATTAACACTAATTACTAACATCACATGCTTGCTTGGGAAGTAACCTTGCACAGTCACTTGCACAGAATTGTACTCACCTTGGTGTATCCATGGCACATGCTTCGTAACCACTAAATGCCATGATCCACAATGCGACAAGACTCCAACTGATTTTTTTCTCATGAATTTTTCACATATTTGTAATTATATTTTCCTGTGAAAATACCATTTTTCTGATATTCAAAACTCTTTGGAAAATTGTATATTTTGTAAGAAAAACTAACATTTACTAAACCGATTTTCAAAATTGGTTCGAAATTGTTTCAAAATCGGCCCAAAATCACATTGTGGATCATCAGCTCAAGGGCCAAAGTCAATATGTCAACATAAAATATATCAACTTGTCCCACGGCTACAAATAGGCAACCCCCTCCCCTTGATAGGACCCTGGCAGTTAATTAGGGCATAAAGCAACCAATTACCAACCATTTCACACATTTGTTTTTAAGTTGTGCATAAGTGCATCTGTCATCATTTTGTGTATTTGTGTCTGCATATGACCATGTTGATGAATTGCATTAGTGTTGAAAGTTGATTTTGTTTATTGTTATGCTAGAAATACCCATGTAGTAACAGAGTCCTGTCAGATATTACTTGTTCTATTGAAAAAAAAATCCCTGCGTTTTGTGCATTTTCCTGTATTCAATTTGGTACTTGCTTGTAGCTAGTTAATCAACAGTTAGTTCCCTCAATTGTAAGTGAGATGCTGTCAAACTTGGAGGAACTTCTGAAAGCTGAAGCAATGTATGTATGAAAAATCTTGAGCAATACAAAAAACAGACAAGTACAAACATATGCACATTTATTTCAATATTTTAATTTTAAATTAGTATTTGATCAAATTGTATAGTATATGACTGTACCTACATTTACCTCAAACACAATAGGTGACATTTGTAAACCAAGTCCTGCATATGGATGGACCCAAAGTGTGCCTTTAGATCTACCCTGAGGGGAATATATTAAGATATGATATACCCATACTTGTACATGTTTTGATTACTGAACTGATGTTGATGTTGAATAAAAAAAAACTACTCGAGCACACGGTTCAGCATTTGTTTTAATTCTATGCAGGAATTCCAACCACCTAACCTTCACCATTGTTCTGTCCTTTCAAAAGCAGGGGAATAATCAGTGCTGTATTGCCCACAAGGGTAATAATGCCTGTCTTGAAAGGCTTATGTCTTTTTGGGTTGTCAGTAAAATTGTCAACTTTCTTGGTGTACCTCATTTAAAGAAAAATCAGTCAAGACCACAAGTGCACTCATGTTTGGCACATGCTTGACACATGTTTTAAAGACAAAGAAGAGTGTAAGAATAACAAGTAAAATAGTAGAATGACTGGTTTAATGTCATAATGTTTAAATAATGTGTCTGTCTTTGACACAAATATCTTTGTACGGAGACAAATCCCGAGCTAATTAGGTTAATACACAAAATTATGTGAAAAACGGAAGTGACATCACGAAAGGGTAATAACGACCATGTGGCTTGATTAGCCAATGATTGAAGAGAATGTGCCTATAAAAAACATGTGCAAGACCAAGATTAAACAGATGTTAACTTCTTCTGCTTCTTGGTTCTAGCTATAGCTTCTTAAGCACAAAACATGAGGCACAAAGCTGGGGATTAACCCAAAGTTATGGTAAAAATGGGCAGTTGGACTTATAGATAAATTCGGGAGACCAGACACAAAGCACAAGGCACGACAGCATCTGGATATGACACAAGACACAGGGGCCAGCGGTATGGGGACACGAGGCATGCGACAGAAGGACGAACTGACACAGGCACGACAACAAAGATGCGGGACACCAGGCATGAGACATCGGGCTGCCGGCTGCCACGCTACCACTTTATCTTTAGGGGCACAGACTCGATGTCAGGCTGGAAATGACCCGGTGTTAGTTAGCATATAGCACAAGCAGTAGGTACCTCCCTGACCCAAGGTTCATGAATATGAGGACATGAAGGTCCTGCATCTCCCCCCTTCGACACAGGTGGCGCGCGCACACACACAAACACATATCCATCCACCACCCTCATTTTTTATCCTCCCCGAGACAACCCAGCGGGCTCATATTCCTGTCCATTTCCCCCACATCATGAACAGTCCACCCCCATGCACACGAGGCACGCCTCTCAGCAGCACCTCCCAGTCTAGTCATGTTCCTATTCCCAGGACACTACTTTTCGCCACACTATCAACATGTATACATGAACACAGTCCACTGTGCTTCAAAGTATCACATTATTTGTAATTAAAGGTAAATTAACGTCTTAAGCCTGTATACCACATACAGATTTTGATGCTGCCGATTTTGTATTTGTTTGACTTTCTCTGAGAATATGGCATGAGACCTTACATCTTATGTACCATTCAAAAAGGAATTGTAAGCCCTTTCTATTGATGTATAATATGTCTACATTTCATCTTTATTCTCTGCTTTTATAAGGGTTCAATATAAGATTATGGATCTTTTGGAAGATTGGCATTCACAGTCTTGTTCACAAAGAGTCAACACAGCCACCTCCCTACCACCTCCATATCTAATTATTCAAGATACTCCCAGGCCTGTAGCCAGCTTTTCTCAAAGGGGGGTTCGTTTTATGAATATTACTTTTTTCCATAGGGGGGGGGTCGTTTTATGAATAAAAGGTTTAAAATGCATATGTTTTTGATTTATGATCATATTTTTACATTAGAAATTAGAGAAAAGTTCCTCCAAGGGGGGTTTGTACGAACCCTCCGAACCCCCACTGACTCCAGACCATTATGTGGAAGGCATGTGGGATGGTGTAGTGGTCAGTGTGTCCGCCTGTTGCGCGGGCGGCCCGGGTTCAATCCTGGGCTGGGGTGGGCTGGCTGCTGCTCCCCTCTACATGTCTCCCAGTGGCAACAACTGGGTTATCAAAGACTCCTAGAGAGTCACCGGCTGTTGTGTGTATGGCCCTGTCTATGGGACCATGCACATTAAAGAACACCTACCTCGGTAAATGTGTAGGGGTATGGTCTCTATCTTCTCATAGATTCATTCATTCCATAGATACGATCATCAAAGACAGAATTGTCAAATCCTGTTCTCGCCGTGATATGACCTTAGATGTTGCTATGGCGTTAAACCCCAATAACCAACCAACCAATCAACCATTATGTGGAGCCTCATCTTGCTTATCAAATTAAATTACGACGCTTGGATATCATATTTCGTTAATTATCTAAGTCCCTACATCCCAAGTAAGTTTTCATGATTGATGTTAAATGGGCAGTAAAGCCGCAACCTTTAATCAAAGGCAATCGCGCCATTATAGATCTGATACTCGGATTTTTTTAAACTGCAAAACAAAAGATATTTATCTATATAAGGCATATTTTACGTGTTAAGTGTTGCATTAGGGTCGTAAAAAAAGTGAAAAAATTAAAGGACAATTATAGTTCTAATAATGATATTTTCCCTAAAGTATAGGTGTAATTTGGTCTCTTTAAAAAACATTAGCTCGTTCTTTTATCATGGAAATATGGCACTTCAAAGATGGCAAGATAGATAATGTCTAAATAAAGCTAAAGCAGACTTCAAAAGTTTTTTCTTGGATGGTTTAAAACTGACATGGTACCCACCAGATGGACATATGATGTAACCATGAGCAATTTAACATGTTTAGACCCTAAACCTATTTAAATTCTAAACATCATTTTTACAGTGTACATCACTTACTTACTGTATGATGATTGGTGCAATACTAAGAAAGTTGTAGCCAAAAATGTATCTTCTCTGCACTGTGGAAACAGGTAGCATAGGGTCCACACTGTAATGTTATATATGCGTAGACTATGAGGCCAAAGTGTGCATAGACAAAATGTATGGTGTGATTAATGCCCTTAATGATAGTTCTCCCCTAACACGCTCTTATTAGTATCGTCTGGGTCATATTTAGACACTTAGAGTGAGATGGATGGTCACGACCTGCTCCCTGACCTCTCATTAAAGGGACAGAAAAAGCAATGTTTGTGGTGCAATACGTCAGCAGAGTGACCTAGGTCAAGATGCATTCTGGGAAATAATTATGTAGACACTTTGCATAAGCATATGATATTTCAATAATCATTGTATTCTTTGTGATTCAACGTATGGAAAACAATGAGTTTTTCCAATTTGTATCTATAAAATTTCATATTTCTGGGTCAGTTTGAAAATGTATCCATTGCGGATAAAAATGTAGCAAATATTTGTTTATTCTCAGTGTTTTTTCCTTTTCCAAATCAGCAGGTACTTGAAATACTGTAAATCAGCTATCCATGGTAGACAGAATTGACAAGTTCTTTGGAAACTGATAATAATATAATATAATTATTATGGCGTTAGAAAATGGATACCTTCCAATACTGTAAATACTATTGTCAGTATAGTCAAGTATTAGTGATGGAAATTAGCTCAATTAAGCCTCAGTAGAATTCCATAACATATGTGATATTTCTATTATTTTGTAAACAAAAGCAGTTATTTGGGATCTGCATTCATGGAATTATACAAGAAATATAATCTAGATCTATATCATTATTCAGTTTTGAGCAGGGGATGGGGGCAGAGGAAATACCAGCAAAAATAGATGTGTAAGGCTGGTGGTTATATGTTAGAGGTAAGTACACAATAGGGTGGGGTATTGGACAGATGCATACATATAAAAAAAACAAGGGGGGAGGGGTGTATCTGGAAAATAATTGAAGACCCCTGTATGAAAAATGGGATTAGGGTTTTTCTGTCCTCCTCTCATACCCAATACCAAAAAGGGTTCACCCCAGCCATGGATGTGACATTTCAGAACATTATAATTATGTCACAGAACGTTGTTAGAATGTCGCGGAGCATTATCATTATGGTACTTCCTGACTGGAGGTATACATGGTCAGGTCTCATGTTATAGGTGTGCACAGAACCTAGTATTTCAAGCCAATATCTGAGGCTTGTTTCATTACTTGTATGTTGTGCTGAGATGAGCCATCAACACTGTTGTGCCCTGCTCTAGCTTGTCATGATGACAAGATGAAAATAGTTAAGCAACAAGTCAGATGCTGGCTTTTCATTGGTCATTGAGTCTGAGATCTTTCTACTTTACAACTGGTTTGCTTGACATATTGTTATGTAATGATCGGACTATTGCTCATTGTAGTATGAATATAATGCTTCCAAATTTAGTCCATAAAATCATAATGTCTCAATGTTTGTACACAAAGAAGGGGGAGTTTTTCTGATAACTTGAAGATAGGGGTTCTAAAATCCTGAAAAAAGTGTTTTTTTTTTTTTACATATATCATATATACATAATATTCTCCTCTACATTACACCTATTGGCAGTGCTATTGTGAAAGAACTATGTGAATTATCTCTTCCACCAGGGGCATACGGGATCTGTTTAAAGAATATGGAGATCTAATGTGATATCTTTTTACTGATGCAATTTTGTAATCCACCAGGTGGCATGGCAGTGTGTTCAAAAAAGCAGTGTCAGGCAAGTAAACCTGCTTTTATCAGACATCTCCCTGAGAGAAGACTTAGTAATCCTGTGATACTTTGGCTTATTTCTATTGGAATTATCTTTCAATCAGGTTCAGCATAGATTTTGAATAAATTATATCTGAACTGGTCCAAAAACGTAGATATTGAATTGTAGATATTGTTTCTTATCTTTATGTGGTACAGCACTAGACTTTTCTGGTCATGAGTGGTAATGAGCTATGGGGTTCTACTTTTGAGATATTAATAGGGAGTATTAAGTGTTTTTCCCTAGACTCATTATTACATCATTTTGGCTAGCCCAAGTCACAGTCTTCTGTCTCTGGGCCACAAATCATCTCTGGATGTAGTTTGATCATCAAGAGTTGACAAGAACACTCACATGAAAGGGCATTTCTTAATTGTTGTCCCAAACATGTATTATATGTCGTTGACTTCCTGTTTGTATTTCACCACTCCTTCAGCAAGTCCACTCAGCTCACAAAATCAAATGCATAGAGTCTATCCTAACACCCAGCCTCCTGGTCTGCTATAAGTTCCTTACTAGCCTATGGTTTGACCAGCTCTGGACACCCAAGACCTGCCTCATCACTAAATCCTATAGCTGCAGACTTTACTCCCCACTGTGCATGATTTTCTCTGCCTATGCCCTAGCAATGACCTTTTTATATGTGAGATCTTAAACTTGGACTGTTGCTACATCAGTAGAGTTAAGCCTTTACTCTTAGATACAGATATTTGGGTTTTTAAAGTTAAAGATGACAATAGTGATAACCTCTACTCCTGCGCAATAATAATTAGTAATAGAAATATTAGAATACAACTAACTCAACAACAGTGTTTGAAGACAGTATTGCAGATTTATTCAATAAAACATTGATAAAACTAATAGTAGGATCGCAATTCCTTAATTTTTTTACATTTTCATAATAATAACTTTAGTGAAGGTAGTAAGTTTAAAGCATATTTCGTTCAGTTTGTTATTTACTGAACCATACTTGTAAATATGTGATCTTCCATATAATGTAGAAGTACACAATACAATCAAGTTGTATAAGCAATTATGGATTCAATGTATTATGATTGATAAGCAATCTATCCTAGCTGAGATGAGTATTATGCCATGTAGTTCACATAAGGTATCTCAGATGCATGTGTTCAGTGAGCAAGGAATATTGAATTCCTGGGCAAGACCATCAACATTCTTAATGTCATTGTTTATCCATGTGTGAAAAAGTTTAGGTACCATTATATTTTGTGATTGAACTGTCAACTTTTGTTATTGCCCATCAGTGATGCATGGCTACACTCAATCTCTTTCTTTTGCCCGACCAAGGACTGTCAACAGTCTCCTATTGTATTGTTAATACATAATATTTATACATTACTACAGTTATGTATGTTCGTCAATGAGCAAATGAATACCAGTATATGAATGAAGAAACCAACTGTTCAACTTGATACAGAAAAGATTATTGTATGGAAAATACACAAAGCATTGATGATATTTTGGGTCATGACCCTTATTTTCACTATGGAAGTTCTGATATAGTACTACAGTTATGTATGTTTGTCAATGAGCAAATGAATACCAGTATATAAATGAAGAAACCAACTGTTCAACTTGATACAGAAAAGATTATTGTATGGAAAATACACAAAGCATTGATGATATTTTGGGTCATGACCCTTATTTTCACTATGGAAGTTCTGATATTGTCAACTCACACACTGTTTCCAGAGGGTCTGTCACAAAAACATAAACAGCTTCACAGTAGGTGATTTGACATGTACATTCATATTTACACATATTTTGTTCAAGGCTGATCTCCTCAGTCATGAAACTACACATGCGAAATTGACCAGTAAATTTTGGATCCAGGGAAACATAAGTAGTGTTGGTGCTTCTAGATGATTTATAAACATAGGTACTTTCACATGTCATTTGTCCAAGAAGTGTAGTTGTAAAATTCAGTGAATCAGTCTGTGTCTGAGGCCAAGGCATGCGCACCTGAAAAAAGTGATATAATATTATGTCCTGAAGATTTAATTAATTTCTTTTGATATCTGTAATCAACTATATTTAGGTTGGCTTGAAAAGTGATTTAAAAAATTAAAATTATACCTCTAAAGCCCCATACCCACTAGGCGTTTTTATCCAGAGTCGGCAGATTAATGATGCTAAAATCGGCCAACTCTACTGTAAAAGTTGGCGGATTTTAGCACCGATCCAGATCAAACATGCACATTTCAATATATCGTACTAACAGGTGATCATAAAAATTGGCCGATTCTCCCAGTTGCCTGTCACCCGCCATCAGTAAAATCACCTAGTGGGTATGGGGCTTTACCTGATCTTAAATCAGTCTAAATGAGAAAATAGATTGGTTTAATTTTTGAAATCCTGTGTATGTGGTCTAACTTTTTTTTTTTTTAACAACATTAACATGAGTGATCTTCCATGTAGGTGATTTACAAATACATTCAGTTAGCATTATTAGCAAATATAGGAAATACCGATCTTACATAATATTTCACGCAATAATATATAGCAGACATGAGATTATGCAGCCTTATGCATATAGTTAGGAGAAAATATTCTTAGAGAACATCACAGAAAAATATTACCTGAGCAAGTATTCAACATATTTCAGGAGAAAACATAATAGAATCAGCATGAGATTATGTGATTCCTATGAGGTACAAGAGATTGGTAGTTTTAAACCATACCTTAATTTCTTTCTTAAATGTGTGTTTATCAGATAGAGTCTTTATTTGAGGCGGGAGGTTTAGCCAGGTCTCGGAACCAATATAATAGGGATTATGTTGGTAGACATGAAGATTGGGCTTCTTAACCATGAAGCGCACCAAGGTCATTGATTGTGTGCAACTATTTTCTGAGGGAAGGCATCCATACCTATGTTTATGTCTAAACATTGTGTTAAGTGACACATCCATCTAGTTTTTAAGGTTTCTAACTTAGCTTCTAAGTAGAGATTATCCAACGATATGTCTAATGGGTGTAACTTACTTCCATATTGTTGTTGCTATGGATATAAAAATAAGTTATCAGTAAATAATACACACATCTTTTTTACCACATATCTATTTCTGTAATGATCATACCTTGAGATAGTCTTTCTCTAAAGAGTTTGCACTTAGGCAAGTCAGATTATTCCCATCAGTCATGTTGTTGTCAAACAGGTATGCCATATCACTTTGGTGTACTTGTACCATTGGTCCTACCAAAAATACAAGAGTGAACAAGAAAGACATGAAAAAGCCCCATCACAGAACATTTGAAAAAATGTAAATCATTGGGAACAATTCAAAGATACACTTCAATATCAGTGGCAGATCCAGGTTTTTGAAAAGGTGGAGGTACACTAATAAAAAGGGGGGTGGTCGTCCCCCTTTTCCCAGAATTTTACTGTACAAAAGTCTAAATTTTGCACAAAAAAGGGAGAGGAGTGCACCCCTGAACCACCCTTCTAAAACAGCCACAGATTATATCTCCTCAAGTATGCGCAGAGTCGAGCATGATATTTATTGAATTGAATACCTTTCATACAAGAATAGAAGCTTCCACCTGTCCAGGGTGAAATTTCAACATTGCTACATGCAGATCCTCTCGATAAACACTGCCCTTGACCATCATCCAAACTGAACACAACACCATAGCAAGCAGCATTGCTGGAACACCTATCCACACATGCCTCTACAGTTCCTGCCCAGGTTTCAGTGTCAGGTCCTACACATTTACCATAGAAACATGTGAAGCCAGGAAATGCAACTGAAATTATAATGTCACACATCTTTAAGGAAGCCCTACTGAAAATTGTATTGAATATTAGTTTTCTAAATTACATCGGAGGGCTTGTTTCCTAGATGGTAGTTTCAAGGAATTGTAACATAATTTCTATATTTGCCAACATTTGGGTGATACTGAAGTGAGGGACTTTTTTTTTGTTAAAAATGGATAGTCTCAGAACTTGAAATCTTATGTACAAATTCTAACAAAAATGGCTATAATTTGATGGAATGGAATTCAGCAACTAACAAACAATTTAAAGGAGATGTCAAAAATCACCACATCAGGCTGCAGCCAGTGTTCAGTGAGATTACAGCTTGTAGCCTCAACCCACAGGCTCTTAGGTCGCAGCCTATTGTTGCGTGGCTGCAGCCTGATATTAGGAGGGCGGAGACACTATGGTAATATGACCTTTATGGACCCCATTAACTAATTAAGTTATCACTTAATTAGCCTAAATGAGGTAATTAGGGTGTGTTATGTATACAATCAAATTTATTATTCATCTCAGTAATAAACTGATATAGTCTCATGTCTGTCACCTCTAATGTGATTGGAACAGGGTTTTAGCATGCTGCAGCCAGTCATGGCACATAGGGGTTTTAAGTAACATCTTGCTGCAGCCTGCTGCAGCTTCCCAGGTTCACAGCCTCTGAATTTCTACGTCACCCCTTGAACTGACGCAGGTGTCAGTCCAGGCTGGCGGATAGAGCTCAGGAGTGTTGGTTGTAAGTGGTTGTGTGGACAGCCTCTCTGGACTGGTATTGTCAACGGGAGCATAGCTACACGCATTACTCGCTTTGGACCAAATAATATTAATATTATCGTTTCACACCAGTGTTCTTTGTCGCAGCTGAATGACGAGCTATGCTCTGAGATGACTCACAGTCAAGACCTGAAGGAAGACTCTGATATATACGGCTAGCATACTGGAATCATATATACAGAATAACAATAACTGGTAACCTAATGATTAACCCTAAAGTAAAACCCTATAGTTCACCCTTACAATTGCTGCATAATTGTATCTAGAATAATCATACATGAAAAACAATAATATAAAAAATGCAACACAAATCTAGACCAATAAAAAAGGGAAATAAAACATTGAATTATCAACCCTGTAGGCCGGTGCTCAATTATCAACCCTGTGGCACGATTGTGAGAGAAATATCAAACATTGTCAATGCCTGTCCCTTCCATTCATCATACCTTATATTATGGCCACATTACAATATGTGTCGGGGTTGTGTTCATGTTTGGCAAAGCGTCTGATTTGCATCAGGCACATTTATGGCCATATCACAGTATGTGCCAGGCAGTGTTGGCCCCAATGTGACCAGACATAAAACATATTACATTTGGTGTTTAACCCTTTAGACCTCAATCCGGCCATGGCTGCCCAAGGTGTACTCCCCAATCCGGCCGCGGCCGCCCAGAAAAACGGCCATTTTTCCATATTTTTCTAAAGAGAACATTCTAAATAGTTTTCATAGTACAGAAATGGCAAATATATCATTTAAAACCTGATTTAATTCCCTATTCCATGCTTCAAACCATATTTCTATAATTTTGATATTTGAGGGTTGGTAAACCCTTAAACATTCTCAATTAAAACAAATTTAAGGGATTTCTGGGCTAAATCCATTGAAATCCTGGGGAAATCCAGCAATTCATCCCCGTAGTCGGTGGGGTCTAAAGGGTTAAGGGTCAAGTTGGGGGTGGCATGAGTTCAGGTTAGGTAGCATTGGGTTCATGTCGGGATCTACAAACCTATCTGTGGAATAAAGCGAATCAAATCAGATGTGTTGGACACTGAGGCCCCTTGTGAACATAGACCCAAGGCATAGTGTAATATGGCCTTTAATGTTTTTCCATTTTTAACAAAACATTGAAACACAGTATTTTTAAGCTGCTAAGAAGTTGAAGCATTGCATGATGTTTTAAACTTGATTGAATAAAAAAAAGCAATAGGCTAGCATTACAGAAATGTAGCTTTTGATAATTATAATATTAGTTTTGTTTATTCCTGGCTGAACACACCTTTATGATACAAGTACCTCCCAGCACTTGGTTGTCGCACTACCGGACTGTTGCAATATACAGACTTTAGCCAACACCTTTGAGGGTTCAGAAGTGGTCCAAAGGCAAACATTTTGCAGTTTGTCATCTGAATACATCTCGTACCACATTCTCCCTCTGAGATATACAACATGTCTATGTCATTATGCCAACAGTCCCCAATCTGTCTAATAAATCCTGCAACTGTAAACACATATTAGTGATTTATAACATATTCATGGAAAAATAATGCATGCATGTACATTATATTGATTCAGAAAAGACAGTATAGTTTCTCTATACAAAGCTTCTGTCTGATCTAAATATTTGATTGATTTGGTTTTTAAACATCATTTGAGTTATGTAGATAATGATGATCCTTCTGATTTGTATTTCATATGCTGTTTGAAAATATGCTTCACATATGCAATTTTTCTCCTTGTGAATTTACACTTTTTTGTTAGATACTAACTGGTTATTGGACAAAAAAGAGAATTAGAAATTCAGTTTACTTTCAATAATTGTAAACTTAAACTGTAGAATCAAAATTCCCATCTTTTGATAAACCTTGATTGACATACACCTTCTTTGGTGCTATGGTAGCAGAGGTTTTCATCAGTATCATAACAACAACCATACTCTTTGCATTTCTGTTCTGTCATAACATTCTTTGCACAAACTCTCCTATCTTTCAGGGGAAGATCACATCCATAATCAACCTGAAAGGAACCTACAAACAGATACACTTGCTTATATATTTTGGCTCTTATAGTTTGGGGCTTTATTTGAAAATTGGAAGTAAATAATCGTATATATTCAAGCAATTTTTCTCTCTCTTACACTACCTCATAAAGGATTATCAAGAAATACTGTAATACAGTCTGACTTAAATCTAGCGATTTCATAGTACAAAGTTTATCATCATCACCTGTTTTCCCCTTCAACAGTAATTTAAATTTGAAAAATATATCTCAGGGAGCATAATTATAGGTGGATAAAATATAGCTTGAAAGACGTGTTATCTCTTACCTTTTAGGATGGAAAGAATAATAATAACAACTTTGTGTAATGGCAAAATGCAACACTTTCCCATTTTGCACTTCCAATAGCTTCCTCTTAAAACTATAGATGTGAATGGTTAACCTCCTGATACAATTGCGACCAGTTAAAAGCTAGCAAACATTAAAATTTTAAACACAGTCATCACTAAATGAATTAATCATAGAACTATTAGAATAATGCTTATAATGTATATCATATGAGTCACTGGAAAAACTATACCACAATGATATGATAATATACCTGTCTCACTTGTTAGGTTAATGACCTGTATTCTGTGTTGTTTACTTGCTTAATGTTATCTGGGAGAAATGGGAATTGAATAATAGATGTGTAGCTATCGATCATGAAAGTACTTTCAGTCTCCAAGAAAACTTCATGAAAAATTAAATGAAAGCAACAAGATGAGCCTTGCCTGAATGCACCTGTCAGTTAAGGTTGCTGATCCCTGGTAACAACTGGTGCCAGTCTGTCTAAACTCATATTTTAAAAAGTAAACAGCAGTCCCCATTATCATACCCTGGTTCCCGAGGCCAAATGCTTTCCGCTAGACTGATGACGCATAGAGGCCCCGGTATGGAGTAATCGTTGCAACGGTGTGTGCGCACGCCAGAGCACACTCTTTTTCGCGTTGCAACGGTGTGTGCGCATGCAACAGCACACTAATTTGGATATTCTGTACCGGTTCACTTGATTCAGAGCGACACGGGACGCTCTGATAGAGAATGCTGCGCAGACACATTCTGTCTCGGCTCATTCTATTTACAGCGACGGGGGACGCTCGGGTAGATAACGCCGCGCGCTATCCGCGCGGAATTCAGACCTCCGTGCCTGGCCCAATACTAATGCTCTGCTTAGTGGGCCGGCGACCAGGCTACCATTATCATGCTTTGTATCATAATTCCTGGGTTTTACCTGCAGACTATCCCTAATAAGGGTGAATTCTGGGAAATATGTCTGCACACTACAAGGCTTATCTGTAGATATTTTCATTAATCGTGACATTATTATGGATATCAATATAAACTATTTTTTCATTTTCTATCTGTATATCTTTATCATTTTTGGAATTCATTCATCACACATTGATATCTAGTAAGTAATCATATATATTTTCTCTAACGTGTCCTGTGTTTTTGTTGACTAAATTAGCCCTAACTAACCTGCAGGTGCTTTAAATACAGTAAATCAGCTATCTGTGGTAGAGAGAATTGTCTAAAATGCTATAGATACAAAAATGTTTTTGCAATTTTGCATTTCTAAATCAGTGGTGCCACCCTGTGGCATTGTTTTTTGGTTGTACCACAATGTTGATTCAATATTGATGAACATCAACCTTAAATCACCATCTAGTGAATCCATGTTATCATATCAACATTGAATCAATGTGGTGGTACAATCAAAAATCAATTTTGTCATTGTCAATGTTGAATCAATGTTGATTCTTGGTGTGGTAGTACGGTGCAGTATCTCTCCTTGTTCAACCATGAATGACTGTCAGGTAGGTCTGAATTTCCCTCTCCCAATTTGGTGACCTGATTTCAATGGATATCATTGGTTTACATTTCTTAATGGGTTGGTAGTCCATAGTGACAGGTCAATAAATGGTCAGCTCTGCCATGTGACACTGCAGACAGGTGCAGGGCCAGAACTGGGTCATAGGGTGACCATGTGAGGTCTTTACCATTATATATCTTTTTTGGGTGATATATACTAAAGAGGGTTAGTGTTCTTGTTTTAATTTGATTCATGGCTTTGATCAACAAGATCTCATCAGAAACATATGGAGTGCAATCATATTTTTAATGAGGATGCTCAGAAATAATATTTTTATCCCAAGTTGTTCCTAAATATTTTTCAGAAATATTCAGTTATTTTTGGGATTGACCTTTAAGTTTAGAACACACACTCATTCAAAGCAGTCATTTGGGTTTGGATAAGCAAGGTAGGAGATCATTATTTGAAAAAAATTAGTTCCATGTGAAATAACCTTGGGCACGGCTGGGGGTTATTTCGAAGAGAAAATAATATATGAGATATATTAAATTCCAATTGGAATAATTTTTTTGATGTGGCCTTTGTTTGCTTACCCATGGATATTGTCCATGGTATTTATGCCTTGTGGGGCAGTCGTATGCACTCTATGTATCCAGCTGAATTCTATGGTATTCCGTAGAGTCGCAGCTCTCTTGCTTTCTGGATGTGCATATATGAAGTCAAGTATGTAGAGCTTGACATCATCTATGCCTTTGTGGTCACATCTGCTGAAATGTGTAGGTACGTCACTTTTCATTTGGTGTTTAGTGATACTTCTTAACTGTTTGCTTAATCTAAATTTGCTTTTGCTTTTTGTTTGTCCAACGTATAGCATGTTACATCTGGTACATTCGATGCAATAAATGACATTGGAGCTTTCACAAGTTACATTGTGTTTTGTTTCATGTTGTGAATGTGTAATTTTTGATCGAATTTTTCCGGTTGTATCAATCATCTTGCATTTGCTGCAATTGATTCTGTGGCACGTACTAGATAGTCTCTAATATTTTGTAGCATTTTATCATTTTCTCCATGAAAATATCCAATTTTTTGTAACCACATGCAGTGTGCCTGTGTGGTTCTGTCGGTAGGTGTTGACCATGAAGAGATTTTGATTGTTGTCTGTGGTGCCTTCACACTCTTTTCGAGCAACTCATTCCAATCGGAATAAATTTTAATATATCTCATATATTATTTTCTCTTAGAAATAACCACCGGCTGTGCCCAAGGTTATTTCACATAGAACTAATTTTTTCAATCAATGTTGATTCTTTGTTAACAAAGTGCATACAACTGGTTGTCAAAACAACAAAACATGAGTATTAATGGGAGACTTTAGAACATATGCAATTGTGTAATCCACCAGTTGGCATCAGCACTGTGCTTGAAAAGCAATACCAGATATGTAACTCTGTTTTTTTTTTATCTGTGGATACAGTTTCTCATATGCTTAAGCCTGGTGACTTCATGGCAGCAGGGGATATCTAAAGCACGTACCGATCTCTTTACATTAGACCAGAACAGTTAAATTCCAGGGCCTCTGTTGGGACTTTGGTGAGGGGAATGTTTACCTGGAGTACATGAGACTTTGCTTTGGGCTCAAATGCACGCGCCATACCTGTACAGCCTAATCTCAGAACAAATAGTAGATATATCAAAGAGTAAGGGTCGTTTTTGAGTGGTCAACTACCTCAATGATTTCATAGTGATGGGAAGCACTGAGGCCTAAGCTTATTACTATCTGTTATCAGATAGGCTGGGTTTTCTGTAGCACAAAAGAAGGTCAATTCCCCGTCAAACGTCTGTGACTTTCTACAGATTGAGATAAAATCTGTTTACATGAGCCTAAGTTTACCCATGGTCAAAGTAGAGATCTTGAAGCTGAGGTCTCTCGTAGAGGAGCTTGAGAGAGTAGGGAATGCTACGAAGAAGCAGCTAGAGTCCCTGGTGGAGGAATTTCATAGGTGTATTTAACAGCTATGCAAAGGTTATCAGAAAAGTGCAGCTGGTGGAGATTGTCTCAGACTCATTGTTTTATGGTTTTGGTGCATGGTCAGGTGACGATTGGTTCTGCAGTAACTGGGATGGCATTAGGGACCCTGCTTTCGATGCCATGTCATTGAAGGGCCAGCCTTTGCAAATTTGATGGATAATATTAATGTTTATGAACTAGGGCCAGTCCTTCAAAACTTAGGTGCTGGTCACCAAGTTTCCAAACTCTACAATACAAGACATGATTAATTCAGACAGGAGTAGGAACAAACAGTGTATGTCATGGTTATGCGAGACTTTTCGGGTTTGTTTTATTTTCAACGTAGATATTTTTGCAACCTATGTATAGCCCAAGAACAACGTTCTAGCAGACCCACTGTTTTGTGTTTCAGACAAATGTATGAGGTATTTGACAGCAGATATCATATCCTATAATTCAATGTGCTGTTGTAATTTTTTCAGACCTGTCCATGGGGAGAATTTCGGAGAGAGTCAAAGATCTCTGCTCAAACACATTGTTGAGTAACACACAAAGGAAATGTTATTTTCAAATCAATTGTTATTTGAGATTTTGAAACATGATAATTGTACAAATGACATTGTTGTCCAGAACATAGCCTATCTGTCATTTTTCCTTTTCCCATGTTCAAATCATACCTACATTGTTTAAGTTTCTACCTAAGGTCAATCAGGGGTTTTGGTATCGATTAAATGAATTTCAATGTAAAGTGCTCAGGTTCTGATGGGGGCCAAAGAAATTAGCAGAGGCGTTGGGGAGTAGTCAGCGAAGACATGACAGTGGACATACTTTAAATGTTATATCACAAATTGAACCTATATAGTAGATATGGATAACATTGTATTCTGGGGGGCTCTGACTTAAGCTTTCAGGATGCTTCTCAGAGGTTCCCATTTATGTCGATCAGCTCACACACTGAGGGCCAAAGATTCCATTTTTGTGACCAATGGGTTGGAAATGTTGGTACAGTCCTCCAAAACCAACAAGGGGGATGGGGAGGTTAGGTCGATTCCGGTTACTGCAAATGGTGCTTCTACCTTATGCCCAGTGTACTGGATTAGTGATATCTTCAGAGTTCTGCGTCCAACTGGTGATGACTTCATTTTTTAGATCGCTGGCATGGGTAAAGGCCCATTCCCACTAGGCGATTTTTGGTGCGAAAGTCGGCCAACTCTACTCTAAGAGTTGGCCGATTTTACCACAGATCCAGATCAAATATGTACATTTCAATATATTATACTAACAGGGTATCATAAGAGTCGGCCGATTTTCCTAGTTGCCCGTCACCAATTGCTGGAAAAATTGCCTAGTGGGTAAGACCTGCAAACCAATGAGTATGGGGTGGCTTAATTCCCAAATTATGTCAACCATGGCAGCAGTTAACTTGGAACCATTAGTGTTCTCTTCAAATAGCATGCGTAGGGACTTGGCCTCACAAATGGAAGAGATTGGTCTTTGTGTATCTGCGATAAAGTCAAGGGGAATGTAAGGGTGTGTTTTTGATTATATTGTACCTTTACATGAATCAAATTACATAGCTGACAAGATCCTTAGCTCTAGCATCATGTAACTTCTTTGGTTTGGTGGTCTGGCCAGTGTTAATCGTTCTCAGTCAAACCCGCCTCATGGTTGTTTGTTAGTGGGCGTGATTATTTGTATAACTAAATGACACAGTAACCAAGCATGTTGCTTGGCCACCGCACGCATGACGTAGTTATGATGTCATCGAACCCGCCAGTCCACCATTCAGGCTCCAAGCTTGCATACAAAATTTAGTCATACTCTTGTTATTAATGTGATCTATTGTTGCTGTGATTTTTTCTTGTTTGTCTTAGGCTAATAAAGGGCCAGTTTTAATCGTTCTCAGCCAAAACCACCTCGTAGTTGTTTGTTACTGAGCGTGATTATGAATAACATTATATTTGCCTTCAACTGGTCTGGAAAATAATTAAATGTAAATTAATATTGTACCTTATCTTTGAATAATAATGGTGGGTGAAGAACAGTTTGTGTACAACCAGTGCTACCGAAGGGTGCAACTTGAGTACACTTTATATAAAGAATGATATTCCACATTATCCTTGATATCCTTGAAATACAAGTGTCATACAACGCTATGATTTTATATCCATGTGAGGTTAGATACCAACAGATATTCAGGTTTTTAAAGTTCAAGACAATAGATGAAAAATTGATAACCTTTACTCCTTTATTAATTCAATAAGATATTGATAAAACTGATTGCAGGATCAACATTTCTTTATGTTTTTACATTTTTATAATACTAACTATAGAGGATATATGCCCTAAAGCATTATTTTTATTCAATTTGTTATTTTATTGAATCATACATAAACTTAGATCCAGCTGACCCATGTGTTCAGTGCGCAAGGAATAGTGAATTTCTGGGCAAGACTATCATCATTCTTGATATCACTATTTTTTCATGTATTATAATTAATACTTTAGAATCCATTTGTGATTGAATCGTCCATCATTAATGCATGCAAATATCAATTGCACTCAGTCACTTTCCTATGCCCAAACAAAGGCTGTGAATAAACAGTCTTGTGTTGTAGTGTTAATACATTATGTTTATACAGTACTATATTTATGTATATTTGACAATGAGCAAATAAATACCAGTATAAAAAGGTGCACAACTGTTCAACTCGATACACATACAGAGAATTGAGTAAAAAATACTCAAGCAAGTCTTTATGGAAGTTCTGATATTGTCAACTCACACACTGTTTCCATAGTGTCTGTCACAAAAACAAAAACAGCTTCACAGTAGGTGACTTGACATGTGCATTTGTATTTACACATATTTTGTTCAAGGCGGGTCTCAGTCAAAAAACTACACTTGTTAAATTGACCAGTAAATTTGGGATCCAGGGAAACATAAGTACTGTCTGTTGTTTTATATGGTGTATAAACATAGGTACTTTTACAAGTCATTTGTCCAAGAAGTGTAGTTGTAAAATTCAGTGAATCAGTCTGTGTTCTAGGCCAGGGTATGCGCATCTGAAAAAAAAGTGAAATGAAGATATTTTATTTCCTTTGATATCTGTAATAAACTATATTTAGGTTGGCTCGAAAAGTAATTATAAAAACTAAAACTATGCCTCTTACCTGATGATAAATCAGTCTGAATGAGAAAATAGATTGGTTTAATTTTTGAAATCCTGTGTATGAGGTCTAACTTACTTCCATATATGGTTGTTGCCATGGATATTAAAATAAGTTATCAGTAAATAAGACATGCATCTTTTTTACCATATATCTATTTTAGTAATGATCATACCTTTAGATAGTCTTTCTCTAAAGAGTTTGCACTTAGGCAAGTTAGATTATTCCCATCAGTCAGGTTGTTGACAAAGAGGTACGCCATATCACTTTGTTGTACTTGTACCATTGGTCCTATAAAAAATACAAGGTTGAACAAGAAAGACTTGAAAAATATCCAACACAGAATATTTGATTCAGAAAAGATCTTGGAACATTTCTCTCATAAATGTAAATCATTGTGAACAATTCAAAGATATACTTCATTATCAGTGGCATATCCAGGTTTTTAAAAAGGTGGGGGTACACTAATAGAAAGTCCCAGAATTTTACTTTACAAAAGTCTAAAATTTGCACATAAAGAAGGAGAGGAGTGTGCCCCTGAGCCGCCCCTCTAAATCCGCCACTGATTACATCTCATCAATTTTGTGCAGAGTCCGGCATGATATTTGTTCAATACCTTTCATACAAGAATAGAAACTTCCATTAGTCCAGGGTGAAATTTCAACATTGCTACATGCAGATCCTCTCGATAAACACTGCCCTCGACCATCATCCAAACTGAACACAACACCATGGCAAGTAGCATTGTTGGAACACCTATCCACACATGCCTCTACAGCTCCTACCCAGGTTTCAGTGTCAGGTCCTATACATTTACCATAGAAACATGTGAATCCAGGAAATGCAACTGAAATTATAAAGTCACACATCTCAAAGGAAGCACTACTGATGTTGGAAATTGCATTAAATAAAAAGTTATCATCAGTTTTCTTAATGATTCATGTACAATAGCTTGGTTCCTGGATAGTGGTCCAAGAAATTGTGATATTATATCAATATTCTGCAATATTCTGGTGACATTCAAGTGAGAGACTGTTTTGTTCTAAATTGAATAGCCTCAGAACGGATAATCTTATATTATAAAATCTAAGAAATTACCTTACTTTGATAGATAGTAATCAAGCAACTAACAAACAATTTATAATTGCTGCATAAATTTTACATTTAATTTTGGTGTCCAAAACAACACAAATCTAGAGTGATAAAATAGGAAATAAAGCATGTGTATTTAATTATTAGCCCTGTAGGTGCCCCAAGCTAGGAATCCATGGCACGATTGTGAGTGAAATGATAAAAAAAAAATCCTAAATTTTGACAAACTTTTATTATTGAAATATTTCTAGCAAAAATCAGATTCGGTGACATACCTTTTTTACGTTTATTCAGGTTCCTTACATTTTAATCTAGGTATGTGCCGAATTTCAGGATCATTGGAGCATTTTTATTTCATGGATGCATTACCTTAAGAAATCTAATTTGGTCTAAAATCAGTAAGCCGATAAAAAGTGTGTCAGAAAAACAGTGTAGACACATTGGTTGGTGTAATCTATAGATCAACTGAACCATGGTGAATTGATTGTGGACCAACATTTTCAGCCAATCTTAATTGGTTTAGTTTTAGTTTTATTGTTGATCAATGCCTTAAGTCACAAAAATGCTCAAATTCAAATTACAAATCTAGTTATTCAAAAATGAGGTCTGTAAGAGCCTTATGTTTAGAACTGATGTCAAAAAAAGAACAATGATGAGCCATCTTTTAAGAAGGACATCTGTTACATTCATGGACAAAACGTTTATACTTACTTTAGTCTAACACTAGGATATCTTCAGGACCAATAGTAAAACCATTTCTGATAGATAAAACACTTATAAATAAGAGTCTTTCCCATTTTTTTTTATGTTCAAGGAGTCAAACTATTATATCTTTGCTAAACAGACATACTTTAAAGCTAAGGCCCATGACCTTTCCTGAACTACTACACATGTTCTATCTGGAAGCAATTGCTGATTTGGACTTGAATGATTTCCGTAAAGTACAATTTGGAATTCATGATAATTTTTTTTTTAATATTTCACCATCATAAAGACTCATCTAATTGTCCAGCTGTCCTATTTCATTCAGCCGACTTACCAATTCTAATTTGATAATTAATCTGCTTTCAGAACTTTCTCAAATACAAGTAAGTTGGGCTTGTTGGTGAAGTTGCACCATGGTGAAGTTGACCCGCTAGGTGAAGTCAGCCCTGTAGTGATGTCAGCCCCTATTGAACTTAGCCCCTTGGTCAAGTTGTGCCACCGGTTTGGTTGGCCCCCTTGGTATTTTGGGAGATTCTAAACCTAGTTAGATAGAATTTTACTATAGAATACATCCTTAATTTCTAGCACTATTTTCCTGTATAAAGTGTACTTAAAAATTGGGGGCTGTGCTCCCAATTTGTTTCCATTTACAACAATCTTTGTTTTCTATCTTTTTATAACATCAAATTCATATTCTTGGGACTTTTATTTGATGTAAACAACATATAATTAATCATTAAGATTCTAAAATCTATGCCCTTGTCACTAAGGTCAATGGATATATAAGATGGGCTGACTTAACTGTGGGGCCAACTTAGCTATGGGGCCTTGTTCACCATAGGGCCAATTCACCATGGTTCTGAGTTCACCTTGGGACTGACTTAACTGTGTCATGGCTGGAAGACCGGCTGTTGTGAAGCTGAAGCATTGTGTGAAATTTTAAACTTGATCATGAAAAAAAAAGAAGAAATAGGCCAGCTTTCAAAAATGTAGGTTTAGATAATGACATTACTGACTGTTGTTTATTCCTTAATTAACCTACCTTTATGATACAAGTATCTCCCATCACTTGGTTGACGATATTCTGGATTGTTGCAATATACAGATTTCAACCAACACATTTGAGGATCCTCAAGTGGTCCAAATACAAACATTTTGCAGGTTTTCATCTGAAAACATCTCCTACCACATTCTTCCTCTGAGATATACAACAGGTCTATGTCATTATACCAACAATCACCAATCTGTCTAACAAATCCTGCAACTGAAAACATATAAGCAATAAGCCCATCCCACATTGGGTATATCCAAGGGTTGGACAAGGGTTGGACAAAATTATCATATATACATGTAGGCCATCTTTGCCTCCTAGAGTTTGGCTCACTGAAATAAACAAAAATTCTATTTTTCTATATCCCCAAGAACCACTAAAACATTATGAGTTCTTAGATGACAGATGTGCAGGTTTTCCAGCCCTTCAAAATGCAGTATTTCAGGGCAAAATAAGGTTGGACATTTTAGGTTGGGCTGACAGTCTTTAACCCTTTAGACCCCAATCCGGCCGTAGCCACCCAAAGGTGCACTCCCCAATCTGGCCATGGCCACCCGGAAAAACAGATGTTTTTCCATAATTTTTCCATATTTTCCAAGGGAGAACACTTTGAAAAGCAACATACAAATGTGACCAATATATAGTTTTAAAACAGACAATACCCTATTCTATGCTAGAATAGGGGATTTCTATCATTTGAATAGTTAACCATTGGATAATCTTTAAACATCTTCAATGAATGGGAAATTGAAGAATTCTGGGGGGAAACCTAGGGAAATCATGCTATTCATGAACACAATATGTTGGGTCTAAAGGGTTAACCACTTTTCAACCAAATTGCCTCTGTTAATCTTGTTTTATGCAACTGTCTTCATGGAATAAGCAGACAGGCACTTTTGAAAATATTTCATGGTAAACGTTTATTTTGTTGTAAACTGGGATATATTCCTAGATAACTAACACATGCATGTACTAAAGTGGATCTATAGTAAATTGCCACAGGAATGGCATTTAAAGAGTGGGTCTTTAGCTATCAGGATGTCAAAGACTTTTCCTACAATTCCAATTAAAACCATTGGTTAATTAGAAAATAACAGAAGTCCAACTGAACAAACTTGTCATGATTTATTGTACAGAAAATAGAATTTTGTCATAACTCTTCAAAATCATGCAAATATGACAATTGGTGGAAAATTATATGATATTAAAAAAGCTACAACTTTGGCTTCATTTATGATAAATGCAAACATATTTTTTTTGTAAAACAACAATAAATATTTCACGTTATCTTTGAAATGAACAGAATGAATATTTCACCACATTATGGTTGACATGGAGACCAACATTTAGAATGTTTTTATGACTAAATGATAACTGTTTATTTTACTAGATGCAATTTTTTTAAGCATTCAATTCTGAGAAATTGTTGCATTACAACCTATTCTTGCAGCTTAATAAACTTTCTTTTAATTATTGTTAGCCTAGAATCATAACTTTATCTAAACTGTTGATGACTGTTATCTATCTATATATGCACCTTCTTTGCTGCTATGGTAGCAGAGGTTTTCATCAGTATCATAACAACAACCATACTCTTTGCATTTCTGTTCTGGCATAACATTCTGTGCACAAACCCTCCTATCTTTCAGAGGAACATCGCATCCATAATCAACCTGAAAGGAACCTACAAGCAGAAACATTTGCTTATATATTTTGGCTTTTATAGTTTGGGACTTGATGTGAAAATTAGACGTAAATTATCATACATTCAATGAAAGTACATTGACAAATTAAGCAGCTTGCAAGCCATTTTTCTCCCTTATACTACCTCTTAAATTATTATCAAGAAACACTGTAATACAGTCCAGGTAAAATCTAGCAATTTCATAGTATCAACTTTTTTATCATTACCTGTTTTCCCCTTCAACAGTGATTTGAATATGAAAAATGTATCTCAAGGAGCACAATTATAGGTGGATAGAATAGAGCTGGAAAGAAGTTTTATCTCTTACCTTTTAGGATGGAAAGAAGAATAATAGCAGCTCGGCGTGATGGAAAAATGCAACACTTTCCCATTTTGCAATTCCGATAGCTTCCTCTTAAAGCCATAGATGTGAATGGTTAACTTTCTGATACAATTGTGATCAGTTAAAACCTATCAAACATGTTAACACAGTCATCACTAAATCCAATCATAAAACTTGTTGGGTGACCTGCATACTGTTTTGTTAATCTGATTAATGTTATCTGGGAGAATAGGGATTTGATTAATTGATGTGTCTTAATAGCTATCAATCATAAAAGTACTTTCAGTCTCCTAGAGAACTTCATGAAAAATTAAACGAAAGCAATAAGATGTGACACGCCTGAATGCACCTCACTGCACGTAAAATAACTTTTAATTGGCCTTTCCATTCTATGTAAATGCAATTAAAGGCCCTCTTTAAACACCTTTACATGACATTTACTGCACCTATGCCTGAAAAAGTAAAGTCCTGAAAGGTCAACATTACATTTTATTGGGATATAAGCACTGGATCAAAGGTTGTAATGGCCCTCTTTGTATCTGCTTTACATGCTACTTAAATAGGATTATTGAGATATTGTCAACCCATTTACCAACATCTACTTCGTCTGGTCTTTGGTTTATTTGATTGGATTTGGGTGACATCAGGGGCTTTAAGCACATTTACAAATAGATTTTATCAGCACATATTTAAGTTCCTTTACTCAACATCGAATTCTTTAATTACCTTTACACATACATTATTTAAGCATATTTATATACCTTTACTTGGTATAAGAGGATTTATTCACTGATATATCAAACATGTTTATCCCATCATTAGTTTCTTTATTATACAGGTATATCTGCTACTCCTATATCATTATTTGAAAACGTTTTTGTATTTTAACTAGGGGCCTTCCATTTAGTACATATGTAAAATTTCAAAAATTCTAGACCCCCCACCCCCCTCAGGCTAAAATACACATTGGATTTGTATAGGAACGTACGCCAATTTCCAAAAATCTCAGACCCCCCCTTCCCCCCCCCCCTTGGTGCAAACATACTTAATGGAAGGCCCCCTACTTATATTCTCATATATAATTCCAACGTTTGGCAGTTTGATAGTTGCAGTCTAGAAGGTAACTTGAATAAAACGTCCCACAATTCTCTGGCAGAATGTTTTAGTAATTCATTGATAAGAATGCAGATAAGTCAGGTCTCATCAAACAGATCAATACATCCTTTGAAGAACTTTTTATGAATTTCCATTTCCCATCAATATAATATAATGTGTCTGCATGATAATTAAGGCCAGTGTGTTCGCATGAAGCACTTGTTTTGTCATGACTGAAAAGGTTTATCGATATAATGAAGGATGAACTGTCCAAGTGCAACATTGTAAGTGGATGAAGTAATTTATTATAGGCAATGACTTGGAAATATCAATGTTTATAATATAAAAAGTACTGATACAAAAGCCTGTGTCACAGACAAATGGTTAAATAGCAACACTGCTATCTCTATGATCAGTGCAAACCTGTTTGCCTGGTTTCTAATGGATGCATGTATAGAGTGGCAATTGTATTTTGCTTTGCTCCAACACCATCAAGCATAAAACATAAAATGAAAAGGCTCAAAATCTTAACAGGTTTTCAATATTGTATTTTGTGATGGCGAATACATTTATAGTAGAAATGACTTATCTAATAAACTAAAACGTATATCCCTCTTAAATCTAAACTAAATTACATTATTTCACATGTCAAATCACAGCAGTTCCCTTTATCCATCACTTATTATATAACAGAAACCTAAAACCACAATACAAATTGCAATATCACCTTTTGGAATGGTTAAAAGATTATTCATTGGAACTATTAACATTATATGGCAAACAAAATACTGATTCGTCATACCCAGAGCATGGCCAATTACTCAGGAAAGCCATGGGTACACTTGCACTTTTTTTTTTTTTTACAGGAAAGGGGTTTTTTGTATTTAGTATTTGCTATTTGGTAGGCCCTATTTAGTGTTTGCTTTTTGGTGTTTAGTATTTGCTATTAATTTTGACATTTTGGTTTTGGGCGAAGTTATAGAATGAAATGAAAGCACAACAACATTGAGTATTTTCAATATGATACTTATGTTTTGTCACTTTCAATATTTAAAGGTTTGGATATTTAGGATATGATATTTCATATTATGTATTTAAAGATAGTTAATCATAATGTCATAAACTCATATTGAGAAAAGGTAGATTTGGAGCTATTTTGTATCTAATATTTAATCAAAACAATCAACTGGTATTGAAAAAAGGCCTATTTAGACCTTCATACTTTGGAGCAAAGCAAAATACAATTGCCGCTCTATACACGCATCCTAATGGCTCTAGTAACAATATTATCAGACTGTATTTTCATAATTAGATGGAAATCAACATATTCCAGGGTCCAAATACCAGAAAGCAGCTTACTTCAGGATAATGTGTGCCATGAAAGGTTTATAGGCCCACCCGAAACTATTTTGGGGTGCAGGAAAGGACCTTTGGAAATAAGAATATGCTTGAGGTGTGCATAAAGGTTATATTCCACAGGGCCTCTAATTAGGAAACTCAAGTAGCTTGCTTTTCAGATACCAGCATGTTGGTAACTGTAAAGAAATGCATCTGAAACGCAAGCTACTTGCGTTTTCTAATTAGAAGCAACACAAGTGCTACTGAACGCATCCTGGAATATAGCCTTATACTTGCGTCAATGAAAGCAAGTATAAATGCTTGTGTTTCACTTGCATTCATGTCAATAGACACAAGTAAAATGATGTAGGCAAGTACATGAACACACCGTGGAATACAGGTTTAGAGTGACAGCAGCCATTTTGTTTGACACCCCCTTTCAAAATTATGACACAATAATACAGTCTTTTTTCTGTAATAGCCTACTCAATATATTAGCCATCCATTTCATAGACAAATCACTGACTCCTGATAACAACTGGGACCTGCTCAATAATGGGACACAATAACAGAAATGACTAGGACACCTCTCACCACACAAACAATATGGTAGGACACTTCTGTCTAGTTTCTGGTTTGGGGGAAGGGTTAGATCTTTTAGCTTCTCTTATCCCCATCAATTCAGCAAATGGGCCCTTTAGATCCCTATTCTTAAAGGGATTCCTTTAGATCCCTGTTCTTAAAGGGAACCTTTCATATGATTAAAGGGTTGATATGTTCCAATAAGTTCATTGAGTGTGGTGCTTGAACTAATAACAAAATTAACAATGCTAGAGTAATTGTAAGAATAATCAGAGTGTAACAAGAGCTATGGGACTTTTTAATTATATATCTATTTCAAATATTTTTAAAGGAAATCCCCTAAATTGTGGCATCACATGGTGACCAATTGGGAATCCCCATTTTGGAATAAAATGGAATTCCCCAGTCTTGAAAATATATAGAAAGGGATATAATTTTGTTTTAGTATAACCTTTTGATATAAGGTCCCATACAAGCTAGCATTAACTGTACTTTCACTCACTTAAATTTATTCAATACACTGGTATTCCATATTTTATTTTGAAAGGGAATTGCCTTCATTATGGCATAGTAAACTTCTGAATTTATGTGCAAGGTTCCCTTTAGATTATTGTGAACAATTATTTCCTGTGTCCACAAGGCCCTTTGATAATGAAAGCCATGTTAAGTCTGAAAACAAATCAAGTAATAGGCCCTTTAGATCCACTTTATTAAAGGGAACCTTTCATATGATTAAAGGGTTAATATGTTCCAATGAAATTCATTAAGTGTGGTGTCCACAAGGCCCTTTGATAATGAAAGCCATGTTAAGTCTGAAAACAAATCAAGTAATTAGGAAGGAGCTATGTCCTATATAGTGACATATAAGTAGACAATGGAGGACATAAAACTTCCGTTAGGGGAGACGTCAAAATTCCTCAGGGCAGGTCATAGCCTATAGATCTGGTCAGCAAGAAACAGCTTATTTTGTGTCCCTTTCATTGTGACATAGTGAAAGTTAACAGTCCTGTGTACATATTATGAATATTATCTTATAATATATATAGTGTTGTACATTAATAGGACACGTATTGTCATTACACTCTGAATGTACCATTAGAATTGCAATTTAGTGAAATTACGAGAACATAGGAAAAGACGAACTAACAGGAGGTAACAGAGAATGTTCAGGTTTTTGGGTTGTTTCTTGTGTCTCAGATCTATAGAGGCAGTGACATAACAGTATGTAGCCACCACTCTGGGTGACTGAGAGTTGCAGCCTGCTGCCATGGCCTGCAGCCTGATAGGAAAGGGTCTTCAAATGACCTCATTAGCTAATTAACTAATTAGTTAGATGAGTAGTTGTACACCAAAACCACAATTGTATATATGATAAATAGGCTTTATTAAGTTGATAAGTCCAACGTTTCGCAACCTGTTGTTCCTTCTTCAGGGATAATTAATTAGTTAATTAGCCCTAATGAGGTGATTAAGTAGGTATTATAATTATACACATGAAAACCATTTTATCTTTCTCCTCAATAATATATGAATAGACAGGGGTGTCTGGTCCCCTTAATGAGATACCAATGGGCTGTAGAAGGCTGCAGCCATCCAGTGCCACACAGGAGTTATAACTAACATCTTGCTGCAGCCTGCCGCAGCATCTCAGGGTCACAGCCTCTGAACTTTGACGTCAACCCTTAACTAAATTAAATTGAAAATTAAAAGAAAAAATAAGAATAATAAAATATGGACAAAAAAAATAGAAAACTGAAATAGACTAGACTATGTGGAGAATGGGTCAGTGGACCACCTCACTGAAGAGCCTGTTATGGTACAGTCTGTTAGAGATAAGAACCAAAAAAAACGACAAGAAGAATAAGTTGCGAAATAGCGAAGAACCACTCTCCGGTACATTTTTGGGCGTTAAAGTGAATTAAGCCCTTTTTGAATTGCCCCTGCCCTGTCTATTGGCAGATGACATAGGTATGGGAAGTCCTCAGGCCTCAGACCAGATCAAGAATTAGGGGGACCCTCGAAACTCTGGTTTTATAGTGCTGCAGCAGAAGGCTAAAAAGGGGCTTATTTCTGTGACCACCGATGACCCCAAATTAATAAAGGTTGACATATATCATCGCGTTTGGGAGGTCCTAAGCTTTTCAAAACTGCCTGATGCCAGACCGAACACGAATTACAAACTTCAAGGTCACAGGTTAAAGGTCAAAGGTCACCAAAAATCTGAAAAATATAGCTTTTATCCTATAGCTTTGCACTCATAATAGATGGAGCTTAGTTATTTGGCAAATATTTAGCCACTTATGGGGCCTAACTGTGATTTTTTTAAATTGTTGACCTTGCCCAAGGTCAAGGTCATCAAACTCAAGGTCAAAGTTCAAAATGAGCATGAAATGAGGATCTAACCTTTTTTCAACTCCTATAAATGTTTTAATATAGCCAATATCAAGCATTATTATTGAACTGTTTGACAGAGGAGATTATGAGCTTTCTTTTGATACCTCATTTGATATGATGGGGCTTAGGTTTCCATGGTAACAGAGCTATCATTTGTCACAAACAGGTTCGTGGAACGACATTAAAATAGGTGAAACATACCCAGAAAACCACAATTCTCTTGATAGTAGAGTCAAAATGAGCCCTAATTAAGGAAAAATCCAAACAGAGATATAACAAAGCATGCCATAAAAGTCTCAAACTAAAAAGATGATAGTTTGTACTAAAAATAGAATTACAGTAAATGGCTGGTTTCCATGGCAACCACCCAAGATAAGGTATTCCGAAATCAAAAGTTTTTTTGGACATATCTTCCTTAATATTCAAGATAGAAGCACAAATGAGACATCAAAATTAAGCATTCCTAGAGTTCTATGGGATAGAAAGCTGAAATGGGTTGTCTTTGTTACTGGGTTGCCATGGTTACCAGTCTTCAATGCCATAGAATGTTTAGAGCAGATCAATTTGACGTGTCATTTGTCTTTCTATCTTCTATATTAAGAAAGGTACTGCCCTTATTGGTGCATTTGAGATAACCTGATTTCTTTGTTGGTTTCCATGGAGTATGCAGGACTATCCAATAGAACATTCAAAGTGCATCAATTTGATGTTTCACTTGTCTTTCAATCTTGAAAATTAGGGAAGATATGACAATTTTAGAGTTTATTTTATGAAACACTTATCTTCTAAGGTGGTTGCCAGGGAAACTAGTCTTTTACTATATTCCATACTCAAGATATTGCAGTACAAACCCCAAATCAACACATTAGAGACTATAGTACACTTGGGATAAGAGATTTTACTTTGTTATACATTAAAAGCCATGTTCATAGTTGCTATGGTAACCGAAATAGGAGGGAAACTGAAATAATTGTCAATTTTGAAGTTGTTTTTGGTTATCATGGCAAGAGGAACAACCAATGTTAGTATCTTATCCAATAGAACTCTCAGAATGCATCAATATGATGTATCATTTGTGTTTCTATCATGTATATTAAAGGGAGCCAAAACCAATATAATTGACAAAATTTCGAAACTGAGATAAGTATAGAAATATGTTAGATGAGTCCAGTTAAGGTCAGTGGTAAAGTATTAGCTGTGAAAACTAACTCAAACTGAAGTAGAATGTCACAAGAGATGGTAATATTTGCATTTGTTTGTAAACAAGCCCTATTTTTGCGGATCCACATTAATTGATTTGAGTAAGTAAAACATGTTTTTAATGATTTTTTTACCATATTTCATAGTTTAGATTTTAACATAGGCCAGGAATAGGCTCAAGGAATGGATTTCCATGATTATTTGAATTTGGAAAATTTCATTGATTTTATTAGTTTTGGCTCCCTTTAAGAGAGATGCATCACAAATACTGTTGAATTTGGAAAGAAAACCATGAATTTTGAGTGGTTTCCATGGAATCCACTCATTTATTGCATTCTATATGATTGTTTGGACAAAAAACACATGATTCCATGTATATGTACTCATGAGATAGATAGGTTGTGCCTTGTTAGACCCGTATTTGTGGCTGCTATGGTGACAGGAACAGAATTGAAAATGAAATTATGGTCAATTTCTAGGATATTTATGGTAACCATGGCAACCCAGTAACAAAGACAACCCATTTCAGCTTTCTATCCCATAGAACTCTAGGAATGCTTAATTTTGATGTCTCATTTGTGCTTCTATCTTGAATATTAAGGAAGATATGTCCAAAAAAACTTTTGATTTCGGAATACCTTATCTTGGGTGGTTGCCATGGAAACCAGCCATTTACTGTAATTCTATTTTTAGTACAAACTATCATCTTTTTAGTTTGAGACTTTTATGGCATGCTTTGTTATATCTCTGTTTGGATTTTTCCTTAATTAGGGCTCATTTTGACTCTACTATCAAGAGAATTGTGGTTTTCTGGGTATGTTTCACCTATTTTAATGTCGTTCCACGAACCTGTTTGTGACAAATGATAGCTCTGTTACCATGGAAACCTAAGCCCCATCATATCAAATGAGGTATCAAAAGAAAGCTCATAATCTCCTCTGTCAAACAGTTTAATAATAATGCTTGATATTGGCTATATTAAAACATTTATAGGAGTTGAAAAAAGGTTAGATCCTCATTTCATGCTCATTTTGAACTTTGACCTTGAGTTTGATGACCTTGACCTTGGGCAAGGTCAACAATTTAAAAAAATCAGTTAGGCCCCATAAGTGGCTAAATATTTGCCAAATAACTAAGCTCCATCTATTATGAGTGCAAAGCTATAAGATAAAACTATATTTTTCAGATTTTTGGTGACCTTTGACCTTTGACCTGTGACCTTGAAGTTTGTAATTCGTGTTCGGTCTGGCATCAGGCAGTTTTGAAAAGCTTAGGACCTCCCAAACGCGATGATATATGTCAACCTTTATTAATTTTGGGTCATCGGTGTTCATGATTTTAGACTGGTTTGCTGCTGCACTATTAGTACTTCTGCATAGACTGTATAACATGGGTACAATCTGAGGGTGCGACTTTAGTGGGTAATCTAGCCGTGGTTCTCAGCATTATGGTGCTCAAATTTGATGTGGACCTATGACTGGCAAAGGTCCAGTGGCTGGATGACTTAGGGCTAATGGAGTTTGATGAGACTTATATCATCTCCCTTACTCCTGGGGCCCAAGGAAACTGTGGTGGACCTGCAGTTAGAGAAGGTACTCTCCCATGTTTCTAAACACAGATGAGATTAGCGTTGGGTAACTACAGAATGGGGTAGTGCCCTGGCCCTCTTTGGTCTAGAAAATGACTAAAAAATGAACAATCTATAGTTCCCCTTAATTGCCAAAATTAATGCTAGCTGCCTCAGTATAGTATCCTCCTTTATCCTTGCTAAGGTATTTGCTGAGAACTGATTGTGGAGGGTAGAATGTGGAGGTTCTGCTCTGTGCTCTTAAGATGACCAAGACGGGATAGACCCTCGCCACCCCTGTTCCCTGATGATACAGTGCCACCCACAACAACCAGGAGCCTGTGCTATGCAGACAACAACTTGGTTACTACGAGTGGTTCTTCAGAAAGACTCACATTCAAGTATTCAACTACCCACTTGCATGGTTGAACAGATGAACTATTTCAACAATTTATACAGTTGGCACGCCTCAATGCTAGGCGCTGCTTTTCTGGGTGTACACTGTTTCTATCCTGTTACAATCTACCACAGATGAAATGGCAACTTCAGATTACAGCCAGTTTGACATTGTCTACTCTTACGTATACATTATCAGGGTTTGACCTTAACATACATTTACTAGTACCGGGTACTAGTAAAAGTCCTTTCGGGCTAGTGAAACTTGTTAGAAACTAGCCCTGTTGGCCAGTGAAAATCTTTGAAATTACAGTAAAAATGTAGTATATAGACTAGTTGAACTTTGATCCGGGCTAGTGGAAAGATGAGACAACTAGCCCAGTGGACTAGTGGACCAAATAGTTAAGGAAAACCCCTGATTATAGAACCATGGCTTCTCTTAATGATACACACTGATGCCTTCTGATGCATACGGATGTCCCTGTCCACTGCATACTGATACATACTGATGCCTACTGATGTCCCTGTCCTGCTGCATGCTGATTCAAACTGGTGTCCCTCTCCCGCTGCATACTGATACATACTGATGCCTACTGATGTCCCTCTCCTGCTGCATGCTGATGCATACTGATGCATACTGATGTCCCTGTCCTGCTGCATGCTGATTCATACTGATGCCTACTGGTGTCCCTCTCCCGCTGCATACTGATACATACTGATGCCTACTGATGTCCCTCTCCTGCTGCATGCTGATGCATACTGATGTATACTGATGTCCCTGTCCTGCTGCATGCTGATTCATACTGATGCCTACTGGTGTCCCTCTCCCGCTGCATACTAATACATACTGATGCATACTGATGCTTGCTGATGTCCCTGTCCTACTGCATACTGATGTCCCTGACCTGATGCAGACAGATGTACACTCTTATACTGATGCCGTACTGACATAATACTGATGACCCTGGCAATGAATACTCATTTTGTCCCTGCTAATGAATGTCCTGTTCCTGACTCATACTGATGCAAACCGATATCCTGTTCCTGATTCATACTGATTGGTTTCTCCTCTTTGAGGAACTGATGCCTTCTACTCTTCAGATGAACTGTCATGAAAATTAACTTCTTGATGCTTTTGACGAACTGTCTTGAAGATGGACTCATTGAAGATGGATTTTGAAATATACTCATGAAATTTGACTTTAAAGCACAGATATATGCCATTTCCATAGTGACCTTTTCACTGATTAACAAAAGTTAATTCAAAAGCTATTATAAACTACATTATGGATTACTTGAGTGTGTAACTAGGGTGTGGCTGGCCTGTTGTGCTTGGCTGTCTCTGATGTCCAAGGTCCCTTCTGACGTAAAAAAAACTCACAAAAGGGCTTGTGTGACCAGTCACAAAAGAGTGACCACACGGATGATGATCTCTTTGTGAGGTCCTGCATTTTGACTGTTCATTTGCATCAGTAAGTGAGTAACTCATGCATTGTGTCTGTCACCAGCTGGGAGTGTTAGGAAGCCTAAATACCCGGCTAGTGGTGGGCAGAGTTGGTTAGGGTTTGGAGAGAGCTAGTTGGATCTGGGCCTGCTGCTATCCCATTTACACCAGTCTGTACCTACTCTGTATATCCTATCATGTACACAACTTACGGGGAGACATTTTCCCCACAAAAAAAATATCTTATTGTGTTGTGTTGTTATTACAAAGTCTCTACCTAGCCACCTTTATTATATAGTGAGTGACAGGGGCAGGAATTCTATGTAAAGTTTAGCTAGAAACTTGTGCTCACTGTTTGATGTCAAGCAAGTAAATACTTACCCTGGTTCTCTTGGTAATATGTAGAGGATCGAAATACCATGGGGGAACAGTGTAGTAAATACTTTAAATTACCACCCACAGAGTAACCCTATTTCGATCCAGTGGATAGGCAGGTCTTGCCACCAAGGCAAGTGCTGCCATCTGATGTGAATGCAGACAATTAACCTAATGATTCAATGTCGGGGGGACACAGGAAAACCAATACAAATTCGACTAAGTATATTCAATATAATCATGGAGAGCTCGAGTAAAATAGAATACTCTCCATGATATAATTGAGACTTATTCTAGGATAAATATATGAAGTTATTATATTTTTGTGTCCTAATTAAGGGGTATGTCCGTATGTATGGAAATATCATTTTTGAATAGTATAAGTAAGAAAATATGGTTTAAATGAGCAATACCATTATACTTACTGAATGAACAGAAGGAAACAGCTTTCATTCATTCATTTTAAATCTTTCTCCATACAAACATAAATACTACGCCCTAGATACGGACATGCATGTCTGTGTCTAGGAGATGAAATATTCCTTTCGCGAATTGCATTAAGATTTATCCATGAGGCTGAATGATACTGAATATTTGAATAAAGTTGTTGGATAACATTTAACTCGACGTGATCAAATTGATGAATGACGATGTTGTTTTATTGTGCTAAAGTGACAATAAATGTCTTGGCGTGACCAACATGTTTCGAATTGATTACAGTCTTTGTCAGGATATTAAAATGCAACTATGATTTTAGACATTCCTAATAAATGGATTCAATTGATATATCATTATAAGTAACTTTGTTGTATGTTGATTTGTATGAACATGTTCATATCTAGGGAGCGTGTCCCTATCTAACGGTTACTATATCTTTATATCATATGGACATTCTCTCTTTTTGGGTCATGTAAACGTTTTAAATATAACATATATTATATTATGTGTTTACTAAATGAAGAACTCTGCATGTAGTGAGACCTATATATACGTTTGCTAGACATATGATATGCAACTGTGTGTCCGTATCTAGGTAGAAAATCTGGTGATTATAGTTCAATCAATAAAAACAATCATACCTAAAATGATCTATCCGCTATCTTGGCCCTAATGTGTATGATGGCATATATAATGGATGTCTAGAGTGAAACATTCAATGATAAATGACATATCGAAAGCCTTCAAGACACAGACACACCCTAAATATCGAGACATTTCTTAGTCATGCTTTAAGCAATTTATTTTTCTCTAATAGGTAGAATAAGTGTTCTCTTTTATTGGACGCTTATTCACCCACTGATTGTTCTTGATAGCGTATAATATGAAAAGCATCTGAGCAATTATGTTTTATCACATAAAAATGAGTATCTAAGAGATTCGGCCCACTTTTTTGATAATTGGCTATATATTATAATGGTCAGTCCTCGTGAAAAGGTGCCCAATAAGATAATTCTATACTTTTATGCAAATGATTGACAGTATTGAGTAGATATGGCAAAATAAATTCCCCATATTGGGAAAAACTCGTATTCACTGTTCTTAAAATTATTCCGTTTTATGGTTTTTGTATGGTGATGCAGTATATTACGGTGACATGATAATTTTCACATAAAAAGTAATAGAATTCAATGTAATAACTATATTGATAAATAAAAACATAATAATGCTGCCATAATCTGGGTATTAAGGTGACTAATGCATTAAGCTACCTTTACATGGTCACGCCATTATATATGTATGGCAAGACCAATCTATGCAGACACATTAAAATTTTATTGAACCCAATATTTTCAGTTTTAGCGTTAAATTATTCATAGGATATCATAATGTTGTAGTAGAAGCATAGGCACACGACCTATAGACATCGATTTTCCAATGTTATTATGTCTTTTCCTATAGTAGTATAGAAGTATGATTATGCAATTGACAGCATTTCAGTGTAGCAGATGTACGAGATGCATTTTATGTTTTTAGCATGTGCTTTTTATCATATTTCTATCTAGAATTAATTATTTTTGTATATTCCTGGTGGAAATGAAATTGTATGGAGTCAATTCACATCGATTCAAAACACTTTCACTAATATTCATCATATTTGTTCATATACCAATTTTCATCAGTATATTTCAATAGTTAGGTAATTTATGACGATTGTGACCCAAAGCCTCAAAGAAAATTATGACATGAAGCATCAAAGCATGAAAGTGAGTTCTTACATGAAATAAATTTTGACTACTAGATAGCACAAATCATTTAAACGACAGTGTTGTTCTAAGTCAGAAGATTCAGCCATGAAGTGTCATCATTGGCGTCAACCGTTAACACCGGCTTCTTGGCGAAGTGTCATCATTGGTGTCAACCATTGTCACAAGCTTCTTGTCCATTGATTTAGGCATATATAACCACATGAAGGTAGAAAAAATCTCAATATCACAGCTGAAGCACACAATTAACTCCTATATATAGTGAGGGCAGATGTCTCTATGTGATTACTGATGTAGTCAATTCACACACTTCAGCTTCACTCTGTGTTGCAAAGATATAAAGAGCTTCACAGTAAGTAACCAGGCATATACATTCATAAACACACTCTGTCTTTCCATTATTGGTCTGTCCTGAGATAAAACTGCACTCATAGAATTGGCCAAAGAATTTGGGATCCAGAGATATATATGTACCTTCATTGTAATACTTAGGTACATAAACATGAGTATGCTGACATCTCATTTGCCCTGATATGGTTGTTCGGAAGTTCCGAGAGACAGTATTTACCTGAGGCCAAGGCGCTCGTATCTAAAAAGGGAAAGTACAGAGTTATTTTTAAGTTTGATCTTTAATCAAAGTGTAGAGCCATACAGAATAATTGATCAGACTGAACTATTGGGTTTTACTTTACTGTTATTTATAGGGGAGTATTTAAGCATTATATTTCCTTCAGTTATTCCTTTACATTAGCTAGTCCAAGTCACAGTCTTCCCTCTATTTGGACTGCAGGCCATCTTGAGACGTAGTTCTCCATCAGGAGGTGACAGAGCACTTGCGTGAAAGGATGTAGTTTTTCGAAGTCAAAACAAGTATTATATGTCACTGTGCTCCCATTGACAATTATCAGTCCGTGCGGCTTAGTCTATTCAACCCCCACAGCCAACACTCCTAGCCACTCTGCCAACCCATTCACAGAAACTCCTTAACAGATTCCCAGAATCTGAGGTGTTACTCAACTGCTGGCTTGTTACACTCTAACCCACTGCTCGCTGCTAGCTGCACTTTTACATCGGTCCCCTGACTTCGCCTACACTCTTCAAGCACCTTCAAGAAAAGTTACACGCATAGCCCTAACATTGCTCTAAGACGTGGATATATCAACTTTGAACTGACACCACGTCAGTACAAGACCATCAACATCAATTGTCCATTTAATTTTCTTAACTGTATAATCCCATATCTTACCTCCCTTCTGCTCAATGACATGATGATTATCATAAAGTGGTCACTTAAACATTACTGCACAAGGTCTATTTATTCTTAACTATATCCAGATTTAGAAAGTAGTACATTGCAGAAACGATATTCTTAATTACAATAACTATCATGACACTGAGTGGAAGCCAAATATAAACTCATAGTCACCTTTAGATACTGATGACCTCCTTGTAATGACTTTTCAGTCACACATGAAGACACATTTCCATCAGTCAGGGTATCACCATATAGATATTCCACACTGGCAGAGTAAAGATGAGCTATAGGGGCTGTATAAGGAATCGGAAATGTATGAATCCAACAATCTAAAATGTATCCAACAATCTAAAAAAGGAAAAACTAAATGGGTGAGCTTTTCACACAAAAACATTTTGTAACCAAATTGCATTTTCATTATCCATATTGAATCAAACCTTTAATCAACATTATCTATTTCCAGGAGAAAACGAAATACTCTTAATTTGGTTGGAAACTTGACATCACTTTTGTGAATACCCTTATTGCCTGATGTGAGTTTTCCTGTCTGAAAGGTGAAATCACTCTACCTTTTTTTAACCAAGTGTCACTTGTCTAATAAATATGAAGTATTAACATTATTATTGTAAGACAAATGTATAGGTATTTGTAAATATACCTTTCATACAAGAGTAGAAACTTCCACCTGTCCAGTCTAAGATTTCAACACTGCTACAGGGAGATCCTCTAGAGAAACATTGCCCCTGGCCATCATCCAAACTGAACACTACACCATGACAAAGGGCATTCCCAGAACACCTATTTATGCATCCCTCTAGTGTGCCTGCCCAGGTGTCAATTTCAGTTCCTGTGCATGCACCATAGAAACAGGTGTAGCCAGGAAAGGCAGCTGCAAAGAGATGCAACATCAAATTAACTTAAGAACCTTCATAATCAGGACTTCTTACCAAAATCTATTATATAAAATGATATGATGTATGGTGTTTGTTCACAAAATCTATGTATTCCCCTTTCAGAAGGTGTCATGGACTTATTATCATTAGTTTGGTACTAAGTTATTCAAAAGGCATTTAAAAAGACTTGTTTTTCCCTCAATACATTCTGTTACTTCAGACCAACAATCAATACAATCTCAAAGAATTGGGATTTCTGTTCAGTGCACATTAATCCATACTTCTAGGCGTTCTTGGTGATATTATCTGCATAAAAAGTTGGTTTGGTCTGCACTGGTACTTAAAAAGTCACTTTACTTTTAAATAAACATGGGTGCTGGGAATAAGTAACTCTTATCCATTGTATTTCTCTCTAAGGAAAAACAATTTCACTTATTCTTTTTAATTCAAAATTTGACTTAAAGGCTGTATACACTATGCGTCAGCTAGTATGCATTGGGGCATTTTCATATGCGTTTTTGCCAATGCTAATAGCAAACGCGAATCTCGCCGCCCAATGCGAAGTATGATATAGGATGTATATATGTTTCTAAATTCCGGCGCAAACTGATTGTCCAATGCGACCCGAAATATATTTCGCATCAGGTCCGACGTGTAGTGTAATATGGCCATAACGTGCCAGACACATTGGGCACATTAACCCAACTGAAAATAGATCCGATGCATAGTGTAATATGGCCTTAACATTGTTTTTCTAGAGGGCAATGTGTAACCACTCCATAGTGAGAGCAATGTTTAACCACTAAGGGAAAAATAGAATGAACTTTAGATTATATGAATCAAGCTGACCTTTTATGTATGTGTACAGCATGTTAGGAAGTGCACGTCGAGTTGGGCTGTTACATGCAGCATACTTTAGCCAACATATGTACTGTCCACCATAAAATCCATACATGAACATTTTGCAGTCTGCTCTTGAAAGACATTGGTTGGCGCAATCTTGTGGTGGGACAAGCGTTTGGCCTATATCGTATGAATAGCAGTCCCCTACTTGTTTGATGAATCCAGGAACTGTCAGATAAAATATCTATCAATCACTTGATGAATATTTTCTAGTTCCACTTCTACTGTTGTATTTTATTGGTAAAATGACTGTAAATCTATGGGTGTTTCAGTGAACCTAATGTAAATTAATTAGCTTTGAACTGCATGGATTCCCTGTCTATTTGCTATATTTTCTATCCATCTGCAGACTTTGATTTTCCAAGACAAATACACAAGAACGTCAATAATAGTTATTCTATTGGATATATGAAAATAATTGAACAAAAATATATTCATAGTAACCCATACCAATGGATATGAGGTATGTACATATGTGAAAAAAAGAAAACTACTTAATGCTACCTTTCAATTTTTAAAACAAAATTAATGACAATGGTAGTAATGTTAAGATATGAGACACCAAAGGCTTGTGATAGGAAATGGTTTGGTAAACATTTTACCTATAAAGGCTTTCTCCATGTGTATGCAAATTAAAACTCAAATGTAAACTCAAACACAAAAACAACTGCAAGAAAACTCACCCCTTTTTAATTCTATTATCCTGCTTACAATTGTCCACTGACAATGTGTTATTATGAACAAACACAAGAGATAGCTCAGTGAGCAATACCTTTTTTGCAATTGAGGAGCTTTGGTCATTTGTAAAGGGGTGTCAGGTTGATTGTCTAGAGTTGTTTTAGAAAATATAGACACATATCTCGGCGATCTACTGCAAGTGTGCACATCTAAAAATATCACATGTACACAAAAGAATCCACAGTTCCTGTGCAGAAGCCCATGCACCTTTAAACAGTTATTATGTCTGCACATTTTCAGCATTATAAACAGCAACTTTACAGTAATTAATCCAGGGGAAACAAAAATGTCAAAATGTTCTTAAGCATATGTATCTAAGTTCATAAACGACCCATCGAATCACCATTTGCGCTTGCACTTTCATTTGAGATGGTTTGATATTATATTGAAGTACATCTTTATACCCCTGTATTAAGCCTACAGACTGCAGGTACTCCAAAATGCAAAATAAGCAGAGATGTGCAACTAGTTCAAAATATGAAAAGGAAATTCTGATATCTAGCTACAAATATTATTAAATGATTACATTCATATTGACTGTGATAGCACAGACTTTCCACAGTGTCATAGCAGCAACCATATTCGCGGCATTTCTGCCCAGACAAGATATTCTTTGCACAGACAACCCTGTCTGCCTGTGGCACATCGCATCCAAAGTCTTCCTGACCAGAAGCTGGAAAGAAAAAAATCAACCATTATAATGTTTATATGTTTATCATTAAACATTAATAAATTAGATCTAAATGAATTGATAAATAGATAAATTTAATAAATAATTAATTAATGATAAAAATCTATTAATTATAAATGATATTATCAATAATAATTGGTAAAATTAATGAATTTGATTTAATTTAATTAAAATCATATCTTTATATACACAAATTTAGAACAGTTTATTAATATCTAATAGTGCAATTTATTGTTTAACTATATTTTTTTCTTTATAGAATTTAGCTATTTTTTTCCTAAAAAAGACTATTCCTGTATCTAGATCCCCATTTTCATTAATAAAAGAAACTGATATTCATGGTCTATACCTGAACATGTGTCTTGACTTTTGTTTAGATGCATTTAGTATTGGTATTATAATTGAATGCACTCAGTGTCATTTGAAAGATAAGGTTAACATACCTGATAAGAAGAATGAAAAGAGTGTGAAGATCCACAAGTTTTCTTTCAGATTATCCATCATAGGCTCTCGAAGTATCTGAGGTGACACCAAATCCGATTATATATATTCACTGCAGAATATATGAATCAGAGTCTCATGAAACTGGCAATAGGAGAATATAAACTTGCAGCTAGGCCTACCGCTGGTTATCGAATATAAAATAGATAAATTGGCAATATATAGGGACCCATTTGGGTCCCATGTGGCATTCCTGTTGGGGTAACTGGCACAAATAGAACATAGCCCATTTGCTTTTTTCAAATTTGAATATACTGCGATGTGTCAATTAACAGATGAACCAATATTTTCTATAATCAACAAGACGAATATAGGACTTTAAGAGATTTTGAGTCATTCTTTTGTCTTGTCAATTCCACGCTTCTATGTCTAGATTGGACTCATAGACAAATTGAGACTCATAGACAAATTGAGGAGATATTTGCAATTAATAAGTGTAATGGTTTTTAGAGGTTTTGCAGAATAAGAACTTTTGCACTGTGTTGAGACTGACCTTAGATAAATACCTTCCAGAAGACCATTGGGTTACTATCATTACAGGTATGTGTTTCAGTGTAGGCCTAGCTTGTGTCCAAATGAAGTAGGGTGCAACAAATCAAGCTACTCCCCTGTAGACTAGCTTCAATCTATATTATTGACCAGTTTGTAAGAAAATGAAATGTTAAAGGGGGATTTTCACTAGAGACATAGAATGTGTTCTTTGTTCTTTTGTATGAAATTATATTATGACTAATCGAGTTAAATCAAAAATGGTATTTGGGTTTTAACAAATGAAAAAGGAAATGTATCATATCATTATATTTGAAATCAGCAAAATTGACAAGTGAAAATATCAAAATTTGTTCAGAATATATAACACGCAGAATAAAAGTTTATTTTCTGTTTCATTTCCTAACAATTTCAGATGCTTATTACCGTTTTGAGCAAGCATTCAAATTTATTTTGCAGGTGGTTTAGGCCCAGTTAAAAGTGGATATACACCTTAAGAAATACCTTATGCAGCTTAAGAAACATAGTCAGTCATTCATAGCTTTCCGTTCGCCTTACTGGACATCAAGCGACAGCGTGTTTTTATTTGTTATTGTCTGGGTTCAACGGTTTCTATACACAGTGAAACGTAGTCAGTCATTCATAGCTTTCCGTTCGCCTTACTAGACATCAAGCGCCAGCGTGTTTTTATTTGTTATTGTCTGGGTTCAACGGTTTCTATACACAGTGAAACGTAGTCAGTCATTCATAGCTTTCCGTTCGCCTTACTAGACATCAAGCGACAGCGTGTTTCTATTTGTTATTGTCTGGGTTCAACGGTTTATATACACAGTTGGTGAGGACATGCTTGTGAATGCATTGACCATAAAAGGTGCATGCATCTTTAATGTTTGAGAGAAGAATACATCTTTGATGATTGTCACAGTAGGGTACAGAAGTCACTCCAGCCGTCCTTGGCATGTCCAAACTATAGATTATTTATAAATAATTGGTATATAGAATCAAGTTCATGCAGTGTATTCTGATGAAGTTCAAATTTCTTCATATATCTCTATTCGTTGCTTCATGAGTGAAATAATGTAACAAAGAAATTGATAAAGGTTACTATGAAAAATGCCTCTTTTATTAATAAGAATAATACATTATTGTCAGCTTTGATGTCCTTATGCTTCTATGGGTGCATATATAGACCCCTCAAACGAAAAGGGAATTATTCATGTTCTTTTCTTAAATTCAAAATTGTTCTTGGTACATTAAATTTTGACATGCAAAATGTAGTATTTCCTAAAATCAACAATTTACGTGGATATTTCGTGAAATTGAAAGGAAACAGAGGGATTCAGTTGTGACCCAAACATATTTCTTAAATTGTATATAAAGTACATAGTCTCTTATTACTACATTAACTTATGATGTAAATAGGCCCCTAATACAATCAGGGGTTGCTGTACCAGTGACCCAGTGACCCAGTGCATCTGAATTATTTAGTATGGTTTATGGGCTTTGCCTGTATGAAACTCATTTTATATTTCAGATAATGCACGGCTTAAAAATTAATTAGTCATCTAGAACGAATCCATCTATATGCAATGAAACTTGAAGTGTAAGACTGTATATTTCATAACTATAGACCCATGCACCAAGAAAGGGTGACTTTAAAAGTCTTAGAAAAGGAATTTGTTTCAAACAACCATAGACCTCCAAGGTAAATGAGATACAGTTTTACTTCATATACCATAGGATTCAGAATAACTTCAATCGAGACTAGTTTCATAAAACATCATCGAATGAAAACATTCAATTTAGAACTAAAATCTGACAAATGAAAAAACTGTTGTAATAAAGTGGTACCATCTGATTTGAGGCTTTATAGAAAGAATGAAGTATTTGTGTTATGTAAAAATAGATATATTAGGCATATTAAAAAATGTTGTGCTTACAATTGTGTATATTGACATTAGTGGCTCTCACTTACAGTTAGTCTCACAGCTAAATCTTTGAAAATGCAAAATGGGCAAAAGGTGCTAAAATGGATCATTTTCAGCGATTCCCTTTGAGATTTACTATAGGATTTCATGTTAATTTGTGATATGAAAGGTGTCAAATCATGAAATATTGGCCAATGATGTGAAATGGCCACTCAAGAGAAATGCCACGATGATACCCTATATCCTCAGGCAGTCAGTAACTGAACTTTGAGACTAAAATGTATTTACATGATTCGTAAATGGCTGTAAAAGTATGAAAAAGTCTCACTTGAAATCACTGGAGAGAAAAGGTCAGGAGGTGATGCCATCTAGCGTTCATATTCCTAACTGATCGATGTTACCTTCAAAAGAGGCGGTTAGTGCCGCCACGCATAAGTGGCCAATACTTCCTAACCAAGTATGAAGAGACCAGTGTCCAAATGTGCAATGTGTTATGCTTGGTTTCACATACAACATGAATTATATATATATAATATATATATATATATATATATATATATATATATATATATATGCACTATGTATTTGAGGAGGTGCTGCAAGTATCTATCACATTACTATATTTTAAGAAAGAGGAATATCACAAAATAAATTATTTTTTGTTACCTCATTTTCATGATCATAGGTGTAAGGGGAGGTACTTGAGGGATTGCTAATCACACTATTTTCCCCCCTTTGATTAACTTCTTCTATGGTGCAAAACCATACTTCCTTCCGCCGCAAAAATGGAGAGAATCTCTTAATTTCAAAGGGGAAGAATTCCATGCATGATGAAGTAAATGCAGAATGCCTTCGATAATAAATGTACCCAATTCCATGCATTTGTGTACGCAGTATAAATGTATGAGTACCATTTTCCACTATAATCTTGACCATTGTTCATTGTTACGATCGCCATTCCTCAATGGGCCATTGATTAGAGGGTCTAATGTTCATGTGGTACCACATTTTTAAGACCATTTTCAAATACTAATTGACTATCTTTAAGTTGACGGGCCTTAGTTCGTTGTCCTAGTTATGGTTGGAAAAAGGGAATAGGGGTAAAGTTTAGATACTTATGGTACGTCATATCAGAAATCTTTTTTATCATATTCGAAATTATGCGTAGGAAGTATAATGCCATGTCATTTGAGCAACGATAATAATTTTCCAAATGTCCTTTGGGCCTTCCATTAAGTATGTGAACAGACACATGTGCGCTAGGGGAGGAGGGGGGTTGGAGACTTTCTAGAATGTGTCCCTGTACAAATCCAATGCATACTTTAGCACAAGGGAGGTATGACATTTTTTTAATGTTCTACTGTATTAATGGAAGGCCTAATAATTATCAATTGAGCGATTTTCAGCATAATACTACCAAAATGTCATTAAACTCTTGTAAATTAAGTGATTGTAATTAACACAATTATTAATGAATTTGCATATTAAGTATACAAAGTCATTAATAAGTGTGTTCTTGTGATACAAGAATCCAGCCGTGATCCAGCTAAAGATGTGACATTGCAAAACATTCTAATAAGGTCGCAGTATGTCATCGCAGGGTTTTAGAACATTCCAGAACATGACGTTGCTCATTGGGTGGGGATATCATTATGGCATCAAGTATTATTACAACATAAAAATGCAAATACTAGTTCAGTTACTCCTTAGTTAGGCCTAATGGTTGAAAAGCCGTTGGGTGTAGGCAGGGCCAGTGCATTCATTATTCATCTTAATTATGAAGTGAGAAATAGTGATTTGAGCAGTTAAATATTCTGTGATTATTAAAATAACTTCTACCTATGATTCATGCTGTCTGGTCATATCATAGAAAGAACAATGTTTCTTTTTTCTTTGTATGTATATAAACTACCGTCATTTTGCAATGTATGGAAACAAATATCATTTTCATCATTACAAATATCACTAGTATGATGATAAAATTAATGGTATTTGTATTGTCACCCCGGGATTGTCACAAATATGATTTGAAGTGTCATATGTTTCAATTGTCTCGTAACAAATGTCCTGTGTATGGGTGTAGACCCCTAAAATCGACAGGGCGACACGGAACTTTTTTGGGCTTAGTGATATGCGACATGATCATCTTCTTAAATTCGACAGGGCGACATGATCATTTCTTAAATTCGACAGGGCGACATGATCATTTCTTAAATTCGACAGGGCGACATGATCATTTCTTAAATTCGACAGGGCGACATGATCATCTTCTTAAATTCGACAGGGCGACATGATCATTTCTTAAATTCGACAGGGCGACATGATCATTTCTTAAATTCGGCAGGTCGACATGAGCAATTCTTAAATTCAACAGGGCGACAAAGGACCCCCCCCCCCATCTACACCCCCCTGTGTATGATAACAATGATACAATCCAAAATAACAGTTCAAAACCAAAGGACTGATATGTTTGTACAAGAGCCTATACTAGTTTTCCACGTCATATCTATTTATTGATTCATCTACATATATTTTTTATAAAGTGTTTATTAACAACTTTACGGACATCACATGTTCTTCCAGATGTTAGTGGACCAATAACAGTAGATTTAATTATATAGTTTGGTCTATGTACAAATTATAAAGATCAGCAATATCATTTTATAATATTTTCCCGGCCCACTCTCAGTATATAATGGTCAACCCAAAAATAAGCAATGTGCACCTACTCAGCCCCAGGTGGTACACTGGTACCACCTTCACAATGTACCGTTGTGTCACGGTTCTTGGTGTGCCAACATCTTTGTAACTTTTTCCTTGTTCTCTGCCAGTAGATCCAGCCAGATGCAACCTTCGCCTTGAAAACAAACACAAGTTAAATCCTGGTTGCTTTCATTCAGGTTCTTTAGGCCTCCAAAGGATGCGTTTGCCAGAAACATATAGATCTGAGGTCACTTGGGGTAATTTGCTGAGGAGTGTCTATACCTTTGAGTGTTTCTGGAACAGTGGCAGGGTAAAACTTACCCTGTCGTCAGTAAAAACTGGAAGGCCTTGGCCCTACTGATCTATTCAATGTTTACTCTTGGATGACCTAGTGACATTGCCAAATGTCAAACTTGTTTTTCATGGGTGGTAAATAGGAGAATGTTGTTTTTCGTTTGCGAAGTTCTTTGTTTATTCAGTGTATGCCTCAAACATACATATAATTCTAAGAAGGCATTGGTTTACACTTGCTGAGGTTGATAAATATTACTCTCTAAAGACCAAGCCAATCATGCAACGTTATAATAACGTTGGAGGGATGTGCTCTATCTGGTATTGCTATGCTACATTCTGACGTTTCATTGACATTGCTTTCATTGCCCCCTGGCATTGCCCCCAGTGACGTCACTGCAACCAACCAATGCAACCTATTCACTGTTTCCTCTTTGATGACCTAGTGACATTGACAATATTGACAGTACATAATGTCAAACTTGGTTTTCGAGTGGCAAATACCAAATAGTTGCTTTTCTTTAGCAATGGTTTGTTTCTTTTATTGCATTCCCCAAAAACTAATCAATGCCATATTTTCTGTAAATTCTTTTGCACCAATTCTGTACAATTCCTTTGCACCAAAATTGAAAGTATACGACCATTGTTCTCATTAGTAGTATTTAAGCTATAAGTGGTGATGATTATTTTTAGTTATATTATGATTGTAGGGATCTCTGGGAGATCGGAATAGTTCATTAATTCATTGTTTTTCAGTAGGAATCTTACTTGATCCAATTTTGGAACAATCTAGTCAAGTTATAAATTACAAGACATGAATTCACTTAGTAGTCCCTTTTAAGATCAAACAGCATTAAAAACAGATCTCAGGTGCAGCTCTTTTGACAGAATTGTGCTTTATTTTTGCCTGGAAGGCTGCTGGAGACAGTATAATGTATGAGCACCTTTTGACGTGCGTGGAGTCATTCTGAGACTACATCTCTATATAGGAGATCGCACCTGAATGTAGGAGGCAGTGCTGATGTTACTGTTGGGCCCAAAGTACAGTAGCTTATTTCAGATAAACCTCCAGTACCTCAGAGATTTTCTTGCGTCGTTGACAGAAATATAACATTTGTAAAAGGTGTTTCAACAAAATAAAGTCTGTTACGAGCCCAAAAATATATCAGAATATGCCTTAAAATTCTACCATGCATATAATAATTATTTTCTTTGAGGTTTTATACGAACTTTAGATTCATTTACATAATTACTTGGGAACTCTGTCATGTCTAACAAAACGAAGAGGATTCCATATATTCCATTCTATGGGACTATCTTATTACTAAGTTTTGTAGATACAATATGTAAAAAAAACAAACTGCTACACCGAACTCAAAGACAGACGTTTGGTGGATGTGATTCTTTTTTTATTGAAAAAGGTGGCTGTAATTAAATTGTTAAATTTGATTACAAGTTGTTAATTGGAGGAACCACTAGTCACACCAACTAATATGCATAAATCTCTACCCCCTCCCCTCAATCCTCCCCCCAATGTCCCCCAACACCCCTCCTCCTCCCTACCTCCAGCCTCCCCCCACCCCCCCCCCCCCGGATAAGCTTGCCTTACATCCACAGAATTTCCCAATGACTCAAAAACATGTTTATCAGTTACTCACCAATAAACACGTCACTTACTGATAAACAAGTTACAAAACTGCCCAATGTCCACCCAACTATCCCTGACCTTGGCTGGACAATAATTAAAGGCCTCCAGGGTCTGGTTAAGTCCCCACCTGGCCACAGGGGGCGCTGCAATCGACTTATCCTCCAGGGGATGGGGATAAGTCCTCCAGGGTGAGTGCGTGAGGGTTAAGGCTGCTGGAGGAGACTGACTGGAGGAGGAGGCTACAGGAGGAGGTAGGTTTAGGTAGGTGTGACACTCTGAGGTTGACACATGGGGCGCACAGGTACTGGAGGAGTTTCACCTGGCCAGGTAGGTTCACCACTCTCACCTGTAATACTAACTGTGTTCGGTAAAAGGTTAACATAAGATGCTTACTGATAATCATCAATCGAAATCATCAACATGAGAGGTTTGACCAGGAAAGGGTATGTGATGTAAAACGACAGACTTTCCCAGGTTTCTTTTGGTTGTTTCTTCTTTTTTTTGTATATATCATAATTAAACATAATTTGGAAAATCTGTACTTTTACATTAGAATATATTGTAATATTGCAATCAAACAATTACAATGAAAATTATCCATTAAGTATTAAACCTTCTTTTTATATTGGCCGTGTGTGTAAAGCACGTTAACATGATAATATTACTTTGTATACTTCCTGATTTTTCCTGATAATGTTTACCTTAAACTTTATAACAATCCCAGTAATCTCCTCAAGTCAAAAGGAATCTGCACATAGTTGTCAAAAACCTTATGATAGCTTCAAATGGCCAACCTTTCTCTGAAGATTTCCGTCGATCTTTTTATGAGTCCCGATAGAATATATGGTGCTATATAGACCTATTAAGTTTTTAGTAATGGTTTACACTATATTCTCTAAAATTTCGTGTCAAATATATTCTAATATCATTCATACACAGAAAAACACCTCAGGTTGTTATTTTGGGGCTGAAAATTATACCATGTATATAGATATGAACTCTCCCCTGTGCAACGATTTATAAAATTCAAGTTGATCCAGTAGAACAGATTTAAGAAAGGCTGCACAAATCAGCAATTGTAATGTGTTGTTACGATCGGTCATTGGGCAACAGGCAACGGGTGTCCTTTTATTTAGGAAAATTCTTATAGTAATGCGTAAATTATTTCCCATAATTTCCTTATGTGTAAACCAAGTCAAAATAATTTAATACAGTTGTATATTACAATATAACACAACATTCATATGACCTCTCCCAACCACAGATAGCCAGTTTCTTGAATTCTACCTGCAGGTTAGCCTAGAGCAGGATGCATGCCAGGTAATATGTCGACAAAACTCAAGGTTTTAGCATAGAAATTTTCATGAATTGTACCATAATTTGGAAATTAATGTTGAATGAAACTAGCCATTATTATTTTCTAAATCAGTACCCATATAGATTTATTTTTCTGGAGTCATTTGTAAATTCATTCATTATAGATTGATAAATACCAATTATTCGTTTATTTTCTATAGTTTTTCTAGGAGTTTTGTCGACAAAATCAGCCTAAATTGGCCTGCAGGTCCTTAAAATACTGTAAATCAGCTATCTGTGGTAGGGAGACTATTATAGATTATATACTAGGTCAACTTGATTACCATAATCTGCTAGATCAAAGTGAATGTGCTACACACCCTTTGTAGCAGCCTATTGAGAGTTCAGTGTACTTGACATCCCTCTAGAATAGATAGAGACCAAATCTGACTTCAAAGAAATGGTTATATTTGCCCAGACTCCCTTTACTTTGAAGCTAAACTTAAGACATTGACCTTGCCTGAATAGAAACCACACTGGTATCAATAATATATTTCTTTATTTCAGTATATTGAGTATATTTGAGAAGTTGAAGGGTAACTTGTGTTTGCGTCAGACAGTATTTAAAAGTAAACAATAAATCCTGTTTGAAATTGTTGTTGATCAAAAAATGGTTTCATTTCATTTGCTCTTAAGTAGTCTCTCCTTTCTTCTTAATCAATGACGGATGTCAAAATATTTTATTATACCTTAGGGAGATACAAGTTTAGTAGTTAAGAGTTCAACACAGGGTGATGCAAACCTGGGTGAAAACCAGCCTTGTATCACCCTGCAGGGCGATACAGAAACGTTTTATTTTTCAAAAATTCATAAAAAAAAACTAAATCATTAAAAATTAACCCTTTAGACCCCAATCCGGCCATAGCCGCCCGTGGGTGTGCTCCCTAATCCGGCCGTAGCCGCCCGGAAAAACGGAAATCTTTCCATAATTTTTCCATATTTTTCCAGGGAGAACACTTTAATGAATATCCAACGTACCAAAACGGCTAATATATCGTTTAAAAGCTTATTTTATTCTCTATTCAATGCTTCAAAACCCATATCCATAACTTTCATTCATGGTGGTTGGTTAGAATTTGAACATGCTCAGGTACAAGGAATTTTAGGAATTTCGGAGGGAAATCCATGGAAATCCTGGGGATATCAAGCAATTTATGAATGCAACGTTTGGGGTCTAAAGGGTTAAATAATCTAATATATGCATTATCTGCACAACATTCCTAGCTACATTTTACTTGCTTACTGTTTGTTGATTTGATGTATAACAAAAGTTTTATGAAAAAAAATATGCAGCATCACAGCCCCACCATCACTGATTGCTGTGCATCCTTCCTTGGGAGCTCAGATCTAACAGAAACGGTATAATAAATCCATAACCAACCTCACAGGGAGTACTCAGGCGGTTATCACCCCTTGCAGGGTTCGTGGCCGGCCGAGGGCTGATATCGGGGTCCCTGCTTGGGGTGATAACCACCCTTGTACTCCCTTCTTGGTTGGTTATATGTATATATCAAAAGGCAAGAAACTGTCACAAAGAAAATGAATTGGCCATCTTGGTTAAGGCTATTGCAGCTGTTATGATTTCTGTATCTATTTTATTTTCAGATACCAGTTTGAGCATGCCTTCCTTCAAGGAGATTGGGACAGTATTGCTATACAAGAAAAATGGAATGGAATTATGTGTGCTACGCTCTCAGTGCACCTGAACTAACACACAATTTAAGAAAACCCTAAAGAAAAAAGCAAAGAACTAGATTACAGTTTTACTGCTTCAACAAACACTCCTTCCCTATCTAAGAGATTCTAGAATATATTATAATGACTTAGAATGGAGAAATAGGATACACAACTGATTGCCACCATGTGTACTTCGCCAAAACCGATAGCAAAAATCGGCTTAAATGAAGAAAAACAAAGATGGCAAAGACTATCACAAATTATTTGCAAACTGAATAGCAACATTTCAAGCTACTGTTAACAGTTCTGAACGAGAACCAGAGACTAGAAACACTAACAAAATGGCGGCCCCTCCCGGCGCATTCGATACCACGGAGCCCATGACCGCGATGGATTTGTGGAACATGACGTTGTCTGGTGACAACGCAACGTCAGTGACGTTGTACAACGTCACAGTTGCTGGCACCAAAGGCTCAATCATATCGTGGGACGACGCAACATGGATCTTGACAAGCGCCTTTATCATCTTCACAATGCAGTCAGGTGGGTGCAATACTAACCTCTAATGTAAGGCCTTAACAAATTAGTTATGCTCAGATCACCCGACCTGCCCTTAATTTTTGGCCCTGCCCTAACTTTTTTCAGTGAAATTTATCAATTTCTTTTCAAAATTCAGTAACATTAATACACACAAAAAAGGAGACAGAGAACAGCAAATAGATGCTCTGAACATGTATTACAGATTATGGGAGTTGTTTTAGAGGATGATTGGAGTATCTTTTTTTATTTTGAACATTTCCCAGGACCTTGTGTTTAACCGAAAAAAATAGTAAAACAAAAATCGACCTTCCAACCCTAACGCTTTCGACTTATGTTACCTGAACACAACAATAATTTGTTCTGGCCTAATATAACAAAAGCCAGTAGGCTACCTTTCGTTCCTATCAAAACTCTCCCAAATCTTTAGGGCCTTCCATTAAGTAATTAAGTACGCTCAGATAATAATATTATCAAAATGAAAAAAAATAGTGGATTAGGTCAGGAGTTAAACCTCCATTGGGTTTAACCTAGGGATGCATAAAATATCTGCATCGGAAAACCTTGTAATGGACAGGCAGCAGTTTGTTTTGGTTTGTGTGCGTGTGTGTGTTTTTTTATAATTATTTTGTCAACGCAATCTTGCATACATGAGTTCTTCCTTGGATTTTATGACGTATGTAATGAAATAATGGAATATATAAAGAAATGATAATAATTTTGAAGAGGAAAGAATAGTTATTCTCCAACTATCCTATCCTATAAGCAGGCACACTGGGAAACCTCCTAATTCGACCATCTAGACTCAACCCCTCGCTCTCTCTTTGCTCGAGGTTGTCAATATAAAACGTTGGCACGCGAACGCCAGATAAGGTTGTCTTGACTTTATTGGTGTGGAGTAGGGCCCGCCAGTTGGGGTGTTGTTAAAACATTTAGATGTACGCACAGGGTGGGAGGAACGACCGATAATATTAGTCACATCTGGCAAATCCCCAGGTCAGTGACGTCCGTGTGACGCGGAAAAAAACGTTCAGGGGCCAGTTAGGTTTGGCCAGCATTTGTGTTGTTTTGGTCAACATTTAGTAAACATTGTTTTAGATTAACATTTAGGTTTTACGATGAACATTTAGTTCATTTTTCTAATTATTTGGGCTACTTTGGGCAACATCTATCATATTGCTTCCGATGGAATTGGGGTAGTTTGTTTGTTTTTTGCTTTGAAGCAAAACGGTGAAAATGACGGAATGATTTAATTGAGAAAAAAACTCCTAATGACAAACGTTGTGACATGCGTTGAGAATGATATATTATATATATGGCAAAATAATTGATATAGAACACTAGGGAGTAACCGTGTTATTCATAAAGTTGATATATTACTGTCGAATGATCAAGAGAGAATATCAATGTGTATTACCTTTTGGTAGCAATGTGGATAAATTAAATGGCACAATAATCCAAAAGCTCAATATCAACGAGTCACACACCAACATAAAGAAAGCTATGTTGGGATTACTGTCTGTTATCGCTATTTGAATGGACTTTAATTATTCTACCAATTTTTATAGAGTTGATTATGTCTTATTATTGGACAAGTAGTATAGTAAATCTATGTATGGTTTAGAAAAGGAATCGATCGTACCAACATTGATATTGCTTCCGTAATTTCAATTTCTAACAATTATTATTAATGTCATGAAATCATAACACAAATACTAGAATTCCTATAAACATTGAAATATCCAAAATATCGAAAGAAAACAACATAATTATGAGCAAATATCCTTGAAGTAATTTGTAATTTTGAAAAATAACAAAACTGGTGAGTATCGAGTTAGCCCTCTGAAGGAGTCCCGGGTGGGACATTGAGTAATGCTTATGTCTCATGGCTCAGACCTCCAGCGCCGCGGCTCACCTGAGTAACCTATAGTAAAACAGACCTACCTATACCGAGCAAGGCCTGACCACTGGGGTGGTGCAATGAAGGCAAAGTGGCAGAAGTGGTGGTGCAATACTATAATGTTATAGGGAAGGAGGTGTGTTGTGTGCATATTCACACTTCTGGGCCACCGTATTAGTAGACATGGCAGCATTGGTGGTGCAAGGCCGGAACAGTCTCCTCCAGGGTAGAGTTAGAAGGCACCATATGAAAAAGGGTGAGGAGGCGCGGTGCATGCATATAACTTGTGTTCTGGGCCATCGTCCCTTCAATAGAGAGTTCCATTCCTGTACCCTGTACCGGAAACTCTTCTATAAAGGGAGCTTCTATTTGGCACGTAAGCATCAAGGGGAGGGGTGGTCCCAAACTTTGGAAAATGTGCGTATATTCTAGTACAAACCCAATGGGTATTTGTTCACAAGGGGGGATGGGGGTCTAGATTTTTTTAAATGTGCGTATGTACTAAAGGGAATGCCCTTAAGCTACTTCGGATGCAATCCATACCCTACACTCAAGTTACTATTTCGTGTAAGAACCATTTGGGGTTAAAGCATTGTATTTCTATGGAAAATAAATCAAATGAAGCCAGAATTGTAAGATAATACAAGCCTAACCTTCGCAGTTAATTAGGTGTTTAAATTTGCTTAAACTGTGGGAGGTAACATAATATCATAGTGAAGTGATCGGTTTGGTGAGTGATCCCATAACCTGTTGAACTCTGGAGGCCTAAACTCGAGCTGTGAAGTATTTGGCTGCATTTCAGTTGCAACATTGTAAACTTCAACAATATTGAATTTGATAAAATTCCATAAGAATCACTTTCTCCTTTACCAAAAGAAATATTGACCTACTTGGTAGCTTCACCAACTAAGTCTTTTGCAATAAGCACATCCCACATTATGTATTTCACCGGGTTGGACAAGGGTTGGACAAAAAATCTAATGTAAGCCATCCTAGTCTCAACAAGTAAGGCCACTGGAACAGGCAGGACTTAAGTTTCTCTAGACCTATATCTCCAAGTACTGCTAAAACATGATGACTTTTTAAAATTGATAAATCGACAGATTTACAACTTTGCCAACCAATTTGAAATTTCAAGGCATTAAAAGGTTGGACACTTTGGGTTGGGCTGGCATGCTCATCGCATTTGATCTGATAGCAAAAAAGAGTAACCATATTTAGCTGTGTCTCACAGGCCCCCAGGCAGTTGTTTTCAGGGGGGGGGGTCGTATTTCTTAATTTTGACCTAAATTATTACCTTTTTATTTGTAACCATATAAGTCATATTTAAAGGAGGGTTCGTCCAAGGGGGGGTTCGTACAAGCCCCCCCAACTCCCCCCCCCCCCCACCCCCCCGCGCCCGGCTACGGGCCTGTTTAAGATCGTTTAGGAGCAATTTGTAAGTCTTCTGTATCCTCACTTACAGGGCCTTTGACTACGGGCTGCCATTCTCTATTGTCCATAAGAGACATTGTTACTTAACCTTTGTTTGCAGGTTTTGGCCTTTTAGAAGCGGGCTGTGTGAGCATCAAGAACGAAGTAAACATCATGGTGAAGAATGCCGTAGGTGTGAACTTTGGTTGTCTCATATACTGGGCCTTTGGCTACGGGTTGTAATTTGGCAAAAACGAGCTTGCCAACCCCTTCTGTGGGGGTTTACTATTTGTTTTCTTAGTCTTGTTGAACTTTCATTTTCTGTATTCGTTTTCAAGTTATCAGCTGTGAATGAAGAGGGGGATCTGGCCAAGCATTTCTGTGTGGGTTTAACCCACTCTATCATTCATATTTTTATTATGTTAAACCCTTAAGTTTTGCATTTTTTTACGCAGGATTTGGACTGTTAGAAACGGGCTGTGTGAGCATCAAGAATGAAGTAAACATCATGGTGAAGAATGCCGTAGATGTGATCTTTGGTGGCCTCACATACTGGGCCTTTGGCTACGGGTTGTCATTTGGCGAGGACGAGCTGGCCAACCCCTTCTGTGGGGGCTGAACACAGTTTACTATTTGTTTTCTTAGTCATGTTGAACTTTCATTTTCCATTTTCATTTAAAGTCACCAGCTGTCAATGAAGAGGAGTATCTGGCCAAGCATTTCTGTATGGGTTTAACCTACTCTATCATTCATGCATTTATTCATGTTAAACTCTTAAGACTTTGTTACTTCATCTTTGCAGGTTTTGGCCTTTTGGAAGCGGGCTGTGTGAGCATCAAGAATGAAGTAAACATCATGGTGAAGAATGCCGTAGATGTGATCTTCGGTGGCCTCACATACTGGGCCTTTGGCTACGGGTTGTCATTTGGCGAGGACGAGCTGGCCAACCCCTTCTGTGGGGTTGGCTACTTTATGGTAGACACCAATGACCCCGACCTCATGGGAATTGTGTACTCCAATTTCATCTTCCAAGTAAGTTTCCTCATGATTTTCCACTTGAAAGCCAATTAAATATACAAGACAAACATTGAAATTACATATTATATTTTATTGGAAAGGACATTAGATTAAATCACATCGTATGTAACAACACTAACCTTCTGGGTATTATCTACCATAATCTAATTTTGTAGATAAGTACCTGAAAAGGTTTTTTTTTCTAATTATGACACCAACAGTTAGTTTGTATGAATTCACAATTTGATAAACCGCCAATCATTTGCATTCAAAAGGGCATTATCATTTAACAGGAAATTATATTTGATTTAAAAAAAAAATTACTATCCATATTGTAGACTTATGGATCTGTCCATGGGGACTTGTTTTTCATTGTGAAATTTATTTCACACCATTTAATCTTATTTTCCAGCTCTCCTTCGCCACCACTGCCACCACGATAGTCTCCGGGGCCATGGCCGAACGCACCAAACTGACCGCTTACATCATCTTCTCCCTCCTCAACACAGTCGTCTACGTCCTACCCGCCCACTGGGTTTGGTCAAAGATCGGCTTTCTGTCCCAACTAGGGGTCATAGATATTGCCGGGTCAGGAGCAGTCCATCTAGTTGGGGGAACATCGGGACTGGTTGCCACTTTAATGTTGGGAGCCCGGTTAGGGAGATACGACAAGGGGAGCGATCCGCTGCCACCTGGAAATGCAACCAATGCAATCGTGGGAATGTTCATGCTCTGGTGAGTGCAATTAAATCGTTCTCGGTGGTTCAACCATTAATAGAATTTGTAGCTTAATGTTCCTATCAATCACAGTAGTTTATAATTATGTCAGACTGTCTACTGAGTTTAGACAAAGATAGGCGTCAGGGCTCTAGTAGGGGTCATTGATATTGCTAGGTCGGAAGCAGTGCATCTTTTTTGGGGAACGTCAGGATTTTAATGTTGGGAGCCTTGACAGAAAAGTAAGGGAGCAGTCCGATGTCACCTAGAAATGCAACCAATGCAATTGTAGGAATGCTTTGGTGAGTGTTTCTTTTTTCTTGTGGGACTAACTATTACTATAATGCGCAGCTTTGTCTTCCTATTGAAAATGGTCGTCTATGTCCTACCCACCCACTGGGACTGCTTAATTGCTACATTGATGTTGGGAGTTAGGAATGTTCATGCGAAAGGCGTCAAATTCCCATTTTTCTATACTACTTACAAAATCAATTCAACCGTGCATAACGGAGCCTTTTAGAGCGTGGCAAGAAGTATTATATTGATAGGGCATCTGTGAATGTTGGGAACACGTTCATCAGATTATTTCAATCTTGCTTAGAATAGCATTCTAACTGAAACTTTTTACAGTATGCACTTTAATGCCACACTACCTATTCAGACTTCTTATAAGCCATCGGATCACAAGACATTTATCAATGTTCCTCTATCATTTTAGTTAATTCAATTTATCAATTATTAACATGGCTTACATTGCCCATACAAAGTATAAAGTGTCCGGTCGTGGTTTGTTAATGAGTTGGTAGTCCAAACAGCCTGACGGAAAACAGGCTTATTTCTCATTGAGAATGAGGAAGGGGTCTTGATGACGCGCTCGCCTCGCCCTATGACCACCCTTCCCATATTGAAATTATCTTCTATTTTTTAAATTCGTTCATTTATACAGACACATAATAAGTACATGATTTGTTTACATTCTATATCTGAGTTACATTTAGCAATGAACTAAATGTCAAGCATGTAAACAATCGGAAATAGTTACATAGTTTTGAATTCATTATATAATTTAAAAGAATAACCCAATTCTTATTTTCATCTACAACGATACAAAAGAACGCCCCTTTTCCCTTAAATTCCTAGATCCGCCCCAGCAAAGTACGGCCCTGCATTTCCTTTCACAGAGGCGTGAGACTCCTAGTCTCCCTCCCACAGATAGCTGATTTACAGTGTTTTAGGCACCTGCAGGTTAATTTGGTCTGATTATGTCGACAAAAACACAAGAAAAACTATAGAAAATATTTGAATATTTAGTATAAATCAATATGTAATGAATGAATTTTCAAACTCAAACATTGATAAACCTATACAGATGACAAAAGGAAAAATAGTTCATATTAATATCTATCACCTAAACAACAAATAAAGCAATGTTAAATGAAGATTTCTATACTAAAACCTTAGGTTTTGTCGACACATTTCCCAAAATTCATCCTGATTTAGGCTAGTCTGCAGGTTAAACAAATGAATTAATCTATCCGTGGTAGGGAGATAGTAGGATGGGCAAAACGGCGTGTGCCCCAGGTGAGGCTCGAACTCACAACCTCCGCATGGCTCATGTCGCCGGCCCATGCCCAGGCATGGGGAGATACTGCTTATAAGTACGGCGCGCTAACCGATTGCGCCACTGGGGCCACATGAGAGTAGCACAAAAGCTGGTGGAATTATTTATTCATGTGTCTAATGTGCGTGTGTATTGCGCTATATGATATCCATATTGCTGTGAGAACGTCCACTAGCTCAAAAAAAAAACAAATTGAAGTTAGGTTTCACCAAAACGGAATAGTTTAAAAACTATAAGGGAGCTTAAGCAAACATGCGTTAGAGTTGCTTAGCCTCCCTAATACAGGCTTGATGCCTCTCTTTGTGAACATAATAGTTGTTTTATACAGTCAATATACTACTGCACAGAATATATAATAGGAGACCAAACAGAATTATACAATAATGTTTACCTGATATAAAAAAAGTCTTATGTTTGAAACATGTAGAGTTAAGCAATGTCCATGCTGCCATATCAAATACATCATTGTGCTGTCGCTATACGAAGCGCCAAATCACCAAAGAATCTTTAATATTATCCAGTTACTGCCTGCATGCATGTAGACGTGAAACTTTTGTTTACTTGAATGAATTGTCTTTCAGGTGGGGTTGGTTAGGGTTCAACTGTGGCAGCACGTTTGGTATTTCAGGAGGAAAGTGGAAACTGGCTGCAAAGTGAGTTACATATTTTCTATATATCCCAAGATTTCTTTTTAACCTTACAACCCCTGTTTGACATTACTTTGCACAAATAGTGTACTAGAAGTACATGATGTATTTATTAATTTGAGTCACCTATGATAAGTTGAATCCGCCATAGAATGAGGCTAGTCCCCACTAAAGTCCAAGCTTAGATCTATAGAAACTGATGGTTATAGCATATAGATTAAAGGGTTTTCGGGTATAGATGCCTAGCGAGCAATTAAAGTTGAGAGCTGGTTATCAATATAAAAACAGTGCCATCTAGGTTATAATGTACGAAATTATGTGACTGCTTAGATCCCGATATAACACACATTTATAAACTTTTGAGTTATCGTGAATTCTTTTTATATGGTTTTAAAATTAATCAACTAAAGTGATCACATCTGGATAGTATGATTATCATTTCATAGCAATATTTATTTATTGTTTTATTTTTTTATTGAATCATCATCACATACATAAATGTGCTATTCTTGATTACAGGTATATAATATGATATTTAGATAGATATAATTATATATATCTTCAAAGCACACTCATTTTTTGAAAATATTTCTTTGTTTTGTAGGTCTGCAGTGACAACTATTAACGCTTCCATGGGAGGTGGCTTCATAGGTATTGCATACAGGTAATTAACCCTCTATGATAATAACACTTTTGTTATCATCCTCCCTATCTCAGTGCTGAATTAAATGCTTAAGCCCCATACCCACTAGGCAATTTTACTGTCACCGGGCGACGGGTGACTGGGAAAATCGGCGGTGAAATTGCCGGGCAAATGCAGATCGCCGGGTGACTCCCATGGGTATGGTGTATTTTTTGGGCGACTGGCGACAGACAATGGGATTGCCAAGAAAATCGTTGGGAAAATTGCCGGCTTGATATGACAGTCACCTGGTGATGACGACGGCACTTCTGCCAGTCGGCCATCGCCCAGCGGGTTAAATTGCCTAGTGGGTATGGGGCTTTAGCTTCTGAGACTGTATAACCCCTGGGATATGATAATGAGCATGACAAGTTTACTTGTCAAATGTTTACTTATTCATAAAAATGGGGAATAATTGGAGTAGCTCAGCGAGAGGGGGAAAAAACTAGTAAAACCTAGTCTAGTGCCTTCCTCTTGCCCAAAAAGTTGTTTTTCTGGAATCCCCAGGTATGGGTCCAGACCCCTAAAATCAACATGGGGACACATGCATTTATTTTATTCCACTCCACAACATATAACGTGAACCAAAGGGTAAGAAATATAATGATGATCAACATTGAAATTTCTGACGATCAACATTCAACTTGGCAATGATTTGTTAATAAAGGTTTGTGACACTGTCTTTAGAAACGTTGACATGCCAGACGGGGACTTTCCCTATCTAGGGCCTCAGACGAAGGAGGGTTGCCTATAAATAATAAGCTAAATGTACTGGGGCAGTCTTATAGGGTGGGTATTGACCGTAGAGGAATAGCAGATGAACCTGTTTTGATATAAGGCTATATGGCGCGGTTTGGCACATGTATTTTGGGGTTTTGTATAAGCAAAGATCAAGACATAACCTATCTGTCTGTATCTGAAAGTCAAACATAGTGATAGAACCAAAATGTTTCAGCCTTAAATTACCATTGAAAAGCATCCTTTGATGTAATGGTAAAACATAAACATTAAAGCACTCTTGTGTGATTCAACTGAGGTTTAATCTAATTTCCTCACCATTAGCTTGATTGAGATTGAAGTGGGAATTACTTCTATAGTCAATATCTGTCACTTTTTCTCACTGAATTACTTTTAGTATTCATCATAAAGAGTCACAGCACATCTATATATACATATATGTGCATTCCAGAGCCCACTGCAAGAACCTGTAATCTCATACTCAACTTGATGAGAGAATGATTAACTCAAACCTCACTCAATTTTCTTGTAACAGTTACGTTATTTTACGTTAGGTTGAGACCAAAACAGAGTGTTATAATAGTATTACATTTCAGTGAAGGTAAGGCTAAAACACATACAGAATGTCTATGATAATGTTAATTTTTCAATGAAAGAATACAACCAGAATGTTACGATAATATCACAGTGCAATGCCCCGAAGTTTGGTTCTAGAGATCTTATCAGGGGCCATCAATATAACATAAGAAGAACCAAAACAGAACTAAGCAGAATGTCTCTGCAACCTTATAATAACGTTGCATGACTGTGTGAGGTCACTCTGCAGAAAGATTGTCCATGGGAAAGATGTTTTACCTATCACACTACCCATTAACCAATAACTTATATACACGCTTCCATGCAGCTACATATTCCGGAACCATAAATACAATGTCAGCGACCTGGTCAACTCGGTGCTGGGAGGACTCGTCGCTGTCACTGGTAAGGAGAATTTAGTGGTTGAGAATTTGGCAATGTTCTGGGCCCATATCTTTGTAGCTAATTTAGCTGATCATGCAGGGATAATTTGATTAGGGTCCTATGGTCAGTGATTTTGCCTTTTACCAAAATGTATAGTGTTATTGCAAAATAGTGTCAAAGAGGAATTATTAGGTGTAAAATGTATTCATGATAGGCAGAATTTCTGATCATGAGACGCTGATTAAATTTTCCCTGATCAGCTAAAGTAGTTACGAAGATATGTGCCCTGATCTGATGAAGGTTAGAAAGGGGGGTTGAATTTATACTCTGTAGTATGCTGCTGAGTATACTTATAATCTAATTTCTAAATAATAATCCATCAATATTGGTAATCAAATATTAATGTCATTCAATACACTGTATCATAAAGGACATTTTACATTCAATGGCTCAAATTATTTCTATTTTGAATATATTTATCAGTATAATTTTAGAATATAATGCTATAAAAATTAAACACAAATTGTTTCTTTTTCACACTTCATTGTAACAACTGTAACAATGTGGCCATGTTCCTTATGAGTGCCTTGTGTAAAAGAACCAGAAATGTGTTACAGTCCATTGACCATGTTCATCCCAAAATGTATGGACACCTTTGAGCTTTGCAGCTGTATTTATAATACTTATGAGTTGATTCCACAAGTTAACTGATTGTCTTACTTATTGTTGATCATCTTGGGATAGCTACAGTGAAATTAATTTGGTTAGTCAGGGAAATTTTGGCTAGCTTTTCATGACTAGATATTCTGTCTATGATGAACAGGTTTTACACCTAATAATCCTCTTTGATTTTTTCGTTTTGCAATAACACCATTCGTTTTGATAAAAGACAAAATTGCTGATCTTGAGACCCTAATCAAAATTTCCCTAATTAGCCTAATTAGTTACAAAAAGTAGAAGGACGATGATTATATGTTCAAGTATCGCCAATGGTTGGTGCTGTTGGGTTGTATTTATAATAGTGGGGTCTGTTAAGGTCATTTTTAGTGAAATAGTTACACGGTGGATAAAAGCATCAAATTTGGTAGGAGACACCTCTGAGGCATAACTATCAAATTTGGAGGGGTGCCACCTTGAAATATCGATAGGACAGATGTGGGGGCCAAAAAACCAATATGGCCGACTTTTACTATAAACAATCTTATATCTCAGCTTCTAAAATGCCTAAAGAGACATGGTTGGTGTCAAAACTGGGAGATTATCAGTCAGGAAATTCAATTATTTACATTTGAAGTCAATGCGAAAATCAAAAATCCAAGATGGCTTGAACTATTGTTAATGTTTGATTTAAGACTGCGTAAGATTCGTGTATATCCAAGTCTTCATGAGTTGCTTTTCCAGAATGCCTGAGTAATTCAGACTGCGTTTAAAGTTTGTCCATTCACTTCCCAATAGTTCAAAAGAAATGAACGATGAGGGAGCTTCTTAATACGAAAGGGTTTTTATTCAGTAAACATCTCATCCCGAGTCAAAGCCACCATGTATAAGTCTTCATCAGTCCACCTCCCATCTCCTATCAGCAATCAACCACATTTAGAACACGAGTTGCTCCAACACCTTCTAGACCATTCTAGTATTCAGCTCTAACACAATCCTATGTCCGAGGTAGTGGGTATTGGTAAACTCCAGTCTGTTACACAGAGCCGATGTACTTACTCCAGGTATAACTCCTTGGCTAAACATATTTAGCTGATGTTCTCACTAAACTAAGTGACTACTAACTTCTGACCAACTAACTCCTCGCTCCCTACCTTGCAGCGCCTTTTATACTGGTTAACAGGTGGCGCTAGGAGCGTAAGATATTTCTCCTAGAAGTAGACTAGAAGTAGACTTGCTAAGCCTGATCCTTGTTGGATTATATATCATGACAATATATTAAAAGTACTAAGCCATTAGTACATTCGACGGCGGTCAGGTGTTTGAGTTTAAGGAGGTGGACGACATAGCTCAAACCAAATGAATATAATGAACTCCCAATTTTGATGATTGGATATATTTGTTAAACCATGGTGGGGTGGCCTTGACTCTCGTGGTACATTCAGCACAGTGTCAATAAATTCAGAAGTTCTCTCAAGAACTGTAAACAAAGTTACATTCATATGTCCAGTTTTACCCAATACACAAGTACATTTCCAGTAGTCCATGCTAAGACTCGAGATCACGTTGAAAAGGTTCATAAACATGAAGTTTTCAGGAAGAGTTCCTAGTATTGTTAGTCCATATTATGGCTTAAGAATAGCGGAACAGGTTCATAAGGTAACAAGGTAAGTTTTAGTGAATCATGATCATTGTATGATAAGTAAATGATGACATAATCATGTTGGTAAACAGGCGTACTCAGTTTTAGAGGATGAAGATTTATGACACTCGTGCTTAAAGTGATAGAGTTGGGTTTTTCCTTAGTACATACATGTACAGATTCTGACATTTGTAATTTGTAACACAAGTCGACAGAACTCAACATATATACAGTGTAGGGTTGTCTTAAACTTCTAAGAGTAACAAGTGTACATCAAATCCAATTTCAGAACAAATTAACACAACATAAGTCAATACAGAGAATTCGGACATTTTGAACGAACGACTTTCATGATACAATGCGTGTCAAATTTCAACCAAACTTCAATCATAACAACATTATTTACAATAAATACAAGGTCTCTGTATCAGGTTTAGTAATACCGAGCAGTTGGAATCCAAAAAATACCACCATTCCTGTCACGCGTCCGCCAGCTATACTTAGTACACGTGTACTTAGCGGGACGCTTGACTGGAGTTCCCCCCCAGGGTTTGACCTCGATATGATTCCTTCAGGTGCGAAGCGCCCGGATGGCAAATTTCTGCTTCGATCAAACTTTCAAGTTTGAAGGCTCGACCTGACATTTTGAGCCGATATGAATTAATTCTGGCGCTTGATTACGTTGGTTGGGGACCTAAACTTTAGTTTAGCACAGATTTTATAAGAAATTATACGATGTATTGATCATGCTAGCCGATTTCAGAATTTGGATCTTTTGGATCAAAAAGGGGTTTCCCAAATTAGCCTCGTTTTGACGTCATTTTAATCAGTGCCGACGGTCGTTTTTCAGAGGACAGACGTGGTTTTGTTTTTGTCTCGCAACACTTTTATCCTTTTTACGAAGAAGTATGGCCCGAGTAGCAGTATTCTGCTCCGACCGGGAAGCCGGTCTTCAGGATTACCCTGATCTGCTCCTGAAGGATTCCGGCAACAGCTGTGTGATTCATCCTTGCGTCGAAGCAACGACCGCCGAGTTGGCTGGTTTTGCTTTCGCCCATCATGTCCTTCACCCAGAAGATATCTTAGTTGTAGTGACAAACTTACTGGACATCCTTACATGGGATCAGGAGCTGGACCTGTTCATTCCACTGTTTATCCGCCCCGAAGAAGCCGTGAGATTTTATTCCGAACTATTCAACAGAGCCTTCCTGAATATACGATCCCATCCAATTTCATCCACCTTTATTTTGGCAACACCCTCCGGATTCGACGCCCGTCTCTGGAACCTCACCGACAGCGACGGGTCGCTTCAAAAATGGGTTAATCGGCTCGCCCCAAAGATTGGTCGTGAAGTACAACGCGCGAACGACTGGTACGGCGTACCGACTATCCACACTGGACAAGCCCTGCATATGACTCGGTCCGCAGCGGACGGTTTAATGAACATTAATGATCTTAGGGGATTGGTGGACGGCTATATGCCGTCCGCCCGTATCCTCCGTCGGTGGACCAGGGCACTAGGCCGCGTGATTGCCCGCCTGCCCTTAGCCCCCCGTTAGACCGTCGGCACTACCTTGTACATAATGATTTATATTGATTTTAAACAAGTAATTTCCTGGATCCAATTCCCGGCCTGTGATTGGAACACTTAATTCCGGGTCGTTTTCACCGAGTGATTCTGGTGATTTAATTCCCGATCAGCACCTAGTCCACTTAAGTTCATATATCCAAGAGGAGCAGATCACACTTTTGATGGAGCTCCAGACTGTTCTCATGGGATGACACGGACACTTTCACCGCCCTGCTGGCTTGTCGTCGGACACCGCCCTCCTCGTAGAGACGGCCCCTCGTCCAGACCGCTCCGAGACTTGGTGAGTACAGCCTTCTTTCTATTGTTCTTGGCATGTTAGGCAGGCTACTAACCCGTAGGATTTAAGGAGATTGTTGGCCAAATTCTTCTTGGTGGTTCTCGGCTCGCCTTCACGTGGTTGTATTCCGGAAGCTGATGTCACTCCCGGAACCAGAAACTGTGTTTCGCTGGTGATTTTAGTAACGGGTAATGTGGGTGGCCACCTAGTGTTTACTTTTGGTTCCAAGATGGTGGACGCGGGCCGAGAGTCAGGGCCTTGCGTACTAAACTTATTATCTCTTCCAGGTCCTGTGGTTGGCGATGATAATATGAACGGCGTAAGGTGGTAGTATTGGCACTGAGAGACGTCAGTCTATATGATTTTAGTGGGAGGAATTGTTTAGGCTAATATGATCAAGCATTTTACCTCGCGCGTGGTTGGGCGATAATAGAGGGTTTTCTGACTAGCGGTTTGTTGACATTGCCGATCTAAGTAGGCTTTTTGGAGTGTGGGTAATTCGTATCGTATTGTTATTATTTGATACTATTAACTGTTGGGGACTGACACTGCACATGAGAATCAGGTACGGATGGCCAGAGATTCCGGTCTGAGTTGTACAACACTAGATTTGCTGTAACAGGATTCTTTGTTTAGTCGTTATTCGTGCAGGACATTAGTGTAAATGTCTACATTGGAAACAATTCACATGGGGTGCCCTAGGTAACAAGCGCTTCCTAGGGTGTTCACCCTGGTAAGTTTAGGTGACAGTAGGTGACCAAGTATTTTGGTCCAGACTTCCCAGCATTAGATTGGCTGTGACAGAATTCTTTGATGAGTAGTTCCCCTTACAGGGTACAAGAAATATTGACGCGTCGGTCACGTGAGGCGACACCATAGGTGGAGCCGTCCAACGAGTTGTTGGCGACTCCTGGTAAGTTTGAGATGTAGTGGCGAAGGCCACAGATACCCATCCCATATTTTAGTCCAACAGCAAGACTTCGTCAGTGTCATCGTGTTAGAATAAGTTTTAGAGTGAGTATTAATGTTCAGAGTCGTCTCGAAGAGGAAAAAATACTACTGTGAGGAGACCGAGATGAAGTCTCTAAGACACTGAATGAATTCCCAGATGAAGATTCTGTATGTGTCCTTGTGAAAGAAGGAATGGTATCCTTATTAAGAGCTAGAAAGGCACCAACACCACAAAGATTATCAAGCGTCCCAAGCAGAGATACATGTGTGAACACTGCGGGAGTTCGTACGTTCATAGATCAGGCCTTAGTAGGCGCCGTTCCATTGAACGCAGAAGCCACGCTTATCAGTGCCCGAGATTGCCAAACATCTCAGACAGTGATATCTTTGCGATGAATGTGTGGAAGCCTGTGCCCACAGGTCGGGACTGAGCCGTTACAAGAACATCCATCTGCAAAGGCTTCATGAGTGCCCGAGATGTGATGCAAAACTGTCCCGCTCAGATTCCCTAACCGACCTCCTGGGGAGATAAGAATAATGATAGGAATTGGATCCCTGGTGGTTTACCTTAAGAGGTCATTTTTTTTTTTTTTACAAGAGTCAATACTCTTGATAACACTCTTTCTGTACAGCGTGTTAGAATAATTACCCAATACACTTCAAGGATTTGTACGTAAACAAGTTAACACCCCCTTCAAGGGTGACAACTGTTCTAACATATTTGACTCCATTTTGTGAAGCATCCGCTTTAAAACCACAGTTTGTTCTTATTGAATGATTATGTTACGACAAAATCCCTTCTCTCTTTGCTAGTTACAGGTGGTAGCTCGGCGTTCACCCCCTACATTCAGCCTGGGGTTTGAAGACCGAGTTCCACTTTATATTGGGTAGTGGCGCCCTTCTGATAATGCAAACGGGTGCGCCACTAACTCCAAACGGTTCACTGAATAGATATTATACCTATGTTAACAGTAACATCTCACTGTCTACCCTATACTCTACATCACATGGGAAAAACCAACATGACAAGCGGTGGGGGTAGCGTTTTCATTCCGTGAGGTATAAATGTCATTAAAGGACATTAAGTACTAACTGTACAAAGGAGGTTGGGATTATTCGTTCCTCATTAGTTATCACCAGAGGATCGGGTCTCAGATTCAGGTTCATTTCTGATCCGATTCCCGGTCCTCATTAGTTACACGTGGTTTGTCGGTACTCTCCCATTCATAGGACCAGAATGGGTAGCACCGAGTTTCCATTGTTATAATTGGGAGCAGACTGCATATATTTTTTTTTTTTTTTTAATATGCAGCCTACACCCCCTTTAAATTATAGAGATGTGTAAATGCATCTCCTTAGATCACTTACTTCCAGACAGCACCTAGTAAGTCGGGCCTTTACCGAAGTACAGTACAAGGTTAAACCCGTTTTCTTGTTCAGGTCTATGCCCGTTTTTCTTGTGGAGAGTCAAGACTACTCCTGAAAAGACTCCGCCCCCAGCTTATCCTAACTATGCGCATGCAGGGCAGGGATAGGTAGTGCTAAAGACAGAGTTAGAACTTTTATCTCCTTTCTAATAGATCGGGTAAACTTATTAGCTCTGGGTGTCAACCAAGTTCATTGTAGCTTTTTCATCAGGGAATCAGTAGTCCATGTCCCCCCTCTTCAGCTCAACTGTTGAGCGGAGACCTGGATACTTTTAGCGCCACGACGGCGGTCAAGACTAATTTTCATTCATTTATTTTCTTTTCCTCGACGGCGGTCAGCTCTGAAGCCGCTCATTTCCTTTATTAATTTTAATTATTTCTAATTTTTTACCCGGGTCGAAACTTGACTTCTTGCCGTTTTGTCTCTGTCCCGATTAAAACTGGTCTAAAAGTGGTCTAAATAACTTAGTCTTGAATTATGGGCAGTTGTTCATTATTTTCTTTCTTCTTGATACTAGTTGTCGTTGGATCCTGACTTTTTAGGTTAAAGTCAGGATCCTTTGACCTAAGACATACGGTGATCCGGTGGTCATTTACACATAACCAAGACGACGGGGCTATTAATAAGGACAGCACCTCGCTCCACCGCCTTGTGAGTTTTCGCTACAGCTTCTCCCCCCCCAGGGATGGCTTGTCCCGTCTGAGGGAGTCGCGATATAGTGAGAGAGAGCCGAGCACCCTGTGAATGTCACCAATTCGCTGTTGTCCCGTAACTACATTTCCTTGTGACCTCCGCTATAGCTCCCAAATATAGCACGCCTTGTCAGGATTTGCACATATCCTTGCCGCTGCAGCGTGTCTATACTAGGAGCAAACGAGCCACGTCTAAGGTACTCTCGTGTGCTGTCACAGAGCGTTCCCCCCGCGAATGTTACTAGCTGTTCTGCGTTCATATGTTCTTATCACAACTTGCCCAGAATTCCCTGAGGAAGGGCTCTTAGTTAAATGAGTATTGGGTTGCTTTATCTATTCAGTTTTTTAGGTAAATTTCTTTCTACTCATCGATTTTTTTTGTGATGAGGAGACCGCTTGTCAGGAGCCAATCCACCCGGGGCATAGTGACTGCCATGGTCGGGCGTCCACCCCAGTGCCCTTCGCAGTGTCAGTGACGCGTAACCCCAACGTCCTGCCTCCTGTCAGGCACCACTGACACCAGGCATGTGGGCAGGCTCCTGTTGCTTGTGCAGCCCCCTCATCTTTGAGAAGATTATATATGTAAGCATGCTAAAGAATAGACAGTGGCGTTCCCCAAGTGACTCCTGTACTGCAGCCCGATCCTAGCGGTAACAACAGCACAGGGGTCAGGTGTAGATGGTACTTGCTTGAGGAAGTTCACTTCGCTCGTTGGGAGCATTGGTCCCGTTGAGCGCTCTTAGGTTTTATACAGAATTTTGAGTTTCTTTTTAAATGCTAAAATTTCGCGACACTAGGATCGGTTCCAAATGGTTCCCTACTTTAAAAGCGTTGCCAAATCGTTAACAATGAGAGTGTTGAGCTAGGCTACCGGGCATGGGACACTCGACTCGAGAGAAATTTAGATAACCCATGGGTCCATAGAAAGACGGTTGGACCAGCCTACCCGACCCAGGTTTCCCTGACTGGTGAATCCTTATTGATCAGGTTAGTCAACAGAACCCTACCTACCCAAACAGGTATTGCCCAGCGAACTTCCTGTAACATTTTAGTTTTAGTATTCGTCCCTTTGTGTTATTAATTCACCAATTTTACCAGTACAGCACTAGGTCAGGTTTTAACACTCGTTACATTGTCATATGATAACTTCATAAACCGTTCCTGGATCTATTTCGGATGTCCCTGGCCTTATTGTCTTTCGGGCAGATCCTGTTCCGGTCGCTGTTGATGTGGGCGGGGTCGATCTAGGAGGAGCGTTAGGCATTGTTCCATGTCCCAACACCGGTTGAGGCCAGTCCGCTCCGACATCGGACCAGCCTGCGTCGATGAGGCGAGGTACTCCCATGGGTACAGGAGTGGCTAGCCCCGAGGAATATCTCAGTAGTCTGGCCCTGGTATTGTATTTTAAGTTACTCATCATCAGACGGGCTAGTTTTTTAGACACTCTCAGGGTGTCGGGTAGTGGCACCTTAGATGGGTGTTGTCCAGGTCTAGTCGCTGCTCCCATCAGCTGCGCCCCCCAGGTTACTGTCAGAGTATATTTCAGACACAGCTGGGTCACCAGTAGATCCCTAATGAGCACATAGCCCTCCGTATAAGTGTGGTCTGAAGGCATAGCCAGTTCGCCTAGGAAGATTGTTTCTATCATATGTGGATTGGCAAATTGTACGTACAACCCATCCACAGTCTTTCTTCTAATATTCCTCCACTTTCGCCACACGAGGACCACTATAGCGATGACTAGTACTGCTAGTAATATAGCCAGCACTGCCACTGCAGTGGGGTTGGCGGTCGCGTCTGGACACCCAGTTAGTGCCTTTTCATGGTGCAACAGTTTCTCCGGGTCCGCCGTCTCCAAGGCCATGGCCCGAGGTAAGGTCATGGTTAGTCCGGCTAGGGCAGCCTTACTTTGATGGTTCCGCCAGCATTTCCAGAGGACACATCCAATAATTGTCACAGCCACCACTATGCAGAAGATGGTGAGGAGACCAAACCCACCTCCGAAGTTACCTATAGAGAACCACGGGGCGTGTTTCTCTACCTCGTAACGGTCAGTCGCTTTCTTGATACCCTTGGCCAAGTCTTTACGGTGTTTTTGTATTCGTTTGGCCAAAGAGGTTACAGGTATTTTGGCCTTCAGGCTTTCCTCGATTTCCAGCAGGTCTTTCCTAATTGTTTCAGGGATAGGGTCTGATTCCAACATAGTGGGTTCGTTTTTGGACGTTGTGAAATTCATGTCCCACCCCTTCACACGACTTGCTGCTTCCAACAGGTCATTATGTGGGTACACAACCGTGGTGATCCTGGTGTGCCGGTCACAATTTCGCAAGCTATACGGTATCCACGCTCCTTGTGTTTGGAATGCACAGTCGCATTCCACCTGAACCCTTGCGTAATTTTCTATGTTCACTCCGACCGCAGGCTGGTTTCTGCAAATCATTTGGCCTCTGGTGTCGGCGCTGACCACTAGCATATCTCCGTCGTCTAGGTACACTGCCATCTCTCCGAAGTCTGCTTCCAGTAGATAGTCCAGCTCACATTTTTCTCGGATTGCTAGGTCGTCGCGCCTCAGTAGCGCAGCAGTGCAGGTGTTGTCTGTAATCTTTTTCATATAGGGTAGGTCCTTACAGAGCGTGATGGTCTGTCCATAACAACCTGACCAACTGCCACTAGCCAATGGTACGTAATACTGGCGGGACATGGACATGGCGACACTTTTGGGTAGATTAACAATTTGGAGAGCGTCCTTCTTAAGTCGCCCCCTAACCGTCACTGGCACAGGAAAAGTTAGTACTTCGTAGACCCTGAACAAATGTTCATCAGCCACCACAGGCACCCTTACATACACTATTAATTCCTGAGTGGTTTCATTGAATTTGAACGAAGGTTGACTGTTCTCGTAATAGAAGGAAGGATCTGTGAACGCGACATGGAACCTGGGGTGGATCCCCTTCAGATATCTGTTCACTTCCTGGACCGCTCCGACCATATATTGGCGGGGTACCAAGTCCATAGTCAGCTGGCCCCGCGTCAGGCGCTGTACACCTTTCCTGAACACGCGAGTTTGTTCTACCATTAGTTGAAGATACACCATCTCTCCTAACTTGTCTTCCAGAGCGACCGGTATCATATTCAGGTACAGTTCCATCCAATCCACCTTATGTTGCACGAGTTTCATCCTCCGGCGAGTCGTGTTGTGTGCCTTATTTAGTGATCTTAGATTGTCCAGTAGGCCTATCACGACATGGTTAATCTTTTCGACAGCCTCGTCATGTTTTTCATTCATCAGAGCCAAGTCTTCGATCATTTGGTTCGAAGATTCTTGCAATACTCTAATCAATTCTCTGTTATATTTGACATCAGCTGCCAGCCCTTGATTCCAAGAGGTTGGAAGAGGAAAGGTCGGCCATCCTGGATCGTCCAGCATTGTGGGCAACTTCTTCATTCTTTTGACCCTTCCACCTGATTTTAACTCCGACTCTTGATTTTGAAGGTCTTGTTGAGTGTTCTTTATTAGGGAACTTAAGGTTTCATTAAGAACTTCTCGGTACCGACCCTTAAGCGCCTGCGACGTCTGATCCATCCAATTGACCAGCGACCTGATATGGTAGCAGGCCCGATCGAGGGCGTCTCCTCCCTGTAGATATCGGTGACAGACCTGGCCAAAGGTAGCCTTGTTGAAGGAGCGCCTCCTTGGAATAGTGATTAGGAAGCCTTGTCGGACGTGTGTTATATCCGCGGTGGACATTAACTTCCCTGGTTTTAACACTACTCCATATTGTTCTAAAGCTATCACTTCAGCGTTAGGGGCTAGCCCCTCAGGTGGGTTGGAGTCATTATGCACTCCCCTAATGCCCCCTATTATAGCTAATACGAACAGCACTAGCCACTTCATTGTCTTTGTTTTGGCCTTAGCGATAGTTTGAGAGAGTTAATTTTGCAGTTTATCTAAAACATGTTCACAGCAAAGTTACCTTATTTTCCTGCGCACTACTATCATTCATGCGCCGAAATATGCTCTCCTCCCGGGTCCTCTGGTCTGTTTAGTTTGGGACATGCTCGTAGAGGTTTTGCCCGTTGTCATTTACCACTCGCCTGATGATCCCGCTCTCGTCCTTGGTGACCGTGATTCTCAAGCCTCTCATACGTTCGCAGGACGAGGGGCGCATTGCTCTGAGGGGTCTTGGCCTAGTAGGTTCCAGTCCGAAACGGCCCCCGTTGGATCGTACGACGGTTGGCTCGAGGGGTATGGGTTCGGTACCTGCGGTGAGTTTGTCGTTGGGAGTGGGCTCGGCCACAGTGGGCCCCCCGGCTGGCTGGTTGGCGTCCACTGCTGCTGGTTCCATAGCAGTGGTGAGGGATTGGCGTTGCAGCTCGTTGTCAAGCTGCTCAAGTCTAAACAAGCGGGGTCCGCAGGCTGTAAGTGGTGGAGGAGGGGAGCTCCCGCTGGCCCGTTCCCCACCGGTGGGGTTGGCGCGTGTTGAACGGGTGCTACCTCCACTTTTAGTCCTGGAGCGGCGACGGTTAGCTGTTCCCCTCCCGATCGCCTTTCCAGAGTGGGCAGAGGTCGGCCGCCTCGTGTTGTTTGTAGGCTGGTACTTTCCTTGACGCATTTAGAGTTTTGTGTGGTCCTTTGAATGAAAGGAGCTACCTGAGTTTTAATCTCAGCTAACTGTTTGTTTGATTTTGGCACATCCAGTCCTACTGTCCTTCTAATTTCGTCAACAGTCTCAAATAGTTGGAACAGTGGTTGCGTAAGGTCCCAGAACCAGCCGGCCTGAATCTGCACCGGTTGGTTGGCCGCTTCCTCCTTCTGAACCGGCTTGGCCAACGCCGTTAGCCTTGGTTCGGGCTCCGAATCACTCACCTCAGATAAATTGTAGAAGTCTTTATCTGCTGTCTTCTTTTTGGCTGGAGCCGATTTAGCGGACCTCTTGGTTCCGCCTGTGGTCGTTCTGGTGGGCCGCCGGGCTGGTGTCCTTGGCTTCTTCCGGGCAATCCCGGCGTCGGTCGAGTCCGGACGGACACCCCCCCGGCCCGGCCAACTCCACCGCCTAAGGGTCTGAGCCGGTTGTTTCCTAGCACTCTCCTTTTCGACTGTCTTTTCTTTCATTTGGTAAAATCCTAAAAGAATGGCCCAACGAACCTTCCCTTGGTAGGTAGCGCCCTCTGGTGGGGGCGGCTAATCCGTTTCCTTCTCAGGGGGACGATGATCCTTCCCTCCGTGTCCGCAGGGAAAGTAGTGGTTCCCTTTGGATTGCTATGTGGCCGGAGGGCTAGACAGTTCCCCATGAGTCGGTGGATTAGTGTCCCAGCTAAGTTCTCTTTCTGCTCCTTCCAGGAGAAGTCGGAAGTTGAACAATTTCTATCTCCAACTTCTGTTCAGAGATAGAATCAATGTCTATCTCCGTTTCCCCCCGGGCTGGGTTGTGCGTACAATCACCTGCAGCAGAGGTGACCGTCTAGGAGCAGAGTTGCGGACCGACTGGTGGATCGGCGCGGATCCCACGAAATTATAACCGATCCGCTTGTCCATGCCGTCTCCATATTTGGAGCTGTATCTTGTTTCAGGTGGGGGGGGGAACGCTTGCATCCGGTCCCAAGAGATGACGCCAAACCACTGGCATCTCTCTTGGTGTGCGCACCCTCCCTTTCTGCCACGCCCCTGGGCGCGGCGAGGTGGCCGTGAGGCAGACCACCTGTTCCATTAGCGCTGATGCTAACGGTGCCGCTCCGCCGAACCTTTATTTTCACAGGGCGGCTAAATTTCCTGCATTAATCATCCATGTCGTCGCTCTCCCCGCCGTTGGACAGAGCGACGTAGTTAGGGCGGCGGTTCCGACGTAGGTTATAGCCACCTTTCGTCGGGACATGGTCCTTTACTGTTTTTTCTGGGCTCTGTTCCGATGTATCCAAGATCGGCACATCACCGCAGGGTAGTTTTATGGGCTTGTTGTTGCCTGGAGGGGATCTCCCCTCCAACGGCTGGCTTTTGCCCCTTCGTTTAGCTCGTTTGCGTTTCCTCTGTCCATTAGCGCCAGCTGTTCCCCGTTCACAGGCGGCTTTATTAGGAACAAAGGATAAGTTTGTGGACAGCGCGGTGTCCGTACTGGTGCCCTGACCATCAGTGATTTGCCCATCTGTTTCTGCTAAATCAGTGGGACTTGGACCAGGTTTTTGTGTAGGTACCTTCCTGGTCATAGGAACTGCATCATGCTCACGGGGACCGGTCGTTCCCGTTGAGTTTTCAGTCTCAGCACCCCTTATTTCGCCATCTTCCTCAGCGATTTCACCCGTCGGAGTGTGATGCAATTCAGGGTTTCGGTCAGGATCTGCCCCTTTTGAGTTAGTGATTTTCGCTTCTCTCACCAGTTTGGGAATGTTATGAGGGACGGCGGGAGACCAAGGCCCATGTGCAGGTTTGAGTTTTGAAATGTTTACTAGATGTGGGACCTGTTTTCCAGTTTTTAAAGACACTAGTCTAACAAGGTGGTCTCCTTTTGTTTCAATTACCCTGAATGGCCCAGTATACCTGTTTGAGAACTTAGACGCTTTATTTTCACTAGCTAAAGGGTCGTACATGTATACCATATCACCTTCGTACATCTGAGTGGGCCGCGCCCGCTCATCAATTCGCAGCCTCAGATCTTTTTCGTAGTTTTGAACTTCCCTTTCAGCCATATTCCTAAACATAGCAATATTATCCTTGGTTTGCATGAAAAACTCGCAGTCGTTCAGCGTTTCAGGAATTGTTCCCTGTTCAGGCATTCCCATACTGATTGGATCTCTGCCAAACAGCAGGGTGTGCGGGCTGTATCCCGACCGTACACTGATTGTGGATCTAACTGTCCATAATGCAATGGGAAGTAGATCGATCCAGTTACAGTGGTCGTCAGGGATATAATAAGCAATCAGGTTTTCAATGGTTTTATGTAGTCTTTCTACTCGAGCGTTGCCAGTCGGCATTCGCCCGGTAGTGAACGTTTGTTTGCACGCTAGTCGTGTGGTGATTTCCCTGAATAGCCCTGAGAGGAAGGCCGCCCCCCGGTCTGTGTGCAGACGGTTTACCCGTCCATACCGACACACTATCCCGGTTAGGAAACAGTTGGCTGCGGTTTGCGCAGTGGAGTCTTTCGTGGTGAAAGCCTCCGGCCAACCTGTTAGTAGGTCTATGAAGGTCATGATATATTTTGACCCATCCCTAGCCCTCTTTAGTGGCCCGATGAAATCACACTGTACCACCTCAAAGGGTCGGGTTGGTCTCTCCCAAGACTTAGCCAAGGCCTTGAAATACGGAGCCCGTCTCCTCAGAGAGCAGGTCTCACAAGCTTTCACATAGTCTACTATGTCGGCGTTCATGTTCCGCCAGTAGAATTTATCAGAGATTTTGGTAGTGAGGTTACTGATCCCTACATGTCCCCCAGCCAAGATGTCATTATGTAATAGTCTCAGGACTTTGGGAATTAACTTTCCTGGAACTATCATACGGGGTTTTAGTCTGACCAGTTGGTCTTGGTGTTTGTTATACCTTTTGACGTTGAACCTACATAGTACCCCCGGTGCTACCATTCCTACAAAATCAGCTTGGTCCATTATTCGCCTAGCTTCAAGGGGATCTGTCGGTAGGTCTCCGTCCTGCAGGTAGTCTATCAATTGCGCGCACTCTGCATCTTGGAGTTGCGCGTTTAATACCGTAGCCACAGAAAGCTCTTCATCCTGAACTTCGGCCTCAAATAACTCACATCCCACAGCGGGCTCATATTCCTCACCTGGGACATGCTCATGATAGACTCTAGACAAATAGTCCGGTAGAAAATGAGTCGCTCCTGGCTCATATATGATTTCAAAATCAAAATCTGATAACGCTAAAGCCCACCGTCTCAGCCGGGCTGACGGGGCTTTGTAGGCACTCTGTAGCAGGGGAATCAACGGTTTGTGATCAGTCACTATTGTGATTTTAGCTCCCTGCAACATGTCCTCATAGTTCTTAATGCCTTTAATTACTGCCAGAGCCTCCTTTTCTGTTACCGAATAATTTAATTCGGCGTCCCGGAGAGTACATCCCCAGAAAGCAACCGGACGGTAGATTTCATCTAGTTTGTGACAAACCGCTGCACCGCACGCGGCGTCTGATGCATCAGTTAGTAGATAGAAATGCCCTCCTATATCTGGATGAATTAGTAAGGGTGGCGAGGTCAGCAATTTCTTTAACTGTTGAAACGCTTCCTCGCAGGCCTCTGTCCACTCAAAATAGACTTCTTTCTTTAGCAGCCGGTTTAAAGGCTTTGCTAGATCAGCGAAATTAGGGACAAACGATCGGTAGTAGTTACACAGTCCCAGAAAGGATTTAATAGTTTTCACATTATGTGGACGGTTAAAGGCTGTAATCTTTTCTGTGGTTACCCTTTGTGTAGCCACCCCTTCCGCGTTTACTACGTGGCCGAGGAAATTGATTTCACTGCGGCACCACTCACACTTTGACGGTTTCAGTTTAAGATTAGCTCTCGCCAAAGCTTGGAGAACCACCTCAACGCTCGCCAGGTGTTCCTCAAATGTAGTGTCGTAGACAATTACGTCGTCTAAATATGCTAAGCATGTTCTAGGAATCAATCCCTTTAGCGCTATGGCCATTACCTTGGTAAACTGCCAAGGTGCACCAACTAAGCCAAATGGTACACGCTTATACTGATACACACCCATCGGGGTTTCAAAAGCGGTATATTTTCTACTGTCTTCTTCGATTACACACTGATGATAGCCGCTCAACAGATCTAAAGCTGTCCACATAGTGGGTTTCTTGTAAGCCATATATAGGAAAAGCGAGCGAGCCGTAGGCATGGGGAATTTATCTTTAAAAGTGACTTGATTAAGCATGCGAAAGTCTGTACAGAGCCTAGGTTTGCCATCTTTCTTCTGCACTACCACCAGCGGGCTTCGCCAAGCCGATTCGCTGGGTTCTATGACACCTATATCTATGAGTTGCCTAACCTGTTCATCGATGATATCCATTTTCTGTGGAGAGTATCGGTATGGTCTAGAACTTATGACTCCCTGCGACTCATCCACAATGATTCTCATCGGCGCTATTTCACAATGACCTAACTCTTCCATTGAGAACGCTAGTGCATTTCTGTTGTTATTAAGCATTTGTCTAAACCTTACCTGTTGTTCTTCGTTTAAGCACGACTCGGTCAGATCTATTTTACTTACATTTTCATCCATTTTACCTCGGGATTTCTCCTCAGAGGTTTGGCTTTCCATTTGCACTGCGTCTTTCATTACTTCTACAGAAATCCTACAGATGGACATTGGGGTCTCTGTTTTAGTTAGATAACACAAGTCTAGGAACTCCTCTATCTGATTTTGGTTTACCTCAGGCACTGCGCATTCTTCCGCAAAAGCTAATACTTCCTGGGGAGTGATTTCTTGCATTTCATCTAGCGGATTCATGACTTTGATCCACCACTGGCTTCCCACCGTATTCACGCACCCCTCCACTAGGACTGGTGCGGTTACCGCCGGTGCGCAGTAAGCTACCGGTGAGTCTAATCCCAGCGGCTCTCGAGTGGTTACCGGTATGATGCATTCATTTCCCGGCGGAATTTTCACTGTTTCTTTGCTAACTATAGGGTTTCCACAAAACACTTCTATCTTTGCGCCTGGTAGAGATAAATCTGATCGAAGCACTGTTAATAAGTTTCTCCCGATTACTATTAGGTGGCATAGATCGTCCACTATGTTGAAATCATAGCAGACCACCGATCCCTGGATTGAAAACTTACATCTAATTTGTTCTAGTATTACTTGAGACGAGTTGTCTGCCAAACTGATGTTTCCCTTCGATACCTTCCATTCATCTAAAATGCATTGTTTAGGGATCTGTCGTTTACAATGGGTGGACATGAAGCAATCGCTCGCTCCTGTGTCTACTAAAGATCTAACCTCCTTCTGATCATCAAATCTTAACGTTAAGAAAAATGCTTCGTCTCCTATCTCTCTCCTAGCCGGTCCGTCCACTGCGCCTAATTCTATCGTGGAATGAACGGACCCTTCCTCTAGTTTCCCTGATTCTTTTGTTCGGTACCACTGGCTTTGCTATCTTTGTAGATCCGCGGGGGTTTTTCCCTCAACCTATTCTTCAACCACAAGCACGCTTCTGTAGAGTGACCATGCTGTTGGTGAATGATACAAAACTTACTTTCATCAAAAGGCAACCTGGGTCTCTCTACTTTCTGTTGAGTTGGCAGATTCTTTCCCTTATCTGCCTCTCTGTTCGGGGCGATATTGGATTTAGGCTTCTGATCTGAATTTCTTTCACCTTTCTGGTTTTCGTACCTATCTTTTCTCTCATAACCTTGCTGTTTAAAGTTACCACCACTCTGGGGAGTCCCGCTTTGCCCTGGCTTTGGTTTCTGGAACCATGGAGCGGCCTCCAGTCGGGCCAGCACCACTCCAAATCGTTCGGAGATGGAGTTTAGGGCCGCGGTCTCCTCTGATTCTTGGCTTCCAGCCAGTTCGCTCACTGCATTAGATATTTTAGTTCCCCCTTTGCCTTTGTCCAACGATTCTAGCCTCGTTGCACAATCCACCGCTTCGGTGAACGACTTAGGGTCCAGTATAGCTACTTGCCTGGCTACGCCCTGTTTTAATCCTTCTAAAAACACAGCTAACATCATGCTTTCACTCGCCTCTGCTTTAACTTGCTTTTGTTTCAGAACACCTGCAAATTCGATCACGCTCTGGTCTTTTCCTTGTTTAAGGCCACAGAACTCTGCGTGTTTCTGCCACTTAGCTCTTCGATCACCGAAGATCTTGGTCATTTGGGCTTCTAGCTTCTCAAATGAGTCTTTCTCACTTTCAGCTAACGCTCCTGCCCAGTCGTCGGCCCTTCCTTTTAGGCCTAACAGCGCCATATTCAGGAGATGGGCGTCCGACCAGTCATAGATAGCTTTCAGTCGTTTTAATTCCCTGAAATACTTTTCTATTTGCTCGTCTTCTTTTCCACTAAACCACGGTAACCTAATGTTTGGTCCCCTTTGGTGACCACTGTGAGTCGTTTCACGCACTGGCGCTGGTGTTTGCCCCAGTGCCAGACCCAACTGTGGTAGAATTTCCCAAATATTTGGTTGATTCGGTGGGTTTGGAGGGTTGTTCTGACCTGGTGGGCCCGGCGGACCTGGTGGTCCGGGCGGTGGAGGATTCGGTGGGTTTGGGGGGTTGTTGAGTTGGTTAAGGAAAGGATTGTTGTTCTGGTTCGGGGGAGGGTTATTGGGTCCTGGTGGATTTGCTTGATTATTCTGGCCTGCTGGGGCTTGCTGACCCTGCTGGTTATCCGCTCTTCCTCGGCCTGCGTTAAGATTGGCTGCGAGTGCCATCGCCTGCAATAGGTGAGGGAGCAGGTTTTGATCGGCCCCACCTCCTGCTGGCACGGCCCGGCCGGGCTGTTGGCCTGGTTGGCCTCCCCCATCATTTTGTTGCTGTCCCCCAAGGTTTACCCCAGGATTAGGCTGCTGTATTCCCGGATTCGCACCACCATTTCCCTCTGCACCGGGTTGCTGGAGTCCCCCAGGGTTTATCCCCAGATTGGGCTGATTCGGAGGGGGATTATTAATAAGGTTTTGGGGAGGGTTGTTGAGAAGGTTTTGAGGAGGGTTGTTGAGAAGGTTTTGAGGAGGGTTGTTGAGAAGGTTTTGAGGAGGGTTGTTGAGAAGGTTTTGAGGAGGGTTGTTGAGAAGGTTTTGAGGAGGGTTAGGCCCTTGTGGGTTGGCCTGATTATCCTGGCCTCCCTGGACCTGCTGATTAAGAGGAGGAATAAGTCCTTGAGGGTTGGCCTGATCGTTCTGGCCCCCTTGAACTTGTTGATTAAGGGGAGGATTGGCCTGATTACCTTGGCCTCCTTGGGCCTGTTGATTGAGAGGAGGAATAAGTCCTGCCTGCACGCCTCGGTCCGGCTGCTGGATTAGGATCTGGCCATTCCCATTGTTTTGTTGAGGTCCCCCAGGGTCCATCCCACGGTTAGGATGCCATGCCCCCAGATCTACACCCCCAGCTCCCCCTTCACCGGGTTGCTGGCGTTGATCTCTATCCTCTCTTTCTTCTACTAGATCCATCAAAGGAACGCCTCCTTCCGCCATATTATTTTCGTGGAGGTTTTGTATATCGTGATCGTCCCACTGTTCTTTCACAGGTATTTCCTCTACACTAATTTCGTCCTCACTCTCTAGTTTAGCTTTCTTACCTGTGTCTAAAACATCCTCGGTAATAAGTTCGTATGAAGACGAGGTCGATTTATCTTCTCTAGCTAATTTTCTATCAGGACTACCCCCTCTGACGTCTGCGGCTGCTTGTTCTGTCTCGCTATTTTCTTCCTCGTACTCGTCCTCGTATTCTTCATACAATTCATGAGTTAGAGTGTTAAAATCTTGTGCTTTAAGCGTTACATTTTCTTCACTATCCTGATCGCTTAGCCTCTCTAAATCTATGTGCTTTTCGGGGCTTGAGTCTGCCCACTGCTTTAATATTTCGGCTGGATCAAAGGCCTGAGCTTCCGCTCTTTTACCAGCTTGGTCTAAGTTCGTTTCTACACCGTAAGTTAATCGATAGGGTTGTAAATTGCCTACTTTCTCGCTGTTTCCCTCTGCTTCCCTTCCCACTCCCCTATCCCCTCCCACTGTTTTTCCTTTAGCTACAGTGGAATAAGGAATGGACGCCCCCGGGTTGGGGTGAGTTGGTGTTACCAGTGGGTGACTGATAAACTCAAGTCGTTGGGGTAATGGATAGGTGAGAGAGCTCCCATCAGGTAGGATTACCGGATTTTCGGGGCGTTTTCCCCCTGATGGGCTGGAGTTATCCGCGGTGTTTTGTCGTTGTTTTAGGTTTCCTGAAGAAAATAGGTTATCTCCATTGGAAACTTCCTGTTCGCCTTCACCTCCCGCTGCGGGTAGTAAACGATAAGGAACACTTTGGTTACACCACGGATTGTTCACATCAGATTCACAGGTGGAGCGAGAGCTAGTACCAGTTTCGTGGTCCGTAGGTGGTACGTACCCTGGGTTCCAATATTGCTGATATTCCGTGAGACGGTTCTTCCCTTCAACTCGTCCCGAGTGTGTTAGGGTTTCAAGTCCTTCGTCAAGAACCGGCCTATCTTTGGACCCTAGGTGCCAGGGAAATGGTTTACCTTTGCCACGGGTTTGGTAATTTTGTGCACCTTCGGGGCAGAGCTGCTTGGGTCTGGCTGCGACCTCCTGTCTCTGTGCCTCCCCGTCTAAGGGATTACCTACCAGGTGGCGGTTTTCCACATTCCCTGTATATGATGTTGACACATCGTGTCCTGCGGGCCGCAAAGATTGAGGCTTGGGGTTAGAGGAAGCCTCAAAATCACCGGTGGCTGACATCAAGGATGAGCAAAACGGCACAAGTCATGTTTCGGGTAATCTCCACCAAATGAACTATTGTTAATGTTTGATTTAAGACTGCGTAAGATTCGTGTATATCCAAGTCTTCATGAGTTGCTTTTCCAGAATGCCTGAGTAATTCAGACTGCGTTTAAAGTTTGTCCATTCACTTCCCAATAGTTCAAAAGAAATGAACGATGAGGGAGCTTCTTAATACGAAAGGGTTTTTATTCAGTAAACATCTCATCCCGAGTCAAAGCCACCATGTATAAGTCTTCATCAGTCCACCTCCCATCTCCTATCAGCAATCAACCACATTTAGAACACGAGTTGCTCCAACACCTTCTAGACCATTCTAGTATTCAGCTCTAACACAATCCTATGTCCGAGGTAGTGGGTATTGGTAAACTCCAGTCTGTTACACAGAGCCGATGTACTTACTCCAGGTATAACTCCTTGGCTAAACATATTTAGCTGATGTTCTCACTAAACTAAGTGACTACTAACTTCTGACCAACTAACTCCTCGCTCCCTACCTTGCAGCGCCTTTTATACTGGTTAACAGGTGGCGCTAGGAGCGTAAGATATTTCTCCTAGAAGTAGACTAGAAGTAGACTTGCTAAGCCTGATCCTTGTTGGATTATATATCATGACAATATATTAAAAGTACTAAGCCATTAGTACAGGCTGACCAATATTGAGAAATAGCATGATTTTTTTATATTTTAGATAAGTTTATTATCCTGAGAAATACAAGTAGGCTACAGCCTGTTTTCATTGACATCTCAGCATCCATATAATCCTGTGAAACATACGATACTTGGTAATACAACATAGTAAATGTTAATAAGTATTTACACAATTTTAACCTATAAAAAAACTAAACAAAATATTTATATACCCTAACCATTCCCTTACAGATTTTCAGCTGCTAAAGTATCTAGACAAGTGGAAATGGTTCCAATAGCAGTTGTTTATAACATAGAGGGCTCAATAGATATAATATTCATCCAATACAATACCACAGATTTCAAAATGGCTGAATTCATTAGCAGGAGACCTTTGACAATGACCGCTGGATTCCAAAATAATTCAAAAGAAAGGATATAGACTTAATCTTTAGCACCAAGATTTCTTGATTTCATTTGGCATGATGATCCCACAGGACCCCTTCATTGAATTTCAAAGGGGAGCCACCTTGAAATATCAATACAACCCCAGTGGTAGCCAAAAATCCAATATGGCCAACTTTTATTGAAATAATCTTATATCTCAGCTTCTGAAATGTCTAGAAACACATTGTTAGTGTCAAAATTAGTAGATTATAGGTCAGGGAATTCAATTATTTGCTTTTGGAATCTATTCAAAAGATCTGATTCAATGTAGTCAATATATTTGGTTAAATACCTACAATTTCAAATGCTAAAAACATACAAAATTTGTCAAAATTTCATTTTGGTATTTAAAGGTGGCTCCCCTTCTAGATTTAATAGTTATGACTCAGAGAGGCCTCATGCAAAATTTGGTGCTTTTATCTGCTCCGTAACAAAAATGTTGTTAACAGACCCCACTATAACCCATCCAATAACTTTCATGGATTCCCTTATTTTACACAAGGCTTCTCATATGTTTCAATGTGATCTGTTCAAATATTTTATGACCCATAATACCCATGTTGTGGTGTTTGGTTCTGCATGCAATTGAGAGTTGCGAATTATTTACATTATTTAATTGTAGGACAAAATTCTCTATGATTGGATGTCAGTTCTGTTTCCCTGGCATATGAAGTGTTTAGCTTCCTGCAGACAAATCTCTTAAATCCAGATCTGTTAGTAGATTTGTGTAAGCTTTAATGTTATTCTTGATGAGAAAAGATCCAGAAATTCTTCTGAAATTTGGGATGGTGTTGGAGATTAAAGGCTTTAAAAGGTCCACTGTGAACTACAGTAATAATATATGGTAAATGCCTCTCTTTGGAGACACAAGACCCTCTCCAACTGCACTGCACTGAGGACCACAACCATGTTTTCACTTATCCGCCTACCAGAAAGCCAAAGCAAACCAAAAGCCATTTGTCTTAAAGAGATGCACACTGTATTTTCTGAAATTTACAGCAGTCTAGGTTGTGCATAGGTGCACATACTGTCTTTGTACAAATGCAGTCATTTAGTCTACGTTTGCACCCATATATTCTATTAATTCACCCAGTTAGTATATTAATGTGTCCAGCTGGTCTATAAATGGTTGTGCTGGTCTGAAAGAAGACAGCGGTTTGGGGGCCTTCAATTAGTTACGTACACATAAAGAGGGGATATGAAATTTCTATAAATGTGGCACATTCCTGTACAAATCCAATATGTACTTTGACTTAACGGGGGGCTCTGAAAATATTAATATTGAGTAGGTACTTAATGGAAGGCCCCTTGCCATGAAGTCTAGTAATATTCAAACTGTAACACTTTCCTGCTGATCAAGGCGGTGATGACTGATGCCATCCTTATAGTCTCCATTGCTTCTAAATGATATTTATATCCTATTGGACCTTGTCTAAAAGAGTATATCTGAAGAAATCATGTCTTGTTTTCTTATATACCTTATAGGAAAGCACATTTGATAAAAATGCTCTTTGTTTGGAATTTATTCCCTGCAATTCATATTGATTATTAGTACTTGATTTTTAATTTCAATTGAGCTGGCCAATTATGCTATTAGTCCATACACATTTTGTCTTTGTTTTACACTTTTTTGTGCATTGTAGATATACACAACAATTTTCTGTTTTGAATTATCATCCAGTCAGATTTCTTTTTCTTTTTTGCATTAATGAAATAATCTTTAAAAATCTTGCTTGATCAATTCTCTCTTTTAGTGCAATTGCTTCTATTTCAGTTCAGTTTGGTGAATATAACAGTTTTGTCTATAAAACTTTCTGTTTTAGAATCAAGAGAAATCCGGACAAAAATCTTTTTAATTTTGAGCCTCATGTGGGTGTGAAACATAGCCCTTATTTTCTAATCAATTACTTATCAGATAATAGGTAATTCCATCTGTTACAAAATTACTAATTAAATCAGAGCTCATATTTTTGTAATTCATTAGGCTAATCTGGCAAGCTTTGATAATGGTCTCAAGATTGGCAATTCCGTCTTCTATAAAAGATAACAGTGTTAGCGAGAAATACTTTCAAAAAGTAATTATTAGGTGTAAAATGTTTTCATAAAAAAGATAATCTCAAATCATGAGACCTTAATCAAAGTTTGCCTGATTTGCCTGATTAGTTACATAAATATTGGTTCCCAGGTCATTTTGTTTGCAAAATAGATGCACTTACATTCAAATAAAGTGTGGACATGATGGCTTGGTGTATATTTTGCCCACAGCCAGTTGTGCCCTTGTAAGACCATGGGAGGCAGTCGTCATCGGCATGATCGGGGGCAGTATAACCGTGATCGTGGTGCCTCTCTTAGACAAGCTAAGGATAGATGACCCTGTAGGAGCCATAGCTGTGCATGGTTTTACTGGTCTTTGGGTGAGTTTTTACATGTTGCTGCTGTTAAGGTTATATTCATGTCATGTGGTTATTACAATGCATATTGTCATCCATTTGATGAACTCCCAGAGTTGATATAATGCTTTGCAAATCCTGAAATCACAAATTGTGATAACAACTTAGCCCATGTTTCAGCCCTCTTCCAGCTTTTTGCCCTAAGACATCACTTCCTTTCATTCATGGCGACGCGAATTGCTAAGCATCAGAAACTTATCATAATATAACCATAGTATTATAAGCTGAATTGGTCATGTATATATGGGCTTTGCTATTCCTAGTATTACAATAAATTGTTAATCAAACAAATGATTTATTAATACTTGGACCTGGCAGGTCTCTGATTCAGTACAAAATAGAGACTATAGTATCATTTTATTTTTTTAGGAGACAATCATTGGATGACAGAGATGCATTCATATGCAGTTCCCATTGTTTGCATGCATTCTTCATTGATTTGCTGTGCCAAAAAGGGATGGTGTATGTCTTGTACAGATAAGGTATCAGTCAAAATGTTTGCTTGGCAGTTATATCAGTGTTCTGTCAACTCATGTGGAATACAGCCTTCGAAAGTTTTATTGATCACAAAATATGACTGCCAAGTAGAATTTTGGGCACATTGTCTTTCCTACACAAAGTCAGTAGGAAGATGTATTACATGCAGAAATATTCAGGGACTAGTTCAGGTATTAAGGTTCAAAACCTCTAACATCTACCAACAGCCAGCTGTCCTTTAGTACGCACCTATGAGTCGGTTATTATCGGGCTCATAGGGGGTGTGGTCGCCGTACTTGGAGTGCCCCTTTTCGACAAACTCCACATTGATGATCCAGTTGGCGCCCTGTCAGTTCATGGCCTTGCTGGTATTTGGGTGAGTTTAAGGTGTAAAAACATAAGATTTTAATAGGTGTAGACTTTCATGATTATATGGCTTGGTTTGTACTAACATGCACAACTGTATGAATCCATAACAAATTTGCTTTAACCTAGACACAACTACATTAACCCATACAGAAGTCATTAATTTGTACACAAATTAATTTTGCATACAGAACTTAGCAACCTTTAGGCCTGCACACTTTATTTACTTATACATAATTATTCTACATGTAGACAACTTTTTTAATGTACACACAACTGATCAAGCTAGAAAACCTTGTTGAGCTATAGATAACTTATCAACATGTACACAAACTATCTATCTACACATAACTTATAAACCTATACACAGCTTATCAATCCATATACAACTCATTGACTAAATAGCTGGATCATCTGATTCTTTGATGTAGTTGATGCTTGCAGATATTTCCTAGTGTTTTGAATGTATGGAAATAGACAAACTTGATTTCCCAAATGTGCAATATAAGTTGTCTCTTCAGGCCCCATGCTGTTTTAACTAATCAGTCACTTATCAATGTATCATGATGAACTTTGTTGTGAATAGCAGTTTTGTCTGCCATTAAAAATATTCACATATTTGATGTTATTTTGCAATGATGTCCCTACTTTTTGTGGCAGATGGAATTGCTAATCTTGGTGACAATACAAAGATAACACTCTGCTGTGACTTGGCCCTGTATGTTACAAAGCCTATGACACATAATTATATAGGCAAGTTATTACTGCTGTTAGTTTGGCTACATGCCCATAGTATTTAGCTGAAATCCTTATGATGCATCTAACCTATAGGCAAACACCTTTGTCATAATCTATAGCAAATTATATTGCAATTTATTAATCATATAGGGCACATTACTCATTAAATAGATACAGCAAGATTATACAGACAGGCAAATAAAGGAGCTGAAAGAATATAATTATAAAGAATATTGTGTGCGCAGCTTTTACTATTTTTTGCAAAACTTAAGCTTTAATGTTCATATTCTTTATGAGATAATTATTTTTTGTACAGCCAAATACCAAAATAAATGTTGTAACTCTGCATGTCAATGGCATCAAAGCTTGAATTATAGTCCACTTTCATAAGATATGAAGTACATTTTACCTTCTTCAGCTTGATTGGTCGCCATAGTCAGGATAACTATTTAGCCTCTTAGTTTGAGAAGTTTCATTATAAATCCTCACAATAAAGGGATCAAGACATCATAGACGCCCCCTCCTGTTTCCATCCCTGGATATATTGATATAAATATCCATTTCAGTAGATATGTTTAAAGAAAAAAAGTATATCGCACATGTTTTCAAACAATAGATATTTTTTCATAAAGTTCTCTTTCAATGTTAGATTGTAGATGCTGTAAGATTCCCCCCCCCCCAACTCGTATTGCTCCAAATATCAGGAACCCCCCTATTTTTTGCAAAATTTAAATCTTTTTAAAATTCTATCCCCCAACTATTTTTACATAATGGCGCCCCCCTCCTTATTGAAATCTTTTTATTCGTAATTAATGTCCTTCTCATTAATTTCCGGATTTTTCATGTTCATTTCAGCCTGCTTCAGATTCTGTGCTATATGTAATATGTCACATATATATACATTTCAGGGCATGCTAGCAGTAGGGTTCTTCGTTGACGTGGACCCTATAGAAGACTCTACACGCGGGTTGGCAGGGCTGTTTCATGGGGGCGGGGTCTACCTACTGGGGGTACAGATCCTAGCCTGTGTCTGTATCATGGCGTGGAGCGGTACCATCACCTTCATACTCCTCTTTGTGAGTACAACTCTATTTTAATTCTCCCTACCACGGATAGCTAATTCAAAGAATTTTAGGTACCTACAGGTTAATTTAGACTGATTTTGTCGACAAAAACACTAGAAACTCTGTTGAAAATGTACAATTATTTGCTATATTTTTTACTATAATCAATGAATTTTCAAACCAACATAAAAATGATAAAGATATATCCAACATGAAAAATAGTTATTAACAGATTTGATTACTGTCAAATCAAAAGTAATTCCATTATTACTGAAAATTTCTATACTTAAGCATGGGTTTTTGTTGACATATTTCCCATGATGCATCTTGATCAAGGCTAGTCTGCAGGTACAACAAAGGAAATATGCTATCCGTGGTAGGGTGAAATAAACTTCAAGAAAATACTAATATCAAGTGATAGGCTATTGTTTATTCACAGCAGTGAATAATAGTTATATGCATGAGATGGCCATGTTACTGATAAAGATGTTAGATTTCGCTTACTCTAACATCATTAGCTATTTTAATGTAATAGCAAATAAAATTCAGTTTTACTGCAAAATTACATTTGGTACTGTATTTTAGTATAGGTTATATGAGCGAATTACTAAATGTCATGTAGGTAAGATAGTTTTCTGATATGTCTACAGCTTTTTCCAATCAAGAAATGACAATGACACCTGCATGGCTACTTTTTTCTGGGAAAGGGATAGAATGTCAAAATTGAAGAAATGCTCCTGTTGCATGTCGTTGTCCCTTAAAAAGGCAATGTTGCAAATCAGAGGGGAAATGGAATGAGCTTTTGTAACTTTAGTCCCCTAAATTCAACACCGCGACAGGGGCATTTCTTAAAATTGACGTCATGCGACATAAACCTTAGTGACATGTGACATGGGTTTTTCTTAAAACCGTTATGGCCATATCTTAAATTCGACATGGGACAGGAAATAAATAAGCGACAGAGACATGCGACAGGGCCCAAGTGGCCCGTTGCACAATGACTTTGCATAACAACTACAACTTTAAGATAACTTAGAAAAAGTTGTCTTTACAACAATATAGATATAGTTATTATGATTCTCCCTAATTATCTCTAGCTGTTTCTACTGGATCAAATTGAATTATGAAAATTGATATATGAAGAGGCACCATAGGGCTATAGGCCTATTCTGTAAAAAAAAAAAAAATAACAGCTCATTAAAAGCATTCTAAACAGCTTTTTTTTTTGTAGTTTCAAAACGTGCGTTTTTACATGCAAAGTTGCTTATGAAAGGTGTCGTAATAACAATGGGTATCGTAACAATGATAAGTATTGTGCAATGGCTTAAATTCGACACACAGCCCCCCCATTGCATAGCAATCATCCAAAGACATTGTAGCCTATAACTTACCTTTATTTTGCAGACAATCAACAAAATCATCCCCATCCGCATGTCGGAGTACGAGGAGACAATGGGGGCAGATTTCTGCGAACATGACATCATCGATGTGTTCGCCACCGAACCCAACAGCGAGGCTGGCAGTACGAGACGTCGGAGCAGCTTCGGCATCATTCGGAATGACGGAACTCCCCGAAGCTCAGTGCGCAGGCGCAACATCCGGGGAACTGAGAACGGCGTCGGCGACGTAGATTCGAATACAGCAGCGCCGACGCAGATTGTGATATCGACGATAGAAGGGAATAAAACGAATAATAATGAGGACAGTGAGTATCCTTTAGAATTATTCTGATCCAGTACAGGTATCATCTGCATAAAGTTCTCATTGGGATAAAATAGAATCCTCCTAGTTGCAAAACCACTTTTTCCTTTTATTAATTCAGATAGGGGGGCCTATCTTGGAATCATTACTTTTAACCTTTTTTGAATGACGACAATGCATAATGAATTCAATATTGAATAGAACAACCTTTTTTCAGGGAGCCTCCAGGTTAGGCCTATATCCCTATTAAAAAAAAGTAAGCTTGGTCGGTGAATAGCTATGGCCAAAGTAGATATAGGAAAGACCCCTATAGATTAACTAAGCCTAGGCCTCCAGACGGAATAAGAAAATGCCTAGGCCTATTAGGCAAGTTATTTGGAGATAAACTTTTAATTGATACATAGCCTATGATTACACCATTACAACCACTATATAGGCCTAATATTCGTTTCCATTTGCAGAAAACAGAAAGAAACAAGGGAAGCGGGGCGCCCTGGGCTTCAACAGACGAGGACGTAGTCCAACCCCCACTCCGTCCCCGGTCGCGCCCAAACGGACGTAACGTAGGCCTTAGGGGACATAAGGCAACGTAGCATAGGCCTATTGTGCAAGCAAGACAAGGAACTAGGTTGAGTAGGCCACTTTAAATTGTGAAAAATCGAGGTGACACATAATATTGGCAATGGGAATAAAATGTAATTATTATTGTTCCAACGTCCCTGCAGTGGACCTCTGGAAATGAGATTGCTTGTTGTCGGAGATAGGTCTTTGAGAGGCCTAGGCTTTACAACAAAGCAATGGAACACCTACGAAATTATTCTTTTTGTGATTTTGTGATGAAGGCAGATGATGTTTGTAAATGTTGGTCATAATTATTAGGGTAAGTTGAGTTACTTGGGCTTTGTCGGTAACCCTCAAAGCAGGTTTTTAACAAAATTAATGTTAATCATGTTGGCAACCCATAACCATAATTATGAATATATATAGGGGGCCTATGCCTATGAAAAAGCAGCCATTTACAACTCAAGGCAAAGAAAAACTCTATTGCATGTAATATGTCTGTATTCATATTCATAAAACTATCTTATAATCTGCATACCATATACCTATGTAATGTTATGAATGGATGCACAAACGTGATGTACAATCATATGCTGTTGAAGAAGATGATCTATACGATTTCAATTTGACGTTTCAATGCCCTTAAATTGAGTTAAGTATGATTATTTCTAAATAGATCACAAGATCACATGTTGAATGTAAATAGGAACTTTCTTCGACAAGCATTTTGATGTCATTGAGTGATAGCTTGTCAGAATCATATGGTACGGTGTTCCTGAAATGTCCTCACCATTGTCAATACAAAAGATAATTGCACGAAAACATAATCGATTTAATTGTTATGAATAAAAGATTATTGGCTTGAGCTTTATGATTATTGGTTTAACCTGACTTTCATGAATGTTGATTTGGCTTAAGTTTTCATGATTATTGCTATTATTATTGATATTTATATCTTATGCTTTGGCTTGAAGTTTATCATAGATTTCATTGATTGAGATTCATGGTTATTGCTATGGTTTGATTATCTATTGTTTTGGCTTGAGGTTATGGGTGTTGCTTTAGCTTGAGGTAGTAATTACTGATTATATCAATGAGGTTAGACTTTTGCCAACAGGCCAGAGTGTTATAAATGTGTATATAGATTATTCAAATGTTCACGTAGCAAAGTCATAAGTGATAATAAGGTGTCAATGCCTATTGCTATAACATAATGTGGGCCTATTTCTCTTGTGATTGGATAGCAGTAGCCTTACCATTGATCAAGATCTTTCTTTTGTTGTTTCTGTGTTGTAATTACGAAGGTTTGAGAACTGAGAAATAATTCAGTTGCAACCATTATCTTTAGACAATATGAGGACATGGATAGTCTATAGTAATTTTTGTATCTGATCATTCAATAGCTATTTATTGTACAGGCCTCATATCATTTGTCCATCGTGCGAAAGCACCTACAATATGTTCAGCTTGTGGTGTTGAGGTGGGGATGCAATTTTTTGTTTGCAATTACTCTCAATGGTTGTGGCAGGAGGAAGACAATCATTTCTTTGCTTTAGATTGCCTTTATATATGTTCAAAAACCAAAAGTATTAATAATCCTTTTATTATTAGGACGAGATTTGTTGTTTGTTTTTTTTGTATTAAACCACGATAATGAACATATATAACTTATATGTGTATCTATTTTACAATCAAAATTCAATATTTCATTCCTTCAGATCCTGTGTGGTGAATGGTTGGGCAATGTGTATAATGATTCAGGGAAGTCTCTTATCCAGTTTCCTAGATGATGACATGCACATTACCCTGGAATACCATATGGATACAGAAAGTTGAAAACTCATGAACAATTTTTCAAAAGACATCCACTGTGGTAGAACTTTGAGTAAAGGTATAAGCCAATTAAAAAATTTAAAAGTCTTTTTAGGGTTCCTACAACTATGGAGTTGACAAATTTAAGTGATATGAAAAAACGATATCCAGGTTCCATAAAATCGCACACGGCCATATCATTGTGTCACTAAAATGTTATTCCAATTATGTGCACTGATTGTATTATCATAATGAGCTCCCGACAGGAGTTTTATAATGCATGTCAGCTTATTCCCAAAGCCCCTTTATGCAGCTTTAGCAAATCAAAACCTAATAGGCCTAATTATCAAACTCCTTTCATGGAATTAGATATAATTTTCTAGCTTCATTTCAAGGTTAGAAACCTAGTTGTTAAAGATCCCACACTTGAGACAAGAGTCTGTGAACGTGCAATTATTCTTGCATCAAATGATCGGGCTCTCGCTAATTTTGTAATAGGTTGCATTGATTTGGATACCAAGCATTACTTAAAGTGCATGCCTTCACATTGCAGAATTATGATGTTGTAATCTTACACTATATGCTATAAAACTCAAATATTTGAAGATATGTTGGTCATGTCATGTACACATAAAGTGTACATGAAAAGTACAATATGTTACTTATAACAAATAATTATGTTTATGCACGTATATGTACATATATACATTCTATGTATGGTCACACATGGAGGAATATAGTAATGATGATTAAGGTGAGGTTAGGCTCCCTGCTATACGATGGGCTGAACTGCAATAGCTGTATAATCAGTATTTAGATATGCGTTGTAAAGATAATTCTATCACCACATTGTCAATAGCACAATAATACTATTATTACTGTATAATCAAGATTTAGATATGCGTTGCGTTGTTAACTCTATAAGCACATTGTCAATTGCACAATTACAACCCAGCGCTAGCCATGCTGTTGAATCATATCTCACGTTTCACTTTTGATTAGAAAATCTATTAGCAAAGCATGATTATTTCAAGATAGAATACTACTGTCTTTGCCTGCGATATTATGGAAAGTACAATACGGGGTTGTTGACATATATATTATAAATATACATTGTGTGAATCAAAACAGAAAGAACTGATTTTGCAGAAAAATTCAATTAGATCTTTTACAACAAATTTGGTTACCTGCCTGCGCGTCCTATCTTTTATATCTTTGAATGTTCATAGATTCGCATGTTAACGTTGCTATGTGATAATACCTAAAATGGTGAATTGAAGGAATTTAAAGGATACCTTATGGATAACTTTAATAGTAAATACTGACCAAGTTATGTTCAAGGTACCACAGCCTTTTAATAAATGAATTAGTAACTTCTTAAATTGGGTTCTTCAAAGATGTTTTGGTGTGTACAGAACAACTTAAGATTATATAACTATAATTTACTTTGTAAATATTGTACATATCCATTTAATCTAACATTCAAATGTCAAGCATCATTTGACTCGATGGATTACTATTTGACGACATTTCATTTCAATTAAAAATCGCATTGTTCAACTGTGTTGCATTATTGAAAAGTCTGAATAAAATACAAATGAACCTCGTTCCTACTGAAAACGTGTTCGATCTTGAAGATGCAAATAAAGATAACATTTAAAACTGGAACTGAATTCAAGTTTTGTTTTCTTAACTTCCTCTTCATTTTGCTATTTTGATGGTAAATCTTAGATATTATGACCCTATATGAGCCCATTTTATACATGTACCTGTAAATAGAAACTGACGGAAGCTAATAATTATCATAATATAGAGACGAAAACCAGCAGTTTACTGTTTGAGTAATATATGATGGGATTCACTGCATCTTTATTGTTGATATTAAGATATCCAAGAAAAGAGGGGCATTGATATATAAATAATAGGTGATTAAACTCATCGAAGGGTAATTCATACCCCCACCTTACCTTGCCGTCTCCATCCCCATAGATATCGTACACTCTTATGTAAAGTCAAAAACCGGAGTTGGTCTCGACATAGCTGAAGAATTGCTGAGCAGACCTTAAACTCCAACAATCGTCATCTCTTTTAGCCCTAAATCCCGATTTCTATAAACTACTCACATAATTATATCAGGAAGAACAGGATCAATCCATGCGACATTGTCGCGTCTATTTTTAGACAAATCCGAGCGATGTCACACACACAAACAGTGCATGCAGTGGCGATCAAGAATTTAAATGACTCAAATCACGTCCCGAATCGAGACGAAACTTGCACTTAGCCGACCTACCATTACCAACAAAAACATCAAGACTTCCCGAAATAGACAGGCTTGAGACCTTCCTTTGAAACTGCTATGAGGCTCTGGCATTTGTGTTTTTATCGGTGTTGAATTTCAAGAAGGATGGTAATGGTAAAAGAATGTCTTCATTCGAATGGTTGGTTTGTCTTTATAGTTATAATCAAATGAGCCTAATTGGTCTTAAAGGACAAACGTGTGATTGTTATTACTTTGACCGACACATCTAAAATGTAATTCCTAAATCTGTAGAATTTTGGCAGTCTGATAAGATTCCTACATGAATAATTTACAATTAAGACCTGCGACATTATCAAACATGCTTAAAACAATATCAAACAATATCGAGCCATATATCAGACCCTAATAAGGTGGCTGTGAAAAATGTCGCACAGGTGTAAAACCCTCTTCAGTTGGAAATCCCCTTATACGCCCGAGGTTGCTTCAAAAAGCTCTACTATATAGGTAAAAACAATGCGTGAATTGACTTAATCGTACATACACTACAATTCATAAAAGTGTAAGTACTATATAGAAGTGGGAATTTGAACCATGCTGCACACATAAGTCAAGCAATAAACGCAACGTCGCTTACATTGTGTAAATTGTATTGGAAATATCATGTGTAAAGCACTGTCTATATACAAAACATGACGTAAATACAAAATAATTGTAAATGATTAGGCCTAGTGCGCTATGTGTTAGTAGTGCATGGAAATGGGTATTAATAGATGAGCGTGTCATGTGCACATTTTAATCAGTTAATGATCCATAGTAGGCCTATATGCGACAATCTATTAGCACTTTAGAAGTACACAGAAATTGGAATTTGGTGCTTGTCGTGTACAAGTCTCTATTCACTTCTAAAGATACAATATGCTTTGATCTAAAAATATATGTAAAAGACATTACTATACTTGTGCCAATCCCATGTAGGCTTATGTCATTATGTTAAATTCAAGAAAGCCGTGTCTTTGTGTCGTACTTAGGGGCCAAGACCCATAATCTCTAGATGCGTTCAATTTTAACGGTATTTTATAGGCCTACTGACGTTTTTACTGGGGCTCTACATGGGAGTAGGGGGGGGGGGGCGGGTTGGTCTCGATTTTTTGAGTTGAAATTATGAAATGAATACGTCTTTGACCATAATTGTCTGTGAGAAATGGACTTGTACTGTTTCGAAATCAAGGAACCGTTGTGTTATAGGGTAAAGTCGGGTAATATGGGCACCTTAAGGACCCATGGCTGTGAAATGAAGAGAAATTATCATAATTTACTTCTGTTTTCTTTTATGGAACTGTGAATTTTAAGAAATGGCCCTTTCGCCAGTTGGTATCTCTAAAAAATGACTGGTGGCCTGTTTAGAAAAATGGCCATGTCACTGTGTCAATGCAAGGGTCTAGACCTTTAGGTGGTCGTCCATACATGACGCCATCATGCGTTATTGACGGCCACTAGGCTTCAACTGATTGATCAGGCTATATGATTCCCTTAACTTGTTTTCCACCTATATCCAAAATCAAGGACACCGTCATTCTAATCCATCCACCCAACTCTCATCCCCTTTAAGCTACGCATACTATTCATGGATGACTTATAAGTCCACAAAGTTAAAGACACAAAAGGGACAAACAAACAAATTAGAATACCTTGCCATAGGCCTAGCATTCCTCCTTTAAACACGATTACGGCCAAAGTCAGTGAGTTGATTCTTTGAGTCACGCAACCTTGGGACAAACCCACAGTGGGCGACTCTAATGAGCTCTCCACAAAGGAGATCTGAAAGGCGTTTGGCAGACGAAGGACGCAGCTTTGTCTGTGCGTCCTTCCGGTATAACGACACTTGGCGCATGCGCACGGTTAGCAGATGTCCGCTAGGGGCTTTTTTGTCACTTCTGGCATGCAGAAAACGAGAAATTTAGTTTGTTGTCGCCACGGCCAGTTTGCTGGCAGGAGGTTTGGCTTTCCAAAGGACACTGGTACTGTTGGTACTTCCTTTTAACCTTCTGATTACAAAACGGTTCTGAAAAGTGCGGAATAATTCATAGTACGCTAGTTTTCCTCAGTCATTCATGATTGGCATTCAATCGGATGGGGGGGGGGGGGGGGATCTAATTGAATATTTATATGTGTATTCCTGGCAGTTTTCATTGGTTATTGGCTGAGGAAGATTTCGAGGTCAAAAGGTCTTCCTATATGCCTACAAATAAACACCCTGCCCATTTGCAGTAGATAAACTTCGTCGTCTTACAAACAAAGTGAAATAGTCTTTAGTACTAGAGGCGACTCATGCATTTCTGAGTAATTGCTAGCTGGCCCTAATTAGATGAGCTGTGATTTGTTAACAACATATCACTTTGTAATAATATATAGCCAAAATACCCAAAATGGTTCCTATAGAAATCAAAATGGTCATCTACATTCATGAGAGGGCTTTGATGTTGAATAAGTGCTGAAGTGGTAATTGGGGTCCTTGCTGGGGGGGGGGGGGGGGGTTCCCATGTCGCATAGGCCTAGGCCTATCAAATTTAAGATATGGTCATCTCCCCTGTCACTAGAGAAAAGGCCATGTCGCTAGTGTCACTAATATTACCTAATATCTGCATTAATATTCCTTATTTTGAATTTTAGATTTCAAAGAAAATGGGTACTTTTACCTCTTTGAGCGCTTTCCTAGGTCACTTAGCTTCATGTCACATGTTGAATTTATAAGAAAAGGGTCATGTCACGTGTCACTTAGGTGGCCATGTCACATGTCGAATATAAGAAATAGGTATGTCACCTTGTCGTATTTAAGAAATAGCCGTGTCGTCATGTCGAATTTAGGGGTCTAGAGCCATTTAATGATGTGAGTAGTAATATTAATGATTAACCAAATTGACATAATTATGGTGAAAGAAAGAGGAAATGGACATTCTTGAATTTATTCTCAACAGGATCCTTGAAAAGTTGATATGACACATCCCCTGTCCTAAAGTGTAGAGCATTCTCTATACGTCCCTAGCCTCCTACACTTTAATGGCTTATCTACTTGGCATACTTGTTAGTTTTGATGGTAACTATGATGATAACATCATTCTCTATCCAAATTATTGATAAACCATTAAGTTTGATAACCTAAAACGCCATGTGTGTCCACGCAGTATAGTGAATAAGCCTATATAGAGGCAAACATGCACGTGGCTTTAGTGACGTTTTAAGAGGGGACTATCTATATCAAGATGGTCAGATGGCTTGCTTGCGTGGCTTGGTATAAAGGGAATTTGAATGTTCTACATGCTCAACTCCAATTATTTGTTATTGCTCTTTTGTATGCCAGTAAGTTGAAGCAGTAGGTCTTCAAAAAGGAAGCTCCCTAAACTGCCTTTGTGTTATACTGCTTTTTCGTGTTTTTCTTATTTTTGTGTGTGTGTTTTGTTTTGTTTTATCTTTTTGGAACACTACAAGTCACTGATATTAACCACATTTGTGACTGAACATTCAAGTCCTATTTTTACTATAATACTATAATAACAAATCTGTTTACAAAATATTGCATACTTATAAGGTCAGTCTAAACATGATTTTTACCCTACTTCTTCTAAAATGATGTCCTTTCGCATGTTGCTGCCTACATACTGAGCTTTCTTCAGATCTTACCAAGAACCAGCAAAATAGGCCATAACCAACCTGTCCATCTGGCTGCTGTTTTTTTAAACTGCTTTAAAAAGGACCTGTGGGAACCAGAAAATTGGGTCATGACCCCATTTCTTAGTTCCAGCCTCATCCTCCATGGTGTAGTGGTTAAGACCCTCACTTCCCAACCCAAAGGTTGTGGATTCGAATCCTGGCGAAGCCACTTGTTATATCTAATTCATCCCCCCCCCCCTTTCTTCCTTGCATTTTCCAAGGGCAATTGCTTCATCAGTGTTTTTTTGTTTTTTTACTCTACCCCTTAAACCTTAAAAAAATATTGTGATGCACTTGTTTGGGTGAAGGGTAACCCTTGGGGTCAAACTAGGCCTAAGCCTATTTATAACGGTCAGTGTGTCCCCTGTCAGGTGGCAGGTAACAGACGTAGGTGCAGGTATATGAATAAGTAAAGCCTTGAGAGGAGGTAGGATGCTGAGAAGGGGGTACAGGGCACTGGGGTAGAAGTGGTCGATTGACCTGACGAGTGGTACATTGGCTTATCTTATCGGTTTTACAGAGTATTTGCATAATTATTTTGATACCTTTTACTTCATACATAGTGGAATGTTTGTTGAAAAGAAATTGGGATTAAAATTCAGAATTTCATATATCCACAAATGTGTATTATTAAAACCAGCAGAACACTCTTAACACCAGTATGCGAAAAAAAAGTCTTAGTCCATACTTTGTAATATTTTTTATATCGCTGTGTGTATGCAGGAGCATGAATATCTGCAATTTATGAGTTTTCAAATACATACATGTATATCATATTCTAGAATCCTGGTCCATAACTCTCAGGAATGCAAACAGAAATTTGCGCGGGAGTACCCCAATCAATGCATAATTATCCAGTCGTAAAAATTACATAAAAGAAAATATAATGCACCCCCCTAACCCCCCCTCTAAAACCTTTACTTACTGCCATAAAACCAAAGATAACCTAAATTATTGAAAAGTTTATTATATAGGCTAAAGTCCGTCTGACGAATAGCCTGTCCCCTAAATTACTTTAGGTAACCCCAGGCAATTCTACCTATACAGCCAGTGTATTTTGCCAGAAGCCTCTTACTTACTGGAGGAGAATAGAACACGCATGCGCATTGGCCTGCTAACAGCTTACACAGGCAAACGACTCAGCCACTGGAGCAGTACGTAGCTTAAGGGGTGAGTGCCTCCAGGGTGTTTCCCACCATCAGGGTGACTACTACTGAAGTTAGTACTGTTTTACCAGGAACAGACTGCCTGGCCATCACTTCCAGAAAAATTACTTAACTGCTTGGAGATTCAGGCACATCTAGGAAGTATAGGGAGAGTTCAACGGTGGCATTACTTCTCAAGTTACACTGGAGTGCTCCAGGGTATATATCCCCAGTCCTTCCTCCAAGGTACAACGGATCAAAGAAGAAAAGGCTGCCTTATAGGAGTTTAAACAGGTATGGACAACGGCAATCTTTATTTCTTTTTCAATTGTTCAATATCTCGTGTTAGTTTCATTTCTACTACATTTGCCTTTTCTATTGCGCTATTACAATTTCATTTGATTCCTATGTGCCCATATACTGTACAGTAACATTGTTGTATATGATAGTCAGTTTGGCAAACATTTAAGTTGGTTGTAGACATTCCTGTTTTATCTCTTATTATCTCAGGATCGACACGGTCAGAATGGTCAGCTTTTGATCAACAGAATTGGGTCAAAATCAATGCCCTGTATGGTCCGCACATGATCTATTAAACAGGTAAAAGGAAAATCTAACAGAAACATCAATAGCCGAACAACCAACCTTTCCGGCCTGCGTTTCTTGGTCTGCAATTGTGAAATTGTATAACACTATTATTTTGTATAGGTATTTATCTTAATGTATCACATTTTCCAATTCAGGTTATAAAACCGTTAGAGACCATCCAAGACCTCTCCCGGCAGCCTAAACTCCTTCGGGCATCTTAACCCCCACCCCTTTCCCAGGGGCATAAACCCCTCCCAGTACCCCTCACAACAAGAGCCAAAACCCCTCCCGGCAGCCTAAAACCCTCCCCCCAACAGCCTAAACCTCCCCAGGCGGTCTAAACTTCTCCCTCCGACCTAAACCCCTCCCAACAGCCTAAACCTCGCCAGGCAGCCTAATATCCTGGCAGCCTAGACCTCTCCCTCCCTCCTAACCCCCTCTTGGCAACCTAACCCCCTCCTGCCGTACACCCCACCGAGCCTGAACTGCTTCCAGCCGCCTCTACCCCTCCCGGCCCTACACCCACTGGCCCTAAACCTCTTCTAGGCCTAAACCCCTCTCGGCCACCTAAACCCCTCCCGGCTGCCTAAACCCCTCCCGGCTGCCTAAACCCCTCCCGGCAGCCTAAACCCCTCCCAACAGCCTAACCCCCCTCGGCGGCCAAAACCCCTCCCAGCGGCCAAAACCCCTCCCAGCGGCCAAAACCCCTCCCAGCGGCCAAAACTACTCCCGGCAGCCTAAACCCCTCCCAGCCCCCTAAACCCTTCCCAGCAGCCAAAACCCCTCCCGGCGGCCAAAACCTCTCCCGGCGGCCTAAACTTCTCTCGGCGGCCAAAACCCCTCCAGGCAGCCTAAACCCCTTCCGGCAGCCTAAACCCCTCCTGGCCCCCTAAACCCCTCGTAGTGGCCAAAACCCTTCCCGGCAGCCTATACCTCTCCCGGTGGCAGAATGACGATTGCTTCAGGATACGGGCCCCGGGCCCAGGAGAACGGTAGTAATGCGGGCGTCACGTCACCAAACGACTCGTTCGGCAATATATCATGGGACGACGCCACATGGATCATGACATGCTGTTTTATTATTTTCACAATGCAATCAGGTAAGTAAGAGGGGTAGATACCGTCCATGTATTACGTAAGCACGAAGAAGGGGTGGAGGGTCAAAGGTTTTAACATTGAAATTAATGTTGTTAAGTTTATGACCCTCTGCAAATTCTGAAATGTGTTTAACATGCCAAAGGGCTTGGGGGGGTCTAGAAAACATGATTGTCAAAATGCGTACGGAATTAAAAGACGGTCCTATTTATTCCTAAGATTAAGTGGTATTGATAAATTATGATATAATGCAATAAGTAACTTAGGGAAATTGTAGTTTGACGCATTGAGCAGTATATAGAAATAATGGTTTTATATGGGAAGTAGAATATACATACGGTGTTTTGACACAATGAGTATTAAGGGATATGGTGGTTTGGCACAATAAGTTGTATAGGGAAATGGTGGTTTGACATGATGAGTAGCAAAGGGAAATGGTGGTTTGACACAATGAGTAGTGTAAGGATTGGTGGTTTGATACAGTGAGTATTATAGGGAAATGGTGGTTTGACACAATGAGTAGTGTAAGGATTGGTGGTTTGATACAGTGAGTATTATAGGGAAATGGTGGTTTGACACAATGAGTAGTGTAAGGATTGGTGGTTTGATACAGTGAGTATTATAGGGAAATGGTGGTTTGACACAATGAGTAGTGTAAGGATTGGTGGTTTGATACAGTGAGTATTATAGGGATATGGTGGTTTGACACAATGAGTAGTGTAAGGATTGGTGGTTTGATACAGTGAGTATTATAGGGAAATGGTGGTTTGACACAATGAGTAGTGTAAGGATTGGTGGTTTGATACAGTGAGTATTATAGGGAAATGGTGGTTTGACACAATGAGTAGTGTAAGGATTGGTGGTTTGATACAGTGAGTATTATAGGGAAATGGCGGTTTGACACAATGAGTAGTGTAAGGATTGGTGGTTTGATACAGTGAGTATTATAGGGATATGGTGGTTTGACACAATGAGTAGTGTAAGGATTGGTGGTTTGACACAATGAGTTGTGTACAGAAATGGTGGTTTAGCACAATGAGTTGTATAGCGAAATGGTGGTTTGGCACAATGAGTAGATTAGGGAAAGTAGTGTACAGGAACGACCGTTTGATATATCGAGCAATATAGACAAACTTTAGTTGGCACAATTAGTAGTATACAGATAGGATGGTTTGATACACGTGGTTGCTTATAGAACAGAACAGCAGGAATAGGGTAGAAGCGACTGTGTTGCATATGAAAGAGACGGTAAAGCGAATTATTGTTATAGAAAAAAGAAATAAAAAAGTACACTTAGTCATAGCCCTTTCTTGTCAAATCTAAAAATGAATATCTTGTAAATATAACAAGAGATATGATAATGAAAAATTTGATATGGAACAGGTGCAAATAGATAAAGATGAAATACTGGATAATACAATGGGGAGAAGGGATATTGATTGAAGTCAAGTGGTCGCTAAAAAAGACAGTAACTTTGCACTACATCAAAGGCACTTTCAAGACGTTCCTTTGAACATACATTCAACCACAAGATTTTGTTACAGTTTGCATAGCACTTGTCTACTAAAGGGTGACTCAAAAGGATGTAAAATAGCAAATATATTACTGGTTTCAATAGTATCTTTAAAGCATTCAAACCCCTAAATCTGTCTTTTTGTTGGGCTATATATGGGTTGGCCTACTAGGCACAAAGGGAAAGGACATGCAATCTTTATTATACATGAGCCTCTATGTCCAGACGTCAAAATATCGATGCAAACAGCATTTATAGGTAAATGCCAATATGAACTTGCTACTGCGATATTCTAAATAGCTTTGACACAACAATTAATGATAAATGCGCAAGACATGCTAAAAGAATGTTGTCATCCACTGTCTTTCTGCATATATTTTGTCCCTGTTATTGAAAACTAATATGTGTTGGTCAGCTATTTGTGATACATGGACATCTAATGAAATCATATTGAAACCAATTTTGAAGAGATAAGACATATATTAATGTTTAAGAAATATATACTCAATACTACCGTTTTATTGAATCAATAAAATCTTTTGATCTAAAATAGTGTACAGAACTTTTAACAAAACCTTTTCTCAGTGCACATTAATTCAATTTTCAAGAACAATGAAATGATGCTGGTTCTGCGAGTTCATTCTCATCAATCATGTGCTAAAAGTTTATTATTTCTGTTTTTGATTCAGGTTTTGGACTACTGGAATCAGGATCAGTCAGTGCAAAAAACGAGGTGAACATTATGGTAAAAAATGCAATTGACGTTATATTTGGTGGACTGTCCTTCTGGGTGTATGGCTTTGGGATTGTCTTTGGCGAACCTGGACTGTCCAACCCATTCATGGGTGTTGGGAACCTGTTTGTTGATACTTATGACATCAGTCGCATGGGAGACCTCTACACCCTCTTCATCTTCCAGCTGTCATTTTGTACAACTGCAACAACAATTGTGTCTGGTGCAATGGCAGAACGAACAAGGCTGAACTCTTATGTGGTGTTCTCCTTCTTAAATACACTTATCTACTGCTTTCCTGCACACTGGATGTGGGGAGACCAGGGTTTTCTTGGGACATTAGGTGCCATCGACATTGCAGGAGCTTCAGTCGTTCACTTGGTTGGTGGGCTTGCTGGACTTGTTGCAACACTTATGTTGGGTCCAAGAAGAGGACGCTTTGGGGAAAATGGAAAAGCAATACCTATGGGATCACCAACAAATGCCATGTTGGGCATGTTTCTACTATGGTAAATTATAAAGTTTTATAAATTAAAAATTTTCAAAATTCATATCCTTTTTCTAGAATTCCCTGATCAGTTAATGTAACAATCTGAGATTTAAGAATACAGTGATGAATTTGAAAGTATGTCCTTACAAATTCAATGGTTAAAGTATAATTCAAAGTTTTGTGAATTTAAATCAATTGTGGACATTGGTTTAAGAGGTCTGCAATAATCCTGACCTTACATGATCAGAATGTTAAGGTCCATCAGATCCAAAGATGTAGAGCTCAACCTTTGATTTGATCCTCATAATCAGAATTTATAACAACTGATCATCATTTACCAGAACCTATTCTTATTTCAAGGTGGGGATGGTTAGCCTTCAACTGTGGGAGTACCTATGGTATTTCAGGAGGGAAGTGGAAATTAGCAGCCAGGTATGCATAGTTAAAACAAGGACATTTTGGAATATTGAATAATTTGACTCAGTAATATCATCATGACTCTTGTTGTTTACATTAAGTATGATGAAATTTTGAGAGCAACCAAGTAAAATGAGGATCTCCTTTGTAAATGATAACTTTGAAATTGTAATATAACAGTATGCACTCAGAATAATCATGATTAACTATGGCATTCTTAAAGATTCTCCACACCCTTTATCTATTGCAAAAGAAAGCATTACATTAATGAAGTGACATAAGTCTATGAAGATAATTATATTCATTTAGCATGTTTTACGAAAGAGTTTGAAGCCGTTCCTTGAACTCTAGTTGTATCTTTCTTCACCAGAGCCTCAGTAACAACTGTCATGTCAGCCATGGGAGGAGGCCTAGTGGGCATTACGCACAGGTCAGTAGTCCTTTTTTCCCCGGACAAGATTCATTCAATTTTAAAAGAAATTCAAATGCTAAATGCTGTCAAATAGGATCAATTAAATATAAGATTGTAACCTGCTCCTTGACACATTGGCAATATATTTCAGTTGTTTAAAAGGAGCCATAGTTGTAGCTATTATTGAATTTTGCCAAACCTTTACAGTATACTTCTTCTGATTGATAGTGCAAGTTGATAGGTATTACAAAATTTATTCTGATTGCGATCACCTCAAAACGGTTTATGATCTTATTCTTTTAAGCTTTATATTCAAGAAGCGGATATATGATATTACGGATTTGATAAATGGAGTTCTTGGTGCTCTGGTCAGCATAACTGGTAAGTAGTAGCGATTTGTAAGAATGAGATTAAGCCACAGTCTTTCGTAATACTATGTTTATGCTTCTCAAAGATAGTCAAGATTTCGTCTTTTAAACAAGCAAATTTAGGGTTATGCTTCAATAACCCTTGGTTTCTGTACTTTTATGACAATCATTGGCTGGGCAGAACTTAATAATGAACTCATGCACTGACAAATTTGATATATACATGATAAATGGTTGTACTTCCAGCCATTTGTGCAATAGCCTATGCATGGGAGGCAGTGGTCATAGGCTTAATTGGTGGCGTTCTCACTGTCCTCACTCCATACTTTCTGGAATGGATGAGAATTGACGACCCCGTTGGCGTTATTCCTGTTCACTGTGTCTGCTCAATCTGGGGTATGCTCAGTGTAGGACTTTTTGTTGATGAAGTAAGTTCATACGAATCTTCGATGACAAATTCAATATGCAATACCTTCAACTTTACTTGGGCCACATGGCGATATCTATTGACTTCAGATAAGTCTCTATATTCGTGTCTGCAATTGTTAGCAATGTTTTAAGCAGCTCTAAATATAACAGTATATGTCTTGAAATCAATAATTATTGCTCTTATTAACAAATTATTTGATGATGTTATGCTTGAAACTCTTCAGGCCTCTTTTCCTAAAGATGTATTTGCTCTGTAAGCTGCCAACCTGTCAGATTTGGAAATAATAAGCCGTAGCTTTCAAAGTCCTAACATTGGCAGATTTTACAATCATCTACATTTTGTATGATGTGAAATATGTATCTCTACTTTTAGAATTGGTGAAGAATGTTTTCTGAATATTATGTGATATTGCTTGGTAATAATACTTGACTGGTTTTATTTCTAGGACGAAATCCAGAACATGACTCGAGGTAAGAAAGGATTGTTCCGTGGAGGAGACCTCTACTTGTTTCTGGTGCAGCTGTTGTCAGTGCTCACCATTGCTTCCTGGTCCATCATCACCTCATACTTTCTTTTAAAGGTAAGTTCTAAGACCACTTATTGATGATTTTGATGATAGGCTCAAATAACCCACTTTTATCATGAAATGTATTTAGGTTAGCATAATGTGTAGCCGAATTGGCCACCATTGAATTTATCTTAGATATTGTTCTTAAAATGAATTTCTGTATGCAAATAAGCTATGTTAGAAATTGTTTAAATATCCTCTCCCCAAAAATTTATGGTAGGGAATCACATGTATATGTAATTTAATTTGCCTGAGACTGAACTTCCTTGATTTGCAGTTCATTGACTTGACAATGGGTTTACGTATGACTGAGGAGGAGGAACGTTTGGGCGCAGATTATGTTGAGCATGGCCTGACCTGTCGCCTGGAATTTCCTAACGGAACTGTCATTCATTCAACGGATGCCAATGTCCTTGGCGCTGCCTCTAAGATGGCAGTTGGCATGAAAGTCAGCAAGGTTAACAAGTTCCTTGGCACTCATTTGAAAACTCTCACAGAAGAAATGGCATGGGGAACGGAGAACAACAACACAGATCAGAACTGTTTAGGGAATGAGAATGGACAGATTATGCAAACAGGGGAAGAGGCCTGTGAAGAGATCCCAGAAATCCAAACTAATGGGAATGCGGTGACAAGCAATGGAATCTATCATGAAATGCAGATTGACTCTTCAAGGTTGTCGCGGAACAATTCTAGTTCTAGTTCTTTTCTAAACAGGATTAGAAAGAGAGACAAAGTAGATGGCCAGTCTAATTTAGGATTCCGGTCAGATGAGGAGAATAGAGATCAAACCTTTTTCTGAGTCTCATGTGTTTTGAATTTGTATGGATTTATCTATCTGGTAGGTTTATAGAGTGATTTTGGAAAGGGAAATATTGAAAGGAAGGTCACATTCTGAGAACCAGTTTGAAGTGTTTGTTATTCTTTAAATTTATAAAAGATGATAAGATCTGTAGGAAAGGTTTGTGGTTCAGTTTGATCTTGCATGCAACTGTAAACAAGAAAGTGGTTTGTGTCCTATCAAACAATTTGAGGAATGAATTATCAGCTTTGGAATAGTGGCTACGGGTACCTACTTCTTTTGTGCTTAACCTACTAAATGTCAATTAATTTACCTTCGAGCTTGAGAATGTAACCCTTTAAAAGTAACTATGCTGATGGTAAATTGACAAACTCTTACTTAGATTATTCTGATTACTTTTTATCACAGACTGGTATTGGAACCATTCATACATATATGGTATGGACTGGCTATGTTGTTCAAATTGATTTTGTTGTATATAATTATTACACAAGTAGGATTTAGAAAGATGACTGAGAAATTTGCACTGTTCCAGGTGTTTTCTTGTACTCTACAATTTCCGGTTGTGTTAATTAACATATTTTATGATTAGAAGTATGTATTTTCGATGTATCATGTAATGTTTTAGGTGTATATTAGAAATGATTCAATATATGAGACAGCATCCTCTAAAAACTCATTATCAGTGGATATCAGTAGTAAAGTAAATCCTCTACCAACAGTATAGTTGTAATTGTGTGATGCTTTTTCTGAAGCAAGGCTGTAATAAAATGTTTTCTAAAAGTATTTGGTACCAACAGTATAGTTGTAATTGTGTGATGCTTTTTCCGAAGCAAGGCTGTAATAAAATGTTTTCTAAAAGTATTTGGTCTTGTATATTCATTGTTTAGCGTGTTAAGAAAGTTTTGAGTATTGACATAGAAAAATCAGATATTTCCTTCTAGAACACATCCATTATAAAAATAAGATATCATATGTTTATTCCAGTATTAACATTTTTATAAGGACTATTTAGAGAACAGACATATTGGGTTGTTCTTCGCTCAGATTATTTATAGTTCAAGATAATTAAATTTATTCAATTGCTATATTTAGTATATCAAAACTAATTGAAATGGTGAATTAGTAGACCACAACCAGCGGCAGGTCCAGGGGGGCCCAGGGAGTCCTGACCCCCACACCCTTTTGTCTTAATTGATACTTTAACTTACCTTAGAGGGAAAAAAGGTTGCGCAAATGCATGCAAATGCCATTTTAGTACTAAGCATTTATATGGAAACCCCACCCCCTTTTCAAAATCCTGTATCTGCCCCTGCACAATGATATGTCAAAAGAAATGATGTCATTGTGAAATAGAGATCATCACTGAAAGAGGTTTAAATTAGGTGTAAAAAGAAAATGGCAACAAATAAAATCGCTAATCACAATACACTAGTCATAAGACACATAGTTGATCAATGAGTCTCATTCTTTATTCTTTATTTGTTTTTTACTAAAAACGGTCAATGATCCCAATAAGATCCTGCCGTTGCTCCGAGATTTCAAAAGAGGGTATAACAATATTGGATTCTGTGTAGTTGCCAAAAGAGGCAAATAAACCTTAGCATTTAGTGCATTTCATCGGCAAACCAGTGTTAACTCTTTCCAACCACAGCGATTAGAACCTCCAGCAGACCCAATAGTTACTGCAAATAGAAAGTGGTAACAGTGACCAGGCCGTACCCAGGTTCTGGTTGGGGGGGTGGGGGGTGGGGAGGTTCCAAAAGCGGAACTTCTGACTATATCTTCAATAATTTCATCTTGAAAATGGGGGGGGGGGGGGGGGGGGGCGAGCAGTAAAAACATTTCAATATTTCCTATTTATAGGGTTTTACATGAAATTTTGCAAGAAAAGGTGGAACGTTTGGGGAAATTGCCCTAGTTACGGGCCTACAGGGGTCGGCCAATGTAGTGCCCTAGTCACTTGTGAGAAACCACCTCAGAGCTCAGCAGTTAAAAGTAGTGTATAAGCATGCATGCAATTTGTTATGTTTTTAAAGTTTGACTTTTTTTTACTAAAAACAGGTTGGAGGTGAGATCCTAACATTCATTATAGCTCTCACTTCATACATATATGTGTGTATAGTGTTTGTGTGATGTTATCTGCCCTTTGAATGGAGAAATATCATTTAATCGTTTCTGTTTTTACCACAAGATGGCATATGATCATAGTCTATTTTATGCTGGTACTTTATTCTGGAATTATTTACCCAATTACATACAGCGTGCTGATTACATTTACATGCTGAATTATTGTCTTTGGCAATCAAACAGTAGCATATAACTTTGGATTTACCTCAATGATAGGCCTACATTAATTCTCTGTACAATATGTATTGTACGGTAATAAACTTGTGAATGATTTGTAATAGTGTGTATTATCATTTCATTATCACCTGGAAGATAAGGGGTAACCCTGAGGTTGCTTTTCAAAAAAAAGAAAAAAAGATAGAGAATATGAAGAAAGAAAGCAAGTTTAAGTCCCCACCAAAAGGGTGGGTGGGTGGGGGGGGGGGGGGGGGGGTCAGGACACCCTTGACCCCCCTGGATCCACCCCTGACCTCCACATAATTACTTAAGATTGCTGCTTTCTTCCATTTGCCTACCAAATTACAAGAACTGAATACGAATAATATTGTGGTATTTACTAATTTTACATAGAGAAAAATGGTTGCAATCCTTTTCATACCCAGGCAAGCATTGACATAACAAGCATGTTCTGTGACCGTACTTTTAAGGTTAGGCTGTACCTTGCCCAATTTTGATGTAATAGTTATCTTAGTTTAGATATAGTTGAAACTTATTAAAAAATAATGCTATAATAGCATTATATTTTAGTGAAGTTGGGACCTTACTAATAAAGAACTTGAAAATAATAACATTATCATAACATGAAAGAACATTACACTAATGCCACAACAATGTTTCAGTGTGACATTGCAATGTTAGGTTCTAAAGACGTTTTGGGTGCCATCAAAATTACGTAACACGAACCAAAGCAGACATAAATAGAACATTCCTGCATCATCATAATTCTTGCTTGGGTATTGTTTATTATTCTAAAATTCAATTTATCTTTTTCTGAGTTTGAAATAAAAGTACAAAACTTTTTGTTTGTGAACAAGTATCGTTTTTCTTTTATTTCACTGCAGTGGTTTCTTTCCAAAAGGTTACTAGTGTTAATCTAGGGTGTATATCAATACCCTAGCTAACAATAATATCATGGATATTTGTATATGTCATTCATTAGTTTTGGCGGACAAGAACGTTTTAGGATATCTTGATTATTGAGTACATAAGAACAAAGCGAACAGTAAGATGCAGTTTTAGCTGGATATGAACAAAGCAATAGTGCATTTCTTTACAGTAGGAAATATCCAATCGCTACATAAATTATAGTGTTTGTATTACATTCAATCATTTTGCAGTTATTTCCTTACACCATAATCCAGAAGAGTAAAGTACGGACTCAAAAGCCTACCAGGATTTCTTTTGAACTTACTTGTCAAAAGTTGAAAGAGTTTTTGTAAAATAAAAGTATGTCTTAAATCATATATTTTGTCATATATATATATTCAAATAATCCCTCTACTGTAATAACATAACGATATTAGTATAATGTCATAGGAATAAACATCAACAACAACCTACGACCAAAGCTAGGTCTATATTATTTGTCTGAATGCTTCCTTGAACACCAACAGGAAAGCACATAGATTATGAGAAGGACATATTATACATTCAAGCCAATGCTATCTAAAAGTGTTCTTGGTGATCTTCATCTGACTTAAATCCTAGATTAGCTTCACCATCAACTCTGTCCTTCTTTCTTTTTCTACTCAATGTAGAGCTGGCATTGGAACTTTGTCGAGATAGCCCTACACAGTCAATTGGTGACTCGCGATGAATCCCATTTTGACTGATGACATGTCCATTGGATTGTACATCTGCACTATCAACCATAAGTTCCTCTGATAAATGGTTCACTTCATGTGATCCATTTCTTGTTTCTTCACAATCTTCGGGACTTTCTGAGAGAGTGTTTAATTGCATGCCCAGGAAGTTGTTGATCTTACTGATTTTCACACCAGCCGCCATCTTGTGAGCATCACCGAGGACATTTGCGTCTGTTGAATCGAGGACGGTGCCATCAGGAAACTCCATACGACATGACAAGCCATGCTCAACATAGTCTGCACCCAAGCGTTCCTCCTCTTCTGACATACGTAAGCCCATGGTCAAATCAAGAATCTGAAAATGATTAACAAAGTCAGTCAAAGTAATAATGTACAATTGTAAGAATGTAAGATATAGTTAACTAGCATGTTGGCAAAAATGTCTGTGATGTTACAACCAGTTTATATAATTACACGGTAACCTGGGATCATTTCTTCTAAACAGATAAGCCTAATTAAGGAAATCTTGATTAGGTTCTCAAGATTAGCAATTTTGTCTTTTACAAAATCCAAAGAGGGAATATTAGATGTCTTGTCCATACAATATCAGTTCCTTATAAGTATCAATTAAGAATTCGAACGAATTGCCAATTATGAGGCACATAGCATGCTGATGAATGACTGATTTGCTGGATAGGAAAATATCGGCCTTAGTCTGTGAACCCTGTCATCTGTGCATTCAAATATCAGAAAAATATTAATAGTTTTTATCATTACTGTAGAAATAATCACTACTTGTTTGATGGCTTCAAAGAAACATTTACTGACCTTAAGCAGGAGGAATGATATGATGATAGACCAAGCTGCAATTGACACTACAGCAGCCAGCTGCACCAGGAATAAGTAGCCGTCTCCTCCCCGAAACACACCCTTCTTACCACGAGTCATGTTCTGAATTTTATCCTAGATGAAACAGAAAGCAAAATAAAATGCTGATTTTACTCCCAATTATTTAAAAAATCAGCAGATGGAATATGGTTTAATCATAGATATGTTATATATCATTAGAAAATTTTCATTCTCTTTCCATTGGTATGTAGGATGCATGGTCTTTTGACAAATTGCTAATAAAGAATCACAAGTAACAAAGCTACAAGCAGTCAGAATAACCTTGTAGAAGACAGACTTAACTTACATCATCAACAAAGAGTCCAATGCTGAGCATACCCCAGACAGCACATACACAGTGAACAGGAATAACGCCAACTGGGTCGTCAATCTTCATCCAGTCCAGAATGGGTGGAGTAATCACGGCTAAGACTCCTCCCACCATGCCTATTACTACGGACTCCCATGCATAGGCTATGGCACAGATAGCTGTCAGAATATAGAAAATGATTTTCAGCAGGCCATTAAAATACCTTCAAAACTTATAATTGTGTCCAAACAATGTTAAAATTCTAAGGGTGTGTAAACAAAAAAAAGTCATTTAAGCTTATTGATCTTATTATCGTTGTGGCTCCAGTAATGAAATGGGTCTAGATCAACCTTTCATCATAGAAATTGTTATTATGTCAGAAAATGACCACTCACTTTGTTTGCTTTGTGTTACCAAACTTCTTATGAACATATAATTCTATCACACATGTGTTTTTCTTGGTTGATCATTTGCATAGCATTTCCTTATAGTCAAAAATTGGTATCTTACCTGTGATACTAACCAGTCCACCCAGAATGCCATTCACCATGTCTGCTACAATGTATTTTCTCTTCTTGAATATGAAGCTGCAGTAAAATCATTTGAATAAATCAAGTGCACATTTAGAATGTTGTCTTTGATAATAGCTTTTAATAGAAATGGCAAGTTTTAAATGCAATGGATTGGGTCTAAACTGATATTTTTCTACGGTTGAATTTCTTTCAGAAATGAAACAACAGGATGATGAATATATCCAATACCTTAACTTAACTATGGAATTCCATTATTCAAAGTCAATAACACAAGTTTAAATGCATATTCCATACACAAGCTCTATGACAAGGAAGGTAACGGACCGATTATTCATCCAAGTCTGTACTTATTTCTTGAAAATATTTCTTAGAGTATCATATTTTAACGTGATACAGAGATATATATCATATAATTCAATTGATAATTATAACATAACCTTCTAACCTGTACAATGTCCCTATCAATCCTCCTCCCATGGCTGACATCACAGTTGTCACAGAGGCTCTAGGTGTTTGGGTTAAAAAGGTAAAATAAACATATTAATAGAGAAAAAAAAAATCCAAATTATATTATTTTCTTTCTTATCCATATCCTTTAACATTTAAAAAGATGGAGATAATCTAATAACTGTAGTCACCTCATGCATAATGATTATTTTATATCTCTCAGGAAGATCTTGTCTTTCAGGGAGACAGATTGAAAAAAAAGAAACCATAGCAAAGACTTTATCTGTTATGAATCCATTGAGTTTGGAAGGAACTGAATAGATACGTGTCCAGTCCACACTTTGTAATTATACACTGTTTGAAGCCTATATTCTACTATGCTATGTTTTACTGGTAATATTTTACTGAGGCTTTCAATACATAATCGTGAGGTATTAGCAAAAAGGTTTAGATAAAATGTAAATAACTATAATTATTAGGTGAAGTTATAGGCTGCGGTTCTTTAAAGTGATGTACTTGAAATGTTTTTCATTATTTCAAGGAGAATTTGGTATATTGGCTGATGTAAGGGAAGAGAATTTCACCTAGCTGCCAACTTCCACTTGCCACCTGAAATACCATAGGTGCTTCCACAGTTGAAGGCCAGCCATCCCCACCTGCAATTAGAATATACTCATAATTCATGAAATTGTTCTTGTCTCTTCAATTTTGGATAAGAATTATTATAAGTTTTACTACCCTAGGTCAGATATATTTGACCATTTCTGTATTGCATAAGGATTATTAATTCTAATGTTAGCTGTAAAAACAATATTGTACTTTTTACAACTTGTACTGCAAGTTCTTGCAACACTAATATCAATTGGATAAACCCGCAAACATGTCATATTAGTGATATTTACAAAAGTTACTATGTCAGATAGATCTGTAAGTAAGATTTTTTATACGAGATTTTACCAAATCCTACTACAGGCCTTTGCCAAGTTACATGTCAAACATTATACTTTGCACAATACAATGGCCTTACCATAAGAGAAACATGCCCAGCATGGCGTTTGTTGGTGAACCCATGGGCATAGATTTCCCTTCATCGAAACGTCCTTGCCTTGGCCCTAACATCAGTGTTGCTACCAGACCAGAAAGTCCCCCAACCAAATGCACGGCTGAACTTCCCGCAATGTCAATTGCTCCAAGGGTTACAAGGAATCCATTGTTACCCCATATCCAATGTGCTGGAAAACAGTAGGTGATTGTGTTGAAGAAGGAGAAAACCACATAGGTGGTAAGCTTGGTTCGCTCTGCCATTGCCCCTGACACAATCGTTGTGGCTGTTGTACAGAATGACAGCTGGAAGATGAACAAGGTGTAGAGGTCTCCCATCCTTGTAACATCATAAGTGTCAACGAACAGGTTCCCAACACCCATGAATGGGTTTGACATTTGGCTGTCTCCAAAGACTACGCCAAAGCCAAAGATCCAGAAGGACAGGCCACCAAATATGACGTCTATTGCATTCTTAACCATGATGTTCACTTCATTCTTGGCGCTCACTGATCCCGATTCCAGAAGCCCAAAACCTAAGAAAGAAGAGAAATGAAAAGGATACAACAAACTGAAATGCCATATAATTTATATTGTTGTCTCAGGAATATATCAAATGTTTTCATATGGGGGGTTTATCACTCTACAATTTGCGAAAATGTTCAGCAAAATTGCTGCATTCAAATATAGAAGTGAGCATTAATGTTACAATAGATTTCATAAAATCACCTGGGTTAAATAAACATTTAGTATACTACTGATATGTTTCAAATCATCATTTCATTATACTACTTTCCGAATTTGACAATGTTTTACGCATCCCACATTATAAGAGCAGATCCAATACATTCCATTGGAGTTATATAATAAAGTTCAGTTACAATTTCTCATAATGGGTAAATTGTTTGTTATACTTAATGGAATGTCATTTTTCTTAACGATAAAATCTCTTCAATTTACTTTAAAAAAAATGGATAAACCATAATGTTTTTCTCGTAAAACATTAAGTCAGAAAACTAACATTTTCCCCATTGATTCCTTTAGGTTTTGAAATCGATTATCATTTCAACGGTGAATTCATCATTATCAAAGCTAACTCAAACAAATAACCTAGCTAACTTGTAAGAAGAAAGTTCTAGAAAATATCACTGGATCGTAAGCACAATGCCAGTTGGTGGTTAAAACTACATGCAAAATACAGATCTCAGTGACAGGAAAATGATGACAAAAATCACCTATCAGAACTGGAAACTAACGTTACAGAAAACAAGATACCAAATCCTACTTCGGGCAGATTGTCAAACTAAGCAGGTCTTTCGTGTGTCATGGAATGGAGCTCAGGTAAAAGGTATTAATAATTGGGCACACCTGTGTTGGGAGGCCTGCCCCTTGCACTGAATGACCTTTGCTTCACACTGTAGAAGGTAGGACTTTCTACCATTGCTAGGAATAGCCCCCACTGGGGGGCTAGGGACTATATTGAGTTACATACATCAAGGGGACAGAATACAATATTTATAGGGATAGATCTGTTTTTTTAGGGTGTTGATTATAGTGGGGTTCAAGATGGGAGGAAAAGGGTAATTTCTCATCTGGATCCTACTCGATGCCCGTCCCACAAGGTAACAATGGAAACAATTTATTCAAATTTTGCCCCCCCCCCCCCCCGAAAAATAAATAAAAAAATAAAAGGTTCCCAATATCCCTACTAAGGACATTGCCATTCCGTAATTGCTTATCTATATCAGGTAGCCCTATGATATTCTCTTACATGACAAATAACTTTTCTTTTTGAATAAATTTTACTTTTATGATATAAATGAAATTTTAGACATAAATGAATAAATCAACAAATATCTGAAACTGTAAAGTATGTATAAAAACAAATATAATGTATCATGTACTACAATATTGTATTGTAATTTTAGAAATAAGATAATTATATAATTTTTTAACTTAAAATGTACCTAATAGAAATATCTATGTAATTCTCCCTACCACGGATAGCCAGTTTCTTGACTGTTACCTGCAGGTTAGCCTTAGTCAGGGTGCATGCTGAGTAATATGTCGACAAATCATGAGGCTTTAGCATAGGAAATTTCATTAATGATGTCACTATTTCTAGTTCGACATGGAAAATAAATAGAGATAATTATTTACTAAATTTGTGTCGATACACATTACATATTTTCTATGTTGTTTGAAAATTCATTCATTCTAATTGGAAACATCACATTTTTTCATTAATTTTCTATAGTTTTTCCAGGGATTTTGTCGACAAGATTGGTCCAAATTAGCCTGCAGGTGCTTAAAATACTGTAAATCAGCTATCCGTGGATATGCTACATACAATTATAGGCTGAAAATTTTCCAATGAAATTCTTTGAGTATCGAGTTCATACCAATTGCAAGAACTTATAATGCTAGAGATTTCCTAAGAATATTCCAAGTATACATGATTGTATAGGTTTATGGGACATTGAATTTTGGACTACTTTATGTATTTTTAAGGTAAATCCCCCAAATTTGTGACGTCACATGATGACTAAGTGGGGATCCCCAGTGCTCAATAAAAGGGAATTCCCACTCTAAAAAAATTATGGATGGGAAATTGAGCCAAAAAATATTGTATTTCTTACCAGGCCATGGACAAACTATTCTTTAATGATTGTTTTTCTCACCTAAGTTTATTCAATAACCTGGAATTCCCAAGTCATTTTAAAAGGGAATTCCCATTATTATGACGTAGGAAGGGGAGTACTGGTAATCTTAGAAATTAGGGAATTCCCAGATTTTATTTTCTTTCCTTTATAATTCACTAATACTTAGACTTTTTCTAATAATTTCTTTTGAAGTAGTTTTAGAATACCCAAGAGTAGCCAATTAAACAAAAAATAGGTTTGTGAAAAAATATGTGCAAGTTTTCTTTAAACCCACCTGACTGCATGGTGAATATGATAAAGCAGCATGTCATGATCCAGGTGGCGTCGTCCCAGGAGATGATCCCATACCCGTCGTCCGGGGGGCCGGCCGTGGAGGAGGGGGTCGGCCCTCCGCCCCCCGTCACGTTCTCCACGGTCCACGCCATCCTGGGTCCGCCCGGAGGAGGTGGGGGGTCGGGCCGGGGAGATGGGGTTTTAGAGAAGGCGGTGTTTTCAACCTTTAAGATTTGAGTCTTTTTTTCCCTAGGTTAAATTATGTATTCTAGATGTATTCCCCTTCTTTAAAAATAAGATGAGGACGATGGAAGATTCAGAGAAGGCGGTGTTTTCAACTTTGAGATTTGAGTCTTTTTTCCCTATAGGTTAAACTATGTATTCTAGATATTTTCTAGATATTTTCTTTAATAAAAAAGAAAGATGATTGCGCTGGCGGATTTCTGCAGGATGATTTCTCCATGGACCTGCTGGAGATGTGTTTTCAACTTTCAGATTTGAGTCTTTCTTTTCCTAGGTTAAACTATGTATTCTAGATATATTCTCCTTTTCTTTAAATAAAAAAGAAAGATGATTGCGCTGTAGGATTTCTGCAGTGATTTCACCTGCTCGATATGCTACCCCATGGGGATACGGAATGATCATCTATGATCTTTGCAATAATGTTGCACCTAAACCTAATATGCCTATACTCTCTTCTAGACCCTAAGAAAATGGAGCTTAACTCGTTCCTGAGGTAAAACCCTTCTTTTATGGGTCTCTTTTCATGACATTCTAGAAATGATTTCGGAGGGACCTATAGTTTTTCTGGGGCACCGAGGGACATTCCTTCCTGATCATAAGTAGTGGTGGTTTCCAAGTTATCTTATTTGCCGTCTGGATTACTTCAGGTCTTATGGGATCCAGATCTCCTCCGAGATTATTAATTCCACTTGTTTCAAGTCAATGTTTTTCCACACTTCTCCACACTCCTTTCCTTGGACAATGCAAAGGGTCATAAAGGGATCCTGACCCCTTTCCTCGGGGCTCCGTGATGTCCTCTTGTCTAAAGAAAGTAACGTTGTATCTCTGCATCAAACTAGTTTCTGTGAAAAACGTCCATTCCTGTGGAGCCGCATCAAATAACTAGGTGCAGATTAAAAGATGATGGTAACGCCCCAACTATCAAGAAGGTAAGGCTAGATTGTTCAGGTGACGTCATAAACGTCACCTGCGAAAATTACCTTACAAGGTAAACTAAATGTAATTATTTATACGAATGGCGTCCAATCCATGTCAATTACTGTCGATATCCCTTACTGCTGCTGGGGAAATTTCTCCGTTTTGATCCGCCATTGCAAACCATGCCACCCCTCCCCGTCCAGACCCATGGCTCCCTACCTGTGTCGCACCGTGGAGCAAATGACCTGCGCGCATGCGTCATAGCGAGTAGCTGGCAATGAGCAGTTCCGGTGAAGGAACGCCGATGCGACGCTGTCGGTAGCTGCGTAGGTATCGGGGGTGGGGGGGGGGGGGGGAACTCAGCCCAAAATGGGTACCAACTGTGGTCAGAAGCTCTGGGGCGGTAGCTATGAATTGACAATTTGGCTAAAAGTGTGGGACAGTCAAATAATCAAACCTTCTTTTGGGGGAGATGTCAATGATATTATCCTTTATACTATATTAAAGGTTTATTGTATGCAATTCAATAACTTCATAATGCTTCTTGAATTATTAAGTTCAGATATCAAATAATGACCACCTTTTAACAAACACCTTTTTAACAGGGGCCGTCCTTGATAAAGTCTGAAAAGTGGGGGCTGTCAGAGTATTCTCATCACCAATAAAGGGGGGCTGTGGCAAATGCTTTTTTTAGGGGGTTGTCCTTGATAAAGCCTGAAAAGGGGGGATGTCAGAATATTCCTATCCCCAAAAAGGGGGTTTCGCAGTTGTTACCAACATTCAAAGACTGATGCCCCCCCCCTCCCCACCTGGGATCGGTATAGATCTTTCTCAATTGTTTAACACCCTGCCATTGAAATATATAGGCGCGGAGCAGTGTATCGGGAGTGAGATCAAGGCGTCTATGGGATGGTTCCCTGCACAGACTCGTAAAGAAAAGGTGTATATGATCGTATTTCTACTCTCAATCCTCCGCAGCATATCGTTGCAAATCGAGAATGGTTTAATAATTTTTCTTTCAGCTTTTTCTTTTTCCATATACAGTTTAAACCTTTTTCTTCCAAAATTAATGCAAGGGCGTAATTAGGTCTATAATTTCTTACTATTTAAGGTAACTTACATCGTGTTGAACATTCTTAATAATGTTTTTATTCAAAAACATTTTGATAGAGATGTTTTATAAAGTGTTGTTCCAGTTTCTCAGATCAGTTTAAATGGAACACTTTCACGTACGGTGAGATATATGGTTAGAAAAATGAGTGTACCGTCTAACAGGTTGTGTCTTCTTTTTGAATCTGAATTGTGAAAAACAAGTCTAGCATAAAGTTCAGTAACTGAGTATAAGTAATAAGTGTTATCAAGTCATAATTGTGTAAATACATAATAATTATTAACACCTACGGCTTTTAAATTTGTATGCAACTTCCATTTGCACACTACCATTCATTTACGAGCTACCATTTTTGATATATCACCAAGTAATGTACAATTCCACCAAAGAATATCACCAAACTATATCCTGTACAATTATAAACATCTGAGCGCAGCTGAAACCGTCCTACAGGTAGTTAGCATACCTCATAAATCTTCAACCAAAACATCAAACATCAGACCACTTCTAGAAGGGATATTTTGGCAGAAGCTATGCACCCAATGATCCTCCTTTATAACTCAAAAAAGAAAGACTCAAGCAGTGAGCGTGCCAGCCAGGATAAGTTCCTGGTTACAGTTCAAAGCCTCTTTGTAAACTTAAGAAAAAGGGACCTTCACTAAGCCTTTACTTGCACCTTTCAATTATCAAGTACTGTCTCTGGGCCAAGTGTCCTTAGACACGCACCTGGGGCTCAGCTGTCAATGGTAAAGCTTGGTGACAACAGTTTGTACCTTCTATAGACCGGCTCAGTGTATTGAAGTCAGAAAATGGCAACATTATTGTCTTGTTGTCTTTGGTTTGATAGTATACGAATCTCTATGGAGTTGTGGTCCTCAATAATCACCGAACCAAATTTCATATGTCTACCTTTAATGGTTTGTATTTTATTCACATTCTGTTTATTCTAAATAAATGGAGCTGTCTGCACTTTGTGCAGCTTGCACAGTGCATTTCTCTTTTTGTGACATCACAGACAGGCAAGATGAATATTAAAGATTTCAAAAATAAAATATATTGTTATTCGTCCTAAAGTTTTTGTGATGATCAGATAGAATTGTGTGCCAAAAAATACGTAAAAATATAAATAATATGGATTATGACATTTTAAAATATAACTCCTGTTTTGTGTGACGTCACACACATATATGCTCATCCTGGGGTGGACAGGGGATTCAATGTCTTATATCTGATAAAAAGAAGAAAATGTCTTTAAATGGGAGCTCCCATCATTATATAATATAGTAATGTGATGAAATTAAATTTCAACACCAAACCTGAAGTATTTCATGAAAATTTAACAAATTTCGAATTTCACTGGCCCGTCTTTGATTTAGTCTTCTATGAAACGGTGGCTTCTATATGTATTGATGTTTGTGGCAGATACAGACCAAATAGACATAATAACATCCTCTCCATACTAAAGGACGTACGTGATGTTTACATGTACTCATCGGCCATAATGCATTTACCGCAGTCCTATAGTAACTATAAGCTGATGTGTGGCCCATCGATCGCGCTTTCAAATGATCATCCCTTGTCAATGTTTGTGGTTTGTCAACACTTGGTAAAAGGTATAGGGGAATAGAGAAATTGTACAAACAGGTTTTTTTTTTTGGTACATATTTTTTTTATTCATAACAGTATAAATGTACATCTATGAACAACATTTATCATTGTATAGGCCTACGTAAAGCTGATTGGAACATTTTTTCCTTCATATGAAAAGGTATTTTTCTACAATTGTAAAATCACTTTTTATCAACGTAATCAACTTTAACGATATTTATCTCAAATTGTATTATTAATCTTTTTTTATTATTATTAATAACACATTGTTTTAGCCCTGACGCACACACATATATACTGCCTGATACACAGAGGGATCTACAATTTGCCTTTGTGAGTGCAACGGACCCTTTACCCTTCTTATGCCCCTAAGAGGGCTATTTATAGAGAAACACTTCACACAATGAACCATCTCAGGTTTTAAAAGGGGGCGGCCCCGATGATTCTTGAGCACAACGCTACCCAAAACAGGCAACTCGGCCATACCTTTGTAGTGCACCTTTAACCTGAGATGCACGATTTTTGTGCACTAATAAATAAGAAAAAATAAACAGCGCAACCAGAAGTGTTTCCTTTCCTCGAAAATTAAATAGCTTCTTTAAAGGACTGGAATGTAAAAATTCATCAAAATTGAACTACGTTTCTCTTTTTCTCCGCATCGGCAGAGTTGGAAGGGCGTTTTCAAACAGAATGGACTGACATTTATCTGGAGAATCTATTAGACATTACCTCTTATCTGATAAGGGGTGTTGTTAGAATACTGTTACCATCTTTACCATTTACTCACGTGTTGACATTCAGTCACAGCCACCTTTACCATTTACTGTAAAAGTTAGCATTAAGTCATTACCATATTTACCATTTACTCAAAAGTTAGCATTCAGCCATTACCATCTTTACCATTTACTCAAAAGTTAGCATTCAGTCATTACCACCTTCAGTCTCTCTTATCGAATCATAGTTTCCCATGAAGATTCTTTTTATTTTTTTTTTATTTTTTTTTAGGTTTTTGTTATTTTTGCACTCTGGTTATGGTTCAGCAGGTGCCCAGTTAGATAGAATGAATTATCCATGTCAGCAGGAACTTTGAGAGTGAAATGTTAGCAAAACCAAAATAAGTGTTTGAGAAAGAATAGATAGAGACAGGCCTGCAAGGCTACAAAAGAGGATACGAAGTGAGTGAGTGAGTGTTGGGTATTTTACGCCGTACCGACAGCAAGGGTCATTTTCATGGCGAAAAACAAGTTGGGATAAATTCCGTCTTTGGTGATTGTATCTATGAGATGAAGGTGACAGGGCGGGCAAACAGCAGGGGATCAAAACCTGCAAATCATTTTTGCTGTACCTCATCCTATAGTGAACTACAGCACCAACCAGGAATTGAACCCAAAGAACCACTTGGTCAGTGCTGGGTCCACCCTATTGTTGCCTTCTACGATCAGCAGGGGGCTACTGGGGGCCTATTCTTACCCGGAACGGAGTACGTCATCTCTGTGTTCACTGGTTTGAGGGGGTGAATTTCGTAACAACGAAAATAAGTGAATTTCGAAACAACGAAAATAAGTTTGTCATTTTTTTGGGTGCCACAGGTCTTGAGAAAAAGCCACAGAAGAGGCAAGTTTGTTGTTTGTTGAATACCCTAGGGCCAAGAGGTCAGGCCATGTATGACACGTTTAATTTTGACAAGAAGGGGATAAGTAAAAAATGGATGTCAGAGCAAAGTTTGAAGCACATTGTATGGAGTGAGTGAGTGTTGGGTGTTTTGCGCCATACCGACAGCCAGGGTAATTTTCACAACGAAAACCAATTGGGATGAATTCTGTCTTTGGTGATTGAATCTATGAGATGAAGGTGACAGGGCGGGCAAACAGCAGGGGATCAAAACCCAGCGATCATTTTTGCTGTACCTCATCCCTTAGTGAACCAAGCACTGACCGGGAATTGAACCCCAAAACCACTTGGTCAGTGCAGGGTCCCCCCTATCGTCGCCTCTTACGATCAGCAGGGGCTACTGAGGGCCTATTCTTACCCGGACCCCCACGGGGCAAGCACATTGTATTCCCAAGCAAAACGAGCTCACTGAAAGAGATAGGTTCTTTGCAAGAAAGCAGCAGCCCGGTGAGTCCGGTGTACAGTATGTTAGTGTGCTCTGAAAATATGCAGAGACCTGCAATTTTGATCTACAGGAAGACGTAATCATTTGTGATCAACTTGTAGGAGGTATGTTGCCCGACGAAAAACTTAAAGACAAACTGTATGACAAAGACGATCTTATGTTATATAAAGTGCTCAATATTATATCGACTCTTGAAGGTTATTTTGCTAAGTCCAGTAAGCTGCATGGCAAAGTGCTCTTGCAAGTCAAGCGCAAGGGCAAGTTTTACCTTGTCGAGTTCATAGTAGTAGACAGTAAAAATCGTATCGTTGGTCTTTCTACGTGCGAAGAGCTCAGTCTTGTCAAGTTTGTTGATGATGTCAAGCAGTCCGGTGTGAGATCACCGAAGCAAATACTAAAAGACCCAAAGCATAAGTCTGTGTTTAAAGGTCTGGGTCATATCAAAGGTGTTGTGTATGATATGAAGATGAAATCTGGTACAGAACCTGTTGTAAACCCTCCACATAAGGTACCTCACCCACTACAAAAAAGGTTAAAGGTCACACTTGGCAAAATGTGTGAGCAAAGTATTATTGAGCCTGTAAGAACCTATAGAATGGGTAAATTCTCTTGTAATTATTGAGAAAAAGTCTGGCATGTTGCGACGTTGTATTGACCCTACGTCTTTGAATGAGGGTATCCAGCATGAGCATTATCCTAAGCATTCAGTTGAGGAGGTTGCCGCTGTCTATCTGGTAAAAAGGTATTTTCTGTGTCAGATGCAGGCCAAGCATTTTATCAGACTGAGGTTACGGAGACCATGTCAAGGCTCTAACGTTTGACTCACCGTTTGGCCAATATAAGTTTTTGTGTATGACGTTCGGTATTTCGTCAGCTTCAGAGGTGTGGGAGCATACCATCACTAGTAAGTTTGCTGATATCCCAAGCATAGAGGTAATAAGGGATGACATACTTATTGCAGGTAAAGACTTATTTTGAGAAAGGTTTTGGATAGGAGTGAGTGAGTGAATGTTGGGTGTTAAACGCTGTACCGACAGCCAGGGTCATTTTCATGGCGAAAACAAGTTTGGACTTATTCTGTCTTTGGTGATCGAATCTATAAGATTAAGGTGACAGGGCGGGCAAACAGCAAGGGATCAAAACCTAGAGATCATTTTTGCTGTACCTCCTCCCTTAGTGAACCAAACATAGTCCGGGAATTGAACCCATAGAACCACTTGGTCAGTGCAGGGTCCCCCCTATCGTCGCCTTCTATGATCAGCAGGGGCTACTGGGGGCCTATTCTTACCCGGACCCCCACGGGGTGGTTTTGATAAGGGCACTAGAAAAAGGTCTAGGTCTATATTCTGAGAAGTGTAATCTTGCAGTAGAGTCTGTAACATACAAGGGCCGTGTATTCTCCAACAAAGGGGTAAAAGTCAATCTGACAAAAGTTAGTGCCATAACAGATTTTCCAACGCCTGAAAGTGTAGAGGATGTAATCAGTTGGTTGGATAGCAGAAAGGTACCGATTCCATAATGCGAAGCAGGTGAAAGGGGAAAGTATAACAACATATGTTGCCAAACTAAAGAGGCTTTCAGAGCATTGTAAGTTTGGTGGGAGTCTGCACAAAATGATAAGGAACAGGTTTGTTTGTGGGTTGAGAGACAAAAGAATGACCCAGAGACTTTTGACTGAGGCTAACCTCACATTTCATAAAGTGGTTAGTATCAGTAGCACAATAGAGGCACCATCAGAAGACAACAATGTCAGTGCTTACAACTGTTGGTTTAAAGACAAGGTTTGTCACAGTTGTGAGGAAGTAGGAATTTGAGAAATTGGCAGAAGGTCTGATGGAAAACAAAGGACGCGACCTCAAACATATTCTCATAAACACGGGCATAAATGACATTAAAGATGGGAAGAACATTGACCAAACCATCAAGTCTCTAACAGGATTACTGGCTACCCTCAAGAAAAAGTCCCCTGCTACGGACATGGTCTTCTCAATGCCCATGTCCAGATCATACAACGAGGAGCTCTAGTGTTTAGGTCACAAGGTCCACGGATTCTGTATCAGAAATGGAATCATGTTCATTAGACGATACCTAGATCAGTGCCACTTTGCAGACAGGTACCATATAACATCAGAGGGGACCCGTATATACATCTCATGAGTACACCAACACACCCTCCACAAAAACCGGGACGAGCGGGATACCTTGAGACAAAACACAGAAGGTTCAATGAACAGCAAAGACTATCCCAGGGTTGCATCAACCAGCGAGAAATGCTACCCATGCACTCCAGGCAGACAGCAGTATCAAGGTCGAGGTAGGGGAAACAAGTATAAAAGACAATACTACTAGAACTTTCCTACCACAAACACCCTGTACGGCAGTGCACTAATTGCATAGTGCGCAACATGGTGGTTCATAAATGGTTTTAAAATAAACTAACTATTTTAACTATTACAGGAGTGCCGTTGCTGTGTTGCTATAGCTGTTGTTGCTATGGTAACACTGACGTCATCGGTTCCTGGAGTGACGGTATTACACTGCCGACATTTCAGAGGAACTCGGGGCACCGCTGAGAGCAGACAGTCGTTAGGGATCGGCCTCCGGCCGCAGCCTCCGCCCAGCGGGCGGAGAAGACCACTCCAGCCCCATGCAACAGCCGATAGACAGACTCGGTAACGGGGTGGTCTTCCTCTGATGGAGCCACTCCCACTCCAACAGGTTGGTCAAAATTGTCATACTTGTACTTGGGTTAAAAACATCACAGATAAGGACATGTGCATGTTAAAGAGAGGGGCCAGTGAAACTTTAATTTTGTAAAATTCTCATCTTATACCATAGATATGATGCTTTAATGGGAATACAAAACAATTTTATGACTATAAATTGATATCTTGCATAGTAAATTGTGTCTATAAATCAGATCACATATTGAAACCCCTGCACACCTGACACAGGACGTCTGTGTGTGACGTCACTAAAATGACAGTTATATTCAAATTTCAAATTTCTAAATTCCATAAAAATTATATTTTTTCACATTTTCTTTTGTGAATAATTTAATTTTGTGATTTTAATCTCTTTTAGACTTATAAAGGACATTTGACAAATTTCTTTTTGCAATTTTTCTTAGTTTTATATTTTTTCAACTGTTCTGCTTGTGACGTCACAAACAGATACATGGTATGTGCAGGCAGTGTCAGATGTAGGCAGGGGATCTCAGATTGATACACTAATATGTGCATAAAATAAAAACTAATAGAGGTAAAAGTATAGAATTTGATATGGTTGTTCCCTAGGTAGTAAGGATCACGACAGTATACTCATTTTTGGTCACTGGCCCCTCCCTTTAAGATAAACCTTGTGCTTGTACTTCTCATGTACTGGAATTGAATTAGTTATGTCAAATGTCAATAATAATAATAAACCTCTCTCTATACTAAAGTAAAACCTCTCATGTCTTTATATGGGTTGTACTAGCCCATTGGTGGAGCTCTCCTTGATTTAGGATTAAATCATACACAAATTATACAAGTTTAGGATCTTGTGAACTATACATAATGTATATGACCACATAGTACATTTGGTGGAAAACCCGGGTAAAATGGGGTCTAATGCGTCACTATTACATTCATTAATGGTATATTTAGCTGGCAAAAGTGAACAGAGAAACCAGCATCTTCATACCTTACTAATAACATACGGAAGACTTCTCATAAAAGCAGAAGGTCTTTTATTAGTACCTGAGGTAATTGTTAGCAAAGTACAGTTTACCCAAAGGTTGTTTTCAACTAAATGAAATGCTGTAATTCAGAAAACAGGGATACAAATTCTCATAAGAATGTCTCACGAACAGGGAATCAAACCCAATGAACTGCTTGGTCAGTGCTGGGTTCCCCTGTCGTCACCTTCTATGATCAGCAGGTACTACTGGGGACATATATTCTCTCAAGGAGCAGAAGCTCCACCAAGGTACTCCCACTGGGGCCAAAGAAGAGAAGCATCTTCTCATCTTGGATGGTCACCAGAGCCACACAATTCTTGCAGCTGTAGAATTTGCAATGAAAAATGGCATAGAAATGGGCATGGTACACACCGTGACACTGAACTCATAAGATGCAGCCCTTAGATTGTGCCTCTGACAATAATGATATTTGGTGATTGAATCTATGAGATGAGGGTGAGAGGGTGGGCAAACAGCAGGGAATCAAGACCTGGAAATCATTTTTGCTGTACCTCATCAGTTATTGAACCAAGCACCAACCGGGAATTGAACCCAAAGAACCACTTGGTCAGTGCTGGGTCCCCCCTATCGTCGCCTTATACGATCAGCAGGAGCTACTGGGGGCCTATTCTTACCTGGAACTCCTATGGGGTACTTGGTGATGGCGAGACAAAAGACAATCCTAATACTCGGATAAAAAAGTATGATGAGTACTTCCTCCGCAAAATGTGTCACTTCATTTGAAGACAGAAATTCTCTCGGTGAGTGCACCAACCTCTTGAGAAATTTGAACAGTATCTTTCTGATTACTAGCTAGTACTTTTAACTTTTCCAGCCAAGCCTGTTATGATGCCCATATCATGGACCACATTCTAGATGGTCACAACAGTAAAGGAGTGAAATTAAAGTTAACTTGTTCAGCCAAGTTAGATTTAAAAAATATTCTTGACATCTGAGAGGCTATGGAGCTAACAATGAAAACAAAAAGATTGTAATGAACAAATCTAAGATGAAGTTAGCAAAGTATCTCACTACCAGAGTAAAAAGTTTGAAGAAAAGCGTTGTAAATTCTGCTTTAAGAATCATTGTATGTTCAAATCTGCTTGCCCAGCCTGGGATAAAACATTTTACGCTTGTCAACAACCTAACCATTTTCCTGATTCTGACACCTGTCAAAGTAGTAAATCTGATGTCAAAACTGAAAAGTAGGACAAACCTGATCATAAGCCTAAAAGTCCTTCTAGTTCTAAAGGCTCTACCAAACCATCTATGCGTAATTTCTATCCTAAAGGAAAATTGCATGTGGTACACGATGACAACAACTCCAGTGATAGTTCAACCAAAGGCTCTGTAAGTGTAGTATATTGGTATTTCTGACCCTAAGGCACAACCTTTGTACTGTAAGATGAAGATTGACGATTCTGAAAATGTCCACCAAATCGATCTTGGTGCTACTGTCTGCATAGCACCTGTAAGGCATGTCAGTGATAGGTTGATTCACAACGAACAAGTAACTCTCACAATGCCTGTGTACCTTGAATGTCGTGCAAAGCAGTTGTTTTTTTTTAATTTTTTTTTTTTTATTAATCATTATACTCATCTTACAGGATGATCTTCCGTATAAGTGAAATGTAGTATAATATGACAATCAACTCAAGTAAATAAATTGCATTGACATTCAAGTACATGGGCTGTAACTAGTATAAGGTCGAGCATGGGTCACTATCAATTATGATGCCTTTGATATTTGCACTGTCAAAATTGATGATAGCAAATATGAATTTCCTTGTGTTTTGACGCAAAACTAGGTTCCCTAGCTGGCAGTCCTGTGCACCTCACCCTGGAGAAGGGTGTGTTGGCCAGCGTGCAGGCCACATGAACAGCTAGTAATTTGAACCCAGTGAGTGCGTGGGTGACATTTTAACTTTGTCAGTCATTGGTGATCATATCTATGAGATGAAGGTGACAGGGCGGGCAAACAGCAGGGGATCAAAACCTGCAAATCATTTTAGCTGTACCTCAACCCTTAATGAACCCAGCACTAACCGGGAATTGAACCCAGGGAACCACTTGGTCAGTGCTGGTTCCCCCCTACCGTCGCCTTATATGATCACCAGGGGCTACTGGGGGCCTATTCTTCCCTGGAACCCCCATGGGGTCAAATTTTAGTATCAAGCAAGTTCTAACCCCCCCCCCCCATCTTTTTTCTGCTGATTTGTTAGGCACTCCTACTCAACTTTAAGTTTTCAGCCTCAACCCCAGCTGATCACGCCTCCGCCCATGCTGCACCCTGATGTCGTCTTACCCCACCAGGACCAAATACAATAGGAACCGCAAAATCAGGCCATGAACATAGGTCATGAACGTGACTAAAGGGCTTTTACGCCACTAGACACTTTATGAAACTTCAGAAAATTTGAAATTTCGAAGACTGAAATATTTTATGCACTAATCGTCATTTTATTTCAGATACAGCAAAAAAAGCTGTTTGTAGACAGCTGGTATTGGTTATATCTTGTGACTTTTGAACCTGTTACTTGATATCGTGGTTTATCCTGTAACACTTTGACTTAGAACCTATGAATATGAAGTACTTGTAGAGGTACTAAAGAACTAAAGAACTTTCTTAAGACTAGAGTGCCTGTACTGGTTGTAGTAGAAAAGTAAGGTATTGTTGTTGCCTTTGAAATATAAGAGAAGGCAAGGTACTAGTATAGGTACTACTAGACTAAAATAACTCACTTTTGAAGTGGTATTAAACCTGCATAGGTAGCAGTGTATGAACATATTTGAACCTGCACATGTAGCAGCACACAAAGGTCATATAAGTTTAGGAGATATATGGGAACAGGGAACTTAGACTATTTGGGTAGGGTATTTAACCTGAACGCTTGTGAACCCAAAGTTAGCAGTCCCTTTATTTCCATTATATTATCTACCCATTCCAAGTTGACCTACATCTTTCAAGACGAGTGACCTAAGAACCAAAGACAGGAAAGACTCCTACAAACATGAGATGTCGACTCGAGAATATGCATCGTTGAAGGCACGTGAAGCCGACACATGGGCTGAATTTTACAGAGCTACGTAGCTAACACCAAGCTGGGGATTCCACACATGGTGCATGTCCTGGACGATTTACTTATCATAACCTCATCAATGTCAGAACCCCAGACACAATTCACCGATTCCTTTCATTCTGCCAAAAATGCGGGATACCTATCGCCCCTGAAAAAACCGGCTCCCCCTTATCTTGTCCCCAGCTGACCTATCTGACATTCTGACCCTGACCCTGGGCCTGCCTTCATGTGACAGTTTCAGCCTAACAGGGACAGATCTCCAAACCCACTTGAAACCTCTTGAAAGTACAATTATGTTATAAATATTAGATCTACTACCTAATGGTACGACCAGCACTTACCATCACTCCCCCTAGTGTCTACAATAACACTTAGCTCTGCCTACCAAGCCCAAGCCTTAAGACCTCTGTAAGAAGCTCCCAAAAATAATATGGTGTCAGAAGGAACTACATTGAAGAAAAAGTCTAAGAGCTGTCAGGAAGATGTATGAATACTCCAAAATCAACAAGGTGAGGTGTTGAGACCACTTACTTCATAAAAGTATGAATATAGATTCTAAAAAGGCTATTCAAGCTCTGAGAAAGAGGAGGTAAACAAGGTCACAGACTAAAATTGACACTAGGTGGCAGAAATGAGTGCAGTCAGTGACTTCTAGTGAGAAGAGAAGGGCTGCTATTGGTTCTGAGATCTCCTACAAGAGAGTAGCGAGTCAATCCAGACCAAGCGCCACCAAATGACACCACCACCAGATGTGAGCAGTCTATGGAAAGTGGAATTTGCAACAGGTCAATATGAACTCACACCATTAAATATACAGAGGAGACTGAAAGTACTATATAAGAAGAAAAGAAGAAATAAGAAAATAAGAAAATAAGAAGAAAGAAGAAAAAAGGTCATTATGGCAAATCAACCACCACCACCCCAAGTCCTCATCAATATTCCATCCCCGGCATGGATACACAAGGAGATCTGGTAGAAAATTATTCATGGCTACAAGTGGGGGTAGCAACTCTGCTCAGCATTATGGATAAAGACTGTTTCAAGACCGATCAACACCTAGACATGACCACAGCAGAAAGAAGGAGCATTGATGACATTCTAAGGGAATTAAGCGAGCACTATGAACCACAGCAAAACATCATTTTTGAACATTTCAAATTCAATTTGTGCGACCAAAAAGATGGTGAGGGAATTGAAATGTATGTCACAAGACTTTGCAAGCTAGCAAGCAGCTGTAATTGTGGCAACCTAACAGATGAGATGATACATGACCGCACTGTTCTTGGAATTAGAGGAAAAGATATCTGAGCAAGATTTCTCCTAGAACCAAACTTCAACCTGACTGGCGCTATAGAGAAATGCAAAAAAAGAGTAGATCAAGTAGAAGATTCCGGTTCATCATCAGAAGACAGCGAAAGTTCAGAAGAGTCAGCATATTGAGTCTACTCACAGATGGGCAAAGGCAAGCAGTACTTTACTGTTCTGACGGTTGAGAAGAAATAAGGCAACGGTCAAGTGTAGGAACCTTAAGACATTGAAGACACTGACAGAAGATGAAGAACTCAAGAAAAGTAAAAGCAGATTGAGGACAATCTTGTTAGCGCTGGTGTACACTTGTGAGAGATTTGATCACTATCTACATGGAAAGCAGTCCATTGTCGCCCTGTCAGACTACAAGCCGCTGGAAACCATCTTCTAGAAGACCATCCTAAGCACACAAAAGAAGCTACAGCGTATGCGTCTCCATCTTCAGAAGTACTCGCTGAAGGTTGTCTACCAACAAGACCCAAAGATGTTTGTGTCTGACACCCTGTCCAGAGCCCCAAGAAAGGTTACAGCAGCAACATCTGACACAAGTACGGCTGTATTCTACAATGAGCTCGAGGAAATAAATTCTGAAAGGGATGCCAACATCAGCGATGCAAGGATGCAGCAAGTGCAACAACTCACACAGCAAGATGCCACCATGCAAGTACTGATGAATGTCATTTTGACTGGCTGGCCATAGTACCGAGAGAGTGAGTGAGTGTTGGGTGTTTTTACGCCTTACCGACAGCCAAGGTCATTTTCACATTGAAAACCAGTTGTGACGAATTCTGTCTTTGGTGATCGAATCTATGAGATGAAAGTGACAGGGCGGGCAAACCGAAGGGGATCAAAACCTGGAAATCATTTTTGCTGTACCTCATCCCTTAGTGAACCCAGCCCCAACCGGGAATTGAACCCAAATAACCACTTGGTAAGTGCTTGGTCCCCCCTATCGTTGCCTTATTTGATCAGCTGGGGCTACTTGGGGCCTATTCTTCCTGGGAAACCCCATGGGGTTCCTGGAGATGGAGGTCACCACCACACAGCCTCTCAAAGGAGTGCCCAGGACTATTATCAGAGCACCCACTTCGGGATCACGAAGAAAGGTGTGACTGGTATGGGACAGGCACGTCAGGGGCTCCAGTGTCACCCTGGCCCGATTTTTTGACTTTCGAACAATTTCTCCTTTATGCACCTGATCTCTGATTTCTATGATCATCTGTCACTTATCAAAACCCTGATGACTCGATATCATTGCTTTACAGACTCAGTCTCCCTGCACATCAAATGCTCTACAAAACAATTAAGCAACAGTCCTTCAAATGGCTCGAAACATGAGGAGACATTTCATTGCCTTTTTTGATAGTCAAGAGAGACATATGGTACAGACTCACGAAATCGACTCCACTTCTATTTTTCCCAACCCTCTGTCTTTTCCTCCTAATCATTTGCTCCAATATGTGTCCTCTATCTAAATAGATAGAGGACATCCAGAGGAACTCGGGACACTATACTTTTCTATATGTGGGATACATATTTCTGGGTGAAATTTGGCCTCGAAGTTGACAAAATGTATGAAAAGTGGCACTTTTTAAATGTCCACAGCACCAGTGCATCTGAATACATTAATATTTTAGTTATTCTAATAACTATTACCTAAATTAAAGGTATTGTTTCCTTTTACATATGGGTATGGGTAGTGTATAAAAGGGAAAACGGGACCTTGGTATCCCACAATTTTTCCATGGACTCTCAGATAAAATGTCTCAGGAAAACTGGTTTTTATGTCATACGGACCCAATTTAGTGAAAAATAAAATATCACATTTCAAACATCTAACCCCCTCAGTTCCTAGTTCATACATATTCTCAATTTTTAGCTCTCCAGTGGTGCTGCTAGGCTTCACAGGCCAAAGTGTATTGCAGAACTGGCGTCACTGTTAAGCCCGGTTTTTACATTAGACTATCAGACAAACTACAAAGATCATAACTAAACCATCATTACAGCCTGTAACTGTCACTATTTGAATAAGATATAAACAGTCAGATTGACTTGGCTTCATTTATTCCAGTAGTTACAGGCGATCCAAAACGCTGAACGTTATAAGTTTTTACCTTATAAGTTTTTACGTGAGCGGTGCGGGAAAATTTTCGTTGCAATGGCTTAGGCCCCTCGCAGGTTGTAGCTGGTCTGTGTTTGACGCCTCCGCTCTCGGAGAACAACATCTGGTAGCGTTCATGGCACAAATGTGGCGGATCGGACATACGGTTTTACAGATTTTTACTTGGCAAAAAGGTGGGTAATTTTGCATCTCTGCCGTAAAAACTTCATGTATAAGAGGGCTAGCATGTTGTAGACCAGATAAAATGGTCCATTTTGATGTGTCGAGGGGTTGGGGAGGAGATAAAACTGAAAGAATCGATCGGGCAGGTTCAAATTTGTCGCCGGCAGGGCCAGCACTGCACATGAGGAGACAATGCGGAGGAAGTTGGCGTGGATGTCAAAGCGGCACATTCAAAGTTTCCTGAAGGAGCCGGTCAATAGCACCTGCTTGCCCGGTAAAAGACATGGGGTGAAGGTCCGGGTTATAAAACTCCAGAAGTACATGCTCAACTCCAAACTCAAGACGCTGCATTCTCGCTACTCCAAAGAAAATCCGGAGAGGAAAGTGAGCCTCGCTGTCTTTAAGAGGGCTCGTCTGGCAAACGTGGTGACCTTCCGGTCCATCAAGAGGGAGGTATGCTTATGTCAAAAGCATGCCAACTTAGGATACCTCGTGGCAGCCCTCAAGACAGTTGGAGTTACTGAGAACAACAGTGAGTTCGTGGCGAACTACAGTGTCGAGGAGGCCGCCAACAAGATAGACGAGTTGGACAAGTTGGAACAGGCGGAGGTGCCAGTGCTGCTCAATGGGAAACACTTCAAGCACACGACTCTACTGGAAGAGACGGTCCCAAAGGAGGAGTTCCGTGCCAAGTTCCTTGCCGATATGATGACCTTCCGTGACCACGAAGAGCCGGTGCATGCCCAGTATAAGCAGTTTGATAACCTCAAGGGACAGTTGCAAGGTCGATTTCGGTGAAAACTGGGTATGCAAATTCAGACGCGAGATTTCGGGTGCATACTACTCGAAAGGTCAGGTGACCATACATCCTGTGGTCATCCACCACAGTCTAGGCAGCGGCAGTAACGGACCAAACAAGACAAAGCTCACCACCCGCGCCATCTTGTCGGATGTACTGTTGCACAAGGCCACGACCATCTTCGCCTTTATCAAGGCACTCGCGGACTGGCTGAAGGAGAAGCTGCCATAGATCAAGCAAGTCCATTATCTATCGGACTCACCCTCCAGCCAATACAAGAATGGCTCCATCTTCCGTGTTGTGCAGAATCACCAGTGTCTCTTCAATCTGAATGCAACCTGGAGCTACTTTGAGTGTGGCCACGGCAAGGGGCCGTGTGACGGGGTAGGAGGAGCGGTTAGGCGCTCGGCCGAGGATGCAGTGAAGGAGGATAAGCACCTCGTCAAGTCCGTCCTGGACTTTTACAACTGGGTGAGGGAACGTGAGGACACCACAATGAACTTCATGCTGGTCACTAAGGGGGAGGTAGCAGAAGCTGTGGACAAGCTGGAGGCCCTTGGGAAGTTCCCAATCATCAGAATGATGAAAGTCCGCTCAGTGGTACCATTAGGCCGGAAGCTGTACATGCGTAACACCTCGTGTTTCTCACCATGCTGTTGGTCGGACAAGACCTTCCATCATCAGTGTGAGGGATGGGTCTCCCACAGCGGACCATAGGAGCACCGGCCTGTAAGAGTCCCCACTCCTGAGCCTGCTGAGACTGCCAACGACACCGTTCCCCAGGCTGAGACTGCCGTCGATACTGTTCCAGAGGCTGAGACTGCCGACAACACCATTCCCCAGGCTGAGACTGCCGACGACACCATTCCCCAGGCTGAGGAGCAGGGTTTGACAGACTTCTAAGACGATAGAATACTACGCAAGTTTAAACCCGCTTAACATCATCTATTTTGCTGGAGGAGTGAATGACATCACTCAGAAAGACAAAAAACAGGAGTCATAACCTTTCCATTGAATTTGGCAGAAGGGTTCACTCTACATCTCACTTCACTGTTGAACCAGGCATATGAGCAACTCAAGGAGAACCTACCCTCCACTATGGTGGTTTTCTGTCCCCTGATTGGAGCGAGACTAAGCTCTGTTTTGAGAAGTGAAATCACAAACCAACAAGATAATATTGGTTCCTGGATTTATGCATTCAATAAGGAGCGAGTGAGTGATGAAAGTTTTATGCCGTACCGACAGCCAAGGTCATTTTCATGGCCAAAAAAGGTTGGGACAAATTCTGTCTTTGCAGATTGAATCTATGAGATGAAGGAGTGAGTGAGTGAGTGTTGGGTGTTTTATGCCGTACCGACAGCCAGGGTCATTTTCACGGCGAAAACCAGTTGGGACGAATTCTGTCTTTGGTGATCGAATCTATGAGATGAAGGTGACAGGGCGGGAAAACAGCAGGGGATCAAAACCCAGCAATCATTTTTGCTGTACCTCAACCCTTAGTGAACCAAGCACTGACCGGGAATTGAACCCAAAAAACACTTGGTCAATGCAGGGTCCCCCCTATTGTCGCCTTGTACGATCAGCATGGGCTACTGAGGGCCTATTCTTACCCGGACCCCCACGGGGCATGAGATGTAGGTGACAGGGCCTCACCATCTTGTCAGACGTAGACCTGGAGATCATTTGTGATGTACCTCATCCCTTAGTGAACCCAGCACCAACTGGGAATTGAACCCAAAGAACCACTTGGTCATTGCTGTAACACAGCAGTGTATTTGGGGAGTTAACAGTAATGAACATAACCTTACCATTTACGGTAGTGCACCCAGTGTTAGTATCAACAACCATAACAATCCAAGCTTGACGCTGGGTAGCGCCTCTCTTATCTTTACTGTACTATAACATCACCATAACATGTACCTTTTTGATGACATGAGATGTACACGAGTGATCAATGTATCATCACACGTGCTATCACGCGTGTCCCCCGGCCCCTCCCTGTAATGTCCCTTTTATTTAATAAACGCATCAACGGAGATTGTCAGATCGACTCCTGGCCCTGAACTGATAACACAACGAGAAGTTTGCTGTCATATATACAGCGCAGGGGATGGCGCCCTGCAGTGTGACCAGAGTGGGCCATCTGTAATAGACACCTTTCTCTGTGTCACCACTGCAGGATCCTCAACTCCTGGGTTTAACCCATTATGTCACCACAGTCAAACACGGCACTGTGGGACATAATTTGGTGTCGTGGACCGTGGATCGGTCTAGGTGGGCTACTGCACGGCGTGTGTGTAAGGTAGGTGCGCTCTTTCTTGCTGGTTGTTCCTATTGTGTGCAATGGCCCAAGGTGGACCTAACCCCGGTGCTGGGGCATTGGCCCAACAGTCACAGTTAAATTTAATGGGAGGCCCGACAAGTTTAAGACGTGGGTGAAGGAAATCGATAAGTATTCAGTTTTGATGGGGGCTGCCGAAGATCAAAAAAGGCATATCGCATTCCAGACAGCAGAGGGTCCGGTATCCGATTGCATACTGCGTTTCTTGACAAATGACCCGAACATCGCATGGAATGATTTGCGCCAGCAGCTATCCCAACGCTTTGGAGATGCTGGGCGCACATCAGGCCCAAGCTAGGTTGATACAGTTAAAACAGGGTAAGAAGGAGACGGTGCAGGTGTGGGCAGAAAGGGTACTGGACTTGGCCCAAGAAGCTTTCCCAGGGGAAGACTTGGCCCAACAACAAATAGCCCGCCAGTTGGTTGACGTGTTTATCGATGGGTTACATCAAAACAAAATCGCTAGTAACCTGATCCGGAATCCCCCGGCTAACTTTATGGAAGCTGTCACCCGGGCGGGTCAAGAACAAAATGTCCTTCTAAAAATCAAGACCCGGGGGAGGGAGGAGGTCCCCATGGACATAAATGCAGTTAGGGGGCGAATGGCCGACGAAGAGGGATGTTTCCATTGCGGTCGCATAGGTCATTGGAAAAGGGACTGCTGGGAATTACAAGGCAAGGGCCCTCAAGGCAAGGGGAAGGGGCCGCAAGGGGGTAATAACCAGACCAAAGGGAAAGGCGTGACCAAGAGAAAAAGGGGCTGCTGGTGTTGTGGCAGCCCTGATCACATAAAAAAAGAATGCCCCAAGGCCAAGACCAAAGGTAAAGGGTCGCAGGGCAAAGCTAAGACCCAGGGTAAGGGCAAGGGCCATGGTAAGGGCCCTAGGACCCCTCGGGTCTCCGTCGTGGAGGCCGGAGGAGAGGAGTCTGACACGGAGATAGATTCTCCGGGGGAGGAGGAGGAGGAAAACGCCTAACTCCGCTCTCTGACCAGGAGGGCAGAGGGCGGAGGAGTGTTGTAATCTCCTCCTCTACCAATCGTACCGATAGGTGTAGCTGCCGCTTAAAAGTAAATGGGCAACCCTACAGGGCCCTCGTTGACAGTGGGGCTGATGTGTCGTTAGTACATGTAAGATTATATAGGCAAATGGGTGGATCCCTGGACAAATTACAACCCTCGCCCTACCAATTGGCAGCGGTAGAGGGGTCCACCATCTCGTGTCTGGGGATGGGAGACATCACATTTCAACTAGGTAAAAAGAAGGTGAGGCACTCAGTGTGCGTGGTGGAGAACGTAGAGTCTACCCTTGTCCTGGGGTATGACTTTCTGGTCAGAAATGACGTCACATGTCATTATGGGCAGGGAGTCATGCTCGTGGGGAAGGAGAAGATCAGACTGGATGCTGAACGTTATATCAGACAGCTGGTGCGCCTCACCGGCGATGTCTATGTGCCACCCCAGACCAGTGTTGTTGCGAGGGTGAGGACACGTACAGCCCGGGGGACCCAAACACAAATAAGAGATCAACAAGAAAAAAACGAACAAAGGGCAAGAGCATACAGAGAAGAAGATAGGAGATCTAGCCCAAAGAGAACGTGTTACAAAATCTACAATAGATCAGGACCAACATCAAGAAATTCCACCAATGCATCATCAAGGGAATCATCAGCAACCAGAACATCAGAAAGGAGTAGGCACAGAGAACAAAGAAGAAATTCCCTGAGAGGATCGCCGGCTACAAGAAGAACTGAACAAACCAGGTACCGAGAACAAAGACGTGACCCCTCAGATGAAGACAGGAGAACACACAGAGAAGAACAACACAGATCGAGAACAATACACATAGAGTACATGAACGAATAGAGGACAGGCCGCCCCCCTGCAAGACCAAGAACTAAACAGAACAAAGCAAGACCAAGAACAAAACAGAACAACACAAGAACCAAACAGAACAAGGCAACAAAACACCAAACTGAATGAGACAACCGAACACCAGAAAAAAACAAAACCACCGAACAATAAACACCGAAAAAAAAAAGAAGAAGGCGCAGAAAAGAAACAAAGGAAATAAAAATACTATACACCAAGACTTGCATGAACACCCCGCTTGTTCCCAACTAACCTATCTGACATTCTGACCCTGACCCTGGACCTGCCTACATGTGAGTTTCAGCCTCACAGGCACCCACTTCAAACCTCTTGTAAGTATAATTATACCTCAAAATCTATTACACATACAAGCAGCAAAAATACTTTTTATCTAAACAAGGTAATTTGGCTTGTTTTTTTGTCCACGGCCAAAATGTTATACACTATGTCAAGTTGTGCGAACACCTAGTGTTAGATTTGAATACTGTATGTGTTTGATAGCATCCACTCAGAATGCACTGAGATTTGTTTGTTTATTGGGTTAGTTTAACATCCGGTCAACCCTTTAGGGCTTTTTACGCCACAAGGGCGGTGACCGAATCTGTGAAATGAGGTGCCTATTTGTAACAGTGGGACCCACTGCCCTCTTTATAGTGCTGCCACACTGAGATATCATGTCATAGGCCCACACAATACCCCACCCAGACCTATTATACTGACACTAGGCTGACCAGTCATGATTCGTGGTTCTTACTTTGACTACAAAGACATTTTTATAAGGAATAAAGTAAAACTATTATATCTAGCAGTCAATGGAACAAACCTACGTCACCTACAGAACCAGAGAGAACCTGACCCACATACAGAGCATTTATGGGTAAGAGCTACAATAGTTAAAGATTTTAATTGGTTTGAAGATTATCCTACTAAAAATAGTTAAATATTTTCAATGGTTTTAAGATAATTCTGCTAACTGTAAGAGTCTTAAAAACACTTGGATAACTTAGCAGCTTACTTATACAGGTTTAAGTACTTAGGATTTACATAATTATATAATTGAAACTGTGAGACTAAAGCTCCATACCCACTAGGTGATTTTAACACCGAAGTGCGACTTGGAGAATCAGCAGATTCTTAAAGGTAAATGCGGGTGACCACTGCAGTGCCATCTGGTGTGATTTTATTCTCATTGTAGGATTAACTTGAAATTTGACTTAAAAGTGAGGGAGTACACATGATTCACAAATGTGCAAATGTGAATAAAACAAAAAAGCAAATTTTTCAAAGAAAAAAGTAAGCAGACATTGCTAAAAAGAGCAGATTTTCTCAATTTTTTCTTATTTTCAGGAATAGAATTAAATTTTCCACGGTGACCTAACAATTTTTTTCACATAAACTATTGATTATGACCCTACCTAGAGATTCACAGCATTTAAAGTGAATGTCACGGTTATTTATTTTTGAATGTTGAAAAATGTACTTTTTGCCATAGGCCCCAATAGTAAACAGTCATTTTTCCAAATGCTTATATCTTAAAAATTGATATGGTGACATATGAATTTTAAAACTCCCTTATGTTCCTCATGCCTGTCTCTAACCACCATATGAGTTTCAGAATTTTCTCACGGTTTTTAAGAAATCATCCCTAACACCCGCATTTACCTTTAAGGTTGCCTGTTAGTACAGTATATTGGAATGTGCTTGTTTGATGTAAATCAGTGCTAAAATCAGCAGACTCTACCAGAGGAACTGGCCGAGTTTAGCACTGATGAGTCGGTCGATTGTATAAAAATTGCCTAGTGGGTATGGGGCTTTAGATAATGATAACACTAACCAGATGTACGTTGACTCTATCATGGTGGGACGTTTCAAACTCACATACAAAGACACGAACAGAGGGGTTGGAAATAAATGTCAAACCATCAGCCAGTGGCAGACTTTTTTCAATCCAGACAATTATTTATAGTACACTCCTTGACAACTTAGATGTTTCAAAAGAGAAAGGTAATGTCTAATAGATTCTCCAGTTTGGCCATTGGCACTCCTTTATATGGCCACTCTCACCAGCAACAACCCCTCTTACACGGCCACAATTTTAAGGGTACCGTCACATTTTTGAACATCATTTTAAGACCTTTTCAAGACCAAGATAAGAAAAAAATAAGACCCACCAATAATGGATTAAAAAAAATCTGAACACATGATATGATCTGCATTTGCTGTTATTGTTAGTGTACTTGCTTGAAAGAGTAATTTGGAACGTCATGGTTACTACATTTTAACGTTTCAAAAAGAATTCACCTTAGGACCTCTGTAAGACCTCTAAATTACAAAACTCTTAAATATATGACATTTTAAAGGTTTGCATTTTGGAATATCAATCTAAGGCCTTTCAAAACATGTGTGCAAACCCTTTTCCAACGTATAAACATTCCATGACTCTATCAGATTTACCCCTTAGCCAGTCATCTTGTTCTTGCAAGTTGCCAATTCCCCAACACTGGCCCCATTAGAAGGAAAGCCACTGTGCTGCCATCTAAGAGATATTTATTGAACTATGATCAAAGTCGCCAGTGAAAAGAAAAGATTTCTTGATATATAGATTAAGTTTATATACATCAGGGATGTAAACGTTATGATACAATTATTATTTGTCAAAAGAGGTGCTCAAGTGAAAAAAAATATCGGAAAGTTTATATTCCTGATATATGCAGTATCTATGTTAGTATAACATGGTGCATTTTTATTGAAGTAACGGTAAAAAAAATCCGCAAAACCACTATGTGTAATTACACTTGTGTTGGTCATTTCACTTGCGTTTATCGACAGGAAGGCAAGGAAACAAAAGTAATTTCTAAGAACACATCGTGGAATATTGAATTTGCTTGCGTTCGAACTTGCACTGGGGCAACTCAAGCAGGAATGCAAGCATATATATAGCTAAGTGGTTTCTATGGTATACTTGCAATCAGATAACAACATGTTGGTATCTGAAACACAAGCTACTTGCGTTTCCTAGCAAGAGCAAACGCAAATACTCCCCAACACATAGTGGAATTAGCCTTAAATTTCTTGAACACTTACAACCTTATGTGGTACTGGAAGTACGAACGACCTATTATTTCCCAAAGTGATTAAAGGTGAAATATCTTAAGTAGAAGGTGCTGTGCTATAGAGCCCTAAGGCTATATTCCACGATGCGTTCAGAAGCACTTGCGTTCCCTGTCATTAAGGAATGCAAGTTTACTTGCGTTTTTACTTGCGTTCAGATACCAACATGTTGGTATCTGGAACGCAAACGACTCAAATTTCCTATTTAGAGAGAATGCAAGCACTCCCCAATGCATCATGAAATATAGCCTTTATACTTGCGTTCATACTTGCGTTCCATGAATGCACGCACAACTCATCGTGGAATATACCTTGCGTTCCACACCAGTTGCATTGATCACATGCGTTATGGAACGTTTCACTTGCGTTGCCAGGGTGCCTGGACGCAAGCTGATAACGCAAGTGCCCAGAATCTGAATGCATCATGGAATACAGCCTCTAGTTATCAGGGTTCCCACGAACTTGGAAGAATCAAATTCCATGACTTTTCCATGACCTTTCCATGACTAATTCTGATTTTCCAGGTTGACTTTCCAGGGTTCAAACAATTAGAACCATTATAAAAATGATTCAATTAACGGCCTCCCATCACCCCTATAACCATCCTATCCACACCAGTATATGTGACGATTCAATGAGTGTAAGTGCTTTCCAGGAACGATCCAAATACCTATGGAAATAAGGCAATTAAAACTTATCTAACTTAATATTTTTAGAACTCAAGCTGATTTTCCATGACTCAGGTCAAAATTCCATGACTCTTGGTCAAATTTTCAAATTCCATGACTTTTCCATGACTTTCCATGACCACCTTCATTTTCCAGGTTTTCCAGGTTGTGTGGGAACCCTGAGTTATACATACGCATTTCTATTCTTAATTAGAACTCTACTAGATCTGGTATAATTTACCAGCAACGACATCTTGCACAGTTAAACTGTAAGACTGGGATAAATATGGATTTTCAAACTGTAACTGCTTCTTTTAAAAGGAGCTATATCTTAAGGAAATGCCTGAACACGGCAACAATTTAGAATTGAAGAGCAGCTTTTGCTGTTTACTTGAACACAATACAAGATATATAGGCAGTAAGGGCGCCATAGAATAAAAAGTGGCCCTTGAATACCAGAGAAATATTTTTGGGTATATCAAGAAGTATACGCAGAATAGACTACAACAAAATCCACCCGTTAGTCTCATGGCTCTCGTCCGAGCATGTGTAGCTTCCACTTTTTGATCATAGAGGGCGGCACTCGCAGGAGGGGATCTGAAATGGACAAAAGTATTTTGAAATTGATATATAAAATGATAACGATGATCCAACTCAAAGCTTGAGATCAAATTCCCTGCGTTTTCCCAGAGATTTCCCTGTCTCACGGTAAATTTCCCCATTCATGGTTCTTATCCCAAGGTGTTCAAGTTTAAAAATATCATAAGAGATGCACAACATGTCAGTAAGAAATTGACATAATTATCATTCTCAGAAAAGTGATATATCCTGAATCTTACAAGAAGAGAGATCCTTGGTCAAACCGAATTCCGTGTGTTTTGGTCAGTTTTCCCCTGTGTTTTGGTCAATGTTTCCCTGTATTTTCCTTGATCTTTTTTTCACCTCATTTTCCTAAGTATTGGGGAGCCAGTTCGGTGGTATCTCTAAACTCTATTTCTGGCCAGCGTCTCTCGTTTTACTTCATGTTCTTCTGTAAGGTTTCCCGACTACGAGAAATATTTCTATGAACTTCCCTAAATTCTCCATGACCTTTGCGGATTTGTCAAATACGTTTTCCATATTTTCATCAGGAGCCCTTTTTACAGAAATTGTCCTATGATGGGTACTTTTGGGAATGATGTCAAATTTCTTGAGCCAAGTCAAAAAATGAAATACATGACACATTCTTTAACAAATGAAGAAATGGAGAAAACAATGAGTACTGTGCACAAATAATTGTCTTCCAAGTGGTTCTACCAAACATAATATTTACCTTGTCTTACTGCACTGTACACAATTCTTGCAACAATCAAAAAACCAAAATATTCTATTGACATTGAATTTAAGTAGGGGCAATGGGCTCGAGAGTTTCAGATACGCCAAGTCTTTAAACAATTTACACAAATATATTGACAATTTATCAGTTTGGTCATAAAAAGCAACGAGTATTCTGTCTTCCGACGGAGGTTAATATCATGCAATGACAAAGATTATTGTTCCAATTAACTCCCTACTTTTACGTTAAATACTTTTACTCATGCTCATGTAATACATCTGAAAACCAGTGGGAACACTAAAGATTATTACCAAAAAATATTATTTAAAGAAAGAAAAAAAAACACGTTTTTGCTCACCTATCTTGACTTCGGGTTCCTGCTGCAGACCCTGGCCCTGCTGCATGGCGGCCACGATACTGTTGGTGGTGGCTCCAGGACCCAGGGTCTGAAAAGAACAAGAAGCAAATTAGCTACAAAGTTCCGCTCATGTATGAGCGATGGTCGTCCCTCAGTAAACTAAAGGCCCTTCTAATACCAGAGGGCTTTGTGTAATATCGGCTCTTTCTCATATATTATCTCACCTTATTTCTCCCTTCTAATTCCCTTCTTTTCTATATTTTGTACCTGCCGGCTTTTATTGGGCCGAAAACAATTGACAAGAGTACCAGGATTCTACAATGTGTATCTTCTGTTATCGTTATGACTGGCATTTGAAAGAAAACTTAAAACGTAGGGGCAATTTGATAAGCACTAAGGCCATATTTTGTTTTTGTATGGAAATAATAAATAATTAAAATTGTCAAAAAAAAAAGAAAAACTGTTGAACCAACACCGGGATTAGATTTTCAAGTGGTTGAGAACTATATTTAAAATCAACCTGACATCTTTCGACTGGCAATTGTCTCCTTCAGGGCCTTCTTTGTGTTTGCTTTAGAATATTCAAGCAAATGCAATTTTAATATTTTTTTTAATATTTAAACAACAGCCTTTGTAGGTAAATCCAAGATACAAGGCTGACAGTGAGCACAACTTTTCTACTTACCGGTGTGGCCATTGACTGTGTGTCGAGGTCCCATATAATCGGTATTGACCGGTCGATCTGCTTCAGGTAGTCGTCTAGTTTGACCTGTAGGCTGATCGCCCTCTCCTCGCGGTTGTGCATCACAAGGGTTTGCAACAGTGAGTTGACGTCGTCTGTAAAAAAAGAATATAAAAAGTGGAATAAGACAATGGCAAGCACTGATGGCATTAAAACTGACTAAACCTCAAAAATACAAACCAAAGATACAGGGTTAGATATACATTGGCGCCCTTTAATGTAATTTTTACATTTAGAAAAAACATAACTACGAAAAGTGTATTTCAGTATCTTATCTATATGCAATGATGTAACCTGATTCATAATTATCTATTTTGAAGAGGATGGGATAAGATTTGATCCCTAGAAAACAAATAGCATTCATTTTTCAAAATAAACCCTATTTATGAGTCCCATCCTTTTTGGATTCCCGTACGTGTCTCTATTAAGCATAATTATATAAACTCATTATTTATTTGTTTGTTTGTTGGGTTAGTTTAACGTCCGGCCAACCCTTCTGGGTTCTTTTACCAGACTGCACAAGGTAAAGCTTTGCAGCTAGTTTTATGCCACATGGTTGGTGACCGAATATATGATACAATTTAGCAGAAACCCCACCGATTCGACACCCTACTCTTTTCAAAGAGTGGCAAGGGGTCTTTTATGTGCAATGTCCCATAGAAAGGACACCACACACCCGGCCTTTGAATACCCTGTTGGGGGCACAGGGTGCCCCATTTAGTCGCCTCTTATGACAAGCAGGGGATACTGAGGGAACGTTCTTCCCAGGGAGCTCGAACAGGAGCCCCCCCCCGTTCCCCCACGGGGTACTCATTATTTGCTCATTGGGGGGTCGGGGTGGCCAGCGTTGTTGAGACATTGGTACCACTCATTGGCATTGTCACTGCATGGGTTCGAGTCCCATGCAGTGCAGCATGGAAAAAGGACATTTGGATGACCCCTGCACGGAATTGTGCCCAAATGGTCCACAGGACTGCAGTGGAAGAATATTTAATAAAGTGAACTCAGCCTGTATAAAAATCCAAAAAAAAAAAAGAAGAAAAATTAGCCTTACCTTTGAGGTCCTCTGCCTGTTTACAGAGCTGGGACAGGGCCTCCAGCAGGGCGATGTCCTCGTACTGACTCCCCTCCTTGAGACTCCACAGTTTACGCTCCCTTTTCCTCCGCGACTTGCTGGACCGCCTGAAAAGTGCACAAAGTGGAGAACATAATTATGAGGATATGTAACATAATTATGGGGATATCAATGTACATGTATTTGGAAACTATATTTGGCATGGTTTTGATTTTATTCACTAAGAGCCATATATAGAACTCATAATTTAAATTTACACTCAATTGTGTTTATTTTACTTAAATGTTATCTATTCAAGAGGTTATAATATATGTCCTGTCATACATTGTTTTGCCATACCACACAATGATGAAGTAAAATTGATAAAATTTGGTTTGCGGATTTCTTTTTCTCTTTAATTTACGAAGTGACTCATCTTCAATGTTAGATATCATATAACCATTATAATGAGGGGAGTAACGACTTTTCTGGGCCACTGGGTATCACCCATAGGCTATTGGTGTATCTCACCAGAAACCAGTGGCAAAAAAAGTTTTCGGCATGGTACACTGTTGAGTGATTGCAGGTACCAAAAGGCCCAGAAAAATAGTTCTCCTCATTGCTACGAGGGAAAGACGTCTTGAACACAAATCAAATAGGTGATAGATTGATATAATTATATTTTTTTAATTTGTTTTATCTTGAGTCAGTAACATTGCCATTGCCGTTCTTCCCATTACCCCCACTTACACTCGAGTTTATATTACTGCAGGGGTAATGTATGTGTAGTGTAATACATTCGTCTATACAGATGATATAATTTATGAACGTATTATAATGATAATGTTATGAACAAAGATTGTTACACTAGCTTATACAGATTCTGAAATGGTTTTATGAAGGGTGTTTCTGTGTGCTGTTTGGTACATCTTGGAATCATTTATAAATATTACCTTGAAGACGCAGAAGACCTGGTGGAGGATGCGCTGTACTGTGACGAGGTGTCCGACTGGCCGGTGGCGCTACTGGTGTCGGAGAACAAGTCATCGCCGGGTCGGCTGAAGTCACCACCACCCTCTGGGGGAAAATCACAAAACAATACATAGTATTAAATGGGAAACTTCAGAAGCTTTCGTTTACTGTTCAAATCTACTATCAATCTATGAGAAGAACTATTTTTCTGGTCTTTGGGTACCAGCAATAGGTTATCAGTGTAGCATGCTGGGAACTTTTTTTAGCCACTGCATGGTTCCTCGTGAGATACACCAATAGTCTATAGGAGAGATTCCCCTACCCTTCAACATTTTATTTCTTCAGCTAAAATTTGAATTAATATTTTTATTTTCTCAAAGATTTATATGATTGACAGAAATCTTCAAATACTTTGGTATATGAATACGCATATGGAATTTCAATTACAATTCATGATAGTTGGATACAAGCACATGAAAGCAGGTAAATATAGAGAGATCAATCTCTAATATCTGGATAAAAGGTAAATGAGCAGTTAGAAAAATTTATAGATGCAAATTTACACACTTATCCGTGAAAATGAAAACGCAGATTTTCAGTCTGTTAATTAAACAAAAGATTCCACTTTTCTTTGACTGGATTATGCAACGAATGGGGCAACCCCTGAAATAACATTGGTGACATAATAACCAACAATGAGAAACGCAGAAAAACACTAGTAAGACTCAGAACTGATAGAGATAAAACTCCTAAAGCAGTTGCTATTTCATGATGATAAAACTCACCTAGAAGTTCAATACAAGAAATACAGGAAAAAAGACTAATAAAACTCAGAACTGGTGGATATAAAACTCCTAAACCAGTTAATATTTCAGGATGATAGCACTCACCAAGAAGTTCGAGTCGTACTCTCTCCTTTTCCTGGCGCACAGCAACAAGTCGGTTTGTGTGGCGCTCAAAGTCGGTTCTTATCTGGTCGATATTCTCCATATGGGATGTGTGACTCTCGTCCAGGGCCGGTTCAAAATCACTCTCGATGAAGTCTGTCCTCCCATGTTTGTACATCTTTGAAGTTAAGTGAGTATTTTTCTTGGATTAGTGACTTTAATACAGTGTTTTTTTAATGGAAAACCATATTTGTAGTTGCAAATAATGAAGGTCATATTTCGGGAAATACAATCTTCTCTTTTATCAATTTTATTCAGGTAAATCCTCCTCTTTAGAATTATTTTGTGTGCGTATTCATTAATTATATTTTTCATGTTTTATGTATCAGATACCAGAAAATCTCGGCAAAATCAAGCAAATAATGACTCTTTCTTTGAGTAAGTAAGTTCAATGTTATCCAATGTATTCTTAAAATGACAAAATCGGAAAGTGAGAATACATGGCAGTGTTCCCATTCTTTTTCAGACACCGATTTGAAGACCGTTAAACCTATTTAATGCAAAGGCTTACTCTTCCAACTTTTACTAAAGAATTAAGATAGTAAAAAACAAAAAGGTTTCATGTAATGTTACTTGTGAAGACACTAAAAAATAATCGGCATTTCGCTCTCACGATCAATGGATTTTCATTTTCAAATTATATCAAATGAACGACTTTTCCCGTACTCCCAGTTTGCAGTGTATCATATTTAGGACCTTTTTAGGGCCTTTAATTTGAGAGATCAGTAAAGGACCTTAAAAGACCTTTAAAGGTTACTTACCAGTCTCAAGGCCTCGTCCCAGGCGGCACCTCGGATACACGTCATAATGGCCTCCTCTATATCCTGTAGGGACCGAAAAACTGCAGTATGATCATCTGAGAAATAATATCGCTCTTTTGATACAGAAAATAAATGATAAATAACTATCAAAGAAGAAAATTTCAGTAGTAACACAAAACTATGTGGTTTGCAGATCTATCTCTGACTTGTCAATTTTTTTTAAATCAATTTTTTACAAATTTATTCTTTCTTTTTCATCTTATCTTTTTTTCATTTTCTCTTTTCATTTCTTTTTTTAATTTTCTTTCTTTAATTTTCTTTTTTTAATTTTCTTCTTTTTAATTCATAATTTCAATCTTTCTCAATGTTTTACATAATATGAAGTTGTAAGGGTCATTGAAAAAGATTTACATGGGCATTCTCACCTCGCAATACTCTTCCAGAATGCAAGCGGCTTCAATCGGTCTCTCAGCCGCGATATTCCGAGCCATCTGGGATGCGCGACCGCTGAAATAAGGCTTCGGCATACCTTGTCGGGCAGCTATCACGACAGCCTGCCTCCAAGAATTTGTCTCTACAAAATGTGCTGATGCCGAATCAAGAGTCCCAGCCCGGGTGTAGACCAAAGCAGCCTCGGTGTGCAAACCTCTGGATTTGAGATCCATCCCAAACCTTATGGACATTTCCTGGAAACATTAAGAGCACCTGTACAGTAAGAATCTCTATGGCGTGACGTAACGTTAACTTAATGTATCTTTTTTTCTCAGCTTTTATGATACATTTAGAAAATATTTACTTAGGAGTATACTAATGTATGTTTATCCTTGCGCATCCTTTGATTTGTATCACCAAACTTTACCCTTGGACACTGGTGTATCATTAGGTAGACGGGAGATACGTTGACGTATCGAGATGCGTTATGGTATCTGAAATCCCTAGTACTCTCCATACAGATACATTGACGTATCTCTAATTTGTCCAGTCTTTTTTTTAAAGGCCACACATACAAAATTGGGACACTTTTTTATGATAACTTATTCGAGGGGCATAATAGTATACTCACCATCAAATATTTCTCTATAAATAACTATAAAAGCTTAGATTGAAGACACGCTACGGTTACGTTCGTCATGCCTTAGAGGACCTGAAACTCTCTACTGTTTGTTACTTAATTTTCTGTAATTACAGTTTTGTCTTAGTTTTTTCTGAGTCATCCTATTTCTTTCCACTGTAGTAGTTTTGCACAATTTTAATATAATTCTAAGGTTTATTTTCTTGCACTTTTTTTTTTTTTTTTAACTGTTGGGAGTTTGACTTCATGAAAATCCCCTACGGCATGCAAAGTATTCAACAAGTTATGTTTATGCAAAACTGCTTACATAGACAACTTTTGCATACGGCTTATGCGGTGATTTATATTTTGGACTATGTATACAAAAATGTAGAAAGTATTAAAATACGTATAAAATATTCAATTAGGGTCCTTCCAATTAAGTACGTACGCACCTGGGGGTGGGGTTGGAGCTAACTTTTTTTTTTTAAATGTGCGTACGTTCTTATACAAACCCAATGCATGCTTCACTCAAATGGGGGGGGGGGGGGGGGGTTCTGAATCTTTTTTGAATGTGCCATCTTATCAGGGTCCCGCCTCAAATTTCATTTTCAAATTCCCAGCAATTTGTCCCTGTCTCATATCCAGCAAGTCGTTCAGATCTAAATTCTTTTGCGTGCACAAAAAAATTGGACAACCCATCAACAAGTCGAATCACTACTATTTTGAGAATCAGGAATTTCAGAACCTGGCCAAATGAATATCCCTGTGATTTGGTAAAATTTGCAAATCTCTGTGTTTTCTCATAGAGATACATAAGTGTTATGTATGTCCATGGTTTTCCCTGTCAGGGGATCTCTTTTCCTTGTCATTTCCCCTGTACCCTAGGAACACTGACGTATCTATACAGGGGTGGACATAACCGCCTGAGGCCCTGAAAAAGCAGGGCGGGCCCCTAGGTTTTCTGGCCTAGGGGCCCGACTGTCCCCTAGAAAATCATGAATACTAATTACAGATTTCTATATATTTTACAATGAAACATAGTGTTTTTAAAGACATTCTGACTATACAAATGTGAGGGCCCCTAGCTTTTGGTGCGGGCCACTAGATTTGGAAAGTTGAGGGCCCGAATGGCCCCTGGATTTTTAGACTTATGTCAACCCATGCTATACATTGTCCATACCTTGTAGTGTTGGCTGTCTTTGGGGAAAAGACGCAGGGCCTCAGCATACAACCCATGTTTCTCTGCGAGTAGCATACATTCAGGAAAGTGGTCGTCATCTACCAAAAGAAATTGCAAATGTGAAAACAAGTTGAATCCCTAATATCTTGAGAATCAGGAATTTCAGAACCTGGCCAAATGAAATTCCCTGTGTTTTCCCTGTGTTTTGGCAAAATTTCCAAATTCCCTGTGTTTTCCCTGTCAGGGATTTTTGTTGTTGCCATTTTCCCTGTTTTCCCTGTGTGGTTGGTACCCTGCCCAAGTGTAGTCAAAGAAGAGGCAATCAGATGATCGCCTCTTAATAAATACAGTAAGTTTAACTTACCACACCCAGGAAGGCCCATGTGCTTCACCAAGTGCTCCAGGGCGCTCTCGTACTTCTTCAGGTGTTTGTCGATAGTGAATCGCTTGAAGTTTTCCTCCATCTTCCGCAGATTGTTCAGGAATGGAAGATACTCCTTGGGGTCCTGCAATGTTATTATAATCTTGTTTAATGGACATAACAATGGAAAATTGAATGGAAAAATTTAACAGAAAATTATATACAACACTCAGGGTTCCTACTCGAATTTCGCAATTGAATAAACTGTGTTTTCCCGGAGTTTTTTTCCTGTCCCACAGTAAACTCTCCATCATGGTTTCATAGAACTGTTCTGATCTCAAAGTGTACAAGTTTAAAAATGTCTTGAAATATGTATATGTATAAAATTTCTGGAAAAATTGATTTTTTTTTTTTTTTTTTGGGGGGGGGGGGGGGAGTGTAATTTCCTGAATGAGAAAATCTTGAAATTGCCAAACAGATTTCCCTATGTTTTCCCTCTGTTTCCGAATTCCCTGTGTTTTTCCTGACAGGGATTTTCTTTTGCCATTTTCCCTGTGCAGTGAGGACCCTATGTGAAATAATTTTGTTTTTCTTTATTATAACCATCTACATGAAAAACTTACTTTGTAAGCTGTGACTCTGAATTAATAAAAAATAGATAAAAATTAAAAACAAGCCTACCTTCTGTGACCTCTCAGCCACCATGAGCACCAGGTCGAAGTCGTAGGTGCCGAGGGCGTGGTCAAAGAGCTCGTTAACGTCCACCAACAGGAGCAGGTACTTCATGGCCTCCTCCACGCGGGCCGGGTCCCCACCAGACCCTGGAGGAACAAACAAGTCACATACTTATCCAACCAGTTCAGGACACACAAATGTATTGGGTGTTCCATTAACTTTTTCACTGCGCCGGATGTCTTGTGGCATCACCAGTATATATATATGCCAGATGCCTGGAGGCATCACCGTCATATACAGCAGCTGGCATCTTTTTGATACTGTGAACATTATCTAACTGTGAATTTAGAGCTAAATATTAAAGGAAATGTCACAGTAACTGCTTTCTGACACAGAAATCATCCACAATATATAAAATATTTCTTTTTCATATTTAGCTTTACAATGACCTAAATAGGGGAATCTTTTGGGGCTACTCAACTCAGTGGATTGGCCATCCTGAAATTTTATATATGAAAAAAAATGGAAAGAGTTGAACAGACCACAGAACTGTAGCGAGGCTAAGTACAGTTCTATGTACAGACGCATCAAGGGGGAGTAGAGGGAATATGCATTCTTTCCCTCACAAATCCAGTGCATTACTCTGAGGTGTGTGTGTGGACGTCTGATTTACGTTTTAAAGCAGGTACGTACTTAATGGCAGATATGTATGACAATAAATATATCAAAGTAGTGTCGCTCTAATTCGAAGTTAATTGTAATGTTTTAGCTACACACTGTACAACATAAATCAGAGGATTCCATAATACAAGTGCACGTGTATAATCTCGTATAAAACTGAAATCGTTATTAAAATAACGAGATTCTTCGCTTGTTAATGAAAAAGAAACTAAAATATCAATGATTATTTGTAAATAAAATATATGCATGTTTCTCTGATAAAAGAGGTTGTAGCCGTTAAAGAAGAATTGGTAAAAATGGGAATGGGATGTTAATATTACATGAGAATATCAAATGTAAGAGAATACAGAGTTTTATAAATGCAATTTTATTACGATTCATCATGATCACAGTAACGTGGAAGTAAAAAGAAATTTCATGAAAACAAACAAATTTTGAAGTTGTTTTTGTGCACTTGGCACATCATAAAAACATGGCTGCCATGCTGAAAAACATGTCTGATGACCTTGTCTTTAACTTGGAAGTAAAAAGAAATTTCATGAAAATAAAAAATTTTGAAGTTGTTTTTGTGCACTTGGCGGATCATAAAAACATGGCTGCCATGCTAAAAAACATATCTGACGACCTTGTCTAAAACTTGTCTTTAACTTGGAAGTAAAAAGAAATTTCATGAAAACAAACAAATTTTGAAGTTGTTTTTGTGCACTTGGAGCATCATAAAAACATGGCTGCCATGCTGAAAAACATATCTGATGACCTTGTCTAAAACTTGTCATTAACTTGGAAGTAAAAAGAAATTCATGAAAATAAAAAAAAATTTGAAGTTGTTTTTGTGCACTTGGCGCACCATAAAAACATGGCTGCCATGCTGAAAAACATGACTGATGACTTTGTCTAAAACTTGTCTTTAACTTGGAAGCAAAAAGAAATTTCATAAAAATTAAAAATTTTGAAGTTGTTTTTGTGCACTTGGCTTATCATAAAAACATGGCTGCCATGCTGAAAAACATATCTGATGACCTTGTCTAAAACTTGTCATTAACTTGGAAGTAAAAAAGAAATTCATGAAAATAAAGAAAAATTTGAAGTTGTTTTTGTGCACTTGGCGCACCATAAAAACATGGCTGCCATGCTGTAAAACATGACTGATGACCTTGTCTAAAACTTGTCTTTAACTTGGAAGTAAAAAGAAATTTCATGAAAATAAAAAAATTTGAGGTTGTTTTTGTGCACTTGGCGCATCATAAAAACATGGCTGCCATGCTGAAAAACATATCTGATGACCTTGTCTAAAACTTGTCTTTAACTTGGAAGTAAAAAGAAATTTCATGAAAATAAAAAATTTTGAAGTGGTTTTTGTGCACTTGGCGTATCATAAAAACATGGCTGCCATGCTGAAAAACATATCTGATGACCTTGTCTAAAACTTGTCATTAACTTGGAAGTAAAAAGAAATTCATGAAAATAAAAAAAATTTTGAAGTTGTTTTTGTGCACTTGGCACACCATAAAAACATGGCTGCCATGCTGAAAAACATGACTGATGACCTTGTCTAAAACTTGTCTTTAACTTGGAAGTAAAAAGAAATTTCATGAAAATAAAAAATTTTGAAGTTGTTTTTGTGCACTTGGCGCACCATAAAAACATGGCTGCTATGCTGAAAAACATATCTGATGACCTTGTCTAAAACTTGTCATTAACTTGGAAGTAAAAAAGAAATTCATGAAAATAAAAAAAAATTTGAAGTTGTTTTTGTGCACTTGGCGCACCATAAAAACATGGCTGCCATGCTGAAAAACATGACTGACGACCTTGTCTAAAACTTGTCTTTAACTTGGAAGTAAAAAGAAATTTCATGAAAATAAAAAATTTTGAAGTTGTTTTTGTGCACTTGGCGCACCATAAAAACATGGCTGCCATGCTGAAAAACATATCTGATGACCTTGTCTAAAACTTGTCTTTAACTTGGAAGCAAAAAGAAATTTCATGAAAATAAAATTGAAGTTGTTTTTGTGCACTTGGCGCACCATAAAAACATGGCTGCCATGCTGAAAAACATGACTGATGACCTTGTCTAAAACTTGTCTTTAACTTGGAAGTAAAAAGAAATTTCATGAAAATTAAAAATTTTGAAGTTGTTTTTGTGGACTTGGCGTATCATAAAAACATGGCTGCCATGCTGAAAAACATATCTGATGACCTTGTCTAAAACTTGTCATTAACTTGGAAGTAAAAAAGAAATTCATGAAAATAAAAAAAAAATTGAAGCTGTTTTTGTGCACTTGGCATATCATAAAAACATGGCTGCCATGCTGAAAAACATATCTTATGACCTTGTCTAAAACTTGCCTTTAACTTGGAAGTAAAAAGAAATTTCATGAAAATTAAAAATTTTGAAGTTGTTTTTGTGCACTTGGCGCACCATAAAAACATGGCTGCCATGCTGAAAAACATATCTGATGACCTTGTCTAAAACTTGTCATTAACTTGGAAGTAAAAAAGAAATTCATGAAAATAAAAAAAAATTTGAAGTTGTTTTTGTGCACTTGGCGCACCATAAAAACATGGCTGCCATGCTGAAAAACATGACTGATGACCTTGTCTAAAACTTGTCTTTAACTTGGAAGTAAAAAGAAATTTCATGAAAATAAAAAATTTTGAAGTTGTTTTTGTGGACTTGGCGTATCATAAAAACATGGCTGCCATGCTGAAAAACATATCTGATGACCTTATCTAAAACTTGTCTTTAACTTGGAAGCAAAAAGAAATTTCATGAAAATAAAATTGAAGTTGTTTTTGTGCACTTGGCGCACCATAAAAACATGGCTGCCATGCTGAAAAACATGACTGATGACCTTGTCTAAAATTTGTCTTTAACTTGGAAGTAAAAAGAAATTTCATGAAAATTAAAAATTTTGAAGTTGTTTTTGTGCACTTGGCGTATCATAAAAACATGGCTGCCATGCTGAAAAACATATCTGATGACCTTGTCTAAAACTTGTCATTAACTTGGAAGTAAAAAAGAAATTCATGAAAATAAAAAAAAAATTGAAGTTGTTTTTGTGCACTTGGCATATCATAAAAACATGGCTGCCATGCTGAAAAACATATCTTATGACCTTGTCTAAAACTTGCCTTTAACTTGGAAGTAAAAAGAAATTTCATGAAAATTAAAAATTTTGAAGTTCTTTTTGTGCACTTGGCACATCATAAAAACATGGCCGCCATGCTGAAAAACATTTCTGATGACCTTGTCTATAACTTGTCATTAACTTGGAAGTAAAAAGAAATTTCATGAAGATAAAAAAGAATCGAAGTTGTTTTTGTGCACTTGGTGTATCATAAAACATGGCCGCCATGCTGAAAAACATGTCTGATGACCTTGTCTTAAACTTGTCATTAACTTGGAAGTAAAAAGAAATTTCATGAAAATAAAAAAAATTGAAGTTGTTTTTGTGGACTTGGCGTATCATAAAAACATGGACGCCATGCTGAAAAAAAATTCTGATGACCTTGTCTAAACTTGGAAGTGAAAAGAAATTTCTTGGAAATAAAAAAAATTGAAGTCATTTTTTAGCACTTTGCATATCATAAAAACATGGCTGCCATGCTGACAAACATGTCTGATGAACTTCTGTAAATGTTGGAATTGAGAAAAAATGTTATACAAATTTGAAATTGTCAACTTGTTTTTTCTCATTTGGCACACCATAACAACAGAATGTAAGGGATTTGACACTTCTGTTCCAGTCTGTTCCGGTCTGCCGCACAGCATATGAGAGGCAATTGACTTTCACCTAGGGTACACTCTCCCACTAGAGTTGCCTAAAACTCAAAGTTATTATTGTTTTAACTATCCTGAAACTTGTAAATTTTAATCAAATAACTTGAATACAAGCAAAATACGTATAAACTTATAAGAGAATTTTGTAAAATACATTTAAGGTATTTTCTAAAAGAATTATAACAACACAAAATCCATTCTAATGTAAAAATTATCAAAGGCCATAGGACACATCTACACGTAACTAAATGTAACTAAAATCTCCTCTCACAAGAAAACCCATGCATCCACTCTCCAAGCATAGGACAGGAACCAGGAGATTAAATGTGTGATAATAGGGTAAACTGGCTCTTTCACTTAGTCAAAGAAAAAGCCATCCTATACTTCGCCTATCAAACTTTATATCATTGGTGAAACTTAATACAACGCGAAGAAAAAATCGGCTAATTTTACCTTTGAGATCCTTAATGGTGCTTAGCGCCACGTCCAGTTGAGGGGTGGTCGTCTTGACGTAGGTGGTCAGTATGGACAACAGGTACCTGGAGGGGAGAAGGACCAGTGGTCAGTAAATAATGATATAGACTAATAGTATGGCCACCCTTAAAATAAGTTTGCTTCTTGTCAATCGGGTGGCTAAGATAATTGCCAGTCGAAAATGTCTCATTTCACCTTATTTATTTATTTATTTATTTATTTATTTATTTATTTATTTATCTTTTTTTTTTTTGGGGGGGGGGGAGGAGGGGTAAGAAGACTGCAAATTTTTGGGAGGAAAAAAAAAGAGAAAAAACTTCTAAGTCGGCCCTAAAGACACAGTACTATGTCATACCAATGTAACAGATATCATTTTTATCACCTGGTTTTTAATATTCCCCTTAAAAGTATTCAATGTAAATCACGTAAATGAAAGGCCGCTCAGTTTGTCAAGTAGGCGGCGCAATCAAATGAGTATACAAGTATTAAAGGATTTCAAAAGTAGAAAAAAACGTCATTCATTACAAAAAACAACTAATATTTGTATTTGTACATGTAATGTGATGCTTATATGGTTCTCTTTATTTTGCCAAAATACACAATGGCCATAGATTTATAGTGGCGCCACCTACTCTTAGAAGTGGCGCCACCTGGTGACAGAAACGCCCCCTAGTGGTAGCGACCACAAATAGGTGATCGCGGGTGAAAAGGTCTACCAACATGTTGAGTCTGTCATAGTGGGGGGTCTATAAACAGGATAGGTCTATCAAACAGACTAGTCTACCAAAAATTGAAGAAGAAAAAAAGAGCAACTGCGTTACGAATTTGGGGGACACGGCCATTAAGTATCCACTTTCAAATGAGTAAGTTTTGTTTATTTAAAAGCTTTTTTATTTTTGCTTTATTTTATCAGTCATCATGTTCGTTAATTCTGCATTGATAGACATGCATGTATAGAAATACAAAATCGATACAAAACTTGTAATCGCATAATCACAATACTCAATGGGAAACTGTTTATCAGGGATGTAAGTTGAGGGCAGTGAAAAAATCGGAAATGGCATTAAGAAATCTAAATGTGTCCTATAATGTTGTGAACGTGTTCTAAATGGCATCACATTTTTTAAACAGATTTTTTGAGGTGCTGGAGGGAAAAAATTGGAAATCCGACAAAAATCGGAAAAATTAAATCCCTGTTTAAGGTTAGACTATGGTAATACAGAGCTAATCTGCGATACTCTCTATAATGTTTTCTATATATTTCATCACCAAAGGTCTTGTTATATGATATATATCTTTGAATAGATAATTGTCAGGGCTACTCAATGATATGACTCATTTTATAATGAATAAAGGAATAATTGTGTAGTCTGGTCGGGAAATTGAAAAAACGGTTTTCAAATAATATTTTTTGAACTGAAATAACTTTCTTAATAATTAATAGAAAGATATAAAACTTTAAAGTTATGTAGTTTATATCCAAATGGAGGGAACCGTGCCTCAGATTTTTAATTTAGGCCTTGGTTTTTATTTTATGAAATCTAGAAAATAAGGTTTCAAAAAAGTACACAAAGTCTCCCGTTTTGTGACATAAAATCAAAACTGTGACCTTTATCAGAAATCTGAGACAAGGTTCCCTCTGAATGAATGTTATTTACAAGCAATCCAAGTTTCAAAGCTGTGGGTTTAATATTAGTTCAGAAATATTGATTCAAAAAATAAAAGTGAAAAAATAGGTTTAAAAATTATATTTTCTCTAATACCAACTAAATGTTTGTATCTTCTCTACCATGTTATAGAGAAAATTAAAACCTTTAATTTGATATATCATATGTGTAGATCCAATCAATACTGTCAGAGATATCCCAAGTTTACAAAATTGGCCTCTCATCACCGTAGTATAACCTTAATACAAACTATATAAAGCATGCGTTGAGTTGATCGCACTTTGTTGATGGAAAGCTGTGAGACACTTTTCTGATTCCACTTCAGCGCCTAGCTAGATGTCGCCCCGCGTCGCCATACGTCACCCCAAGCCAACCTTGTGTCGCCCAACGCCACAAAGTGTCTCCCGCGTCGCCCAAATTTCGCCCCACGGCGCCCATATGCCGCCCCGGTGTTCCTCCCATAACACTGGGGTGATAAGATAAGATCTGACTAGTTCTGAGCCGACCGGTCAAGACCGCCCCCCCCCCCCCCCCCCCCCCCCACACACACACTTTCTGTCCACTCACACGGGTAGGCGCCTACCTGGTCTGCACCCTACTCTCACTACACTACTTTCCATCGTCGCACTAAACCTGTACTACCATCAACCCGTCGGCGCCAGCCACTTTGCCCACCCAAGACCTCCCATATCTCTATACTACATGAAAAGGGCCACACTCGAAAACAATATTTTCTGAACACCACCCGACTGGGCTAACAGGGTCTACTGAGATATTTTTCCCCTTTAAAAAAATATTATTTTTCTTTTTTACATTTTTCTTTCTTCTGTTTTAATAACAAAAAAGGTGTTATTTCCTGTTATCTTTTAAATAAAATATCTTCTTTTTTTTTTTTTTTTTTTTTTTTTTTTTTTTACATTTTTATTTCTTTTTCTTTTATTACAAAAAAGCTGTTATTTTCTTCCGAAAACAAATCTAGCCTCGTGACTGCATTATATTTTGTTTGCCCTCAAAAAAATTGCCGAGGATTTTTTTTGATAGAGGCCTATTAATTGACAAGGTGTGGGACGCCCACGCCGTCCACTCAGAAGGGTTGGCGCCTACATGTCCCCCTCCCCGACTCTCACTACATCTTTTCTACCACCGCCCCGCGCCACACACCGCCCATTCCACTCCTTCCCACAACACTGCGACTTGAAGATAAGGACTGACTAGTTCAGGGACGACTTCACACTCCGCCCAAGTTGGCGCCCACCTGTCCCTTACCCTAGTCTCAATACAACACCTGGTAGCCCAGCCGCCCCCACTCTTACTACTTGTACTAGTACTGGCTAGCGCGCGGCCAGCGGCCAAGCCTACGCGCCCGCCCAGCCAACCCTCGTCTCATAACAGCAAGAGATAAGGACTGACTGGTTCTAGGGTGACCAAACATTCCGCTCACACAGATTGGCGCCTACCTGTCCCCCTCACCCGGCTAGTCCTTCCACGACCTAGATACCTCTTACATAGTAGGTCCTTACACTCACAAGAGTCTATGGCTACTAGTGGCCACTAAAAACTTGTAAGGAATTCTTCTTTTCTTTGCCCTTTTTAAATGACATGGGGAAACCCTTTGATGGCCGTTTGGGTGCTGGCTGGTTTATGGTCCTACCTGCCATAAACCAGCAGCTACGAAGCACACTGGGATTTGGGTGGGGAAATGGTTGCTGGTGTACAGACCCACTTTGGGAAACAAGTGGGTCTGAACTCGACAGACAAAAACCCGGCCCTCTCACCTACTCTCACTACACCACCTAGTAGCCCATCCCCACTCTCCCACAACTCGTGCCGGCCCGCGCCTCCTCCACCGCGCCGCCCCAGTCTACGGGAGGATCAGACTACTAGCCGGCCTGCCCCACTCACCTACTCTTACTACACCTAGTAGTCCAGCCGCCCCCTCTCTTACTACACCTTACTCGTGCCGGCCCGCGCTGCCCACCGCGCCAGCCGCTAAGCCTACGCGCCGCCCCACTTTACGCGCCGCTCCGTCTACGCGCCGCCCCAGTCCACGCGCCGCCAACCCTACGCGCCACGCCGCTCTGCCAACCCCTCTCCCACAACACTCAGAGATAAGGACTGACCAGGTCTAGGCTGACCAGGTAGAGGGGTACGGTCCGACTGGGTGGGTGGAAGGGGGTACTGGCATGGGGCGCCGGTCAGTGTTTAGATAAGGGGTCCAGCGGGGGCGGGGGTCTAGCGGGCGGAGTGGGGTGGGAGTGGGGTGACTAGTAGCCCAGGTGAGGGCCCAGGTAAGTCAGGTAAGGTGGGGCTGATTGGATTAGTTCAGGGCGGGAGGGAAGGGGGAGGGGGGAATTGGCCCAGGGGGTGGGAGGGGGTTAGGGGTAAGGAAGATCAGCCAATCAGATCTCCCCAATCTCTTATCAGTGGCGCCCCGACCCTTTATAACCCCCTGATCCAGCCCAATCAAGCCACACTCGACTTCGACACCCAGATCGACCTACGGACAACAACCACCCATCTACACACCTAGATATTCACCGACGACCCTACAATCTCCACCATCAACCCTACAATCTCCAACGTCAACCCCACCATCTCCACCCCAACAACCACCGCCAGCATCATGAACTTCCTCCAAGACATGGTCATCCAGACCCGCAAGTTCCACCGGGCCTCTGACCAGATCGGCAAACTCCGCCTCCGAGAGCAGCTCACCCTTCGTAGGCTCCTCCGAGCAACTCGCGGGCCCCACGGCGTCCGCCCCGCCCACCAGGCCGCCCTGGCCGAGCAGCTGCGAGTCGTTGTGGGCGTCCGACGCATGTTCTGGGCCTACATGCGACTTGTGGGCCACCGTATCGACCGGCTGTCCGATTTGGTGGACCTAGCGTTTGGACGGTGGCCGAGGGGGGAAGATGAGGAGTGGGATGGTTCTGATTTTGAGATGGAGGACGAGGAGGAGGAAATGGAGGATGGTGTGCGGATGGAGGAAGGAGGACTGGAGGAGGAGGAAGGAATGGAGGGAGGAATGGAGGAGGAAGAATGGAGTGAGAGTGGACGAATGGAGGAGGACGAGGGAGAGAGTGAAGAAGTGAGGGGTGAGAGAAGGAGGAGGATGGAGGAGGAGAGGGAGAGAATGGAGGAACAGATGGAGGACGAGGAGGAACGGAGGGAGTTCGAGCAGCTCGTGATGGAGGAGGAGCAGGAGGAGGGGTGGACGCATCTGCTGAGGGCCATGACTCCACCCTTCACCCGCTCTGCCGTCTAAACGCCAACTTAGCTGTTATATTCCATATTAAAGGCCCTTTTTAGGGCCACCCACACACCCAAGGTCCTTTTCAGGACCAACCAACTCTCCCAAGAGTTTGGTCTCTCTACTCAAATGATATCCGAATCCCCAACATTCCCCACCCCGTGTTCAACGGCCTATAACTGAATACCCTGATTTTATTTAATTATACTTCCGAGGAGATTTACATATGAATTTCCGAAGAAGGTTAACCCTTGCTGTGTTACCCAAACAATATCCCTAGGCTCATATTCTATAGTTACTTCCGCGGAAATTTAAACAAATTTCCTACGAAGCTTTGTTGCCTTCTGCAAAACAGTTCCCTTTGCGTGTTGAACAGCCTATACCCGAATGTCCTGATTTCATTTATTCATACTTCCGCGGAAATTCAAATGTAAATTTCCTACTAAGAATATCTAGAAATGTATATTGCCATTCGTCAGTTTCAAATATTTAGGACTAGAGAGAAAAAACACAATTGATAGGTAATGTTTATCAAATATTCAATCACTTCTTCAATCATTATCTGGCGTTTTCCGCGACAAATCTTATTTCTAATAGAGCTTTTCTTCTTGTAAATTCTGACCCCTAAAAAGTATAATTCTGCGATTATCTGATATTATCAGAATAAATCGGGTGCGACAGTGTCGTGCTCCTTCTTGAATTAAACGAGACATATTTTCACTACAATGTGCCATTTGTTGAGCATTATAATATATTTCGAAAACCTAAATGTCCCACGGGGGCATTGTTTTAAACAAAGCACAATTTTATGTTTCAATATGTCCCCAGGGCGAATGGCAAAGTCCTAACATTGTCAATATGTCTTCTCGTGAAAGACCTGAAGTCATAGGGTTAAAACGCCTAGTCATGGCCCAGTTTACAAGGGTTAAACAAACCCCGCGTGCCCATTGAAAACAGTGGGGGGTCAGTCAACCGTGACAAGGAAACAGTTTTTCTCAACAACTCTCATATCAGCACCTCTCATCATCTAAAGATTTCTATAGTACGTATAAGCATAGAACTGTACGAGCTATGTACAGTTATATGAGTATAATAACCGTATATGTACGTACGTACGCACATTTTAAAAAATCTCCGAACCCCCCCCCCCCCAAAAAAAAAAAAAAAAAAAAAAAAAACAACAACAACTTCCCATTGGGCTAAAATATGCATGGGATATAACATCCCCACTCACTTTATGCATAAGTACGACAACGGGCCATCAGCACTAATATTATTTACAACGATACGGATAAAACAAGATTATATATTTTTTAGTATATCCTCTCTATCCTTTTGTTAACGATAGAATACCAGTGTTTAGAGAGTGATGTTTGGGTTTCTGAGAGACCCGTATTTGGTAAGTTCGTGTCCGAGGTGGTCCACTAATTAGAATGAATAAGATCATTTAACTTTCAAACATTAACCAGGCTTAGGCTGAGTGTGAAGAACGCGCTTTGCTCTGTGGTTGAATGTTTGTAAATTAAATGTACAATCCGAAAATAACCCACAAAGATAAGTGTATGAAAAGAAAAGATCTTACGCATAGTTTTAGAAATCAGTCGGAATGCTAAATATGCAACACTAAAAATGTGGTGTAGCCCTAGCTTAAATTTGAAGGAAAGTAGATTTCTGAGCGAAGTTTTGCATGTAGCACATTCCGGAGCGTTTGGAGTGACTTTTCTATCAAACTCCATTTTGATTTTTAAAAAGAATGAAGGCTGGCAGGCGGAGGGAGCGAGGGCATGCTGGAGGATTAGGTGGAGGGAGGGGGTGAGGGTGGGGGGCAGGCTGGAGGAGTAGGCCGGGGGGGGGGGGGGGAAGGCTGTGCGTGAGTGGAAATCAGTGTGCGGGAGGGAGGGGGCAGGTGGGGGACTGGGACGGCACACAAGATCGAAAACCAACCAATAGGCACAGCCCTTTCTCTTATCAGTACACCCCCCTCTCCCTCTCCCCCCCCCCCCTCCGCCCCCAGCGGGAGGGAGACAGGCAATATGGAGTGGGGGTGGGGGGGCGTGACCAATGATCCGTGAAACATAACAGACCAATCAGAACAGTCCTATCTTTTGCCAGCAACCCCCCAAACCAATCCCCTCCCCCCTACCTTCCCATTTCTACCTAGACCCTCGACAACTTGACGACAACGCACAACCTCTCCAACCACCAATCAACCCAGCGCATACCCCCACACACCCATACCTCACACAAAACGATGATCTCAGCATTCAACTCTCGTATGAGACAGAAGATCCAAGACCTCCGGGTCAATCTCTCCAGGCTGAACACCCTCCAGTACCACCACCTTATACGCCTAGCACGAGCCCTCCACTATGACAGACGTTTCTGTCACGTCGTCGTTCTGGTCGATCGGATCTCAACTCTTATGGCCATGAGAGGGCTTCTAAGAGAATACATTGCCCTTGTAAGAGGCATGGTTGAAGTCCATTTTGATCTTTTTGGTTTGGACTTAGAGGATTTGTGGGAGGAGGAGGTGGTGGATGTTTGGGAGGAGGATCCTTGGGAGGAGAATCCTTGGGTGGAGGATCCTTGGGAGGAGGAGCAGGAGCAGGAGGAGGAGCAGATACTGCAGGAGGAAATGTTTTCAGAGATGATGAACTTGTACTGTAAACATCTAGATGTTCGGCAAGGCTGACTGGTGGTGAAGTAAAGGCCCTTTTCAGGGCCAAACACCACAAGAAAGGGCCCTTAAAAAGGGCCCTTCAAAAACAAAAGGCCCTTTTCAGGGCCACCAAACTCTCCCAAGAGTTTTGATCTTTTACTCGAAAGTTTTGTTTTCATGTGTCCCCGTCCCTATGTGTGAAATAAACGTTAATTAACCGACAGCATCCAATAATATCGATTTAATAGCATAATTTAATTTATAGTTCAGTAAATATTCATACTAATAAGTTGCCTACAAAGGCACCAAACTATTAAGATTACACTGCCCAATTGGTAGAGAATGAATACTGGAGGAATGTCCGGCAAATTTCTCAGAAAAATTAACCTATCAAGTAAATTCTAATTTTCGCCGGTGATAGTTATACTATAGCGAACATTATTTACTTATCAATCTACCCTAACCTACACCAATATGGTTGCTCAATAGGTCGGAAGATGCTAGGTAGAATACGTAATGCTTGAGATCTAGAATCAATCATTACTACAGTGTCCGAAAAAGGTTTATTTTGTGCTATCTCCGGGCGCGCAGGTTCCAAAATTGTACACCCGGAGACATTTCAGAATGCAAAAATACTGTAATAACCTATTTCAAATGGCAAAAAAAACTGCATCATTCAGGTGCACATATTGAATACCGTGCACCCTGCTGTAGAATCGTGCACGCCGGTTTCAGGGTGCACCCATGATTTCGGACACTGTTACCATTATGAATAATTTTTCTATAGTAATGGTTTGCAATTTTCTGAAGACGTTTTTGTTTTTATTAAGGAACTCACAACAGGGGGTTATATTTCCTAAAAATCAAATCCTTTTAATATAGCCAGTTTCGCTTGATTTTAAAAATATCCGGATTACTGGTTGAAAGACAAATTTGCTGGATCAAGCAAAGAGTGAACGATAGATAGGAGGGCGGAGGGGGGCTGGGAGGTGGGAGAGAAGAGAAATGGGGGGAGAGGAGAGAGCGGGAGGGATGAGGGAAGAGTGGGAGGAAGGTGAGGGACAAGGGTTGGTGGGGGCGGGAGGGGCAATTACCCTTGAAAGACGCGGGTTCAAGAGGGGGGACAATTTGGGAGGTAAAAAGGTGAGGGGTAGAGCGGGAGGAAGAGGGAGCACAGGGGCGCTGGAGGGGAGCGATTAGAGAGAGAGAGAGGGGGGGGGTGGAGTATTGGTATTAGGGGAAGGGGGCTAAGGCATGTAAGTGGGGTGGGGGCAGGGGGTTAGGCCTAAGGGTGGCGTCAGGGGAGAGGAGGGGGGTGAGGGGGATTAGGCCTAAGGGAGGGGTTGAGGTGAGGGGGGCAAGGAGGGGTTGTTGGGGTAAGAGGGGGTTAGGCCCAATGGAGGCGGGTGGGTGAGGGGAAGGGGGCTAGGAAGGGGTTGGTAGGAGGTGTGGGGGGAGGGGGGGGGGGGGCTGGAGTGAGTCGCGGCATATAAACTGAGGGAGGAGGGGGCGAGGTGGGTGGGTGCAAGCAGCGGAGCGTGACAAGGTGGGCGTGGCCAAATTCACACCGACCAATCACAGCGCCGCTACCCCTTATCAGTACACCCCCCAAACATCTTTAAAAGCCCCTGATTCCTATCTTATCAACCACTCTCGATCCCGGACGAGCCCCAGCGACGACCGACCGACCGACCGACCACCAACATCCACCACACCTAGACCGACCATGCCGCGCCGCTTCAAAAACCGCAAAACCCGCTCCAAGGCCGGCAACATCAAGCCAACACCCAACAACACCAGTGGCTCAACATCCAACAACAACAGCAACGCCAGCCGCAACGAACCCACACCCACGCCCACGCCCACACCCACGCCCACGCCCACGTCCACGCCAACGTCCACGGCCACGTCCACGCCCAACCCAGGGGCTCGCCATGCAGCACCCTCCCCGTCCGACATGGGCTTCGATGAAGCCCTGGCGTTCCAGGTCGAGAAAGCCTACCGCGTACGGGAGCAGATAACCAAACTCGAGAACCTGGAGAACGCGTACGTGAACCGCGTGGTGCGCGCGTCCATGCAGCGTCTCCGACCGTCCCACCAAGCGGTCCAATTCGACCGACTTCGGGTCATAGTAGGAGTCCGCTGGCGGTTTTTTGACTACCTCCTGCGGATTAAAGACGTTATGGGGGAGCTCATCTTGGAGGAGTTTGGTATGACTATGCCGGAGACGGAGGGAGAAGTTGAGGAAAGGCTGGAAAACGAGGACCAGTTGCACGGCTGGTCCCACGAGCTGACTCGCACGATGCAGCTTGTACATACGACCTGCCCTGAGCGTCATGAGTGAGGGGTGGGGCTTCAAACCAGTAAAGGCCCTTCTAAGGGCCACCACAAACAAAAGGCCCTTCTCAGGGCCAGCCAACTCTCCTAGAAGTTGTGCTCGATTACTCAATACAAATATTAGAAACTATTAGAAAAGAGTTATAGATGAAGGGCGCGTGGGCGCCTAACCACATTCTTTTTCCGAGAAAATCTACATTTTGCACATCCAAAATCTGGCCCAAATGTTCGTCTAAAACACCTTTGGGGGAAAAAGTTATTTTCCCCAAAAATTGCCCCCCCCCCCCCCGCCTCCCAACTTTTTAAATAGTTACATATATGGAATGGAATACATAAGGTATCCAATCCATATGGGTGCAAGACAGCATGCACCCGACCAATACATCATGTCCCGCATTCCCTCTCAATAAGTCTTGTGCACGGAAAATGCTTCTGAATATAACAAAATTTCCTTTTTTATTGGGGAAAAAAATTACACAGAAATGCAAATTCTCTAATTGGTCGGTTCGCACGCACCATTTTCTTTAAGAAAAACAAACAAATCTCTCCTAGACTCGTCAGCCACTGGAGTATGTTTCCCTCTTTTCCTTTTTTTTTCCCGCCATTATTACGACCAATTCTTACAATGTAAATCCCTCGAATGTTCTACCTGCAGTAAATTAGGTTAACCACTTGCCCCCTTCAGTCCACCCATCCAACTTAATAGCAGTGCATATGATGCCACCTTTCTGACTTCACGATTTCCATATCTATTTACTTCAGTATGAAAATGAAATTCACTACTTTCCCCTCTAAAACAAATTCCATTTTCACATTTGAATCCATTTGGACGGATTTTATACATAAAATTTTCTTGAAATTAATCCCTTAGATTCAGAAGGACTATGGATGATAATCTGTGTATCCACCGTCTTTCCTCTTTGTTCCGTTTTATTTATGCTGTGCTCGATTTTGGAGGGGCCCTAATACAGGATGTACATTAACGTACGTTACTCCTATTTTCATATTTGAGAACATTCCTATGCCAATTCTAAGCGCTTTAAATAAGATATTAACATTTTCTTATGAATAGCTTCAGCCTATCATTTCTAAAAATAAAAATCCGGAGATGTCCTTCCCTTCTTAACCGGATTTTTCATCTCTCCCGAGTAAACTATAGTTTGTAACTGAAAAGGTGACTTACATTTCAGTTACATAATTTTACTTTTTAAGAATATAAAACGTTTTAACTTTTCATGTCTAAGGATTACCATAATTTGTAGATTTTATAGTTTCCACAATATCTCAATTTAATTTAATTTTTCCCTTTCGAATTTTTGGATAACTGTATTCGTGATTTTGATTTTCATGTAACTACACCATTCTTAGCTAACACTTCATCACCATAAAAATACTGCATGCTAGATAAATAGACCTGTGAATTCAACAATAACTTGTAAATCATAGAAATACTTAATACGATGCACTCTTAAGCATTACAATTTCAATCATTTTAAGTGAATTTTGATAATGCAATTGGTTCGAAATAATCCTTAAATCGCAACAATCAAATATGTTGAGAACTTAACGTATTGGAAGGATTTGTGAATAACTAATACGGGGTTCGCCGTTAATAATCTTTCTTATTCTGCTCACTCGTAGGACTAATTAATAAGCCAAGTGTTTGATTTTTTTTTTGATTTTTTTTTAATATTCTGCTATCACTGGCAGTGATATGGGCGCCATTAAAGGATGGTCATGAAAATACCGGCTGCAGCGTGGTCATGATCAATTTCTTTCTTTCTTTTTTTTTTTTTTGGAGACATGGTTGGTCAGGCCAGTCGCCCCTCAACATAACGTCGGGCGCCAGAAAAACGAAGGTGTGAGTCGTTTTGGTCGCCGAGGGGGCGGACTGGGTGGGTAGAGAGGGTAGGTGCGAGCCGGAATGGCGACGGGCTGAGTTGTTGGAAGGGTGGGTGTGAGTGGATAGAAATTCAGGTGGGCGACCAACTATGTTGTAACAGAGCAGGTGCGACCCGCTCGTGGGACACTCGACTTGGTGCGACCCGCCATGTAGTAACAGGGCAGGTACGACGGCCGAGTGGGCGACCCGACCGGGTGCGACCGACTCTGCAGCAAAAGGGCAGGTGCGACCTGCTCATATGGGCAACCAGACGCGACGACCGGCTCTGTTGTTAAAGCGACTAGCTCTGGTGCGACCCGCTCATGGGCGACCCCCACGTGGGCGACGGACTCTGTAGTAAGAGCTTAGGTGCGACCGGCCCTGTTGTAAGAGGGCGGGTGTAACCCGCCCAGGTGCGACTCAGGCAGTCGCCCGGCGTCGCTCAGGGGCGGGCCGTACCAGTCAGGCGCCATGGCCGGGTGGGCTGAGTTGGTTTAAGGGGAAGGTACGAGCACCTCTCTAAACGTATGGCGCCAACGTCGGTGTCGCAGGCTCTGGTGTCGCGTCGCCTCATTGTATGGGGTAGGGTGGGTGTCGGCGGGACAGGTGTGTGGGGAGGTTAGGTGTTTGGAGAGGGACAAGATAAGCTGATAAGAGGTGGGCAGTTTAGGTAGTGTCTCCATCCCCGATACTATCCCCAAAACCCTCTTCCGCACATCCCCCCTCCCCCTCCCACCCTCCCTCCCCAACCTGTTGTACCCACAAAGTAACCTCATCCTAATCTTTCTAACCTCACCCCCAACCTAACCTTACTTAAGCCCCCTGGAGAACCCCTCCCCGTCTCAAAACCTAGAGCTAAGCCCTTAAATTCCAGGGAGTTCTATATAAAATTTAGAGAGTTCTTACAAAGAATGTTTTATCCAGAATTGTTGAGGAAATACTATGCTTTTGGCAATGATTGTTCGTCTGTTTTCTTAAAGGTAACGTTAAATTATCCATTCTCAGTGCGCATTCCCTTCAAAGTGGTTCAACTACAAATACTTTTTTTTCTTAAGGGAAAAAAACAAAAACAAAAACATCACTTTTGTGATCCGTTCAATATTTGGATCATATAAATTTTCGACTTGGGGAGAGAGGAAGGGATGGGGGGGGGGGGGGGGTGGGGTAAGTGGGGCCCGAGGGATCCGTGGCTGGTGGAGGGAAAAGGAAGAGGGGCTGAACGAAAGGAGAAGGGAAGGAAGGAAGGACTAGATGGAGTGTAACAGTTGGAAGGAGGGACAGGGCATGACAAAACGAGGGAGGTAGGTGGGATGGAGGGAAAGGGAGAAAAGAAGGGAGGGAGGGAGGGAGGGAGGGAGGGAGGGGAGGAGGGAGGGAAGGTGGAGGGGAGGGTGGGAAAGTTGGAGGGAAGGAGGGAGGGAGGAAGCGCGTGGGGGGAGGGGGCGTGATAGTTGGGTTGGGGGGGCAGCGGTTGGGGGGGGGGGGGGTGAGGTGGAGTGGAAGGAGGGAGTAGGTGGAGTGGATTTGTGAGGGGCGCGATGTAGTTGGAGAGGGGGAGGAGGGATAAGACAACGAAGGGGCGGAGCTTGAAAAAAACAACCAATCAGAGCGCTGGTTACATCCTACCTGCTCATCTCCAAAGAATTAACCCACCTAACCGCCCCCACTCCCACACTCCATGCAGTCACCATCAAGAACCACATACAGACACATCGAATTATCCTCAACCATGGCGACAAACACAAACTCCGACCACCACTTCAAAGTGTTGCTCCAAAAAGCGCGTCTCGCTCTTGAGCAGGTCATTAAACTCAGAAATCTTGAATACACGTACAGAATGCGCATGTTGCGAGCGGCAGAAGTTGGTTTGCGTCCTTCTCACCAGGTGGCGTTGGCGGAGCGCATGCGCGTGTTGGTCGGCGTCCGATGGCGGTTTAGAGATTTTATCTGGGCCGTCAAGGACAGCATAGCTGCCAGAATTCAGCACGAGTTCGGTTTTGTTTACGAAGAATCGGACGAGGAGGTGGAGGATAGACTAGAAGCGGAAAGGCAGACACAGAGAGAGGCGGAACTGTGGACGAACATGATGACGGTCATGTGCAGCCCAGAACGTAAAGATTAATTGGCTGCGTTTCTTCTCAAAAAGGCCCTTGTAAGGGCCAATGAACTAAAAGGCCCTTTTCAGGGCCAACCAACTCTCCCAAGAGTTTGGTCTTACGCTCAAATATGATGAAGTTTCCCTGGTCCCCTCCTCACTTACTTCTTGTCAGTATATATATATATTTTTCAAACTAGCCTTGTATCCTTCATACTAGTCAGTATAAAATGTCCACCCTCTTTATTGGTATTTCATTGTGTTTTTTTAAACCATCTTTCTGGTGCTCCCCTATCCCCTCAGTCTTGATCGCAGTAGAAAACATTGCACGTTATACAAAAAGACAAAGGGGCGTTGCAAATTAATATAGAAAGTTAATGCAAAAGGTGATCCGATTCTGAAATATAATTTCCACTGCCTTATCCTTAACGATTTTCAGTAGATATAATTAGATATAGTTTTGAAAAGTCCTAAAACAGGGACGGATCCAGGAATTCAAAAGAGAGGGAGAGGGGGGGGGGGGGGGGGGGGGGCGCCAACATTAAAAAGTCCCAGCGCTCCCTCCGGGACACCAATTTTAAATGTGCCCCCCATGCCCCCCCCCCTCCCCGATCCGTCCCTGTAAAGGATTTAGACAGAGAGAGGAAGAGATTATGCCCTTTCCTTTATTGAAAGTGATATCTCGGGCTAAATTCGTTTTTGATGCTTTCCGGATACATCCATAGAAGATCATTGTTAATCTCGAGCTAATTGTTGGGTCCCATTATAAATAAAAGTCCCGGCGCCCCCTCCATGGACGCAGTTTTTTTCATAGAAAAATGTGATGACTGACCGAAAAAAACTTTCTACGCCCCTCAGATTGGGCTACTCGATCAAGTTGGCGCCGGCAAGCGGACGGGCCAAACTACAGGCCCAAACTGAGTAGGCTCAGGCTCAGGCAGAGAAGGTAGCCGCTAAGATTGAATGGTTATAACTTAGAACTTGTGTTTCCTGCTACCCGACTGAGTAGTTTAGGGTCAAATGGATTTATTCACTTTTTTCCTCCTTCATACAAAAATTCTGTTATAAACCATCAAAAGCAATGAAAAAAATAAAAACGAGAGAAATTATGCTTTCCTCCCGAGGGTCCATATTCGTGGCCAACTGCTAAAAACAATTCATTTTAAGGTCGGATTCAGGCCACCCTTTAATGTTTTCTGTCCAGCGGCTGAGCAGAAAAAAAAAGTCAGACGGAATCCCCCCCCCCCCCCCCCCCCTCATTGTTTTTTTTCCTTTTTATTTTCCTTTTTTAGTTGACCATTAAAAATCCTGGCACTGGACAGGAAACACTTTTGTCAACTTTTTTTTTTCATCAAACTAACCGCCAGCTCTCAAGCCACGTTCGATATATGTTTTTTTTAAAACTTTAACTTAAGGGTGGCCTGAGCGCCTCTGTTGGTACAAAACATGGGGTCGGTCGGACTATTTTAAGGCGCCAAAGTCTGGGTTCGTAGAGTGGTAGGTGTGAACTCTGACTGGGTGACCCGCGACTGACCACTACCCTTGGCGCCACTCCGGCCAATGGTCAAGGTGCACTCCGGCC